>OZ020262.1:10709807-11382307 GCA_963971285.1 Astropecten irregularis | reverse complement strand
GCTGTTGCTGCTGTTGCTGTTGCTGTTGCTGTTGCTGTTGCTGTTGCTGTTATTTGTTGTTGATCAATTATATAAATGTTTGAAACGAATCCATACAGACTTGTTTTTTCACTTATGAACACTGAGGGTATAAGGATAAGTTTCCCACGATGAAAGTATTCGTTGTATTGTTATAATTTGTGTATGCTTGGTTGAGCCCATGGAAAACGAACCCAACGAAGCTTGGTGAGTTCTGTTTGTACAGCCCATTCTGCATGCAGTTTGGAGTCACTGGTTGCCTTCCTGAAACACGGGCCGATACAACCCGCTAACTTCTACCGTACACCAGTGTTGGAGTACTCGTACTCGTACTCGGACTCGAGTACAACTCGAGTACCACTAAGTCTTTGGCCCGTACTCGGTCATAAGTACTCCGGAAACAACAAGTATCCGTACTCGTCATTTCGTACTCGGACTCGTCCCCGAACTCGACAAATTGTTCTCGGTGAACCAGTCGATCCTGGAATACTCGAAAGAAAATTCAGATTTTTTTAATACTTATTTTTTAATAGTAAACTTATAAAAATATTAACGTTTTCGATCATAGCGCATGCAGTATCAATGGTGCACATTTTTTTTTGTATCGTCCTATTCCTATGGAAAACTATGTGGCGCTGATTGTCATCCATAGTGCACCATTGACGTGCGTAGAATAAACGTCTGTGAATATAAAATTACATTTCAAAGAGTCGTATATGAACCCCCAAACTCCCCAAAATCTAAAAATGGCGGGAAAACGCAACCTAATTATTGAGACCCCTCATTCCCTCAAACGTCACGCATACGAGGGCCTATTCTTTTCTAATTCGGTTTGAATTCTGTTTAAACTGGTCGATTTCTCCTTTGTTTAATTTCACAGAGACCGTGGATAGGTTCCTTGACAACGGCACCATCGTTGCCGTTGAGGGCGCCACGCGATTGGCCTACGACGCCATCAACGAGAAAGTGGCAGAAATCACTGACGCTTACAATGACGTCACGGGGGTCACGGTCAAGACAAAGGTCATCTATGATTTCAAGAAGGTAGGCTTATCAAATGAACTGAATGTACATTTTGAGAGTGACTTAAAGGTAGTATTATACTTTGGTTTTTGTCAAAGAAGTACAGATTCGTGGGCAAAAATATCAAGGAAGATACAGTAACAGTCATCTGTGAAAATTTCCGTCCCATACGGTGCATCCCACTTTTTGAGAAAACAGTGAAAAACTGCCACAGCATTTCTTAAGTCTTTTCTCTTTTATTTTTTGATCTTTTAAAAGATCAAAAAGATTTTCGGTCGTTGTTTTACTAATTTCTGGATAAACACACCATTTCAGGCGGAAACATTTTAACGGTATGTTTCTACCACCACCCTCTTCATACCCTGTAAGTTATACGTAAATCTTTAAACATTTCTGTTTTGGTTTCTTACCAAAGTATGATACTACCTTTAACGACCAGGACTATTACTTAAAAACACATTTGTAATCTCACACTCCTGTAGTTTTTTTTTATGATTGATGAATACTGATTAATGAGTTGTTTTTATTTGCATTCTCTGTCTAATTTTTACCAAATTAAGGCCAAGATGTACACCATTCAGGGCAGGCAATGCACAGTGAAGCCCCTGTCATTTGCCTTCGCAGAGACCTGCATGCCATGTAAGTAATTATAGTCAGTTCAAAGGTTGTTGGTTCGTTGAAGTGTTTGTATGTTCGTCCATGTTTCTCAGGGTCACTATGAATGTTTAAGGTTAGTCGGTTGTGATGGTATTTTAACATTTCTGTTCCCCTGTCTTTCTTTTTGGTGTGCTAAACCTAAACATCTGAAATAATCTTCGAGTTTTTTCCACTCCTTTTATGGTCACAGCGAAGGCAAAAATGGACGCAATGGTGGGCTTTGGAGTTGGTAAAGTAACCCCGGTCCACACGTACAATTTCCTGCTGGCACGATCTGCCCCGTACCCCAACGTCTTGGTCCAGTACATGGTGGGAGCAAAGGGTTGTACTCCAATTCAAGTTGACCTCATAGCGACCGGAGATGTTCCCCAGCAAATGCCCAAACTAACAGGTTGGTCTGATCATTTGTAAATTTGTAATACGTAGCCCAACCTATAATAGTAAAAGTCGTGGTAGAAATTTAACCATTTTGAATTTGATTGAACGACAGAAGAGCTTAATTGTCGTGATCAGCTCTTGATTATTTTTGGTTTGTAATTTGTTTTCAGCTGTGGGCCAGCTCTTGCCGACCGATCCTCTGTACAAGTGGATGAACCCCACCGCACCCGGAGGGACTCAGAAGCTGACCTCGGCGTATCAGTACAGCGACTACAAGGAGGGAATCCAGCCAAGTTCCGGGTTCTGGTTCGACCCACCCTCTGGCTGTGAACGCTGAGCGGGCGGAGAAAAGGCGCAACCCATCCGGAATCCACAACTATCTCTTGGCTTGTCCCGCCGGCGCCGTCGTCGTAGATAAACCATCATGACTTCGGCAGGAACCCGTAGCGTATATAGTACATTAGGCCGAGAAAAAAATTGTGTTGTGTTGCCCTCAAGTGGAAAAATTAAAATGTTGGGTCGGTCGGGCGATTTTGTTTTTTGGTGGTTTTTTTCGGGCCGACTTTCAAACATTTAAGAATAAATACAGGATGTATGGTCACCAGGGCTTATACATCAACGGTCTTGGGTCGTTTTGAGGAGACACGCTTTTTTTTACTGCTAAATCTTACATTTTCTGTCAAAAATTGTGAGTTTTTATACTTTAGGACTCGAAAAAAAAGAAAAAAAACCGACCCAAAGTTTTGGCATTTTACGGTCGGTCGCTGAGGGCAACACAACAATTTTTATATTTGGCCTTATACACACATTCAATCCCTAGCCTTTTGCCGAAAGAAAGAAACACATTTCAAACAAATCAAGAGTCGATTTCACGAAGCCCTACGAAGGATACTGACCCATCGTATCCTTCGACTTCTACGTGTGGCTACAATATTGTAGCCACACGTAGAAGTCGAAGGATACGACTGATAGGCCCCTATGCATGTTGCGATCTGCCTTTCGTGAAATCGAGCCCAGGTCTCCTGATGAGTACTAGAGCAGGCTAGTCGAAACGTTGAGACCTTACGAGAAGTGCGAACGAAATAAGAAGTGCGAAAGTACGAACGATTCTTACAAGGTGTTTCCGCAAACCGATCCACATACATTTCAAACAAAATGGCGTTTAACGCCCGGCAAGCCATCTCACATGGGTTTAATTGTAGTTTCGGGACACTAATGACTTCATACGGTATTAGTATTACAGCGTATAATAGATTGGTATAGTTGACTGCTTGAGTGAATACAAAAATGTTATACTACAACCACAATACTGGGTTTTTTTTCTGTGTGGTTTTATGTTTTCAAATTTGCTTTTGGTATTGGTACATGTATTGTAATATTTTAGGTTGTGGTTTATATATACTTGGTTTAGAATGCAGTTATAATTATACTTTTATTTCAGATTGGTTGGATGTTACTACGAAAAACCCAGTGTATTACTTTTAGCAACCACTGCTATATGGTTACCACAAAATGGCGCTCAATTAATGAGCATCTGACGGGGACCAGTCATAATGATAATATACACACTGCTTGAGATTGTTTAGTTGGTAAACAAGATGTGCCAAGCACGTTTTATTTTAGAGCCAGTCACACTCGTGTTTGAATCATAGCTCTATTGTTTGAACACAGTTCAAGTCGTTCGTCTCATTACATTCTGTGGTCGTGAGAACTTGATATCGAAAATTCTAACCCAAATCTGAAAATATTTCCATAAATTTAACATTAGCGGTGGAGGGTTATAATATGTTTGGAAAAAATAATAAACCGTGATATAACAACCAGGCAGCTCGAGACGTTAACATTAACAGTCATGTTTGCTAAACTTCCTATGTTTGATCTTATATCTCTCCCGTTTCCCGTTTCAATAAAGAAACATGATAGGCAACATATACCCAAAGAGAAATTTTCCGGGCAGTTTACAGTAAAGTGACAAGACGTTATTCCGGGCTTGTGATGTGGCGTACACGCTAATTCGGGTCGTTTGCTGTGTTGACACGTACGGCCGACCCGTCTGTTGGCCAACCACAACGACGTAATAACGTCTTGAACAAGACTAGTCTGCACCCTGCAGGGAGGGGGGACACGGAACAAATCGTTCGTCAGTTGGGAGGATGGCTCGCGGTTGTGCAGAGGCGATCTTCTCGGCGAGCTATCTACGGCTAGCTCAGCCGCGCTCATACAACTGTCGTACGGGTGCAATGGATGGTATAACGTAAATGAAAACCCTGTACAGCCCGCCAGAGTCAGCTTCAACAGCGAAAACACTTTAATGCTGGGAAGCAAATTGAAAAGAAAGAAAAGTCGACCTTGTTAGAGATTGCGTGAGAGCAATGATTCGATGATAATGGGTTTTATACAGAGCTCAGTGCTAACGAAAAATATAACAACAACTTGCCAATTTCCTTTCACCATCCATGCGAAACTGGTGTATTTCAATAAGGGGCCGTCCATAAAGTACGTACGCACGGAGGGGGGGGGGAGGGGGGTTGTTACCGATGCGTAAGCCATGCGTACAGGGGGGAGGGGTGTTCAGACAAATGCGTACCGTACGCAAACGAAAATTGTGCCTAATCATTTCGCGCAAAAAGAGAGGGGAAAAAACGAGAAAAAGCACCGGGATTGTTCTGTTTTTTCCCTCTTTTTCTTATTCAACATAATAAAAAAAAACAGTTAAAGACGTCTGTAAATGTATAAAAACCTGTTACACTTTAGTCACCCATTTCAAAATTTGAAAGTGATGTCCCAATAACGGCACCGGCCCGGATTACTGTGACATTTGAATGATGCTAAAGCAAGGGACCACGAGAAGTGAAAAACCTAATGTGCAATGCGTATGCGTACAGGGGGGAGGGGGGGGGGGTTGGGACCACTGCGTACGCCTTGCGTACAGAGGGGGAGGGGGGAGTTAAAAAAAAAGTTGGCATTTCGTGCGTACGTACTTTATGGACGGCCCCTAAACAATATTCACGACGAAAACTCCAGCTTTCCCTGTACCATTGTGTGAGTCAGGGACGCATAGCTCTCTCTGTACAAACCGATGACTATTGATGGCAACCAGACCATGAACGGATCCCATTGGATGGAGAAAAAAATACACCCTGGGTCAGAGTCGATCTGTATTATCATACGCACGCAGAATTTCGACTGCAAAACTTCCAGTTTTACCGTTCAACATTTTAAAGGGTTCCGGTGTGAAACTTGATCATCAACATGGACGGGATCTATCGGGCGTTGTTGGCGGTGGTTCTGCTGCAAGTCGCCGCGGCCTTGAAAGACAACCAGACCCCGTGCTGCTATCCGAAGCAGTTCACTGCTCTGCGAGGTAAGTTTTGCGAGCGGCAACTCAGAGTTATAGGTGTATTAATTTGTGTATAACCATAACTGTTTGACCTTCGTGCGAAGCCACCTTGAACGTTCAACGGCATTTCAACATGAATTGAAATCAATAACGATTTTGCGTAGTGTGGAACCTTTGCCTGGGCATTTCTTTGCAAGCATTCATTATTTTTTAAAGATTAGAAATAACTGTGAACAGATTTTTGAAATACTGTGGGCGTTGTGCAATGTTTTCTCAGAAAGTGGCTACCGCATGGGACTCAAAATTCGACAGATAACTGTTAGTGTTACTGTATCTTCCGTGATACTTTTGCCAATGAATCTGAATTTCTAGCCCTGATGCAACTCAGGCAGTGTATCCCACGCCCAGTATGATCCATGCCGGTCTGGGGTTAAATTTGTCTGTCCCTGATTCAATTCAGGCAGTGTATTCCACATTATACAGATAAAATAATGTATTGATTGGCGCAGGTACATTGCGTCAGCCTTGGTTCAATTTGAAGACTGGGCTTGGTTCGCCAAACGTTTCAATTGTCTAACTAACTCATCATCATTAGTTCTGGTCATATTCAGGGAAAATGTTCTTCGTCACGGATTAAAGCACCACTGTCATCAATATTCAAAGTCGTTTCATGCATATTCATGTTTTCTCATCATCAGAGTCACTGGACACGTTCCTTGACGACGGCACCGTCGTCATCGTAGAGGGCGCCACGCGAATGGCCTACGACGCCATCAACGAGAAAGTGGCAGAAATCACCGACGCTTACAATGACGTCACGGGGGTCACGGTCAAGACAAAGTTCATCTACGATTACAAAAAGGTATATAAAAAGGACAATGCAGCTGTAAATTGCTCATCAACCGAAAATAATGACCTGATATGAAGAAAATGCTTGGAGTTAGGAGGGCCTGACGTTTCAATCCTATAGCAGGATTTTCCTCAAAGGCTAAAATCTAGTAATAATTTAAATGTGTGTTTTACCACCCCCCAGAAAAAGATGTACATCATTCAAGGCAAGGATTGCCAGGTGAAAACACTTTCCAATACCTTCTCAGAGTCATGCATTCCAGGTGAGTGTCTGCCCTTAGTTCCTTCCTTGTGATTTCATGTAAAACTACCTGCAGAGCTTCAAACAAATCATTTGGAATAATGGTTAAAGGTAGTATCATACTTTGGTAAGAAACCAAAACAGAAATGTTCGCAGATTTACGTATAACTTACCGGGTATGAAGATGGTGCTGGTAGAAACATACCGTTCAAATGTTTCCGCCTGAAATGGTGTATTTATCCAGAAATTAATAAAACAACGACCGAAAATCTTTTTGATCTTTTAAAAGATCAAAAAATAACAGAGAAAAGACTTAAGAAATACTGTACCTGTTTTTCACTGTTTTCTCAAAAAGTGGGCACCGCATTGGACTGAAATTTCGACAGATGACTGTGACTGTATCTGTCTTGGTATTTTTGCCCATGAATCTGTATTTCTTTGATAAAAACTAAAGTATGATATTACCTTTAATCGGGTTATCTGCTTCACTACCTCCTTAAAACTTTACAATCAGTTTCCAATTTTCTCTCTTTTCATGATGGTAGCTGCCGCAAAGTTTGACGTCACGGTGAACATTGGTCTCGGTGACGCACTTCCGGTCAGCTCTTTCCATTTCTTGGTTCCTGGCTTTCCACCGAACCCCAACACATTGGTTCGCTACTCCGTCGGTACAGAGGGTTGCATTCCCTACCAACTCGGACTCTTCGCGACCAAGAAGGGTCCCAAGCAGGTGCCTCTCCCAGCAGGTGTGTAGTCATGTGTGGATTGTTGTTTGATGAATTATGCGAATTTCCATTATGTATATTGCATAGGCCTATGAATTATCCTGGGGCCAATTTCATATGAGAGTTGCTAAGCACAAATTTACATTTGCTTAGCACAAACATGTCTTGCCCAATAAAACAAACCACCATTAAACATTCCATCTGATATTCATGGTCAGTGAACAACAGCCAAAGAACAATCACACAGCACAAAGAAATTTGGCTGTTAATCCTGTTTTTATCAAGACATAAATGTCATGGTTAGCACGTTGTGCTAAGCAGAGCTATGAAATTAGCTCCCTGATTGTGACTATATAGAGCGGGCTAGTCGAAACATTGAGACCTTACCAGAAGTGCGATAAAATAAGAAGTACGAAATTACTTCAATGTTTGAGAGTTTGTTTTTTTACGTCGTGTGGAAATGCCTTAGCCAAAAGCCTTAAATACATAATATTCTGCTATACTTTGAAAGAATCCCAGTCGAAGCCTGAGCACATGATATGGAAGCCAATCCAATGATTGGAAGAGGATCTTGTGACATCATTACTTTCGTTATGCCACATCAATCCAGAATATTAGGTTGTTAATAAGCACATGGGAACCTCACATGAGGCGGTATAGCTAGAGAGTCTGCCTCTAAGATGGCGGCTAGATGACGTCACTGCAAGGGCAGCTTTGTCTCTTGAACGAATAGATACAAAAAGAACACTTTTGAAAGTACATTACCTCAAATCTGTCCTTACCATAGCTCGGAGCCAACTACTGCCGACCGATCCGCTGTACAAGTGGATAAACTCTACTTGCGCACCCGGAGGGACTCAGAAGCTGACCTCGGCGTATCAGTACAGCGACTACAAGGAGGGAATCCAGCCCAGTTCCGGGTACTGGTTCGACCCTCCCTCTGGCTGCAAACGCCAAACCAGCGGAGAGAAAAAGGCGCAACCCACCGGAAAGTTGCCACGAGTGTCTTCTGTAATCCGCCGTCGCATTTACCGTCGTAGATCCTAATACTTTTATCATGACTAGACTGGGGAAAGCTGAGACCTGTAGCATTATAGTACATTGTTATAAACACTTATTTCCCCAGATGTCAACCACGCATGTTAAAATGATGAAGACTGTTTGGAGACGTATAAGTATCTCATAACCTCGTTTCAAGACGTCGCCTTTTACTGGCCTATTCTCAGCTTGTGATAAAATTTTGACTAATCATTTGACTTACGCATTGGATTTTACACACTTTTTGCCTATGTTCCTTATAAAAAACGCACAAGAATCAAAGAAGGAAAAATAGATCCCTATCAGATTGTTTCGCATTTCATCTTCCATTTTTCACGTTATGGCTTTTCCAATCTTCTGTATGCTATATGTCATTTACTGGTGCATATACATCGCATACAGAGCTCAGTTATAACAACATAATAATGTACAGTTAAAGGCAAAAAATTGCACGGTCTGAAGCGACCGTCTCGGTATAAGGAGGCTGTTGATAATACCTTGATTTTTATTTTCTCATTTTATATCACAAATATACTTTAATCTTCTCAAATCTGCTTGTATGCATGTTTCACTTAATTGATATTTTGCTCCGAACATTTACAAAGTTATCTTATTGAATTATCATGGGTTTATGAAGAGTTACTTGCTTTTTAATAAGGATTGCACTTTTGTATTACCATTAGTTACTAATGATTAGTATAGATTAGGTGGATGTCACATGAAATGGATTGTAATTCATTAATGAATGTGAAGCTGATTTTGGTTTGGTTTGGTTTGGTTTGGTTTGGTTTGGTTTGGTTTGGTTTGGTTTGGTTTGGTTTGGTTTGGTCTGATCTGGTCTGGTTTGGTCTGGTCTGGTCTGGTCTGGTCTGGTCTGGTCTGGTTTTCTTTTCTTTTCTTTTTTGATTGGTTACTAGCTAGCCTTGTTAAAAGAATTGGTGGCGGATTCTTCTCAGTCAATGAATAAACTATTCCTTTTGCAAAATCCTTTCATTAATTTTGTGCAATGGTTTACATGCAGCTAATCACAACGGGAACAATGGCCTTTTTTCGGGTCAAATTAGAAATAATAAAAAAAAAAAAACTTAATTTCATCAAAGTATAAATGTACCCACTGACGAAAACATCCACGCATTGGATATAAAATAGTTAAAAAGTCAATTTCTCCAGCCAAAACGTCTGGTTTGAGTCGGTGAAGTGTGTAGACATGGCTAACACCAATCGTGGAAACGTTCAAGAAAAAAGGGCGCCCTCCAGACTTCGGACAGCCAGATTGCTTTTATGCAAGGGCGCCCTCTATAATTGCTGCCATCAGCTAAATAATATAAAAACGTATTAATTCGTAGATTTTTTGTTTACATTGGTAAGAGCTGCGTGATGACGATATCAACAGCCGTATCGGCCAATCATGACATTTTTCTGGCATCTCCTTTCCTCTCTGTATTATTTTTCATCTCACTGTTTTCAATTGATTGGCACATTACCGGCAGGTGAGGGCGCCAAATAAGTTAACGAGCGTTAACGTTGCGTTACGGATAATCAAGTCCGACTCAAGTTGGGTACAAAGTCTTGGAACAGTGCAGTTAACTCGATACTTGCAAGGGGCGTGACGTTCAGCAGCAATTGAATCGATGTGGGCCTATCAATTCTTCCCATTTCGGGTCAATATGGAAGAAGTATCGCACTGTCGTTTGAAATACAAAACAGCCCATCACCCACAATCTGTGCACCATACTTACACCACTTGAATTAATGGTACACATAATTGGTACTTTATCACCTAAAATGAAATCATTCTGTTTCTGTGTGAAAGACTGACTGTTTATAAAGCATATATTTATGTCAATCATCATGAGAAACAGCCCTCTGAAATGATGTCATCATTGAGAGAAAAATGGGATCTTTTATTCAAAAGATAATAATAAATAAATAAATAGATAAAACAGTTTAAAAAACATTAGTGTTGCCGATTCCGATTGCAGCGAAAGAAAAGTATAACCACAGAAGAAATCATGTACAGAGGCTGCTGCTGCTGCTGTTGTTGTTGTTGTTGTTGCTATACTGGTGCTGTGTTGCTGCTTCTACTAGTGTTGTTGCTGTCGCTGCTGTTGGTTGTTGCTGAGTTGCTCTTGCTGCTACTGCTGCTGCTGTTGCTGCTGATGTTGTTGCTGCTGCCGTACCGTTGTTGTTGCTGCTATGCTACTGCTATTGCTACTGCTGTTTGCAGGAAGTTAACACCAGGATCAGGAGGAAGGGTTGGACTTTCCATCGAAGACTAATGGAGGGAGTTTTCCCTTTCCCTTATCTTTCTCTGACGAATTGTGTCTTAATAGCCTGGGGTATTTGTGCACATGAAGAACCTTTTCAGGCTCATTTCCGGCGGTATCAGTGAAAACCTGGAGGAGTTTGTTGGCATTTTTAGTGACTGGTCGTCTGTTTACTCGATGCTGTTGTGTCATTCCACCTTCATGATTCATATTTCAATAAAAAAAAAAAAAAGAAACCGCAAAATGGCTTCACCCACGCAAGAATGATATCACAAACGATCCGGCCCGCACCATCAAAAAGCAACCCCGCCGATGGCGAAAAAAACCTGCCCTTAATGACAGAAGCAAAAACACCGACAACCGTCACTCTCTATATGGCAAATTAGCAGTTGCCATGGCAACACTGTTGATCAAAAGTGCGAGCCCCCCAGTCAGAGTCCTTTTCTGTCAGTGTTGATCGGTGTTGAGAGCGTCTGCGCATTTATCACGGGTGGGCATAAATTATACGTTTAATCAAATATCAGAACTCGTTATAGAATTTTTACCCCCTAAATAACATCACTCCCTGTTGAAGATTATTGCACCGTGATTATTGTTGACGTGAAAACGACAAAATGAGTGGAAAGTCGTCGACAGTTATCAGCCTTCGCAGTAGTCTTGGTCCAAGACGTTGGTGGATCGACCGCTGTTCGCAGTGCGCCCTCACGCATCTGATTCAGACCATTATAAACCGCTCATGAGGTGCTTTCGTTTAGCTGACAAGGGTCAGCCCTCACTGGGAATGGTCGTGCTATACTGCACAAAACAAGCGAGAGAAAGGGGACGGGGTTGAATGGTGTCGACCCGGGGGAGCTAAACGAATGCACCAAGTGTGAGCGGCGGGGTTGTAATGGTCTGAATCAGTCGTGTGAGGACGCACTACGAACAGCGGTCGATCCACTAACGTTTTGGACCAAGACTATACCTTCGCAGGTGATGAAACTTCTTGCGATCACTCATCCGTCATGAAAATCTCCTGAATTATTGTCTCCGGTTTCAATTTCACTCACAAGCAGTTTCTGGAAGATACGGGCTATCCAGGTGTCAGGTTCCAGTCCAATCCTACAGCATCCAGCCCTTGATGGGTTTATAACGTCTCCATTTCGGATTTATACCGGTACATTTTGTAGATATTGTTCCATGTTAATTGCCAATTACGAGGAGGGCATGTGGCCTAAATAGACCCCCGTATCACAGAGGGACTTCGGCTAGGCCAGCGGGCTTCGATCGTCTGCGTCATCATGTCAAAGAAAAGCTGGGAATTCACCAAATTTATGCCGTGACTAAATTTCCAAACGGTATAGACGCGCCATTTCAAAAGATCAAGAAGATTTTCGGTCGTTGTTTTACTAATTTCTGGATAAATACAGCATTTCAGGTGGACAAATTGTAACGGTATGTTTCTACCACCACCATCTGCATACCCTGTAAGTTATACGTAAATCTGTGAACATTTCTGTTTTGGTTTCTTACTAAAGTATGATACTAACTTTAATACCGGTTTTCTAGGCGGCGGAGCCACCCGGGCCCCGGTGGCATTTACACCAAAAGGCATCTTGACGGTCATCCTTCATGATCGAATTAAGCCAATGCCCTGCGGATTTGAAACACAAAACCCATTTTGACCAGAAGGCTTTAGACATCAGCTGATTTCCATTCTCAGGAATAGACACGCCGGGAGGAAATTCCAAGCGAGTTTAAGCTGGCAAATAAAATGGAGGGCTTAGGAACGGTGACTGTGACCGTGACGTGTTTCTTGGTCAGGCCGAGGATTTGGCAGTGAGCACGGCAGGGCTCTATCATCCGGTCTGGCAAGTATTCTGATCTCGCGTTAATATTGAATTCCTTTGGCAAACGCTGTGATTTTATTTCCGTGTTAATTGCGTACTTGTGCCGTTGGAAGGAGGGGGTTGACTTAATACTGGATTGGTCTTTTCACTGAGAGCATAAACATGGCTTTATTTTAAAATGAACTCGTTGGGTGAAACGACATCGGTGTCGAAACAGATTTATCGAAAAAGACCAAAAAAGTACACCCCCCCCCCAGTACCACTTTGCAATCAGGGGCCAATTTCATAAAACTGTTAAGCACAAAAAATTGCTTAGCACAAAAATGTCTCGCCCAATAAAACAAACCACCATTGAAAATTCCATTTGATATTCATGGTCAGCGAACAACAGCCAAAGAACAATCACAAGTGATACACAACACGTAGAAATTTGGTTGTTAACCCTGTTTTTATTCAGACAGAAATGTCATGCTTAGCACATTTATGTGCTTAACAGTTTTATGAAATTGGCCCCAGTATTGAGGCTTTCCCATTTTACTGATTTTACAAAAACTTAAACAAACAATCACAAGAGAAACTAGTTGGATTAATTTTAAGCCATTGCAAAGTGAACAAAGAAAAATTGACAGGAACGGGATTCGAACCTTTGACCACCGGCTTCCCCTTTTGCGCACGGCATGCTACTCAACTGTTGTTGATGACACACAATGGCGCGTAGTCTGCCGGAAGTGCCAAAAAACCCTACTACAACTAGACCAACACAAAAATAATGTAATGTAGTAATTTTTGTTTCAATATTCTATGGTTTTCTTTCCTTTTTTGAGATATTATTCCTTTTTACACCGAGCGCTGTCGATTTTGGAAATTGATGTGATCTTTAATAATAATTACCTCACATTATTTTACCTCCACTAACCCACAACAAATCGTTGACACCTCGTTCTCTAGTCAACAAGTGGATTGCTTCCTCTACCGGAAGTCACCGTTTCCTCAATTTTTTCCTCCAAGTTTCCGCCAATCACGAAACACCTGTTTAGGGACTTACCACTCAGCAGAAGGGGTATTACACAACTAATACCACTGGAACGACGTACTCATAACGACCCATCAATGTATATTTGTATACAATTCCATACATAAAATCATATAAAGGGACTTAGCATGCAATTTGTGTTGCATTTGCATGTGGATTATCGATAAAATATTACAAAGAGTTAAAGTAAAATCACTTTGGAGGAAATATCACCCCCACTGAATAATGGAACCGCTCCATGTGTGTGGTGTGCCCATGTTATGTACTGAGGCAATGCATGTGTGTAAACTGTATACACACAGTACAAACGTGCAGTTAGTCTACATTTAACTGCACATTTTAGTCGTGATTTTGACTCGTGTTTGAAGTCATTCTGAGCTAGCATTTCGTGGATTTTTGTCAGGATTTTGTGCGGATTTCTCTATTCTGTGGATAGTTGGAGGATAAACCTGTCATGGAGGAGGAACTAGACGAAGGGGATATAGCTAATATTCGTGTATTGGAAAGTCTACGTATCAACATCGGTAAGTTCCTGTACTTGTTCAGTTGTTGGAGAAACCACGATATAGTTTGTGCAGTAATAAGTCAGTGGTTGTGTTGTGTACTATCGTCCGGTCATAAGTTTCCGATGGACATATGTTTTCGATGACGAAATTTGATTCCCATTTACCGCGAGACCGTGCGTGATACTTCGTGACCAGTATGCCTGAAGAGATGACTACACTCAGGGCTATCTCCAACATTCAGGATATTGAGAATAAAGTTTTCAGTTGTGAGTGATACTCAAAAGTAAAAAACTATGTAATTTTGGGTATAGATTACTAATGCATTTTAAGGCTAACGTTCAAACGTTTATAAAAGACACAATCTGTGGTCAAATATTCCAAACTAAACTGTCGTCTGCTCGAGCAACTTTCATTCTTCCGATGTCAGACGGCAGGTCACGTGATCCCAGTGCGATCTGGGTTTTTATGGCATGCCAATGTAACAAAAGTGTTAAAGTCTTTCTCAAATCTAAGTGCCATAATTTTATTTTTCTCTTTTTAATTTGAAACTTTCCTAAACTGATGAACTTAAGCTATCCATGTTTAGGCCTCTCATAATGATGCCATATATTATAAAAATGTAGTGATAATAATTTTACCTACCATGATCTGTACCAAATTCTCATTTTGTTGATTCAACCATTTATTTATAAAAAATAATTTATCATTCACGATCTTTGAATCAAAACAGTTTCAGGACCTTTTATAAATAACTCCATCGACCCAGTTCGATCAAATCAAGTCAGGACAATATTTCATCAATTTTTGAGTGATTTGGCACGCCATAGCTACTCCGATGTCAATGAACTTTGCCGCACAACCAAGTTATCGAAAACTGGTGACGCGTTGTTTACATAGCGGAATCGATGTCGCTGTAAATGACGGACAATATTTCCAAAGAAAAGACTTCAACTTCGATGATTTTTACAGAGTATAATCTGGAAGTGTCCAGTTCAAAGTTAGTGAAGTGATTTTCTGAAATTTTATTTCGTTTCTGTTTTATAGAAGTTTTCCCGTTATCCCATCGGAAACCGGTGACTGCAGGATTGACCCTGTAGTACCACTACCACCATGTTTTGAACTAATTTATCGTACATGAATTACTGCTGTGCTAACACTGCAGTACTACTACATCACATGTACATGTACATGTATGTGTACTGTGTAGACTGTAGAGCCCACGTGGGACTGTTGTCACTGTACTGAACAAAATTGTGGGTAGCCGTGTCACTCTATCATTTCTCCATGCTCTATCGAAATGATAAAGAAAATTAAGGTAGCACTTAAAGACTAACTAGGAGAAAAACTACATGTAGTTTTTCTCCTAGTTAGTCTTTAAGTGCTACCTCAATTTTCTTTGTCACTGTACTGAACATTCATGCCTTCTGGATTGTTGAGAAATATTTCCATACACGGACAACACTTGACACCCCTTGCACTTGCAGCTAGGCCTGGGCCCTTTTCCAAACCTCGGCTCCGGCTCAGGCTCCGGCTCCAGCTCCAGCTCCATTTCTTGAGTCAATTTTAAAATAAGGCCTAAAAAGAAAATTGTTGTGTTGCCCTCTGCGACCGACCGTAAAATGCCAAAACTTTGGGTCGGGATTTTTTTTCCTTTTTTTTTTTTCTCCGAGTCCTTAAGTATAAAAATTCACCATTTTTGACAGAAAATTTTAGATTTAGCAGTAAAAAAGTGTGTCTCCTCAAAACGAGGTGACCATACATCCTGCATTTATTCTTAAACGTTTGAAAGTCGGCCAAAAAAAAATCACAAAAAAAATCAAAAAACGACCAACCGACCCAAAATTTTAATTTTTCCACGTGAGGGCAACACAACAATTTTTTTTTTTAGGCCTAACGGGTATCAAAATAGAGACTTTTGGCTGTGGTTCGGAAACTTGTATAATTCTGCTTCAGTCAATTTTTCGTTTTTCACTTTTAAATTCAGTCAGTTTCCCTCGTGGTTATTTGATGATTAAAATAAAACTGTTTAAGGATACACTACATGTACTGTAAACATTAGAAATGTTTATCATTGTTAAAATGTTATTGTCCATCGGTGGAAATCTTCCCGTTCATACACCCAACGTCCACTCCCAGGATTATTTGAGTAAGGGCTCTAGTGTATCTCTGCCGACGTAACAACTTAAAAACCTTTCTACCTCCATGCTTAAACAATGACAATATATCTAATCCTAAATAGATTTAAGAATTAGTGGAGCTACCCTAATCTGGATTCCCTACTTTCACAAATCATATTCAAAAGATTCCTTTTTTGTCAGCCACTGTCCATTTTCAAAGCAGAGTAAGGTTTATTCCTCCAAGGCTGGATTAGGAAGGATTAGATTAAGGTCACAGAGGATTTTGGGATTAGGGGAGAAGTAATCACCTCAGCTCATACCCTGGCTGACAAAAGTTTGGGTTTGTCTGGTTAGGCCTATATATATCCTTTTTTAAGTTACAGGTTCACTACATATCACTCAAGTGGAGGCTTTCAAAGTTGATTCTGTACATACATGTACCTACATACCGGTAATGTGCTAGCCCCATAGGGCCAGTCTTGTTGATGTTCGGTATAGCCAAATGTTTGGCATAATGGTGTTCATTATAGTCACGTTCCACTGTACAGCCTGTACATGATTGTATATTATCTGAAAAATATACATGAATATACAGTATTGTCGCAGAATAAATGTTGCGACTTTTCAATTTTGTTGCTATAATTGATTAGACGGCAAAATTGCAACATCTGGGGTCGATTTCACCAAATTCTTCGTAACTTACTATTAATCGTAGGACTTATCGATGCATTGAAGCCCCACGTAGGATAGGCCCCCTACGATGGGTTATCCTTTGTAACTAGACTTACGATCGATCGTAGGGCTTCGTGAAATCCACTCCTGGTCATCTTTCAAACAAACTGACTATTAAGTAAACAAATTGAACAAATCAAATCTTAAATGGAACGATTCCATTCAATCATCAGATTACCTATGTTTCAAAGTTCAAACATGGTTTCACTTTTGTTTTCCCGGAAATGTAAGTAATGTACGTTTGGATCATGTCAAGTGAAGGTCACTGAACTTTATTTTGACATGTACTGCATGAACATGAATAATATTATGTTTCATGCATGATGCCATACCTGTGCATTGTGGTACACATGTAGATTGTACTGTAGGGGCTGTGCTATATGGAGTTTTAATTACAGTATGCGATTAACATTTTAATAGACGTTTTAATTTCAGTATGCGATTTGGAAGTCGGAACCTGATTCTATGTACTTAAACTGTTATTCTGATTTTTTCCCCGAACTTTCAGTTTTGTATTAAAATATCTTCTCTAAGGGCAAATGCTTGCACTCACTAGATACTGTAGAAACAGCCAACGTGAATTTTGCCCTCATTATGAGCAAATCAATGACATCATAGCACATTTTTTGTCGGCCGTTTCTGTGGAAGCATTCTCAAGTTGTGGTTTTTTGTATCATGGACTGGAGTGAACTGGTGAAAGGGAATCCACTTCCTGTTTTGGTTTTGCTTGTCGTGACACATGTTGTAAATTTCTGTGTAATTTATAACGTCATTTGACAAGAATGAGTTTTGATTGTTGGAGCAAACATTATAGGCCTACTGCACATTTTATCTAGGCTTCTAATTGTTTCCTGATTTGATAAGCCTTACATACACACTTTTTGAAAAAAAAAACAGTGAAAAATGCTCGCTGTAGGCCCTACTTTTAAAATCTTTTCACAATCTTGAGTTTTGGTCCTTTTGAGAGATACAGAATTTTTTGGGGAAACTGGTTTTACTCTTTTCTGGATAAATACAGCATTTCAGGCAGAACAATTTTAATGGTATGTTTCTACCATTACCATCTTTATACCCTGTAAGTTATAGGTAAATCTGTGAAGATTTCTGTTTTGGTATGGTACAAAGTATGATGAGTATCATACCTTTAATTCTAAATTTGATTGAAACTGCCGTTGGAAAGTCAAGCTTGACATTTTTGTCAAAACATAGGCCTATGGCGCAGTTCATGTCATCCAGTGTTTTTTAATCTTTCTTCTTCCTGTATTGTACTAGTTAGTACACGCAGACCACAGTTTAGTGGTAACAAGTGCATTACTTGTGTCATGTATGTAACAGGGAAGTCAGATCCTAATGGCCTAGGCTAGGCCGCCTAGCCCTGTGGCACAGGTCACTAACCTTTTATAAACACACGTAATGCTTGTCTGGTTATGATACATTGTATAAAATATCTTTGCTTAGTTGATGTGCCGTGGTGTTTTTCGGTCCAACAATAACAAAGAGTCAAGAGTGGGTTCTTTTTTTTTTTCTTTTTTTTTCTTCCTGGCATTGTCACGAAAGAGTTCATATACATGTGTATAGTTCTGGGGCATTATATCTAGGCCTATTCAATCGTGCCGCAGAATATCAATCAAGCTTTACGTACAGTATAGGCACAGTGCTTGAGGCCAATACATTGAATGCACGTTGGCCTATGGAAGTCAGGAAGTTTGTATCATACATTTACAGTACAGGATTGGTAACATACCCAAACAGAAAATGTTCACAGATTCTCGTATAACTTTTTCAGGATATGAAGATGGTGCTGGTGGAAACTCACTGTTAAAATATTTCTGCCTGAAATGCTGTATTTATCCAGAAATTAGTCAAACAAAGACCGAAAACAGTTTTGATCTCGTGGTAAGAGATTAAAACCATTCTTTATGATATTTATAAGTTCTGATTTTTTTAGTGAGGCAATTTGCTCTAGCTGTTGATCAGTTGTCAGAGTTAGGGATGTTCAGTTTACGAACAATTTAAAAAATATGATTTTGCGATGTCACTATTTCACGCTCCGTGGTCATGCAGCACAGGCCACAGGATGTTGACTGTTCCCACCACACTAGTTTGCGCAATAAAGCCATTTGTTCTGTCATTATTACCTAAAACAAATGTAAAGAAAGGAAAAAAATCCCTGTTTAAAATAAGTCATTAGTCCACATAAGCCCTGACCCCACTGGACTTTTTTCCCGTGGGTTTCACCGAACCGATGGGTAAATGAAAAATGGGCTAATGCTGTATTCCTGGTGTCCGGACTTGGACTTTTGACTCACGTAACTTAACCATGTACGCGCGGAAAAATTACATGTACCGAGCTGTCAATACTAGGCTCGTGAGGATACCCGACTCGCACTCTCCGCACTACACTTTTTGTCTCCGGTAAAGTGTCTCACGAATTTTTTCTGGGCAGAAGTTGGCCGGTAGAAATAGCCGCGCGGGTCGGGAAAAGTAACTGAGAGGAAGACTTCCTGAGACATCAACACTGGACTTAGAATGGGTAAAGTACCCAGCATCTCGGTAACTTTGCCCCCAAAAAAGTCCAGTGCGGACAGGGCTATAGAGTGCACTGCATATAAAGCCATACACCTGCTGACAAAAGACCTGGGGGTGACCCTGGCCTTGGGTGATTGCATAGTACACCTGCATTGGGTCCATTTGATTGAATAAGGCCACCCCTAATAATAAACTAGTACCTCTGTGCCAGTACATACACTGGCATGACTGACATGTATGCTGTGCTTTTGAACAGCTTGACAAACATGACCTAAGCTGATCAATATACCAAGATGATGACTGGTATTCTGTGGGCGTGTTTATTCCACAACCTCGTCGTCCTCCTGTTTTATCTGGGGTTTTTTAAACGTGTTTAATTTTGTGTTCGGGGACTGAACTTGCCAAGAAAGGGGTGTATTTACTCTTTTTTTCACTTGTTTGATTTTGTGTTTACTGTTAAGCGACTGAGTTTACCAAGAAAGAGGCGTTTGATTTGTATAGGCCCCCTACATTTTTGTTATTTTGTGTTCTGTGTTGTTTTGAGTTTGCCAAGAAAGAGGCTTTACTAGCAGAAAACATACATACAATGGAGAATGCTTAAATTGAATCTTTGCGCAAAAATTTGCCAATGTTTGTACTTGCGGTGTCTATTTACCAAATGTTAAACATTTACATGCACGTGACGTGGACTGGTATTTGCGTTAATAAGCAGTACAAGTACAATGCGCATTATGTAGTTTGTATTGGCAATTCTACTGTAATTGAAAGAATTCATAGACATGTACGTGTACATGTATGTCCACTTCTAACCAATAATTAACTAGTACCAGCATAACTAGAGGGAACGTATCAGTTCATCAGATGATGTCAACATTCACTTGTTCAGATGACTTTTTTTTCACCTCGGCAAAAAATCAAAAGTTGGGGGTGCATTGTGTGGGTACAGCCCACACATTTGGCGGTCTCACTAAGTGTAGATTGCATTCATCGCACTGCGATAGAAAAGCTTCTGAGACACTATGAAGCGGTGCGCTGTATCCGCGTAAATTTACAGTAAAAAATATAAATTGTGTCAGTGACTGTCTGTAGTTGTACAATGTACACTGTACACTGTACATTATTTTACAGTATGTATGTATAATGTACATGTACACTGTACATTTGTTTGTGCACATTGCTATTGCTACATGTACTGCACATAATGAAGTAGTTAGTGTATTAAATTAGGTCGTCTAAATGTTGCCTGCATTGTGTCTGTGGGAAAATATAAGGCTGTTCTGAACTGAGCATTGAGTAATTGCTGACCATTTTCATTCTAGGGTACGTCTGCTGCAAGTACAATACGGAAAGGGGTGGGGACTAGATCCAGTGGGCGTAATGGAAGAACATAAATTTGAGAAATGCATACATTTTGTAACAGCAAATGTTGATTCTAGAACTTGCAAGGAAGTGTTGTTCATATTTGCACATTTTGTACGGTACATGTAGGGCAGGACCTTCACAGCAGAGGTTGCAGTACTCAGTAATTGCCTTGGTGCCCCTGGTCATTCCCTCGACACTTCTTGGAAATGGGATGTTCATGTAGTCCCTTGTTTAAAGTTTCCCACTTGAGAAGTGACCAAGTTGCCAGCAGTCGATTTCACGAAACTTTACGCAGTTGCGTAAGTCCACTTACGCCACGAATTTTGTGGCGTAAGTGGACTTACGCAACTGCGTACAGTTTCGTGAAATCGGGCACCTTTATTCATTGCCTTGTCCCATTAAAATAAAAGCCACATTTCTTCCCGAGTGCATCTTGCATGGAATTTTACAGATTTAGTGGGTCAAGATTTGTTTTAAATAAAACCCACCCCTGTACCACCCCCCCCCCCCCCCCCCGCCCCTCCCCCTGTTCACCACACATGGATTTTCCTGCATGGTGAGTGTGGTATCCTGAATACCACAATACACCACAGTGTGGTTTGTGCAGTAATGTGGGTTTATGATGAAGTGGAGACTGTGGTAATGTGTGGTAAGCAGCTCTTGTCTTGTGTTGTAGACTCAGAGGGTTAGGGTTAAATGCATAATGTGCATGGAAGTCTTCTCTTCAGAAAAATAATTTGGTTTGGAGCATCCACAAGTCTACAGACATGTGCAGTTTTATGCAAAGAAATAAGTTTCGGTTGATTTGAAATATAATGTAAGCAACTACATGTATGAGGGTCCTTTCGTTGCCATTGATGCTCTTTCTAGGACCATACATGTGTGCGTTCATTCTACAGTATTATGTGGGTGCCACTGACAGGACTGTAGCCATTTTATACAGCAGGTTAGTAAAACCATGGAGAATGATAAGACACAAAAACCCACATTGTAGTTTATATACATTTGTCAGCCTGTCAGCATTTAAAATGCATCTGGGTTACTGTGTATTAAAAGAACAATATTCTCAGATGGGACTTTGAACATTGTACGGTATAAGTAATCAAACCGAGCTGACTTCATCTTTGAAAAAACTAGATTAACTGACCCAGTGTCAATATTTGCATTATCCTGTGATTCTAAATACGTACTGAAAAGGGGAATTTATCAAAATGGAATAAATTGCATTTGAATATTAAAGTATGGTGTAATCTGTGAATGTGTATTGAAGATCATGCAGCAGACCTGTTTAAAGAGCCCTTGTTCAGTGTATATTATTCTGAATTTCTGGTAATTAAGGGTATAATACATGATTGGTAACCGTAAAGAAGGTCACAAAACAGTACTCAGACTTTGTTTGATCAAACACGTACATGAAATAACGCACAGACCCTGTGAAAATTTGAGCTCAATCAGACATCTGAGTCACGAGAAAATAGTGAAAACCCAACTCTATTTTTCTTATAAAGCATAAAGAATGGCTTTGTTCTCGGCACAAAATCAAAGCTGTTCTCAGTCTTTGATTTACTAATACTGTATCTGGATTTAAATACACAATTTCAGGCAGACGGAAATATTTTAAAGATATGTTTCTACCATCACCATCGTAATACCCTGAAAGTTATAGGTAAATCTGTGAACATTTCTGTTTGGGTATGTTACCAATCCTGTACTGTACCTTTAAGACTAAAAATTTCATAATTGCTTGTTGAATCCTTTTTTTATGTAAATTACCAAGCAAAAGGTCATTGAACTGCTTCAAGTTGAGGGCTCAATTTTACAATCTCAAGAACATGTGGTGAAAAGGGGTCTGTCCACTCTGTCATACTACTGAAAGAAGACTGATGGCCGCTTGTATAGGGCACTATAGGCTAACTGTATGAGACTGTATGGGATACAGACACATACTTGTGTATATTGCACTGCACCTGTTCTTGGAAGGACTGATTTGTTAGAAGCGCCGTCAATTAGAAAATCAGAAATTAATTGGAGACATCTCGAGGAGGATGGCAAGTGGCAGTCAAGGCCAATAACATTAGGATGTAGTCTGTAGTAGTATGCATGACATGTAACCTGGGGCCAATTTCATAGAGCTGCTTAGCACAAAAAAATTGCTTAGCACAAAATTAGCTTGCCCCATAAAACAGCGAACAACAGCCAAAGACCAAAGATTTGCAAGTGATACACAACACATGGAAATTTGGTTGTTAACCCTGTTTTAATTATAAGACATAAATGTCATGCTTAAGCGATTTTGTTGTGCTAAGCAGCTCTATGAAATTGGCCCCTAGCATGGATGACTAGGGAGTATATGGGTATGATTAGAAGGGACAGCATCGTCTGATGACATACCTGTACTGTTATGATTCATTAATAATGTCCACCCTGAGGAGCACTCAGGCTAATTTGACAGTCTTGCAGCTGTGGGGCTAATTGATTGACCTGCTCGTAAGAGGATTAAAACTATTAAACTGATCATCATTCATGGCTTGATGCACTTTGCAGTATTGAGCTGGCGCTAATCCTATTAAATGATCACAAGGGATTAGCAATCCAATCCTTCCATCTAGAATCAGAGGGGGGGGTTTCCCTGCTTCCTGTCAAGTATCGTCATATTTTGAAGATTGAACCCAGAGGCAAGGAAAAAGGTCCCACCGATTAGGACAAAAATTGAGGTATTTTGACAACTCAAATGAACTGGAAAGGATTTGGTGTGCAGCGCTGGGGTGATGGTCTATGGAGCTTTCTATTCAACCTAGAGGTAATTCGGGGGATTATAACGGTGCTGAATACGGACACTTGTCAAAATATTGTGTCTCAACAACTAGACTCTTTATTACGTTAAAGGGCAATGACACTACGTCTCTTTTCACCCATAGGAATGTGTACAATGTCACAGATTGTAGCATTTAAATAATAATAATAAAAAAAACAATGTTTCAATGTTGTTTTCCTAAAAAATGGTGGGGCTGTGGAGTGTGGGTTGTGTTTTTGGATGCAGTGGAATGTCGTATAACGAACAAGGGTACACTGAACATTTGTGTCTTTATATTACCGGTAAACATCGTCCTTGGCTCCCAATTTTTTGTGTACAAAACATACTGAAAAATGTTGTTTCACATTCCTACATGTAAAGCAAACGACCCCTGTGGTCGATTTCACAAAGATTTGCGATTCATCTTTTAGATGATTTGTTCATGTTTCCATAGCAGCTAGTATTGTGACATCACACTTTGCTTAGCAATTAAGATTGATATGCATGTTACGATCTATCTTAGCCTTTCGTGAAATCGAGCCCTGTTAATTACAGGTATAGTATCATACTTTGGTAGCATACCGAAACAGAAATCTTCACAGATTTACATATAGCTTAGGCCCTACAGAGTATAAAGATGGTGATGGTAGAAGCATACTGTTAACATTGTTCTGCCTGAAATGCTGTATTTATCCAGACAAAGAGTAAAACCAGTGACCAGAATTATTTTTGATCTTTTAAAGATAGAAAATAATAGAGAAAAGAGTTAAGAAATGCTGTGGCCGTTTTTTACTGTTTTCTCAAAAAGTTGGCACCGTGTGAGGCTGAAAATTTCACAGATGAATGTTACTATATCTTCCTTGATATTTTTGCCCATGAATCTGTATTTCTTTAACAAAAACCAAAGTATGATATTACCTTTAACAGGCAATTTTTGTGGATCTTGCTGCATTGGTTATAGCGCCATACAGTGTACATGTACAGATGTATACATGTGTCGGCAAATACAGGGTGCGATAGCAAGAAAAATGCCGAACCTTAACAAATAGCAAGAGATTTCCCGCCTGGGCAAGAAAGATATCTAGCGCAAATAAATGGTCTCACTGGAGGCCGTGTCGCGTCTCATGATTTCCGCGTAATTCATATATCGTTGGAAATTAGATTAAAGGCTAGAAGACAGGAGGGGGCATCGTGTACCCAATCGGACGTGAAAGTGTGTTTGATTTGTTCGCACGGCGTTATCGGTTCCGGCGGGGATCGGACGGGGCTCGTTCACTTCCCCTCATTAAAATGATGAAAGGACGCACGCTTGGGCCAAATGGCGCTTGGCAGGGCTAGTTGGACGAGAACAGGCGAGAGCAATGTCGGAGATTGTTCTCAGACGCTCGGGGGCGGAATGCGGCAAAACTGTCAAAAATCAATCCTGCCGTGACAAGGAGGTGTAGAGCCGCGGCAGGCCTGCGGAGTTTGAATCCAATGAACCCCCTCCCCTTTCTTCCCTTGCCTGTGAGCTATTGCCTGGCACAGCAGTTGCACACTGACTCTTCTGGTGTGTACATGTATACGACAGGTACATACGGTGAGATATAAAGCTAGTCGTCCACCGCTTGTGCACACACAGTGCCTCGTTGGGTTTTCAGCTGAAGTGTGCTCTTAAAGATCTGAAAGCCTTCTTATTAGCTTTGGTTTAATGAATAACAGTTAAGATTCGGATTCCGGTTTCCCCCACTTTTAAGAGCTTTATTTTGAATAGGATTAACAGAACAAACATGGGAGCCTTTTTGTGTATGTACAGTAGATATGTAGGGCCTGCATACGTGTGTTTTTCGTTGTGTGCATTGTGCACACAATTTACAAATCGACGGATGTCGATGTAGATGGACATTGTGTATGAAGAGATTTAAGAGAAAAGGAATAATTGGAGACTCGGCACGGAGCTGGTGGGAAAAAACTAACAAAGTACACAGATGCCTGTTCACTGTTTGCGCAGCAGACCTGTATGGGAAGTAATATTAAACGACTAATTACAAAGGCACTTAAAGGTATAATACATGATTGCTAATGGGGCACAGAACAGCACTCACACTTTGTCTGATCCAGCATGTACATAAAATAACACACCTGTGAAAATGTGAGCTCAATTGGACATCTGAGTCACACAAAAAATAGCGAAAAACCAACTCAATTTTTCTTATAAAACATAAAAAATTGTTTGATGGTTTTGAAAATGGAAAAAAATAATTGACTGTTTAAAAAAGTTTACACTTTTTTGGTTGTTGAGCATGATCCAAAGGTTCGTCCCTTTTTTTTTTTCTTGCAGTTTCGGTTAACGGTTAGTGGAAATTTGTAACCGAATAATTAAATCCCGGTCGGTTAACCTTTAACCGGATGAAAATCCCAGCACTAATAAGGTGTGACATCCACACGGTCCTAGTGAAATAGACGTACGTGCACTAATATAAATGTAGACTCCCGACATTCTGAAGGCTTATTCATCAAACAAATCACACTTCTGAAAGAGTAACCCCTCATTTCCCAGGAGAGCTTTCCATTAAAAAGGGATTTTAACGAAACTCTCAAAAACGACCTTTTTTTTTCTATGCATTAACTGTCAAATTTCTAGAATGAGTAAGACTTGCGATGACACCATGTAAAAAACTCTTTTAGGAAGATGTGTGGTCCTGAAAAGGACCGATGAGAGTGGATTCTCGACGTTTTGACTAGTGTGCTCTCGTCGTCGCGTCGTCCTCAGGAGAGAGAGACAGTTGCCCAGGCTGTTGTCAAATTTCTCAAAGTTCAGAAGAAAAGAAAAATTCCCTGCCTTGTACTGTACGGCATTACATTTTTTTTTATCGACTCATCAAATATTTTATTTATCTAATGGATATATATAAATGTGACCTACATTTTTATGGTCGAGACCAGTTTTCAAAACAAATTGATTTTTCCGTGAACAGCTGATTGATATTCTGTCGGAAATGAGGTTGCCAGGTTTTTTGTATTTTTTTTTCAAAGAACTGGGTTGTCAGGGATGATGTTTTTTATGAAGAAAAAAAAACCAAATGTTACATAGATGTGCAATATTGTAGTAAATTTGCATGACTACACCTCTCCCCCCCCCCTCTCCCCTCCCCAACAAGATTGTCCGGTTTCAATGAAACCTGACAATTGTCAGATTTCAATGAAAGGCGGATACAAACATCAACAGATGTTGACAGATTTATCTGATGAAACATATTTATTTATAAAAATTGTGTCGTGTTTTTTTTTTACTACCATATGCTGACATTCCTGTTTTTGAGTTGTGAATAGAGCTCTGCGCTCGTGACGTCACATTCAGATGTTCGGACAAACAAGTCACATGTGGCCCAATTAACTTACACGTAAATGTTGTGAAATTTGTTCGAACATCCGGGTAACTATAGCTGTTGATATAAAGAAAGTTTTCTATAAGTAGCTCGAGCGGCGAGCCCTATTCTGGAAAATATTGTGATTTATGCAGGGTGTGCACTTTGCGCTATATCCTGCCTAGTCATTGATATTATTAATATTTATTAATCACTGATATTATTAGGCCTAAGTTTTCTGACTGAATTCAATTGTGTATTTAAAATGGCCAGTGTCTGTCTTGCACAATGTATGATTGCAAAGTTTAACATGACATGTACAGTGTACAGTGTATCTAATCCTGAAACATGTATGAGAAAATTATGTACAATGTACAGTCAAACAGTGAAATGCCACTATTGTCCGATCCGACGGCACGACATACCATCCACCATTACTGCAGTGTCCCGCCCCCCTTTTGTGTGGCAACAAAAGAATGTATGCTCCGTCGCACTCTATACTGCAGGGTGTACATTAGGGCTGTGCGTTCTACCCGGGTACTCGAAACCCGACCGAAACCATCGAGTACCCGGCTCCATTTTTTCGATTCTATTACCCGTAAAAAAATAACAACCATGCCCTTTTTCTTATAATACATCACTGACCTGCAAAATTTGTAGTTTTTTGCAATGTCAAAAGCAGATTATTTACGGCAAATCTGTACCGAAGCCGGCAGCGAGCCACAATTATCGACGCAGTCCAGCCGCGATCTACGGTACCCGACAACGCGACGCACCCCGGCCGCGATGTAGGCCTACATGTACCGACCAAAAATCCTACCGCGTACGGCAGACCATCGGAACCGACCGAGCCTACACCGTGCACACACAGTACGTACGGTGTATACAGTATGTAGTCCTCCTGCCCACACGTGGTCGAGACTGGTGCACGTTGTTTTGACATCGTGGCTATTACGCGTTGCCGTGTGTGGGGCGGATACCAGTCATGGAACATTCGGGATTACCATGCTGGCCATGTGCACAATGCATCGTGATTACGTCTTAATAATGCGTTTGTCGCCCTAGTAATTTTTCTCACGTTATTTCTTAAGATCTAGCACATGTACGTGAAAAGTGTGTTTCTTCTAATTGGCCAACTGGACAAAATTACCGACTGAAATTCAAGTAAGATTTAGCTGATCAGGAAAATGCGATTTACGGGGTGGTCAGAATATTTTACGGGGAACACGCAACGAAATAACAACCCTGACAATGCATACATCGTGTTTGATGTCGGTGTTTGATGTCGGAAAAAAGATCAAGCTAACTTTTGCTTGGCCTGTCATGTCGGTAGAAATAGCGTAAACTAAAATTCGGCACCCCTAAAAAAAGCCGAAATCCGCTAAAGGTCGGGGTGTTTTGGGAAAGGTCTGGTAATTTTTTAGCACGCCTGGCTCGGAGCCCCGATACGGTACTCACCAACGGCCATTACGCAACATACTTCCGGGTTCTTAATTTCTTATGTTTTATATTATATCGCGGGTACCCGGGTACCCGCCCGTTTGGGCAAAGGGTACTCGGGTCCAAAATTACCCGTGAATGCACAGCCCTAGTGTACATCCCCTGATACACCGCAGGGCCAGTTACACTGTACATGAATTGCAAGTCGGATTCATGTATTAACGAACACATTGGGATGCACAGAAATTGTATGTTATAGTGGTCGTTAATTTTGATGAACAGTGTTCAGCAGGCCTATACAATCTTTGGTATGGCGTTCCACTGTACATGTACTGTGGTCAATTTCACAAAGATTTGCGATTCATCTTTTAGATGAGTTGTTAATTTTTCCATAGCAACTGGTATTGTTATATCACACTTTGCTTAGCAATTAAGATTGATACGCATGTTACGATCAACAGTATCTTAGCCTTTCGTGAAATTGAGCCCTGTACTTACATGTTTGAGGGTTTTCCATTATATTACCATATGAACCTTGTTCCCACGTTTGTACCAAGTCCTCATTCTCTCAGGAATGATCCCATTACTTCGTCTTCTCAGCACCTTTTCAGCGCTTTCAAAAATGTAAAACACGGTCGACTCAGCTGCTCACCTGTACACGTCGCAGCAGGAGTTAATTGCACCTACATCCCCCCGTCCCCCATCCCCCGTCCCCCATCCCCCGTCCCCATGTTGGAAAGTCTTGTCTCTGTGAAAACACTTTCGAGACGCATTACGATTGAAAAGTATCGTACTTCACCGCACAGTTCTAAAACTTTGATCCCAGATTCATTTCCTTGGGACTTTGCATATGGAATAAGTGTCGAGCCTCAAGAAAATCTACCTTCCGCCCCCGCCCCCCCCCCCCCCTTGAAAAAAAAAAGGAAAAGATTTGAACGGGTACATTGTTATCTGGAGAGTAGAGCAGCCTTATCGTGAGTGAACGGAATTAGAACCACGTCTCTCTCTGTTTGTCTCAGGACATCAAGCTAGGTAGTGCGGGATGAAAGAAGATTAGGAACGCCATAGCACTCGGGAATGTACAGTAATACGCTAGACTCTTAGGGAATAAAGAAAGGAAAGGAAAAGGAAAAGTGAGAAGGAAAATGGAAACGAGATCGGACGGGCTCTCAGAAGAACAGGTTTTTTTTTAAAGTTTTTAGAGAGCATAGTGAGAAAGGCTTACACGTACTTGGTTGAGACGCATAAAAGCCAGATTTTTTTGTACTTCTCATCTTACTTATTCATGCGCTGATTTAAGGTAGTACATGACATGTCCATGTGTATTAGTGCTGTTAGACTTGCATTATACTGTACATGTACAGTATGTAGGTCGTAGGTTCTGTTTCAGTAGTGACGGTTAAAAGGATCGTGGTTGATTGTTCACGATGCATTAATGTTTCCAAGTTGTGAATCAGGGTACTTGTACGTACAATATTAGAAAAAGTCAAAGGGAACAAAATGATTCAATACTAGACCTGTGGCCAATTTCATAAAACTGTTAAGCACAAAAATTTGCTAAGCATGACATTTCTGTCTTAATAAAAACCTAGGGTTAACAACCAAATTTCCACGTGTTGTGTATCACTTGTGATTGTTCTTTGGCTGTTGTTCGTTGACCATGAATATCAAATGGAATTTTCAATGGTGGTCTGTTTTTTTAGCGTGACATTTTTGTGCTAAGCAAATTTTTGTGCTTAACAGTTTTATGAAATTGGCCCCTGCTGTCCAGATCTTTTTTAACGACGTTCGAGCCTTGCTGTGCAGAAGTAGAAAGTTCTGTTTGAATTTGAAGGAATTTTCCTTTGAAAGTAATGTGGATGTGTATTGTGTAGTCAATATAACAGACGATAGGAAATGTAGAATGTGACAAATAACACCTAAAACTACTTGAAATGTTCCTTAAATATGAAAAGTCAGACACCTCCAGTGTTTGTTTATTTTAATTCAACTGGGAAATGCTCCACTGTTTTCAAAGAAAAAAAGCAGTATAAGAATGAAGAGAAAGGAAAAAGGAAGTGTTTATGCGGACTCTGCCCAACCTCTTAAGAATCCCCATCTCAAGTTGCAACACAGAGCCCGGGCAGTGTATTAACCTACCATTGTATTCCATATCTTCCTGTTTGCCGATCATGCTTTTTGTAAAAATACATTCAGGTAGTATTTATTTTTGTATTTTTCTTGTGATGGAGTGTTTTTCCGTTACCCTGCCGCTCCTGGGAGTTTGTGATAGCGGAAGTGTGAATCGGACGTGGATGGATAGAATGAGGAATTAGGTTTCCTATTCATCCTCCTCCCTCCCTCCCCTCCCTCCTCCATCCGTGATCAGTATTCTCCTTCGTCTACAAGACTCAATCAAGGGAGGGTCGAGAGTGATATATCTTTACAGTCAACATCCCCTGTGGCACGTCCCCGACCAGCAAGCTCTTAGAGGATTACGCGAAAGGTAAATATATCCTCTCCGTTACAATGGCAGACGGCCGAGCAAGTTGGGATCATTTCGCCAAAAAGCCGAGAGTTCATTTTTTTTTACCGCCGCAGCCTCGCAGTAACAGAATCCACAGCCTCATTGTTGAGGACAACATTAGATGCGTGCATAAACGGTATGGTTTACATCGTCCCGGTAGTGTAAGTGTGTTTTTTGAGTCGGGTGTGGGCACCTCTTGACCTGTCTCGGTACTTTTGAGATCTCGGGCGAGGCAAACAGATCCGGACGCTTCCGCTCTGGCCTCGGGGGTTGGATTCGAACCCGTGACCTCCTTGGTTTCGGGTGTGCCATTCCACCAGATAGCAATATAATGGGTGACTTGTTACAATGGCACTAATGGTGAATTTAATTCACAGTGCGATTTTTTTTTATTTTTTTTTTTCTATTTAACATCCAGAGATCAATATCATTCTAATATAAGAAAACTACATGTAATAGTCTTTTGATCAAATGGTTGACACACATGATGGTCCATTTGTTAATACAGTCATTTGACCAAACTTATACTGTTTTAATGTATTTGTGGATGTTATTTAAACAGCGGGATTATCATTGATATTAATTAAGTGTCTTTAGTTTGTTTGAGTGTTTTTAGTCTTAATGTTTTAGCTTAAGTACATCAGGATTCAGGAAAACAAATTTCATGTATTTATTTTTATGAATTCATGATGAATAAAACTATCTATTACAGCTGCAGTTTGTAACCGGTTACCCGGTTAACCGAATGTTCAAACGGTTAACCGATTACATCTTCCAGTTTCGATTAACGGAAATAGCTTCTTTTAAGCACCTTTTTTTTTCAAACATCCATTATTGATGTCGGACCGACCTTTTTTGTTTTTGAATAACATCTAAATTCACGGTGTTTGAATGTTTCTTTGTTATACGGGTAACCGTAACTTAAATACAGACGGTAACCCGTTACAAAATTTTTCTTAAACTTACATCCCTACAATAAAGAATGTTATCTTAAATTCATATAATTGTGGTAAATTTTTAAACATTGACATTTCCAACAGACGATAGAATACAATGTACATGCAATTTATCTCTGCTGGTTCAGGATAGAACAAAGGGCAACCAATTCTCTTTATTCAACCGTAATCTGTTTGTCTCTCCCCCGCTGTTCAGCAGAGTGGTTCGTGGCGGGTTGGAAAAGATAATTCCTTTGAATGGGACCTGTACATGTATCGAACAAACAACCTCTTATGCATAGTCTGTACGTGTATATATTTCATGGACAGACACATCTATTGTGTGGGCTGTGAAGCACAGGTTGTTGCAATTGACATCAGTTTGATGATAATGAGATGGTCGAGAATAGATCCCGAAGGTGGGGAGGTGATAGGCTAAGATGCCACAGCTGTGACTGGTTGGTGCTCTCTGCTTTGTCTGGCCATAGAGCTCTTGCCTTCCCCTCCCCCCTGGTCATGGCACTGAGGTCATGGGTAGGGTCAACCCCAAGGTCAGGATAACACAGTGTGGGCGCTACCTGCATACAATTTGACAGTTAACCAGGCAGTTGGTATTGAAGGTAGTATCATACTTTGGTTTTTATCAAAGAAATACAGATTCATGGGCAAACATATCAAGACAGATACAGTAACAGTCATCTGTGAAAATTTCAGTCCCATACCGTGCCCACTTTTTGAGAAAACAGTGAAAAACAGCCACGGTATTTCTTAAAGGTAGTATCATACTTTGGTTTTTCGCAAAGAAATACAGATTCATGGGCAAAAATATCAAAGAAGATACAGTAACAGTCATCTGTGAAAATTTCAGTCCCATACGGTGCCCACTTTTTTAGAAAATGGTGAAAAACAGCCATGGTAATCCGTAAGTCTTTTTTTTTTTTTTTTTTGATCTTATAAAAGATTTGTGAAATTGACCCTGAAACCAAATGGCCATTTCCCTGATTTTTTAATTCCTGCAGTTGCAGAACAGTCTCTGTAGTAATTAGGCCTATGATATGAGCGGGATTCGAACCAGTGACCTCCAAGTGAACTCCAAGTGAACAAGTACATGTATAGGAGTATTGACATATTGATTCAATGATTTAATACAGGGTGCTAGGTCTCATATAAGCCTTGGCTTCCTACCTAATACCCTTTATCTTTGTCTATTATATGCATTCATTAGTGTTTATATAGTATTGTAAATGTTATGTATTTCTATTTATGCCCATAATTTGTGATTTTCTGTACAGTTAAGATGAAAATAAACCAAACCAAACCAAACAAACTGACAAAGAAAAATTGACTGGAGTGGGATTGGAACCAGCGGCCTCCAAATGAACAAAGAAACATTTACTGGAGCAGTCCTGTAATTTGGTCCTGATCCTCTGCGGAACAACCAAATGAAGCACAGGTCTGTACACTGTACTTGTATTCAATGATTCAATCATTAGTGCAAGTGTTTTGGACAACCATACGCCAATGTTATCCCGCAACTCACAATGACGTAAAAAAATGAGATCAAACATATGGCTTGTCTCTAGAAGAGCATAAGTGCCAAAGATTTGTTTTCTCGTGGCCGAGGAGTTTTCGTTCTCCCATAATTGCGTACTTCAGCAAACAATCGAGGCTTGTTGTACAGCCGGCCTAGCAACCCAAAATGGCATGCTTAGGGCTATTAAAATGTGTCAAAGGATTGCGACAGCAGTTTGCGGATAAAGTGGGGAGTTAGTCTTTGGCCGTGGCTCTTAACAACCAGGCTAAGTCCTCAGGGTAATCAGCCATCGAGTGCGAGTTTTTTTTATTTAATAATAAAAATGGGGCAAATGAAATGGGTCAAATATATAGGTAATGGTGTCGGTTATGAGATTTGTTAAGGAAAAAAAAAGGTGATCAAAGTCACTTGATATTGTGTTGCTGGTAGCGACGTTTCGGCTGCTGGTACTGCTAGCCTTCATCAGGCAACTGAAGAACTGGATGCTGCAGTGTCCATTATATCCTGTGGGGCGGGATTCTCGTTCACAATACCGTGATCAGTGGACTGTGGACGGCTTTATACTCCAGCGGACGTCGTATGGTTCACTCTGGGTATTTGCTGTATTAAATTGAAATCAGACGGTACTAGTTTTCGGTTTTCAAGTGCAATTTTCTTAAATACCGGTATTCATAGCATTTCAGAGGGAATATACATGTATGTATTTCACAGGAATACTGGTTTGATTTCACCAAACTCATCGCAACTTATTATCAATCTTAGGACTTATGATGCCTTGCAACCGTACATGTACATACATGTAGGATACAATGTGTTAGGCCCTATCCTTTGTAACTCGAGTTGCGAACTTAGATCTAATATTGTAGGGCTTCGTGAAATCAACCCATGTTGTCATTATTAATGCATACATGTACATTATTATGTCTACAGTCTAAAAAAATATAGACATGTTACAAAAGATATGCACACACACACATACATACATGTAGGATGCATTAGTTATGGGGCATGATTAGTTTTAACGACTAACAGACTAATGACTGACTGCTTAAACACACCACACAGCATACAATACTGTACAGCATACATGAAGTCTTATACAAGCTCTCAATGGTCATTAATATTCTACACGTAAAAAAGTCCCTGAAATATGTAGGGGTGTTGAAACAGGTTTAATGATGGTGTCTTTATAACATAGTGCATTATTCATGCATAAATGAGGGGTATTCTATGGATAATAACGTAATATTTGAACAGTTAATGACTGTAGTCTGTAGGTAATGACTGAGGTTCTGCTAATGGTCCTTGGCTTTGACTCACAAACAAATAGGGGACACTCCCTTGTTTTGTCTTGTTTTGTTTGTTTGTTTGTTTGTTTGTGTGGTTGCTTGATTGATTGTTGGTGTGTTCGCTCGTTTGTTTACATGTATTTGTTTATTTGTTTGTTTGTTGGTTGGTTGCTTGATTTATCGTTAGCTTGTTTGTTTGTTTGTTTTTTTGTTCATTTGTTTATTTATTTATTTATTTTTTGTTGGTCGATTACTTGAGTGATTGTTAGCTTGTTCACCGGGGTGTTTGTGCGCTCGTTTGTTCATTTGCTTATTTGTTTGTTTGTTTGTTGCTTCATTTCTTCGTTCTTTGGTTCATTCTTTGGTTCATTTGTTTATTCGTTCATTTATTTATTTGTTTGTTTGTTCGTTTGTTTGTTCGTTTGTTTGTTGGTTCGTTGCTTAGTTCGTTGCTTCATTCTTTGGTTCATTTGTTCAAATTATTGTGTATTTTTTCACTCGTCAAAGATTGAGTCTCGATACATACATTTTCCCATTTCTGCTCTAAATGTTCCACACAACAAAATCCACCTAAAATTTACCCCCACCCTTGCAAGGACAGAATTCTAGGTCGAACCTTGCCAATAAGCCTTTCTCTTCTGTAACTTTCAGGTGAGGCCAAGAATCTGACGTCGACCAAGGATTGTTACTGCACCATCAGGCTTGACCAGGAGGAGATATATCGGACTGGAGTTAAGGAGAAGACACAATGGTACGTACCTCAACACCTTTCACCGTTATCACGTTGACATGATAATTATTCAAATACTCTCACCTACGTGTTACCTTTTGCATTTAACCTCCCCTAAGCATTCATTGGAGACGACAGATTTTCATCAAAAGTATCTTTAAGAAAGATTTGAGGCTTTGCATGGTGAGAATTGGTATGTGGATCGGTTTGCGGAAACACCATGTAAGAATCGTTTGTACTTTCGCACTTCTATTTCGTTCGCACTTTTCGTAAGATCTCATCATTTCGACTAGCCTGCTCTAGTCCTCATCAGGAGACCTGATCATCTGTCTCCTGATGATGACTAGAGCAGGCTAGTCGAAACGTCTATTTCGTTCGCACTTTTCGTAAAGGTCTCAACGTTTCGACTATTCTGCTCTAGTCATCATCAGGCTAGTCGAAATGTTGAGACCTAATGAGAAGTGCGACCGAAATAGAAGTGCGAAAGTATGAACGATTCTTACATGGTGTTTCCGCAAACCGATCCACAAAACAAAATGTACATGTATCTTTACGAGACAAAAGAATAAATCCCGGCATGTATGCATATTACTGACACCTTTGGTAATTTAAATCTTTCTTCAAAAAATATTTTTATTTCATTTCTAGGAGCGGTCAACCATATTTTCAATAATTCTGTTTGAAAAAAAAAAGAGAGAGGAAAGTACCGATTGACCTGCTATTGTTTGCCACTGTTGGTTTGATTATTAACAGCAACAATCCACAAGAGAATGCTCCCAAATAAGGCCGGAAACAAAAACACTTTCCAAAACACTTTTCTTAAAAAATGTGATAAACATCTTTGATTCACAAGTGTAGGCAAGATGCGGAGATACACAAAATGCAAAGATACTCTCCCTCAACCCATCCCCCCCCCCCCCCCCCCCCCCCTCTAATTGAAAAACTGGCCGGAAGCTGTTCTAGTTTTTCGATTTATTTTTCTGGTTTTTTTTTTTTCCCGTTTTTTTCTTCCATTTGCTTCTATTTATCTTCTCTAATCTTCTTGTTTTAGTGCTTTAATTCTCTTTTTTTTTTTCATGTCAGATATATTTATTTGTTTTTTTTGTTTTTTTTATATTTCAATGTTTGTTTGATTTTTGAAACGTGTAATCACGGCTTTTGCAAAATTGTAAGCGTTGGCTTCAAAATCATTCTTAAAAGGGATGGTACAGAATTGGTAAGACAAAATACACTTCAAGATCATAGATTCACATAAAACTTACACAGTATAATGGTGATGATAGGAGAAAACACCCCATGAAATGTTTTTGTCTGAAATGCCATATTCGTTGAGAAATAAATGAAACTATTTTGATTTTTCCGATTGGAATAAATTGCTTCGAAGCGTTTTATTCATTCGTTGAAATGTGTAAACGGGTTTTCACTATTTTCTCGTGACCCAGATGGCTAATTGACCTAAAACTTCTACAGGTTTGTCAGTTAAGGTATATGATGGATAACATAATGTGCTTTTACTGTCAGCAACGGTTTTGTCGCAAAAACCAGTTCTGTACCATCTCTTTAAACAATGAGCATACGTCAGTATATCATGTGATGCAATGTGATATTGACAGTATGTCATTTGTTTTGTCTAATTTTATTGATGTAAAGCTATTTTACCTCCGGTTCCATTTCCACTCCATTCCCTGCGGCCCGTCATCCTACACTCGACCTTTCATTCAAAATAAGTGCACTGTATATTTTCTGTTTTGGTTAAAATGTATGTACCCAATATGACAAGTGTCCATCAAGTAGGTTATTACCGTAAATGAGATTGTCCAGGACTCCCCAGGTTTTTCCCCAGCGATTGCCATCAGTTGGGAGATGGCATTAGTATCTCCTGTGAAGAGGGAGTAAACTGGTGGATTTTTTATGTTTGAGCGTCTTACGTTAAGCTCCGTATAATCGGCAAGTTCTAGGTCTATGCACCTGCAGTCTTGGAGGGGTGCCAAGCCCTGGTTGTGCGGTTTGAGACTTATGATGGGCTGGGCGGATAAAGACAGGATGGGAAGATGCTATCGCCTCTTTCTCTTAAAAGTGAAGCTTGTTCGAGCCTAATCTTAGTCAGGATCACTGATGTTCTTAAATAGAGCAGCGTCTTTGGCTGTTGAGTGATCTGATGTGTCTCAATTTTCAAGATTTTGAAGTCAGGCTATGGATTATTGCTTCGAGTCATATGGGGTGGTTATGCTTGTGTCCTTGGGCAAGACACTTTGTTTGGGGGCATAGGTGGCAAGTGCTTTAATAGACACTTGCCTCTCACCAATGTGGCCCATGCTCGATCCCGTCTTGGGTCATACATGTATGTGAGTAGAGTTGTGCGTTGGTTCTCTCCTATAGTACTAGAGTTTTTCTCCGGGTTCTCCGATTTTCGTACCAAAAAATGTTTGATTTATAGCCTTAGAGTTCTTGGAAGGGTGCTGTCTTCCTTGGTCAGATGAAACAGGCGGCGATCTGAGAGAATTGCGTCTTGGCAGAATTTTGTGTTTCTCAAACTCAAGGAGTCTTGGCCAATTTTTGCATGGATGTCAAGGGGCGCTGTTTTCCATATGAGGGTAATGTACCGTAACATTTCAAGGGAGCTTCTAGGAAACACTATGGATTCCCGAGGGAGTGGCATGGCCTCCGTGAAGTTATGTCCTTTGTGGGTCAGTACGGTTTGTAGAGTCGGTAAAATTGTGCCTATGAATGACTGGAGTCCATATTACGACACCGGGGGATTGCGATGTCCATCTGGTATGAGGTGGTCAGGGAATTCCTCCGAGTGAGTCAGTAGCTGTTTGCTTCTCGTTCCAGTGACCTCTTCCTAATCAACGATCATCCTGGATCCATCCATTTCATCCCCCTCGTTGCCATCTCCATCTGCAAATCATCCCCCCGTCCTGTTTTGTTTTGATGATTCCTCTTCTTGCCATCATGGAGACGCACACGAGGAGCAACGTCATTGGGGTGGAAGTCCTCACCATGGCAACAAAGTAGCCAATGACTGGCGGACTAGGAATTATGAATGGAAAATTGTGCTTTGGACTAATTTGCGTGCTTGCTGTGGGGAAATGGCATTGTGAAGAACGCCTGAGCACCGAATTTAATCATCAAATTAGTACATGTATAGCGAATCGGAGAGAGATGCAATTTATTTGAAAAAAGAATCTGAGAAGAATCTGATGAATTTGATACATGCGGGTACAAGTACATGTAGAGGTCAACAACATGTGCATCTGTAGTTATTATTTGGGCTGTAAAATTACGAATAATTTTGTAACCGGTTACCCATCAGTAATTCGGTTATGGTTACCTGTATACATGTACATGTAACAAAGAAAACATTGGCTCACAGTGAATTTAGATGGTATACAAAACAAAAAAGGTCGGTCCTACATCAAAAATGAATGTTAAAAAAAAAACCAAAAAAAACCATTGCGGTTAACCGAAACGGGAAAATGTATCTTATCCTGAGATCAAAACTGTTTTCAGTCTTTGTTTTACTAATTTCTGGATAAATACATCATTTCAGGTGGAAATATTTGACCGGTATGTTTTCACCACCACCATCTTCATACCCTGAAATTTATTGCTTAATCTGTGAACCTTTTTTGTTTGGGTATGTTACCAATCCTGTACTGTACCTGAAAAGATTCAAAACGCATTCCAACCTGATTCATGTGAAGAAAATGTAACGGTGCTAAGTCTAATATACAAATGAAGTTTGAAAATGAAAATACAACCTCTGAACAGCTTTTAACGAAAACCACCGAGAAAAAAAATTCTCTAAAAAAGAATAAGATTGAATAATTTGAACACTATTCAGTTATTAAACACGACACTGTTATCCACTTACTGCATCTGTATAATCACCGCGGAATGCCTACTATCGACTGCGGCGGCTGTTTCAACCAAAAGTGCCGCAGTTTGTAATAACTCCCTCATAGAGACAATAACTGCCGCTGACATGTGCAGCTGCAGTCCAAAGTCCAGGACATAACGGTCGTTCAGCACGAGGCCATCAAGACCCCGATACTGCCTAAAGTACCGCAAACCTTTTACAGCTCTCACAGACTTGAAAAATTGATCACTCGATAAAAAATTTACCGTAACATTTTATTTTTTAAGTGGCCTGTAAATTCCTACTTAGCAGTTTAAGATTTATTTATTCATTTGTTTATTTTTTGTGTCCCCTCTTCCCCTCTATCTTTGATGGTAAACATGTATAATGTTCATTTATCAATGCCTCTGGAGTCTGGACCTTGGTAAACACGACCTTGTGGTCAGTCATGGGAGACTGATATAACTTGTAAGTCTGTGAGTTTGAGGAATGGCTGCGGAGATTTCTTAAATCAACCTAGATACACTTCACAGGCTTCTGTTATAATTATAGGACATGTATATTGTGCAGCTACTGTATTAAAGGTAGTATCATATTTTGGTAGCATACCGAAACAGAAATCTCCACAGATTTACCTATACTTACAGGGTATAAAGATGGTGGTGGTAGAAACAAACCGTTAAAATGTTTCTACCTGAAATGCTGTACTTATCCAGAAAAAGAGTAAAACTAACGACCAAAAAAAACCACTATTTTGATCTTTTAAGGATCAAAAATAACATTGGAAAGAGTTAAGAAATACTGTGGCGGTTTTCACTGTTTCCTGAAAAAGTGGGCACCGTATGGAACTGAACATTTCTTGGATGACTGTTACTGTATATCTCTCTTGATATTTTTGCCCATGAATCTGCATTTCCCTAACAAAAACCAAAGTAAGATACATGTATTACATGTACCTTTAATATACAGTGTACCCCATTACCAATTTATTATTATAACACCGGGCCATAATTTGCATCCTGAAACCATCTCACTGAACTCCCTGGGGAGTATACAGCCCCCAACAAGCAAATATCCCCTAACACAAGCAAACAAATACAAACAAACAAACAAACAGGCCGTCAAAAACTATGAAATTGCAAAATAACTTCAGTCCTGTACAGTACCGTATATGGTTTAACTACAATATGTACTTATGCATGTAGACTGCGTGGAATCCTTTCATTATTTTATTCAGATGTAAATAATGAAAAAGGATCAACTTGGCTGGACTCGTTTATTTCGCTCATATATCCATCTGGTCGCAGATGTTTAAATTTCTGAGGGAAGAGGGAATTATGAGACCCTCGCTGCAAGTACATTATATCTAGCGATATAAGAAATTATCCACGATGAGCTCTCTTTGTCCAAATTCAATCAATTTTTAATATTCCGACATGAATTTATAAATTAGCATTCCTCATTTAAATGCAGCAGTGGGAACTGCACTGAATAATTAATTAATATTCCTGCATCGTTAATTAATTTATATACATCCAAGGACTCATTTAATGCACTATCCAAGTTCGTTATACATGTACATTTACCGGGAACTGTTTTAAAATGGAATAATTTGAGGATCCGTTTCCGTATAAATTTGTGGGATGTTTTTGCCAAGATCAACTACATAATACCCCTGAGATTCATCAGCGTATCCAGTCATTTATTGCCTTAAATTAGCATAAGGGCGATTCCATGAAAAGTAGGACATAGGAGTGAATTTTTCAAAATCATTTTTGAAGGAAGTGTTTCATATCATGTGATAGCTTATTAGTTGGGCTTTCTAAAAATATAAAGTTTAACAAAAAATTTTCGCTCCGACAGAAAATATTTAGGCTGCCACTGAGGGCGCTGTTGCAAAAAATGTTTCTGCCATTTAAGATATGGCATAAGATTTCTTGAATTTGAACAGGTTGTAATTTGCAAAATTGATTTATGTGCTAGGGACATATTAAGCATGGACTACTTATTGCACAGTTTTTATTAAATTTTAGTTGGACTTCATTTTTTATGGTGGGGGGTCTGTCCTAGTGAATGTAACGTCCGTCACGTAACGTCCGTCACAAAAAAGTCTCTTTATAACATTTTTTATAGGAAAGATTAGGGAGAAATTTCTGTCATTAGGTATCAAATGCAGGTTTTTTGTGGTCTTTCATATTTTGTAAAAATTGAAAATTTTTAACTTTGGCAACATGTTTTTTTTGAAAAGGTAAAACGTGACGGACGTTACGTGACGGACGTTACTCTGTACCATCTTAATGTAAATTCTTGCAGATTTAAGACATTCTTTTACAGAACCAAGCTTACTCCAAATAAATCATTTTAAATATGTGAGGTGCACACATGCCACTCAGACACATTCTTGAATGTTATACTGAGGCCATATCACATGATTGCTCCCATTCGCATCCTATCTTCTAAGCCTAACTTCTTTTTTTTATACTTCTTATTTTCAATTGTGTTCTCAAAATTCTTACAAAAGAACATTTTTGGATACAATTTTTGCAACCTTACAACAAATCACTTCATTTCACCAGATATTTTAGCCTTAACTGATATGGCAGATAGTTTAAATAGTCACTTTCTTCTTCATTCGTTAATTCGATCAACTTTTTGTTGATAAATTTGTCTAAATTCGGGTTAGAATGCTCTTTATGGGGTTTACAAACAAGCATTTTAAACCAATTTGAATCATCTTTTTTAATTATAAAGGCAAAGGGAATAATGTGCAAGTAAATTTGAATGATTTACATGTATGGTATACTTGACAAAATAGGTTGCAAGAAGACATATTGCACTTGAGTCAGGTTTTGCTATATGTACATAGTACATGTACATGTGTAGGCCAATACATTGTACACGTATGTGTACATAGGCCTATGTACCGGCGTGTTATTTGTATGTGTACACATACATGTATGTACATGTAATTCCCTCAAGTACACTGAAAAATGTGTAAGATTCCCATCTTAATTATCTCTAGTATGACTGTAGATGAGCTATGTTTAGATAGATTTGAAAAACTCCAACTTAATTCTCCATTTGCAATGGATTATACATTGAAATATCACAGGGTGTAACGTCCGTCACAGAAATCGTAACGTCCGTCACAGGGTTCAACGTCCTATTTCTGATAAACCATGCGATGTTTGAAATTTTTCCATTTTGAGTTGGCAAGCTCTGACCCACATACACTAATGCAGTTAGTTGGATTTTTCACAATCATGTACAATTCACAGGGATTTTGAACTAAATATTAAGAGTCAAAAGTTCTCGTCTTTTAAATGTAACGTCCGTCACGATTCATTTTTTAAGTCTAATTAAGTCTGACAGAAAATCAAGATCTTCATTACTATGTTTTATATACTGTTGACTTGTTATGCTATTAAACTGCAACTATCATCTTTCCCAGCAAAGCTTGCTTACAAATCTAGAAAACAAATTGGTAGCAATTTTCTGTGCAAATGTAACGTCCGTCACAATGGAATCGCCCATAAGCCCTTTCAAATTTGATAGTTCAAATGATCTAAACTCCTTTTATAATTTTCTTTTCGAAGATGGCAACGAATTTGTACTTAAAGTGACCTCAAAATGAACAGTTCATGTTTATTCCGCAAGATCAGTGTTACATACAGTATGTAGAGCAGGAAGCTAGGCATTTTACGAAACGGAGGCTCAGGCTCAGGCTCCGGCTCCATTTCGTGAATCCATTTTGAAATAACGGGTATCAAAATAGAGGCTTTTGGCAGCGGTTCTGTAGTAGATCTCTGGTTTGAAAAGGAAAACAGAGCTTCAGCTTCAATGAAACACCACAACCTATATTTTCAACATATGGATGGCAGAGCTGTAGCCTGAGCCTGAGCCTAAGCCTCCGTTTCGTAAACGCCCTACATGTATGTTTGTTGGCTTAAAGGTATACATGATTGGCAAAGGTCACATTCGCAGGACAGCACTCACACTTTGTCTGATCAAACATGGGTACACATGAAATAATAAACCTGCAAAACTTTGAGCTCAATCGGACATCTGAGTCTCGATTTAATAGCGAAAACCTGACTCTTTTTTTTAATTTTTTATAAAATATATAAGAATTGTTTTGATCGTACACCGAGATCAAAACTGTTTCGGTCTTTGTTTGACTCATTTCTGAAAAGATACACCGGTCATTTCAGGCTGAAATATTTTAACGGTATGTTTCTACTAGCCCCATCTTCATACCCTGAAAGTTATAGGTAAATCTATGAACATTTCTGTTTGGGTATGTTACCAATCCTGTACTGTAGCTTTAAACTCTGATTACAATGTACCACCATAAGGCATTACATTTACATGTGCAATAGTTCTTCATTACACTCATTTTTAACGCATTATGAAGGAAACCATTTGTAAAACATGAGATAGAACAATTATAGGTACTTCAAAAAGATAATAACGGGAGGTTTTGACACAAACAGTGTACAAATGTACATGTACAGTAGTATACACTGTACATTGTAATGCTGCAAAGAACACTGTGCATGTATTCCACATTTGAATGATAGTCAACATTTTACTTACAATAAGTTTCAGGCAGCAGCAATTATCTAATAAATGTCCACCCAAATTTGAGCACTACAGAAGGCTGTAAAGAAACAGCAGCAGCAAGGAGAATGTATTTAAATGCTATTCATTATATTGTACTAGCACACACACACACATGCAGTCCCAATGTAAATTGACACACTGATGCTACGGCGATCCTTGCCGTCGATCGGGAGGCGCCATCATCACCCAAACAGATCATTTCCAGAAGTTATCAGCTGAAAAGTTCATTTGGGGGTTCCCTTGGGTATACTAACAAGTAACATGTAAATGTGAGGAGATCTCCATCTTCTGTCAATCTACATTGAGTCTTTTTTGATGTGTATTCAGAGGGGAGAAACGGGGGAAAGGAATTAAATTTGACTGGCATGCATTGCCAATGACACTCCGTTGAGAATCATGCAATCTCTGGGTACATTGTATGTTGCTGTAATTCCAGAAAATCTTCTTTTTTTTTTATTCCCAAACGACTATGCTCAGCAGCAATTTTGTTTTCCCCTGCTTTTTGATGTACTAATGTAAGTTTACTATTGTCATTTCTTATACAGTATATATAAAGTGCGTTTTGTGTTTGAGATTACGAAAGTCAAGAAAGATTTGAAGATTTTGGAGAATTCCTTTTGAAGGGAACAAGGGTTGGAGAAACCTTGTTCCAGATGTTGTTTGGGAAAAGAAAATGTGCAGTACAGTTCCCCTGGCCAAGAGTGAAATGTGCACTCTAAAGCCCTGTCCGCACTGGACTTTTTTGGGGGCAAAGTAACCGAGACGCTGGGTACTTTACCCATTTTAAGTCCAGTGCGGACGTCTCAGGAAGTCTGCCTCTCAGTTACTTTGCCCGAGCCACACAGGTATTTCTACCGGCCAACTTCTGCCCGGGTAGAATACCCGAGGCACTTTACCCGAGACGAAAAGTCCAGTGCGGACAGTTTGAGTTGGGTAAACTCATAAGCCTAGTATTGTCAGCTTGGTAATTCTCCCGCACGTGCACGGTTAAGTTACCCGAGTCAAAAGTCCAAAATGTACTTGTATAACCTTGCAGAGGCTGAAAGTGTTTCTCCAGTCTTCGGAGCGATACTGGAATTGCTCAATCTGAAATTACGGACAGAAGTCACAAAGCACGGTCCACTAATATGTGTAGTTGATGTGCCCTTGACCATGGTTTCTGATTCAAATACTACGCAGGAAATTATGCATACCTGGTATTGTTATGTACACACTCTAGATATGATCTGTTGTTGGCTGCTGGAAGGCCTGAAAGTAAAACTGAATCTGTGCACCTGTATCAATGAACAAATTGATTGGCAGGTTGCAAATTGTCTACATGTATCTCAGCAATGATGCTCCTCCATACTCATATCATATCTGTGCAATGTATCTGGATGCATGGAATATGTTGGAGGATTTAAAGGTCGTTTCATACCTTGGTAAGAAACCAAAACAGAAATGTTCAGAGATTTACGTATAACTTACAGGGTATGAAGATGGTGGTGGTAGAAACATACCCTTAAAATGTTTCCGCCTGAAATGTCCGCCCGGTGTATTTATCTAGAAATTAATAAAACAATGACTGAAAATATTTTTGATCTTTTAAAAGATCAAAAATAAAAGAGAAAAGACTTAAGAAATACTGTGGCCGTTTTTCACTGTTTTCTCAAAAAGTGCGCATTGTATGGGACTGAAATTTTCACAGATGAGGCTGCATCATAATGCTTCATGTTCATGAACTATTAGACATTTATATTGTGCAGCTACTGTATAAATATACTCTACTGTGCATTACAAATGTATTATTATCCCTGGTCATCGGGCCATAATTTACATTCCTGAAACCATCTCAGCTCCCTGGGGAGTATACAGCCCCTTGCTACCGTATTCAGTGCACAGAGGCTAATCAAACCACAAAGCCATCTCTACCCTCACATGTACCCATTTACACCTGGGTGAAGAGGAGCAATGTGACAAAGCGTCTTGCCCAAGGACGCAAGCACCAATAACCCATGGCGGGATTCGAACCCACAATCTGTAGATCACACGACTTTGAGTTCAACAGGCCAGACCACTAGGCCACAGCACCCCACGACTTTATACACGCATGGGCACCGACACCAAGGAAGATTCTCATTCTAAGTCTGCCCTCTCAATCAACGCCTACACAACATATTGACTATTGTACATGTAGAAGACAGTTTCCCGCCTCTTGTTTATTTCCCTCAGCAGCGATGGCGATGAGGAATGCATCCCTGAATCCTGCTCCTGCCGGCCTCCTTCAATACCCAAGGGGAATCCTCTGATTGTAAACACTCATTAGTTTTACCAGGAGTGATGGTGGACAGTTTAATCAGGCAACACGTTTACCCCACCTGCTACCTTTCCCAGCAGCATGGTCCTTTCTCAAAGCTGGGCTCCGGCTCCGGCTCCGGCTTCGTCTCTGTTTCCATACGCTGAAAATATAGGTTATGGTTTGCCATTGAAGGCTGAAGCTCTGTTTTCCTTTTCAAACCAGAGAATCTACTTCCGAACCACAGCCAAAAGCCTCTATTTTGATACCTGTAATTTTGAAATGGATTAACGAAATGGAGGCGGAGCCGGAGCCGGAGCCTGAGCCGGAGCCGAGCTTTGAGAAAGGCCCCATGTCTGTGTATAAAGTCCACAAACACAGGTGTACATGTGTAAATCTGCGCAAAGTGTACAGTGTATGTTTGGTTGTTGACGTGTTGGACCTGAATCACCGATTACCTCAATTTTATTAAACACCTTTACAAATGAGGTCGTGCACTTTGTCCAAACATTTATTTTTCGTTCGTGTGAGCATCGCTTCTATAAAATTTGGTTTCGCGATTTGATGATTTGATGATGCACGCGGCAGTTTGCATTGCATCATGGGTAGGGAAATGTGGCAGAATTTCAAATGCCCATCAGTCGAATCTAAGGACCCATGGCCTTTGTGGGATTGTCCGAAGGGGTTTTGAAACTGCCTTGAACTGACAGATGGAAAGAAAATTCAATCTACATGTTGATTATGGCGCAGTGGCAGGGGACGCGGCGAGGCGAGGAGTTTTTTTATCTAGCTTAAAAATAAAACACTATTGGAAAAAAATGCAAGATGCATAACGCACATATTCCCTGAGAACTGCTTGACCATGGTTAACTTACATCATACTCATGATGAATTCTAAAAACAATGATGGTAAAAAAAAAAAAAACAATTCAGGGTTGAAACGGATCCTCGTTCCGCAGCCGGCCACGGCGCTTCAGATTTCACGGCAAATCCGGCTCCTCATATCCGGCTGAAGTCATGTGTTGCTTCCTCTTGTAATGTAGGTACATGTAGGTACGTCTGCCCTAGCTTCATGGTACATCCGTCCTTGCCAGGGGAAGTGCAATGTATCGGTTCATACCATCCACGATTGAAGTTACTATAGCACCTCTGGGTGTAGTTTAATGTCGGGGTGCTGTGTTGTGACAATGTTCATGCTGACAAACAGTAGGAAGTGTGTACTCTAGTCACTTTCTATTGATCAGCTTTGAAAATGTTTAGCTTAAAGTAGTCATTTCTTGACTTTCAGAATGAATACAAGTGATTCCCAGTAGTGCGTCTCCAAAAATTTAAACCATTTTATTTGTGCAATGAGAACAAAATCAATAGACAGTTTGACTAGTGCAGTAACACACTTTACTAGACCGACACTGAAATCACTAGACTCGGTCCACGGTCAAGTGGATATTTCGAGCCCTGCATGGTGTCACAAACATTCAATGATACATGTACATGCACCCTTTATACATGTATCATAAACATTTTGTTTGGATTAGACTTGAAACCACCATAAATTCTGGACAGTTTGTTATCTTCAGTGGCGGTTCTAGGGGGAGGGGGCTAGGGGGAGTTTGAACCACACCCCCCCACCCCCCAAAAAATTGTCTAGCCCCCCCCCCCCCTCCCAAAAAAAATGCAACTGAAAAAAAAGCTGAATAATACTGGATTTTTTCTGTTATTACGCGCCGATAACATGAACAACGTGTTGTGTAGGTTACAAATGCATGCTTTTCTACTCCTAATAAGACAAAACAGAAGCGAATGTTAGAAGAAGGGTCTAGTCTAGCCCACCACAGTGGCTCTTCTAGCCCCCCAAAAAATTCATAGCTCTTCTAGCCCCTAAAAGTATTGGCTCTAGAACCGTGCCTGGTTATCTTTATAAACCCCCGAACGTCTTTGCAGTTCAAAGCATTGAGTATATGTAGTGCTCATACACACTAGGAAAGTCTCATGTGAATAAATCGACCCGACTGGAAAAATACCATAATAACCATGATCAATGAACCTTTTGACCCATTCTGCAAATGTATGAAGCTGAAACCAATTTTCCGTCACGGTATTGTTGCCGAGATTGAATTCAGGATTCTCACAAAAGAATTTTTCTTTTTTATGAAAAGCGATGGCTTTTATTGAAGTAGAAGGTGAAACGATAAAAAAGGTTTTCATTTACAACTACCCGGTACTCTGCAAAAGGTGGTTGACCTGGTTTGTTGTCCCATGTGAGATTGGAGGGGGGTGGGGGGAATGCCATACATGTTGTACTTCCTGGAAGTATAGTGAGATAGTGTTTGCGTAAAGCTCTGCTTGATTGCTTGAAGGTTTGCGGTTTTTCCTATGTGTGTGGAAATCATTTTATCTGTGTTGTGTCTCTGAGTTTGGAGGAACGTGGAAAATTTCCTGACCTGGTGTCAACTTTTTTTTTTTTGACAAGTTGTCTGCAAAAACTCACTTCTGAGTCGGACAGGCTGAAGTTCCAAAATGAACTTTTCAGCTGCTAACTTCTGGAAATGATCTGTATCTTGGGGGACGATGGCGCCTCTCGATCGACGGCAAGGATCGCCGTAGCATCGGTGTGTCAATTTACATTGGGACTGCGTGTGTGTGTGTGTGCTAGTACAATGAATATAGCATTTAAATACGTTCTCGTTGCCGCTGCTGTTTCTATACAGGCTTTTATCGTGCTCAAATTTGGTTGTCTCTCTGGGTTTTTGGAGGAACGTGGAAAATTTCCTGACCTGGTGACGACCTTTTTTTTTGGTCATGTTGACTACAGAAACTCACTTTTGAGTCGCACAAGCCTGGCTCCTTCCTAATTTACGACTCACTTTCTGTATTTGCCAAGTCAACATCCCAAAAGAAATGTGGAGTTTTTCCCTTCCCAAACCCCTCCCGTCACCTCCTCTTCTGGGCAATTTAAATTCTGTGTCAATGTACAGTCCACGTGTATCATGATTTGGCCTAGTCCACTTCCTGGGACTGTTTTTGTTTTAGGACGCGCTCCCCTATTACCTTAAGCTCAACACGTACAAGACGCCACCGTATGATGTACACAATTGCATGTTTACTCGGCGCGGCGGATGCGGTTTCGCGACGCGCACTACAGGGACTTTGTGCACGTCGCAAAAGGCCTGCAATGCGGACAGGTCGTGTTGTGGGGGATACAAAATAATTTCGAATCAGTGTCTGTTCTAGATTTGGCAAAGAATTGGTGAGAAAACGACAGAGTTGAAAAAAAAAAAAAATAAACAACAAAATCCTGAGAAACTTCAGTGGATACAGTTCATAGAATGGGTAATGTCCCTCCTCCCCCTTTTTTCCCCTTTTTTCCCCTCCCCCTCCCCTCCGCAACTTGAACTACATGTACATGTACACAAATCAATACATGTACGTATTATAAATTGATGGGAATACAGCCATTTCGGTGCCCCTATTCCCCTAATTGGCTGGAGCATTTCATCCGACATGTCTCGTTTTTTCCCCTCTCCGCTTCCTCCCCCCATTGCTGTGTTTAATGTGGTGCCCTTCAAGAGCTCTTCGCAAACAAACATTCTGAGGTTTTTTTCTGTTCCTCCAAACATTGTATTTACCCGCTGCTGTTTGTCCCTCCATTCTACGTGGAAGTGTAAGTTTGCAGACTGGTGACGGGCTGACGTGACCAGTTATTCCGATCGACAGATGAATTTATTATCTTCTTTCCTTTTCTTCTCTCTGTTTTTGCTGTTCAACCGCAGATCAATTTCGTTAAAGGTACATGTAGTATCATACTTTGGTAAGAAACCAAAACAGAAATCTTCACAGATTTAGCTATAACTTACAGGGTATAAAGATGGTGGTGGAAGAAACATACTGATGCAATTTTCTGCCTGAAATGCTGTGTTTATCCAGAAAAGAGTAAAACCAGTGACCAAAATTATTTAGTCAAAAATAAAATAGGAAAGACTTTAAAAAAAAACTGTGGCTGTTTTTCACTCTTTTCTCAAAAAGTCTGCACCGTATGGGACTGAAATTTTCACAGATGACTGTTACTGTATCTTCCTTGATATTTTTGCCCATGAATCTGTATTTCTTTGACAAAAACCAATGTATGATATTACCTTTAAGCATTTAAGAATTGCTTTGAAATGTCTTTTTTTGGCCTAAGTTTGTGAATCTTTTATTTTCCCTTCCTTGCCCCCCTTGCAGTCCCTTCTGGGGTGAGGAGACTACCTTCGACGTCCCCCGTGAGTTCCGTCACCTCTCCTTCTTCATCCATGAGAAAGACTGGCTGAAACGCTCGGACAACGTGGTCGGGAAAGTTGCTCTGAGACAAGATGAACTCCACCGATACCACGGGAAGGACCACTGGATGCTGCTCCAGGCGGTGGACTCCGATTCAGAAGTTTACGTAAGTAGTTTACTTTTAATTACTTGTATGTATGTCAGCAGCAAATATGCATTCAAGCAGCAAATATGCATTCACCCTTTCCAACTAGAGGCCTTTTCCCTCTAGAGCGCTCATCCCCGGGGCGAACTCATCTAAGGCTGCAGTTTGTATCCGGTTAACCGGTTAACCGGTTAACCGACTGTTCAAAGGGGTTCCCGGGTACATTTTCCCAGTTAGGTTAATCGAAAAGTATCTTTTTAATGGCCTTTTCTTGTTGAAACATTAGACACTTCTAGAGTTCACAAAGAAAAAAATTTCAATGATCTTTTGAAAATTGGACCAGCAGGCTTTGATATGCAAAGCAAAGGCCAAATATTTTGCTATGTCTACCACTGCCAAATGTTGTGACAAAAGGATGTTGTCAACCAAGTTCCTAAAAGACCCAAACTTACTATTTCTTTGTTTTTCTTTGTTTTTTTTGTTATACGGCTAATCGTAACCGTAACCGAAAAAACAGACGGGTAACCTGTTAGAAAATTATTTGTAAACTTACAGCCCTAAGGGATACCACGGCGCAAGGGACAGTTTATGCCAACCTTCATGGCAGAACTTCCCAACAGGACCTCTATCAATGGTCTAGATGAAGATTCCCCCACCTGCCTAGGGACTCTCTCATCTGGGTATTGACCTTTCCAAATCTTTCCATGCATGGATACAAGCTAGAAAAAGGACCTTCGCCAAGCTGTGCAATATGCCATCAAGATTTTCTGCTCCAGTGATCCACTCTACAACCCCATCACTAAAAACCACATCAAGAGCTGTATAATTGGACAGCAGTGTGGACAGCAGTCCCCTCATCTCAGAACAACCTGCCCTTGCTTGTCCAGTTGTAAATGTCCTTTAATTAATAATTACAGTGCCCCTTAATTAATTAGCACTAACAGGTGTTACCCAAGTGAGTGTCAAAGCAATTGCAGGGCTTGTCAAACATGCCACTCACTGTGGAGATGTTTGTGAATCTGTTAATCAATTACCGGGATCTCGGCAGTTGTGACGTTAATTTATTCCTTCATCCAGCCGCAGAGCTGTCGAGTTGGTGTAAGAGTCCTTTATCAGTGATTTCAGATCTGACGTCCTGCCAATTGTAATAGGGCTCTGCGCTCGAGCTACTTATACAGTGTAGAATATGCCCTTTATATCGACAGCTATAGTTACCCGGATGTTCGGACAAACTTGTAAACGTGTAAGGGCCACGGGCGACTTGTTTGTCCGAATATCTGAATTTGACATCATGAGCACAGAGCACTATTCACAACATATTAGAGTTGCAGTGTTTTACTGCTGTAGTACAGTAATATTTCTCAATGTTGTAGAGCAAATCTCCAGTATTGGGGAAATGATACCCACTTATGCTCTTCTTACAATTTGAAAAGAGCCACATGAACAGAATTGAGAAACGTTGGACAATGACAAAAAAATTGATTCTGGATCAATTTTCTCGGGGTTGGACATTTGTTGCTTGGGATTAATTTCAGTGTATTACCATTTTTTCCATTTTCTAAATATGTATTTTTGTGTGGTTTTCATAGGGTCAAGTTTACGTCGAAGTGCGAACGAACGAAGTCCTGGGAAGCGAGGGGTCATCGGTCAATAAACTGACCGTCAGGTGAGTTACCTTGGGATTGGGGTAAAGGGGGGGCGGGGCCAGGGAGAAGAGAGAGAGGCGTCCGAAAATCATTCAGCGAGAAATGGAAAATCTTATCAACTCAGCAGGGTGGTGGAAGGGGCGGGGCATGGAGGGGGGCGGTTCGTTAATGAGACACCTGATGTTTTCATAATGAGTTGTGGCTGATTGAATTATCGGTAGATGATTCGGGTGTGAACAACAAAGTTCCAGTGCACCTGCAAGGAACGGCAGGTGTACATGTAGATTGCCCCCTCCCAACCCACCCCTCCCCCCCTCCACCTGATATGTGGTCACTCCGCTGGTCAGCCAAACACCGAGATGGACAGTTCAAATCAAAGTCATTGCACTTTTGGCATACAGCATTTAATAATACACTGTAGTGTCTCATAACGTCATGTTACATGTTTCCAAACTGTCACCTGTATCGGGCTCAAAATACACGATCAATACGGCATATTCACGTCGTATCCATCTTGTCACCTTCTTGTATCCCCGTGTAGAGGGTTAGGGTTAATATCCAGTCCCCCTGTGGAGACTGTGGTAATGTGTGGTAAGCAGCTCATGTCTTGTGCGGTAGGTGTAGACGGTTAGGGTTAATATCCAGTCCCCCTGTGGAGACTGTTGTAATGTGTGGTAAGCAGCTCATGTCTTGTGCGGTAGGTGTAGAGGGTTAGGGTTAATATCCAGTCCCCCTATGGACACTGGTAATGTGTGGTAAGCAGCTCTTGTCTTGTATGGTAGGTGTAGAGGGTTAGGGTTAATATCCAGTCCCCCTATGGACACTGGTAATGTGTGGTAAGCAGCTCTTGTCTTGTGTGGTAGGTGTAGAGGGTTAGGGTTAATATCCAGTCCCCCCATGGACACTGGTAATGTGTGGTAAGCAGCTCTTGTCTTGTGTGGTAGGTGTAGAGTGTTAGGGTTAATATCCAGTCCCCCTGTGGAGACTGTTGTAATGTGTGGTAAGCAGCCCTTGTCTTGTGTGGTAGGTGCAGTGGGTTAGGGTTTATGTCCAGTCCCCCTGTGGAGACTGTGGTAATGTGTGGTAATCAGCACTTGTCTTGTATGGTAGGTGTAGAGGGTTAGGGTTAATATCCAGTCCCCCTGTGGAGACTGTTGTAATGTGTGGTAAGCAGCTCATGTCTTGTGCCGTAGGTGCAGAGGGTTAGGGTTAATATCCAGTCCCCCTGTGGAGACTGTTGTAATGTGTGGTAAGCAGCTCTTGTCTTGTATGGTAAGTGTAGAGGGTTAGGGTTAATATCCAGTCCCCCTGTGGAGACTGTTGTAATGTGTGGTAAGCAGCTCTTGTCTTGTGCGGTAGGTGCAGAGGGTTAGGGTTAATATCCAGTCCCCCTGTGGAGACTGTTGTAATGTGTGGTAATCAGCTCTTGTCTTGTGCGGTAGGTGTAGACGGTTAGGGTTAATATCCAGTCCCCCTGTGGAGACTGTTGTAATGTGTGGTAAGCAGCTCTTGTCTTGTGCGGTAGGTGCAGAGGGTTAGGGTTAATATCCAGTCCCCCTGTGGAGACTGTTGTAATGTGTGGTAAGCAGCTCTTCTCTTGTGCGGTAGGTGCAGAGGGTTAGGGTTAATATCCAGTCCCCCTGTGGAGACTGTTGTAATGTGTGGTAAGCAGCTCATGTCTTGTGCGGTAGGTGTAGACGGTTAGGGTTAATATCCAGTCCCCCTGTGGAGACTGTTGTAATGTGTGGTAAGCAGCTCTTGTCTTGTGCGGTAGGTGCAGAGGGTTAGGGTTAATATCCAGTCCCCCTGTGGAGACTGTTGTAATGTGTGGTAAGCAGCTCTTGTCTTGTGCGGTAGGTGCAGAGGGTTAGGGTATAAGGCAGGATTCATTTTCCATCGACCTTGTGGAATTTAGAATTTCTGTTTAATATTGTAATATGACTGTTAAAGGTAATATCATACTTTGGTTTTTGTCAAAGAAATACAGATTCATATTAAAAAAAATATCAAAGAAGATACAGTAACAGTCATCTGTGAAAATTCCAGTCCCATACAGTGCCCACTTTTTCAGAAAACAGTGAAAAATGGACACAGTATTTCTTAAGTCTTTTCTCTGTTAATTTTGATCACTGGTTTTACTCTTTTCTGGATAAATACAGCATTTCAGGCAGACACATTGTAATGGTATGTTTCTACCACCACCATCTTTTATACCCTGTAAGTTATAGGTAAATCTGTGAAGATTTCTGTTTCGGTATGCTACCTAAGTATGATAGCATACCTTTAATAAAATGAGGGGATTTAGAATGCCAAGACCATTGTCCATTGTACAAATGTAGCTCTGAAGCCTGACGGTAACACTGAGAGAAGATGATCAGTATAATTCTCTGAGTTTGTAAGATCAAGAGGACAAGACTAGGTCAATATTTCAAGGGATTATCAAACCCGTACAATATCAGTCAGGAACTGAATAAAATAAATAACTCCACTTGTTGGCCCCGAGTGGGATTTGAACCTTGGTCCCACCGGTCCAAGGCTGAAAATTCACGCTGCACAAATTTGACACTATTCCATACATTTGCATTAGATACATGTAGCATGCATGGGGTCTCTTGATAAAAGTCTGTTCCTTATCTGTAATCAGTAATAACATGTAATGTGTTAATGCACCATCTTTATACAGTTCTATGTAAATATGCAGTTATAGGCTCACGCTAGCATTTTTAATGCATTACAAATTTCCCTCCTGAAGGCAACATAAATTCCCTGTGCAAGGTTTGATCACACTAAGGCAAGGGATAATGTACATCATTATTTGTCTGTTTCGATCGTTGATGAATCATGAAAGGATTTCTCTTGTGGATAGAAAAGAAGAAGACGAAGAAAATTGAGACCGGTTTTTATTATCCAATTCACTCCGAGGCCCAGCGCATCGGTGACATTTTAACGGGCCGTGCTCAAGTAAAAACTGACAAGTCTCGGAGAATTACCGGGAATGTGGGTGTCCTTGATATTTGCTCAGACCTTGATTTTTTAAGGAGAGTGAGAGTGATCACTCTCCTCCGCTCTCCTTAATGTTTTCTATATAGGAGAGCAAAAAAGAAACTCCTTAGCAATTTAAGGAGAGCTGCCTTTCTTCAAAACATCACATTACATTTACCCTTTACGAATAACGATTTACAAAAAATCTAAAAATTGTGGGTTTTTTTTTAAATGCTTAGAGTTGGGAGGGCCTGAAAGGGAAAACAATTCTCAGCACTGTTACAGGACAAGGTGTTTGGTGCTAGAAAGTGCTGGAAAAATGTGTACCACAATGAAGGGCATTTCTCCTTAAACGGTTTAAAATACCTTCTGGCACTGTAGCATTTGAAGGGACAAGTCAAGCAATCATTGGGGTCACCTCTGCACTTATAAACATTCCTCCGCGTGAAGTCCCCGCTCCGCTGCTTCAATGCCCAAAAAAGAAGAAACGCAGGGAGATTTTCACAAGGGTTCTCCGAAAGTGGAAATCAATGTGCCGATAACGAGTGCCGTGTCTGACCATTTGACATTATAAGCGCCTCGTGTTTATGGGCGCAGGGAATCGATGCCGTACGTACCTGTGCAAAGCCCTGTGCAAGAGTAGAGCGACGGGTTCTTAATGGTCAGCGCCCATTTGATCAGTCGTCCGTGGGGATGCTCTTCCCCGCAGTCTCTTCCAATGCCACAAATTGGATCATTTTGGCCGGCCAAATGAAACCCAAGCGTCAGAAAATGGGTACCGATCTATAATTATGCCCTGGCTCGTTCACATGCCATATGTGAAAGTCAGTTTATAGAAAACAAGAAAAAACTTAGGCATTTTCAAATTGAGGTATGGAGAAATAAAAGAGATAATTTAATTACTTTTGCGTCTAGCCCAAAGCAAACCCATCCAGGATATTGATATATTAAGGTGCGCAGTTGCCGCACTTCTCTTCTCCTCTCCGAAAACTAATAATAACGGAAACCTCTGTCGTTATATGCCGTCGTCACTCGTTCAATATTTAGCCAAAGTCAGCGGGTTTTTCTTCACGAGGACCAATGAGAGGCTTATAAAAAAGCCCAATTTAAAAAACAAAATCCAGGCAGGATGAAACTTGAGAGGCTCAGATTGGTGTCACCCGAGCCGGCGTCGTCCGTCGATGATATTGACATTTGGGTGTCCGGTCCCATCCCACCCTTTCCCCTTATCTCCTGAAAATGAAAAAATAAGTATCAAGGAACGTGTGGAGACGGATTGGAATTGCACATTCTCTCAGCAGCAAAGAAGATAGCCTACTCAGCCCAAAAAGTGAAATATCATTTGGCCGCCATTTTAGTATAAAGCAAAGGAGCTTTTTCCGATGTTATTAACGTCATATTCAACTGTTGTATAAAGACAAAACTTTCACCCAAATAATTTTTATAGTCACTAATTACTAAATTTCTTGCTTACCATTACCAAACAGAAAACTCTCCTGTGAAGTACGCTATTAAACCATAACCAAAACAATCTGCTACCGTAAGCGAAGAATTTTTGGTAACGGTAAGAAAGATTTGAGACTTTGCATGGTGACAATTGGTATGTGGATCGGTTTGCGGAAACACCATGTAATAATCGTTCGTACTTTCGCACTTCTATATCGTTCGCACTTCTCGTAAGGTCTCAACGTTTCGACTAGCCTGCTCTAATCATCATCTGAGGAGACTATGAGGTAATGGATTCCTTTGAAATTAGGCCCTGTATGAGCGGATCCTCCCAAAAAGTCCACCACTACAGTGAACGATAAGATGATTTGTTATTTCATCCGACTCGGAATGCCTCCATCAATGATATTGCGATACGTTTCAAGTGACTCAATCCACACACCCCATGACAGCTAGCATACTTGCTAGATATTAACTCTTCTGCCACATGTCAACAGACACGACCAAATTACAAATCATTTTCCTTTTTTTGTGTGAAATTGGGAAATATTACAAAACACACCGAGGGTTCTGTCAGTTCCGCCGGCGGCAGTTGAAATCGGAGAGGGTTTTGTTTCAGCCAAGCGAGAATATTATGCCCGTCAATGAATATTGACTTAAAGGGCTTTCCAGTCCCAATCGGAATTTGATATTCTCAACACCTCTGACAAATAGAATGAATAAAAAGAAGGCCTGTTAAGTGATGACTTGCTTGCGATCGTTCCGTGGATGTTTGGAGACCGTACATTTGATTTATCATTAAGGCATTGGCCGTGTATGTACAGGATGCAGGAATTCATGTATGTGCAACAAGGGAATAAAATCTATCTTTCCAAAGATGCATATTTCATATGTAGCGCTTCGAGGTTTGCAATAACGTGGAAAGGTGATACGTGAGCAAGTCTGTAGAGACGCTGTGGGTGTTACGAAACGAGGGCTCAGGCTCAGGTTCGGTCTCAGGCTCAGGCTCGGGCTCAGGCTCTGGCTCAGGCTCAGGCTCAGGCACAGGCTCAGTCTCAGGCTCAGGCTCAGCCTCAGCCTCAGCCTCAGCCTCAGGCTCAAGCTCCGGCTCCATTCCGTGATTCCATTCTAAAATTAAGGGTATCAAAATAGAGGCTTTTAGCTGTGGTTCGGAAGTAGATTCTCTGGTTTGAAAATGAAAACAGAGTTTCAGCTTCAATGAAAAACCACAACCTATATTTTCGGCATGGATGACAGAGCTGGAGCCTGATCCTAAACCTCCGTTTCATAAACCCCCTATGTATACACTGTATGTATAACATCTCTCTTGAGTGAGTATACAGTAGAACGGAAACAGAAATTGGTTTTAATAGTCAAATTTGTATAAAGCATACTTGTATACATGTACATAATTATATTATTCGAAATCTAGAGTACAGAATGACGTTCAAGGGATATTTGATAGAAATGTTATCCTGCTCCCCCACCCTCCAGCCCCTCACCGTTCGTCAGCTTGGAGGTTCAAATCCCAACTGTTCAAACTAGAAGTCCACTTGACTCTATAACAACATGATGACAAGGAGATGTCGATACATGTATGATTCAGGAGAGCAAAAAAAAAGACAAACAATGCCCGAGGTTTGTATTTTATGCGCCCTCAGGCTACGACTAAGGTGTCAGGTTTCACGAGCCGCACACCGCAATTTTGATTTTGAGCAGCGTGAATAGAATAACGACAAAATGGCATTGCATATTCTCAAGAGGGTGGGTTCGTTGACATTGCACCGATGCTACTGCTTAGCTTATGAATATTCATGAGTGACACCCGGTTGTTCACTAGACTGCAAAAAATATTGCTTGATACAAGTAATAAACTGCTGCAAACTGCTCATCGGCCAAAATAATGACCTGAAATTTATAAAATGCTTGGAGTATTAAAGGGTTGGTACAAAATTGGTAAGACAAAATACACTTCAAGATCACAGATTCACATAAAACTTACACAGTATAATGGTGATGACAGGAGAAAACATCCCATGAAATGTTTTTGTCTGAAATGCCATTTTTGTTGAGAAATAAATGAAACTATTTTCCGATTGGAATAAATCGCTTTGAAGCATTTTATTATGAACTCATAATATCGATAAAATGTGTAAATGGGTTTTCACTATTTTCTCGTGACCCAGATGGCTGATTGACCTCATAAACTTCTACAGAATTGTCAGTTAAGGTATATGATGGATTACATAATGTGCTTTCACTATCAGCAACGGTTTGTCGCAAAAACCAGTTCTGTACCATCCCTTTAAGACACTTGATTCAGCCACCACCTATTAAAGTCACCTAATGGCACTTTGATACAACATGTATCTCCAATATTTCCTGCATTCGTACAGTTTTAGCCCAAGATTATTAAACATCCAGCAGCCATACTTTTAATCAGATTCCAGGCAACTTAAGAGTCATTATTCTCCAACGTGTCTGCATTAACGTCCCAAGCAGTGAGCGGGGTCATTATCCTGTCCAGCTAGCCTTAATCCTATTACTGAATTACAATCCCTCCTCCAATTTCAATGAACAGAGGAAGACAGTATACCGAAAAAAGTGTCGGGTATACCGTTGGAGAGTAACGGATCTCCTCCAGCTTGTAGTGACATCGGAATCTCGGATATGCGATACTTCCCGTCCGTATTGTAGAGACAGGACATGTTAGCGTGTTGTTTTTTTTATCCTGGTTGTCAGGAAAAGATTGCCACTGAGGCGTTGGATATGAAGCACCACTTGTTGGGAGGGCTTAGTCAATGGCATATGAGACCTATGTACAGGTGTATGATGATGTGTAGACGGACTTGGAGGCAATGGGAGACTTTGGAGAACCGGTCTTCAAGTCAGCAGTGCACTCGCACGCACAACAGCGCAGGTGCAAAACAACGCGCGCATGCTCACAATTGCATGTGCGTGCGCTGTTGACTTGATGAAGACCGGTTCTCAAAAGTCTCCCATTACAAAGGGGAGCATCAAGGCAGTAGCCTTTTTGCTTCCGTGAGATTCCTGTTCTAAACAGTACTTTAATGCTTCAATGTTTTCCCTTGCTTTGTAAAATAACTAGACAAATTAGAAAAATAGCTTGTCTAGGGCTGGAAATAAGGTTTGGTGAGGGCAAGGCTAGTGCTATGCATTAAAAACGGATTTCCAGGCTCCCGCTTAAAATCAAGCCATGCGGTTTCAATATTTCAAAAACGGTATATCGAAACCAACTTTTTAAAAAGTAGACTGATTGACTGACTGACAGGGCCCCAAAAGTGTAGACTGTATAATACATAGCAGGCCAATTTGCCATTGCAAGGGGCACTTCCATTAGAAAATCATAATGTTTATGGAAACATTTGAAGGGGGCACCAAGGCCAAGAACCAGGGCAACGAAGGCCATGGCCTCCGTGGCCTCCATTTATTTCCAGGCTTGCATTTGGAACTGGTAAGTTTATTGTTGTCGCGCAGGCAAAGAAATAAGTTTGCTTACAGTTAGGAGGGCTTGATGCTTTGCTGTTCCCAGGATCTTTGTCAAATGTCTTTGAGAAAAAAAAAACATGCCTTTGCAGGCCTTAAAGAAAGATCTTGCTAGGAACGCACTGCAGGCCATTGAGAGAGATCCTGCTACAATTCCAATGTAAGGCCCTACTATCTCTATGTATGATATATTTTAGGTCATTATTTTGGTTGATGAGCAGTTTGCAAAGGTTTATTATCTGTTTTGAGGACGACTGTCGGTTTGAAATATTTCCTTATCGTTTGTTCTCTTTGTGTTCCCCCTTTTGCAGAGTGCTTGAAGGCAGCGGTCTGACCATCATACACAATCAGTGTGACCCTTATGCAACGGTCACTTTCAGGTAAGAGATACCCTCCGGCCAGCTGACCAGCTGACCAGGAGTATTTAATACCGTACTTGCCCCATCCTCTTCAAGTCTGTTGACCGTACTTGGTTCTAGCAGATTATATGGGTCATTCCACCACGTTGGGCCTGAATTTGTGACAATGTCCCTGTTTCATAAGTGAGCTCGTACCGTTCATTATCCTTTTTATACTGAACAAAGAAAAATTTATTGGAGTGGGATTCGAACCGGCAACCTCCTGAAGACCGTACCAGCACTCTACCAACTGATCTATCCAGCCCTACGTTGGTGATGTCCCCAATAGTCAATTATCTTTGTTCGTATTTGAAAACAGTGTTTGATCTGGGTAGATTTGGAATGAGTCTTTGTTTGTAGAAAGAGGAAACATGTCAAATGATTGAATGATTTTTGACGGCCTTTTCAGTCATTTGTTAATCCAACCAAGATGTGACGAGCGCTACAACTCATCCCAGTCGAGACTTACATCTCTGTCACATCTGAGTTCAATAAAATCGCTAACCATCAGTGGTGCAACCAATAGGAACTCTCAGCGGACGTTATATTAATCTCGACGGGGAGGCATAGAGGCATTACATGTAGTTTTCTTAACCTTGGCGCCTGACTGATCCTTATCCTTGTTTACGCCTTCTTGCCTGTCCAGAAACGACACCAAACGAACCAAGATTCGGCGGAAAACTGTGGATCCTCGCTTTGATGAAACCTTTCACTTTGAGGTGAGTCGATTTCATCATTTGACCTTTTTTTATCAAGATACTGTATCTTTGGGATTTTTGTTTGTTGTTTTTGTTCTTATTCTGTTTTTTTTTCAAATGCGTATATGGAGATTTGACGATATGTTGCAGTTGATGCCGATGTAGAAGCGAAAAGGTGTCAAATTGTGAAGCTTGCATATTAGGCAAGTTATTTGCAGAACGAAATACCAATTTATTGGGACTGGCCCTAAGTAAACCGAAGAAGGCCGTAAAAAGGGATTAACTCAAATCCCCAGAGTTGATTGGTCAATCATGCAGTCGCCTAGCAACCGCAAAAAGGCGCAGATGGACGTTGATCCGCATTGCGTCGTCCTTTCTCACCGTTCTCAAATTAGGATTGCCGTCGTGAGCCCCCGCCGACACTTCTGCTAGAAACAATTTTTTTTTCAGCAAATGAAAAGGAAAACAATAACCTGAATTCATTTTTGGTTTTTTCCTGTTTTTCCCGGCGGGGCGTATGGACCAGTTTGTGAGAGCCATTGGAATCCAGAGGCATGATTGCCTTGTGATAGCATGTCGATAATATTTGAACGAGGCTTATATTATTGATATCCTGTGGGTAATTTAGTTTGCTTTTCGTCTGCCTCTGCTAAAAATAAAAATTTTAAAAAAAAACGAGGGAAAAAAAATAGCTACGGGATTGAATATTTTGTTTGTTTTGGCGAGATGCGCTCCCTGTGGAACCGACCCCCAAAGCTCAGCCTGGATTTTCTGGCAGCGCGGGTGACAAGTACGTCTTCTTTTTTTTTCTCCTAACTGGGGATGAGCAATAAGCCCTTGGCCCTTTCATCAGCCACTAATGGGCCACTTAACCATCAAATACAATCAATCATGTCGTTTACATACTTTGGTAGCACAGTGCCGAAGCCAAACTGATGGCCCGGACCGATGGGTGTGGGCTGTTTGATTGCAGGGATGTTTGAAGATGACATGTTGTCTGACATATTTGATAACACATTTTGTTTTTTGTGGTTTGGTTTTTATTGGGCAAGACATTTTTGTGCTAAGCAATTTTTTGTGCTAAGCAGCTCTATGAAATTGGCCCCCGATCAAGCATGTTCAATCTTCTAGCCATAGGCTCTGAAAAATAACACATTTTGTAATAGAGCAAGGATTAGCGTTTTAATATGGAAAGCTCCTTTAAATGTCTGCTGTTTTACTTAACCTGAGCCAAAACAGCTTCGAATCTTACCCTTCTTCCTTAATATTTATTTTGAAACTTGTACGCCTCCCTGTGGTGAAGAAATGCCATTAAATAAGAAAATAAACAATACTGGCTGTCATGATGTAAAGCCATCGAGGAGTCTTATATCTCTCCCCGGTGTTTAATTTAGTTAATTCGTCGGACGCTCGTCAGGGAGAGAGGGGATTTCATTTATTCTTTGTTTGGATTGTAATTCAGACGGACGTACACGGGGACCAACTCCCGTACCTGCCGTGCAACCGCAGCAATCTCTCCGTTAAACAAAGTCCCAAATGACAGCAGCTTGGTCCATTCCGAACTCATCCATTCTATCTTAAGATTCCCCACCAACTCCCCTGTCCCCAACCCCACCCCCTCCTACCTTCTTGTTTGTTCCCTCACCTGACAAATTAATCAAGGAGCCCTCCGCTAGATCACTCCCACTCCATCAAAATTAGGGACGTTTCTTTTTTTCTTTCTGTTTTCAAGGCTTTTGATTTCCTTTTCTTCATTTTCTTCTTTTGAATGAATATCCTGCCGGTTAGGTTTCCTCATTCCCGGTTTTGTTTCCTCTCTCTCTTTTTTTAATTTCATTTCATGGTACAAGTCCCTGCCTCGGCATGCACTCAACCAATTTTAATGACGGAATTATTGCTCTCGTGTAAGTGCCAGGGAGGGCAAATTAAGCACAGCCATATTTCTATGGAAACGTGGGGCTCTTTAGCCACGTTGCATTGCAGCGGCGGTCGGTTTTTCTGAGGTTGAATTCTTATTTATGTCTCGACAAAGTAGGTTAAACGCACGGGGACTCACTTTGTAGGTTTTTTTTTTATATCTATCGGCTTTAGAGTGCACTGATACAAAAAGTCAATTTCTTTTTTAAGGAGATTCTTTTTTTAAGATTCTCAGTTTCAAGATTGATGTTGCATTAAGTGCTTTGTTTCAATTCTAGCGGGACTTTTACCTGCTTTCATGAAAAAAAAGAAAATCCTCTTTGAGAAGTGTATCGAGCATTTATCAAGATTTTTTTGTTTTTTTTATATTTAGTGACTCGCACTGAAAAAAGCTGGATGTTTGGGCCTACGCATTTTATTTCCAAAGACTGAAAATCCTCTCTTTTTGAGGAAATTTCTGCCTACGAACTGAATCCAGACTTCCGGTTGTTGTTTGACTAATTTCTGGATAAATACACCATTTCAAGCGAAAAAATTTAAACTGTATGTTTCTACCACCACTATCTTCATACCATGTAAGTTATACGTAAATCTGTGAACATTTCTGTTTTGGTTTCTTACCAAAATTTGATACTACCTTTAACAAAAAAAAGAGCAAATCTAGGGTTGTTTTTTTAAAGATTGTAACATGCAAGTGGGAGGGTAGGATTACAATTTTTATGTCAGAGTAAATATTTGTCCATGTCACATTCAGTTTGGTTGATTCTATTACATTGCCCCTCCCCCTCCCACCCCCCTCGCTCTCGTTCTCTGTATTGTGGGTAAGAAAAATTTCTTTTTCTTTCTTGTTTTGACCCCAGCTTCCCCGGACCGGCAGTAGCGCCGAAGGCAAGACCAATTACGTCCCCCAAGAGGACATCAATAAATATGAACTGAAGTAAGTCTACAGCTCGGATACCTTACACTGCCATTGATTGTGGTCTCTCTCATTTTTCTTTTTTTATGAGTCTTTTTTTTAGGGTTTTTTCACCCCTCCTTCGTTTTCCATTTATCATAGCTGTGGAATGGAATCCGTCGCTTCCGTTTGATCAATTTGAACAATATGAGTCTTGTCTCCAGTCTAGGTTTTTCCCCTTTTCTATTTGGATGTTTTTATTTTTTTTTCGAAAGACATACATGTAGTATCTGATTCCTAGAGGATTTGCACTGTCGCCATATTTATTTATTTATTTATGGAGTTTAAATGTAAGTTTGTTTTTTTCCATTTGTCAGTCATATGTCATCCCTTTAAAAGAAATGACCTTAAAGGTAATATCATACTTTGGTTTTTTGTCAAAGAAATACAGATTTATGGGCAAAAATATCAAGGAAGATTCAGTAACAGTCATCTGTGAAAAATTCCAGTCCCATACGGTGCCCACTTTTTGAGAAAACAGTGAAAAACGGCCACAGTATTTCTGAAGTCTTTTCTCTTTTATTGTTGACCTTTTGAAAGATCAAAAATAATTTTGGGCACTTGTTTTTACTCTTTTCTGGATAAATACAGCATTTCAAGGAGAAACATTTCAATAACGGTATGTTTCTATCTTAATACCCTGTAAGTTATAGGTAAATCTGTGAAGATTTCTGTTTCAGTATGCTACCAAAGTATGATACTACCTTTAACATGATTGTCATCAATGTATAAAGAGGATTTTATACTTTGGTTTCTTCGGATTATTTGTTCACTTTTTATGATTTACGCTTTTGTTTTTGCTGGGGTTTTTTGGGGGTTTTTTTTGTTTTTTTTCAGAATTGCAATGTGGAATTCCACTTCATTGGGCGAAGGAGTTTTCATCGGCGAGGTTCGATTGCTCTTTGGGTCTCTCAACTTGACAAATGGTGTGCACAAAGCATGGTAAGCGACTAAGCGTCACCGATGGTAGTGGTGGTGGGTTCAGATCCCCACCATACATTAGGTTTTAGATCCATCACAGAACATGCAGAATGAGCTAGTGAAAAGTTGTGTGGCGTTTCCAATCCTGACCATCTTTTTGCTCTCAATCCTCTTATTCTGGTTTGCAGAGCTCTAAAATCCCACGCCCATTTGAGGTTATATATCAAGAAGGCTTACATGTTTTTAGTGCTGGTACGGTATTCTGGAGATCGCTGGTTCGAATCCCACTCCAGTCAATTTTTCTTTGTTCACTTTTCAATGACTTAAAAATCAGTCAGTTTCCCCTGTGGATGATTTTCTGTAGATGTTTACCTTAATAAATGTCAGTACTATTCTGCACTTGAATGTGGCGATTTCCATCGCCACAGCAATTCCCGTCACATCAAGGAAGTCAGTATCTTGCCAATAAAAGAAGTAAAATGAAAAAAAAAACCAGCTTTTTAATCACGAAGCAAGGTGCTAAGAATGGCATGAATTGACTTGCAACGTGCCGCAATAATCGGATAGCGTCCAGCTTGATATACAGTCCACGACAGTCCTGTAGTTGGGTTTATTGCCCACGGAGTCTCACTCGGGCTCTCGATGTCCCTTACCAGGCCAGAAATACCGTCAAATTTACGATCAATCATCAACTGAAGCCGTCTCATCGTGACAGCTACCCCCCCCCCCCCCCCCCACCCCACCCCCCACCAACACTATATCTCACCTCAGCGTAAGGTCGAACCAGACAAAAAATATATATTTTTTATTCATGCTCTTCAAAACGAGATTAATAACGAAACCCCCTGTCCGATTGTGAGGACGTCAGCAGCGTGTCCTCACGTCTCAGCAAAAAAAAAACCGATATGACATTGAGTTTGCAATTATCTTGAAGTGGCTTCTAGGGGATAGCATCTTGAAGGACTTTTGGAGTAGTGGCTCGTTACATGTTGGATTCAAGAGCGGCCATTCAGATTCCAATTCATTATAATCAAGTGTCTATTATAAAAGTCACTCTGCCCATGTAGACTGTTTGAAGAATTTACATTTTTGATGGTATGCATGCAGTGATAATGCCTTTCAGTTGTTTAGGATGGAAGGTTTCCATCTTTGATTTAACCAGGGATGTGAAACTTAAGATTTTAATCGGAATTCCGATTTTTTTTTTAGGTTTGGATTTTTACTCAGAATTTCAGCTTTTTTGTACACTTGCTCTGTACAAATATTTAGTCCTTGGGCTGATTTAAACGCTTTCAATCATCGCTATTAAGCCCAAATTCATTGTTAAATGGAAAATTGCTGTGCAAAGTAGTGATCGATTTTCCGTTTTAATAGCAATGGATTTGGGCTTAAATTGCGATGATGGTGATAGTAGAAGCATACCGTTAACATTTTTCTGCCTGAAATGGTGTATTTATCCAGAAATTTGTAAAACAGCGATCGAAAACAGTATTGATCTTGTGCCGAAATGAAAACCATTCTTTATGTTTTAATAGAAAAATTGAGTCTGTTTTCCACTACTTTCTCATGACTCAGATGTCCGATTGAGCTCAACTTTTCACAGGTTGATAATTGTATGTTCATGCTGTTTTAGACAAAGTGTGAGTGTTCTGTGAACTTTACCAATCATGTATTATACCTTTAAAGTCTACATACATGTATGTGTTGAAAATGTGAGAAATTTTTCAGAGGTGGAGCATCAGAATTGTTTTTTTTTTGTACTGTGCAAACTTGTTTTAATGACCGTAAACTCATAAAGCTAGCTTTTTGGTGACTTGTGACCCATTTCTTTGGCCTCTGGCCTCAGGTATTTCCTGAAACCCAGGGAGACAGGGAAGCTGAGCCGGACGGACCTAGGCTCCCTGAGAGTTCGCATCAGTTACCAGCAGGATCACGTCCTGCCTTCCACCTACTACGCTCACCTCAGGGATATTCTTCTCAGATCACCAGAGATTGAGGTTGGTTGCAGTTGGAGTTCCTCTTACCATGGGGGGTGATGAGGCATTGTGCGTTTACGAAACAGAGGCTCAGGCTCCGAATCCATTTCATGAATTCATTCTAAAGTAACAGGTACCAAAATAGAGGCTTTGGGCTGCGGTTCGGAAGTAGATTCTCTGGTTTGAGAAAGAAAACAGAGCTTCAGCTTCAATGAAAAACCACAATCTATATTTTCAGCATATGGATGTCTGAGCTGGAGCCTGAGTCCAAGCCTGAGCCACCGTTCTTTTTTTTTGCCTTTAGGAAAAGTAGTGAATTGATAAATATTATACATTTATTCTATGAAAGTCTTTCCATTGGTGTGTAATAGAGGTCAGGTGACAAAATGTAAAATGCTTGCGATGACTTAAGGTGTCTTGACTCTTCCTGGGGTGTCCAGCGACCAGTAGATGCCCAGAGTACCCCTCCGGGTAGTAGAGGAAGAGGACAGTCTTTCCCGTTATTTTCTTGACCTTTTCGCCCTATGCATTCACCATTGAGGGCGCTATACTTAATCCAACCTGGGGCCAATTTCACGGCCCTGCTTAGCACACAAATTTGCTAACCACAAAAATCCTGTCTTGATAAAAACAGGATAAACAACCTAATTTCCAAGTGCTATGCATCACTTGTGATTGTTCTTTGGCTTTTGCTGACCATGAATATCAAAATGGCATTTTTAATGGTGGTTTGTTTTATTGGGCAAGACATTTTTGAGCTAAGCAATTTTTTTGTGCTAAGCAATTCCATAAAAATTGCTCCTGGAAACAGCGCATTAAACTACAGTGTAGCCTGTTTGTTTAACTCAAAGTATCTCAGATTTAGGGATCCACCTCCTAGGCAGGGTACGCTAAGATGGGATCTGGATTTGAAGATTCGTCATCCTGTGTATTAAACAATCAGGCCCTATTAAGTCAAATAGCTTGACGGAAATCGCCACCAAGCCAAGTCCTGCCATGCCAAATTCTTCGCATTGTTGCCCTCTGATATAAATGTTCCTCTTTTCTAAAGGTCTTTTCCTCCCTCTTTTCGTTCCTTCCCGTTATCTTTCATTGGCCTATTTACGTGGCTTGGTACAGCCGACCTCTGCCAGTGCCGTGCACATCCTGGGAGACCTCGTCAAGGACAAAGTGGAGGCAGCCAGGCCTCTTATCCGATTATTCCACCACGACAACGTAGTTATCCCTCTCATCAAATCACTCGCTCGACATGAAGTCTGCGACACAAGGTAACCATTGAAAACGCCCCCAAAAAAACGTTCAGACAAAAAAAATGCTCAGACTCTTAAAGATAGTATCATACTTTGGTTTTTGTCAAAGAAATACAGATTCATGGGCAAAAATATCAAGGACAATACAGTAATAGTCATCTGTGAAAATTTCAGGCCCATACGGTGCCCACTTTTTGAGAAAATCGTGAAAAACGGCCACAGTATTTCTTAAGTCATTTCTCTTTTATTTGTGATCTTTTAAAAGATCAAAAAGATTTTCGGTCATTGTTTTACTCATTTCTGGATAAATGCACAATTTCAGGCGGAAGAATTTTAACGGTAGGTTTCTACCAGCACCATCTTCATACCCTGTAAGTTATACGTAAATCTGTGAACATTTCTGTTTTGGTGTAAGAGGGAAGAATCCTTGGCAACAGTTATTATTACAATTGCCATTCAAATCAAATGAATTTTCCATTCCTTGAAAGGAATTCTGATTGGTATGACAGACCTTGATTCCATAAGGCTCTCATTCAAATGTTTCTGCCAGATATACAGTCTTTTTCTGTTGATTTTATTTTCTGCTTAGAGTTAGGAGGGCCTGACACTTTTTTATCCTAGCAGGATCATTCTCAAAGGCTAAAGCCTTTGATTTAGCCTTTGAGAAAGATCCTGCTAGGATCGAAACGCGCCAGGGCCTCCAAACTACATTTGATACGTTTCAGGTCATTTTGGCTGATGAGCAGTTCGCAGCAGTTCCTTACTTGTATTGATTTTAGTAATAAACTGCTGCAAACTGCTCATCAGCCAAAATAATGACCTGAAATATTTTAAAATGCTTGGAGTTCGGAAGGCCTGACATTTCCTTTCTAGCAGGATCTTTCTTTCCTTTGAGAAAGATGCTGCAAGGATCGAAACTCATCAGGCCTCCTCCTAACTCCAAGAATTTTATTTTCCGTATTTCACAATTTTCTTTATGATTAAGATGGCCAAGTAGGCTCAAACATTCACTTTTTTATTTTGTGTTGGATCAGTAAAAAACTCTAAGAGTGCTGCTCTGTAATTTTTTACTCGATCTTGCGATGTCCCTTAAAAAAAAAAACCACTGCGACCCTGTGGTTTAGGATCCATAATTTTAATTCAATTCCCATATGTCCATCTCGCACAGCTGATTGAATATGCTTTCTTATTGACGGGGGCCGTTACAGAGCCGGCCAAACAATTTTACTTACAATTACCTCCAACGATTCAGAGATGGAAATTATCCATTACAGATATAATGAGATTGAGGGCTGTGCATGCCAGCCGCACAATAATAATAATTGTTGTTGGATTTAACGAGTCACCAAGTTTATACCTCTCGTGGGAATAGGGGGAAAATTAAACGGTTTTTTTTTTACAACCGACGAGAAGTACATACACTGTAGTCCTTGAAAATTGATATATTCTTCAAAAGGCATTCCTATGTATTAAAGGTATAGTGTCATACTTTGGTAGGAAACCAAAACAGAAATGTTCGGAGATTTACGTATAACTTACAAGGTATGAAGATGATGGTGCTAGAAACATACCGTTAAAATGTTATCAAGAAATTTGTAAAAGCAGCGACCAAAAATATTTTTGATCTTTAAAAGATAAAAAATAACGGTGAAAAGATTGTAGAAATTCTGTGGGGGTTTTTCACTGTTTTCTCAAAAAGTCGGCACCGTATGGGACTGGGAATTTCACAGATGACTTTTAATGTATCTGTCTTGATATTTTTGCCCATGAATCTGTATTTCTTTGACAAATACCAAAGTATGACATTACAATTAAGTACATACATTGGACACTTATTTTTTTGCGGTCACCCACATTTTTACCCCGACTGACAGCTAAGGGCGTGGTAACCGGGTTTTGACGAGTGTGCGTTTTAATCAACTTGTCACAACCTTGCGGCAGTCGCTTGCACCTGACGTGGGTAGATATTAAACTAGGAGCGGGCATGTTGTGTCCACTTACAGTCAATCCCTTCTACCAGCCACACACAGTCCAGTACGTTGACCTGAATAATTGGCTTGACGTCGTCGTCGTAGAGCCGCCTAAACCCCACTCCATGAGACTCACCAACCTTGCCCTTCACACTAAAGCTGGTACTAATCGGCCGTTGATGGGAGAACTTGACATGTATGGCCTAGAGCACACAACACAGAGGGATTTAAGACACGGTGAATATCAAACAGATCCTCTCTACAGACTCATGCCGTATTCACGGCAAATTCTCAGCCGAGCAAGACAAGACGCTAATCAGACGCGGTTCTACGGGGAGCTTGAGCCCCCCCAAAAAATTGTGTCTAGCCTCCCCCCCCCCCCAAAAAAAAAAAAAAAAACTTGAAAAACAAAATTCTGGAAAACACTGGATCTTTGCAGTTATTAAGTGCCAATTACATAAAAACGCATTGTGTAGGCTATAGGTGCATGTTTTTCGACCCCTAATAAGACATAGCAGAAGCGAGTGTTAGAAGAAGGGTCTAGCCCTAAAAATATTGGGTCTTCTAGCCCTCCAAAAAATAATGGCTTTTCTAGCCCCCCAAAAAATATTGGCTCTAGAACCGCGCCTGACGCTAATAGCAACACTCTCTCTTGCTAATTGCTATTTTTTTTTTTTTTTTTTTTTAAATACATGTATTGCCCAACACAAGGCCCTAGAGGGCCACTCAAAGGTGAGGGGACAAAAGGAAAGGGGAGAGAATAACAGAGCAATTAGAAAGATCTGATTGCAAGAAAACTATAAAAATTACGTTTCAATTGACGTTTTTCATAATAAAAGCAATGAATATTTCTCAATACGCAATCATCCCTATTCCACTTTCTCGAAAAGAAAAACTAAAAATCAATAAAAATGTCAAAAATCCAGGAATGATTGGATGAAAATGTTAGGACGTTCTGTTCTATCTTCAGGAAATAATACAAATTTCCCTTCCGCAACAATATTATTTGCACCACTTATTTGTTGATTTTAAACACTATATGCAGTATGTGATATGAACAAAATTTATCCTTTAAGGTATTATATATGATTGGTAAAGGCCACAGAACAACACTCACACTTCGTCTGACCTGTGAAAATTTGAGCTCAATCGGACTTCTGAGTCACGAGAAAATAGCGAAAACCTGACTCAATTTTTCTTAAAGAATGGTTTTGACTATAAATTTCTGGATAAATACACAATTTCAGGCGGAAATATTTTAATGGTATATTTCTACCAGCACCATTTTCATACCCTGAAAGTTATACATAAATCTGTGAACATTTCTGTTTGGGTATGTTTTAATACCAATCCTGTACTGTACCTTTAAAGATTGTTTATCGTACAAACCCAAAACTGCAAAACAAGAAAAGAGTCCAGAAATACAGCCAGGCTCTCTGGACCGGACAGGAATAAAATGCGATGTGACAGGATGTGAATGGACTAATATCTTTGGGGCATTCCGGTTTCATTCTGTTCGAGAGCTAATGCATTTCAGTTTGTCACGATTGAATTGATAGCACGGCCAGCGGGCGGAGGGGCGCGGGCGGACGGGGTCGACGGTCGAAACGCGCCAGTTTCAGGACTCCAATGCTAACCTTTTTACAGCCTGCGCTGTCGCCATCCCCCCTCCCCCCTTCCCATCCCGTCTCTTCCCCCACAATGTCCCAAGGGTTGCATCTTTCCTCTTGTTGAAACCGGATGCTACGGAGCTGATGCATTATCCGCACAGATTGCCATGGAAACTCTGAGATTCTGAGTATTTCGGACAAAAAAATAAAAACCCAAAGGGAATGATATGGGATTAACTTGCAAGAAAAGAGACGTGTAATACTGTCCACCCCCAAAAAAAAAATCCCAAAAGGAACAAAAGTTGCTTCATCTTGAGTGATCTTGATATGCTATTGGTAATCGTGTTGCGTGCATCTGAAATGATCCTTGGGACGTGGCAACATGTGTCCGGTTTCATGGCTTCCGACTGGCAAACTCAAGAAAGATAATTGACTTGAGACTTGATGGCTCATTCGGTAGAGTGCCAGAACAGTCTGATTCTGTTGTTCACCTTTCAATAAAATCACCCCCAAAAAACAAAAAAATCATTAAATAGGAAAGAAAAATTAAGAAAATTGATCCTAAGCAATCATATATAAGGACCTCTCATCCCTCATTTCAATCGTCTCCTGATGAGGACTAGAGCAGGCTAGTCGAAACGTTGAGACCTTAATACGAGAAGTGCGAACGATACAGAAGTGCGAAAGTACGTACGATTCTTTTCCGCAGACTGATCCACATACACCAATGGGAGACTTTGGAGAACCGGTCTTCAAGTCAACAGCACACGCACACGCAATACAACGCACGCATGTTCACAATTGTGCAAGAATGGTTTGCGTGTGCGCTGTTGACTCAAGACCGGTTCTCCAAAGTCTCCGATTGTCACCATGCAAAGCCTCAAATCTTTCAAGAAAAGTGAAGCCTACCATTCATCACATCACATATGTCACTGTATTCTCAAAAGATATGTCAGCAAAAAAAAGTACTTTAAAGATCAAGAAAACCATTCCCAAATTTCCTATTTCTATCCATCCCTGCCATCTCAAGTCCCAGCTCATGAAGCAGGGATGGGAAATCCCGGTGGATGTTTTGGCAAGTGAATCCGTGTTTTGCCCGCAGGCAGGAACTGTGTAATCTCTAAAAGATGCTTGTGTGACAGTATTCAGAGAGCATGGCTGTGTTCTTGATGAGAGGGAAGGATCGTCAGTATCAATAGGCAGGGGGTATAAAGCAACAGGGAGTCAGGTTGTGTGTGTCCGTGCTGGAATTGTGTATCCTTGTGGAGACATGGCTTTGTTCTCGCGTACTAATGAACGCTCTCGAAGAGCAGAATTGAAATTGATCCCATTTGAAACCAGAATCACTTTCCTGGGTTTTAAATTTCTAGCGAACGTCCCTTTTATACATGAAATACTTCTCTTTGCAACGGATAAAGTGTACCTTGGAAATTCCTCCTCTTTCAGTTGATTCCGAAATATATAATATTTGGTGAAAACCATGTGGAGAACTATTTGAATTTCCCTGTGGAGACATAATTGTTCATTCATTGTGTTGAGTCTCCACAAGGCATCAGATATGCATTCAACATGTGTGGGATGAAGAGGTCGACTGTGAATAAACAGCATATGGCACTGTAAGGGGCTATATACTTTGTGGGAAGTGAAAGCCAACTTATAATATATGTACCTGGTAATACACGGATCCAGTAGGCCACGCCCCTTGACAAATTGACCAATCACAACGTGTTATTTTAGGTCCGACAAATTGTCGCCATTTTGTCTGACAAATCATCCTTACTCAGCTGGGGTGCTGAATTGCGAAGGATGCGACTTCAACAAGATCGAGTAGTGAGGCTTTCATGGGCGCCCTTGGCTGCCAGCCACATCAATCCATATATGACCACGGTCCACGGAGTACAGCCTGTGATCGAAAGTGTTTGATTTTTGAAAGATGTGTCTTTCTTTTTCGTTCGGCAGCGACCCAAACACCATCTTCAGGGGTAACTCGTTGGCGTCCAAGTGCATAGATGAGTACATGAGAATGGAGGGTCTCCACTATCTCTACGATACGTTGCGGGACCTACTAGAGAGTATCTACGACGACCGCAAACCCTGCGAAATAGATCCGTCCAAGTTGCGGGATGGTGAGAGCCTGGAGACCAATCTGGTGAGTCCGTTGCCAGATCTGGGGCCAATTTCATAGAGCTGCTTAGCACAAAAATTTGCGAAGCATGACATTTCTGCCTTAAAAAAAATAGGTTTAACAACCACATTTCCATGTGTTGTGTATCACTTGCAATTGTTTTATGACTGTTGTTCGCTGACTATGAATATCAAATCGAATTTTCAATGGTGGTTTGTTTTATTGGGCAAGCCATTTTTGCGCTAAGCATATTTTTTGTATTAAGCATCTCTAGGCCCCTGGACCTGTTGAGAGCCACAATGAAGTCACAGTGTGCAGTTTTAGGCTGCTGTTCTTTTTCTTTGCTCTACATCTTGCGTACCGTAAATGACTTCTGACATCTTCAAGATAGCCTATGCCCGTTTTACACATCAGTGGACAATATTTGTACACTTGCATTGTCTCAAGTATCAGAGATTTGTCAGAGAGCAGGAGTAAAAAGTTCCACAAAAATCATAATTTTCTTATCTTCTGCATTAAAATTTGTTGCACTTTAAGACACTTGATAAAAGTGTAAAGTACGGAGCACGTTATGTGTAAATTATGCCATCTTGAATAATCAACGTCTAGCAGTTTTTGGCTAATAGTTGTCGACACCTTGGCACCCCATTGATGCACTCTGGTGCAAATTGCTAAATATTTAAAACCTTTTTGCCTTTTACACCTTCATAGGAGAACCTGCGACAGTACGTAGAGAAAGCCTACCAGGCCATTATCGACTCGGCCATGGGTTGTCCGACCACCCTCTGTGAATGCTTCTACGCCATCAAGGAAGCAGCCCAGAAGAGATTCCCAGGTACCGTCCTCGATCACCAGCTGGTTCTTTCTTCCCCCTGTTGCCTTCTCACACTGTCCTCCTGTTTTTCTCTTCGATCTATCTGTTTGAGGAGCCGTGGCCGAGTGGTCTGGCATGTCGTACTCAAGGTCTTGCGGTCATTATACAGATTGTGGGTTCGAGTCCAGCCATGGGCTAGTGGTGCTTGCATCCTTGGGCAAGACGCTTTGTCACATATTGCTCCTCTTCACCCTGGTGTAAATGGGTACCTGCGAGGGTAGAGACGGCTTTTTGCTTGATTAGCCTTTGTGTGCTTACAGCAGCCAGGGCTGTATACTCCCCAGACAGTTGAGATGGTTTCAGGAATGTTTAATAATGTAACCCAATGACCAGGGGATAATAATAATCTACGCCTTTGAATGGAACTTTCTAGATACTGTGCACATTATAGATGCTGTGTTTATTACATTGTTTATTAAGATGTTTTAGAATAAAAAAAAAATTTGGTCATTCCCACACCCCTCCTCCCTTTGACTTCAGACGATTCAGACGTCAAATATTCCGCCGTCAGTGGCTTTGTGTTCCTAAGATTCTTCGCTCCAGCCATTCTCTCGCCAACTCTCTTCCATCTCAGAACGGATAATCCGGTAAGATCAAACATGCCTTTACATTATCGTTTGCAAGTTCTTTTAGCCGAGATAATTGGACAATGTATGGGAAAAAAACTTTTATGATCAACAATTATTTCTCATTTTTTTCTTCTGAAACAGGATGAGCTGACGTCGAGGACACTAAAGATGGTTTCCAAGGCGATACAGACGATAGGTAACCACGTCAACCCAGACAAGCTTGTAAGTCAGTTTTCTTTCATAGAAACATTTAGGCCGGGAATTTGTAGCAGAATGCTAAATTGTTCATTTGATTTGATTTTCTGGTAGACCTGGGGCCAATTTCATAAAACTGCTAAGCACAAAAATTTGCTTAGCACAAAAATGTCTCGCCCAATAAAACAAAACCACCATTGAAAATTCCATTTTATATTCATGGTCAGCGAACAACAGCCAAAGAACAATCACAAGTGATACACAACACGTGGAAATTTGGTTGTTAACCCTATTTTTATTAAGACAGAAATCTCATGCTTAGCAAATTTTTGTGCTTAACAGTTTTATGAAATTGGCCCCTGGCTACCCCTACCCCCACCCTTACCCCTACCAGAGATGCAACTTTTCAGATTTTAATCAGATTCTTTTAAATTTTTCACCTGAATTCCGATTTTCTTTTTCCCCCCTCAGATGTTTTGAATTGCACAGTTTATTTTCAAGTCTCCTTTGATGATATTCACTTATCTTCTGTGGCTTCACTGTCTTGAATCGTGCTGTGTGTCTACACGCAGTGCATAAATGACTATCTAGCCATAACATAGACAGTCGTTTTCAGATTTTTGGGGCAGTAGAGAGTTGAATCTCTGCCCTACTCCTAACGCCGCCCTTACCCCTATCCCTAACCCCACCCCAAGAGCCGCATCCAGGTAGACCATAGCCTTGGCTCCTTGGTTGCTCAGAGCCCATCTAATCGGTTCAGATGCTTCCGTATCTTACAGAGCAACGTGAACTGGAAGGAGGAGTACATGAGCCCTCTCTACTTGCACATCCTGAACGAGACCCACATGGATGGCATTAAGAAGGTGAGAGGAAGGCCTAGGCGCGAATGAAATAAGCAGAAAGTCTTGGAAATAATGAAGAGTTCAAGACCTGTCATTGAATAGTAGGTACTGGTTAATAATGGTTGTAGTAGGAGGTTCCTAGTTCATATGCCAGCCGAAGTGAGAATGTTGACTTTCACTGCCGTCTGGTTACTGCAACTGCTTCACACATCTCAGACTCCGAGAAGCACCGTCACCGTTTATGTTTTTGAGTGTTACCTAATTTTGGATCATGCTCTGCGATGATTGCTTACAAATTGTTATCACATCTGTCATTTGTTTTTGTTTTTTTCTGATTTTCTTGTGGATACTTTCACTAGTTCCTAGAGGTGATTTCTTCCTCAAGTCAAGCTCATGTAAAGGCCATCGAGGCACCAATAACACTGAAGGAAGGGTGAGTATTCAATGCAAGTCTTGGTCATTATCTGAATATTCATCTTGCTTTGCACTTATCTTGCCAAATCTGCCAACAGCAAGTTTATTCCTTTTAACAGGTGTAACAGGTGTTTTAACAGATTTTAGTAACAGCTGTACCAACTTGTAGTAGCAGGTGTACCAACTTGCAGCAACAGACACAGCTCTCAATGTCAAATTCAAATTTATTGACAAGCAGCACCATTCGACCTCATCCTCCCGTCAACAGTATGTGGACCTGATAGCTCCAACGCCATGGAACAGGTCTACCCTTCAGCTTCAAAGATGGCAATGCTATCAGACAATTCAGGAGTCATCTTTAGACTAATATGCTGAACTAGTCTTCATCAATATCATCATTTCTGTATTTTCTTGACCTACCGCGTTGGTATTATCATATCTTTTCCGTAGAATAAGCTAAAGAATGATTACTTGAACCAGTGTCTGTCATTATGAGTGTGCTCTTAGTTACAGGTGTAGCAGATTCTGCTACTACTGCTGCAAGTGTGCCATTAAGTCAGTCACCTCAGAGACTTGATGTCTCAATCTATCAGCTATCTCTCCTCCCTTCACTTCATCACCCTCTCCCCATGCGCCTCCTCAACAGAGTCATGATCAAACGAGCTCAGGGAAGGAAGAAGTTTCTCGGCTTCGGGCTGAAGAACTTCAAGCGGAGGTGGTTCCAGCTGACCAACCACGAGCTGACGTACAGTAAGAGGAAAGGTACTTGCAGGCCCAGTCCTTGTGTTGTCCCTGGTCAATCATTCCCAAACAGAAACACTGGGGACAGGGGAAGGCCATTTACACAGACAGATAAAGATTATTAAGTTTCTGAACTAGGAGCTCAACGTCCTAGACCGGCCAGGAGCTTGCCTCTGTCACAGAGATTACCCTCAAAGCTTCCTCCCCAACTGTCCTAAACTCCAAGCCCCCTCAGGCCAGGAGCTTGCCTCTGTCACAGAGATTACCCTCAAAGCTTCCTCCCCAACTGTCCTAAACTCCAAGCCCCCTCAGGCCAGGAGCTTGCCTCTGTCACAGAGATTACCCTCAAAGCTTCCTCCCCAACTGTCCTAAACTCCAAGCCCCCTCAGGCCAGGAGCTTGCCTCTGTCACACCAATTACACTCAAAGCTTCCTCCCCAACTGTCCTAAACTCCAAGCCCCCTCAGGCCAGGAGCTTGCCTCTGTCACACCGATTACTCTCAAAGCTTCCTCCCAAACTGTCCTAAACTCTAAGCCTCCTCAGGCCAGGAGCTTGCCTCTGTCACAGCGATTTCTCTTTTTTTGTTATTGCTCTGCATTTTCCCTGAAAGCCAAACATTGATTTGCTGGAAAAAACAAAACTGGAGAAGCCTTTCCAATCCCAGCATCATGTGGTAGTAGAGTAAGCGGCATTCCTTTGTTCCCTTTCGTTCTTAGACTCTCCTAAACCTGGGGCCAATTTCATAGGGATGCTTAGCACAAAAAATAGCTTAGCACAAAAATGGCTTGCCCAATAAAACAAACCACCTTTGAAAATTTGATTTGATATTCATGGTCAGCGGACAACGGCCAAAGAACAACTGCAAGTGATACACAATACATGGACATTTTGTTGTTAATCCTGTTTTTATCAAGGCATGTCATGCTTAGCGATTTTTTGTGCTAAGCAGCTGTATGAAATTGGCCTCTGGTCTACTGTTACTTACCTTTTCATTCCTTTTCACGGTCCTGTTTCTTTAACAGAGAGCAAGCCGCTGTGCACCATATCAGTCAACAACATTCTTGCCGTTGAGAAGCTTGAGGAGGAATCCTTCCAGATGCAATTTGTAAGTAGGCTCCTCGACCAATCACGTCAGGAGTCCTAGACATTTCCTAGATCTTAAATCTCTCTACTTGAAGAAGATTTGCGAGAGTGGTCTTGAAGGAATCAGACAAGGTTGTGGTAGAGTCCTGTCGTGTGAGCAAGGACCTGAGTTTCTGTCATCATTGAGGCTTTGATTCCTATAGCTTGGTCTAGATCCCCACCACACATGCCTGAACCCTATGTTTTACCATGGTGTGATACCCAGAGCTCCCGCATTCATTTCTAATGTTTTCATGGCTAGGTGCCAGTCTAAGAGTCTTATAGCACAACTATGGGCCTTTATGAAACCAGGCTTGAGGCTAGCCTTTGGACTTACTTCGCTGCCGCCATTTGAGGCCCACAAAACGAAATGAAGGGATTGGGCCACATGACGAAGCCGAAGAAAGGCTCCAGCTTTGCCATGTACCTCAAGTCCTTCATTTCATTTAGGACACAAAATGGTAGTAGCAAAATGAATCCCAAGCCTAGCCTCAAGCCTCATTTCGTAAAAGCCATAAGCCGATTTGATGGTTTTCTTGCAGATGTTCCAAGTCGTTCAACCAGAGAGGGCGCTGTACATCCAGGCCAACAACTGCGTCGAGGAGAAGGAATGGTACGTCAATTATTCGCAAACTTCAGGCTCTGGTTCGGCAAAAAGATCTTAAGCTCTTGACAGATTTCAGGATGGGGGTTTATATCACTTATATCATTTTTGTTGATCTTTTTTTCTGCAGGCTGGATATCCTATTCAACATCTGTAAGACCAACAAGAACAGACTCCATTACTATCACCCAGCTGCCTACAAGAACGGCCATTGGATATGGTAAGAGAATTCCAGAGGTACATACATGTACCTGAAATGCTGTATTTATACAGAAAAGAGTAAATCCAGGAACCAAAATAATTTTTTGATCTTTTAAAGATCAAAATAAAAGAGAAAAGACTCAAGAAATACTGTGGTCGTTTTCACTGTTTTCTCAAAAAGTGGGCACCGTATGGGACTGAAATTTTCACAGATGACTGTTACTGTATCTGTCTTGATATTTTTGCCCATGAATCTGTGTTTCTTTGACAAAAACCAATGTATGATACAACCTTTAAGAAGGGTCCTCATTGTTAAAGTGGCAGGGACACTGCTGGCCAGTTCATCTGCTTATAACCCCTTTGGCTTTATTTTTTCTCTTGCAGTTGTAAGGCCACTCTGGAGACGGCCCAAGGCTGTACTCAAGTGACCGGGTAAGTACTGGATTATATTGGAGGGCTCTAGCAGCCATCATGGCCTTGAAAGAAGGCCAATTCAGTTTCTACCAAGGATGTATTTCAGCAATTAAAAAAAAATTCCTTCCTGTAATGAAGGATTGGTTTGTTTCAGGCACTAGATCACGGATCCTGCTGATCCAGATCCCATTTTAACGTATCCTGCATGGGACGTGGACGTATCCATTGTGATTGTTCTTTATTCACTGACCACAAACATCAAATGAAATTGTTAACGGTGGTTTGTCTTATTGGGTAAGACTTTTTTGTGCTAAGCAAATTTTTGTGCTTAGCAGTACCATGAAATTGGCCCCTGCTTTCTAGCACAGAGGTTCCACCAGCTTGACCACCAATTTCGGTGTGTCAGGATTGTTCTAGATTGGTTTCCTTTCAGTTCTTTACTGTGGATTACCTTCATACCTATCCTCTTCGGGTAATGGACCAGGAGGCTGCTCGCTGTGGATTTGAAACCTTTTTCTTTATCCTGATGAAGATTTTCATCATGTTTTCATTTTGGTTTTTTGTAGTGGTCTACCGTTAAGCATCTGTCTGGACATCGATCCTGATCGGGAATTAGAGAAAATTCATTGTCTGTTCATGGCTCATCTGCCCAAACTCCACTCCCTCCAAGGTAAGCCTCCCAAACCACCCTTTCCATCTGAGTCTTGAAGCAGGTCGATAACCCCAACCTCACCCTCCTTCCCAGCCTCTTCAATGACCCTCTTCCCCTGTCAGCCTTCTCTCTGACGATCTTTAATCTCCGATCCCCCTCCTTAAGATGCCTGTGCGACTCAAGCCGTGTACCAGGGCCTACCGGCATCCACCCAAACCCCTGTCAGCATCGAGGATCCCAAGACCTGCTTTGCCACCGTCAACTCCATGCTGTCTGAGGTCGTATCCCTGGAGCAGAAGCACAACCAGTACAGGAAGATGAGGAAACGGATGACGGAATACGGAAGCAAGTAAGTGGCCATGATGTAAAAACAGGTTCAACTCAGCGGCAGGGTATTCCGTTTGGCTTGGATTCAAATCCTCCCTCGTCAGCAAAACTGTCTCCTTGTAGTCAGTAAGTTTCAATCGTATCTGGTTTCTTTCTTTCCATCAGGCAAAGTCCAATCGGAGATCATAATTGCAACTCATTCCACTGACATCTAGCGTGCGGCCGGCACCAGCACTAAAAGATGATCAGTACTCCGAAGTTGACAGCCTTCCATCAACTTCCACTTGACATTCCCACCTGTCGCGATTGACCGAGAAAGCAGAGAAATACTCCACATTTGTGAGGTCCTGTTATCCGTCACTTAGCAAGAAATGCAGCAAGAGAAAGCCAATAGTCCTGTGGATGCTTTTTTCCAAGTCCATTCTCGGAATTTTAGATCAACTCGAGGCATCTTCTCGCCCGAGACATCGGCTTGGCTTGCTTCAATTTGGGGTTTGATCGAGTATTTAAAAAGAAAATACTCAGTACGAAAGAAATGACAAAATGTACACGTATGAATGAACATATACCATTTTCAGCTCGAACAGGGCCCACGTCGTCGAACAAAGTGAAGAGCACTTTGGATCTCATTCCAAATTCAGATCCAAATCGATTTGGGACAGTTGACCGAAAACAGAAATGGATTTCCGACATCTCGTCTATCTAACAAACCAAAGATGCGTACGAAGAATACCAAATGTGTGTAACAAACTTTTGTGTGTACTACTTTTTTTTTTACTAGAATAAAGTGAAATCTTCATTAGCATGCTGATGATATTCTAAGAATCTATTTTTATTTTTGAGAAGGGGGGGTGATTTTTTTTTTTTAATTCATTTTTGATTCAGAAGCATAAAGAATATATATATGCTGTATATTTGTTTGTTTTTTCCAAATTACCTCAATAATTATGTAAGGTCTGCCTTGTGAGTGAAAAATTGATATTTTATAGCTGGAATCATTTGGAATTTATTCTAAGCCGGATCGATCAAGTTGCGGGAAATTTGTTTGAAAACTCGGAGTGAAGCCTAGATTGTTTCCAGTTGCATTTCAGAATCTGGATACATAGTCTTTGTCTTAAAAATTATGTTTCTGAAAGCTGGATACAAAATGGAGATGGGCAGAATTATGTTAAGTGCCTTTGTAAAAAAAAAACGTAGACAAACTGACTTCTCCAGATAATTCTGTTCATTTTATTTTTTTTTGGGGGGGGGGTAGGGTATTTATAACTCGCCATTTTAGTCCTTGACATTCCCACAATAATTTTTTACCTCGCACAGAAAATATCCGAGGCATTATTTTTATTTTATTTTATTTTTTGTAGGAACCATTTTTCCATTTGAATTTCTTTTAATGTGTCTGATTGTATTTTACAATATTTTAGGCCTACCACTATTTGCAATGTGCTCTGTAGACACACTTCAACATAATTGTTTAGCCAATAAGAATTTTGTATTGATTTTATTTTACAATTATTTTTTTATTCATTTTTATTTTTATTATTTTTCATTTTATTTGATTTCATTTTGATCTTATTCTATTTTCAGGGACACTCTGCTTAAAGTGAATATTCCAGAAGTCAAATATTTTAATGATTTGTTAATGTTTCAAAATTTTCCGGGGGCGGTTAATTGTCAGATGTTCCTTTTTTTCCGCAAAATTAGGACCGTGTTCTAGTTCTCTGGCTTCGACTGCAAATTACACATGTACCTATGGCAGCCACTAGCCAGTGACTGCAGCCGTTTCCATAGACTTGTGTGTTATTTGCAGCCACAGCCAGAGAATTGGGACACGGCCTAAAAATGTCTGCCGCGATGTTTTTTCCCTTTCCTAATGAATGGCGCCACCGCTGGCCAGCGCCGTGACCTGTCAAAGTTGAGCGAGTTAGAAAGTGGAAACGATGTTCCCTTTAATCCCCACTCCATTATGTTTTCGTTGGTTTATCCGATATCCGTTTCATATCCGTTTTACACTCCTTCAAAGGTGCTATGTACTTATACAGCAGGAACATTTAACTGGTAATTAATGCAAAGATTGAAATAAGTAAATTATAGCTAGATATAGGGCCCGTTTGAGTGAGAAATATAAGGCAAAACTCATTATTATAGAAACTATAAAATGTTAGTTGGCTCAGCCAGACGAACCGGGCATACCCGTTGTTTATACGTGGGTATTATCTTCCCAAGATATGTCACGTCTTGGACGCAAGAAACAGCGCAGGGGTCGATTTCACAAACCCCTACGATCGATCGTAACTCGAGTCACGAAGGATAACCCATCGTAGTGGGACCTATCCTACGTAGGACTTCAATGCATCATAAGTCTTACGATTGTTAGTAAATTACGATGAGTTAGGTGAAATCGAACCCAGTAATGGGTTCCAATACTTTTTGTATGCTGTAATACAGAATTGCTGAATTTAAATACAGGGCCCTGGACGTGTTTTTTTGTGTGTACATAGATTGTATATTTTGAAAGTACTAGCAAAGCAGTACAAATTAAGACATTAACATCAGATCGCCACTTAATGATGTGCTCCTAATAATACTACATTCCAGTAAACAAGAGTTTGAACCACGGAATCTCCGTATCGGATTAGTTTTTGTTGGTTTTTTTGCGACTGCAAAAATGAAATAAAATTCTGTCACCCGCTTTTAAGGAGTGTATGGAGACCTATATTCTGTTATGGTTTGTTCATTGGTGTGCTGACTAGCGGTCGTGTTTGGAAGAGGGAACGAACAATTAAAAACATTTGGCAGTGGTAGACTAGCAAATGTCTAGCTTTTGCTTTGTATTAACCAGCTTTTCAATCTTCAAATTATCATGGTTTTGTGATTACCGACCCTAACTTCAAAACCTTTTATGTTTCAAAAAGAAAAGCCCTTTAAAGGTATAATACATGATTGGTAAAGGTCACAGAACAGCACTCACACTTTGTCTGATCCAGCATGTACATGGAATAATAAGCCTGTGAAAAATTGACCTCAATCGGACATCTGAGTCCGGAGAAAATAGCGAAAACGTGACTTATTTTTTCTTATATATCATAAAAAATGGTTTTGATCTTACCCGCCGAGATCAAAACTGTTTTCTGTCATTGTTTTACTAATTTCTTGATAAATACAGCATTTCAACTGGAAATATTTTAACGGTATGTTTCTACCAGTACCATCTTCATATCCTGAAAATTTAGGTAATATGCTACTAATCCTGCACTGTATGACCAACCTTTAAAAAAAATACATTTCGATTAATTGAGCAGAGGAAATGTACCGGGTAACTACTCGATCGGTCGGTTAATCGAATAATCGAATACGAGCTACAGCCTTTCCGTTCGTTTGTAAAGTACAAGACACGGGTGACGCCACTACTACACTGTGTTGACGAGTTTGGCCAAGTTCTCTCCTTCTAAGCGATTGATATTCCACCCCTCCGTCTCTGTCATGTCGCTGGCTTTGATGTGTTCGTAGAAGCCACGAGCTGCCTCGTTAGAAGTCAGCACTACCCACTGCATGGCCTTACAGCCATTCTCAACGCCAATCTGTGGACAAAAAATACGTAATCATGACGTCATGTAGTCACTAAGTTCTTTGGAAGTACTGGGGCCGATTTCACTAATGTTTTGCGATCATCGCTAGGCCCAAATCCATCGCTAAACGGAAAATTGATTGCTACTTTTGTGTAGGAATTTTCCGTTTAGCGATGGATTTGGCCTATAGCGATGATCGCAAAATGTTAGTGAAATCGGCCCCCGGGTCGATTTCACGAGGCCCTGCGATCGATCGCAACTCGAGTTACGGAGGATAACCCATCGTATGGGCCTATCCCACGTTTAGGCTTCAATGCATCATAAGTCCTACGATTGAAAGTAAGTTATGAAGAGTTTGGTGACATCGACCCCTGGTTTGTGGTGGAATGTTTCGAGAAATTGGGACATCTTGAATTGCAGCTCAAGTCATTCTGACCTTGGCCCTCACACTTGAATCTTCTTAATATCAAGACTTGTATTTCAAATCAATAATTAAGCGAATTCAAATAAATAGTGCTCTTACCTTGGCAACTGTGCTCATCAGTCTTTTTCCTAGACCATTACCTGCAAAATAAAACCAAATTAAAATCCTCATCAATCCTGATACCAAAAAAAAAATATGTATTTTACCGCCATCACACCATAAGTTTGAATTGAATAAGACTTGCCGTGGAGTGAGTATACACGTGTACAGAATGCTCTGCTTGTCAGGTAAATGTTATCGAAATATAGTTCCCCTGTGGTTATTATTTTGATGATGATTATAATTATTGATTGAAAAGACACATCATCTTTGAGTGACCCCCGTGTACTGTTTCTCAGGTTACAGCTGCTTTGCTAATGCTGCATGTATCTTCAAGGATCCTTCAATGAAACCTCCATTGAAATTGTTTTCCAATGATCCCTGAAACGAGTTATGCCGAATTTAGTAATAAACTGCTGCAAAATCCTCATCAACTAAAATAATGACCTGAAATTTATCAAAATGCTTGGAGTTAGGAGGGCTTGACGCTTTAGACCCTTTTTTCGCCAAAGACTGAAATATAGTTTGATAGGATCTCTCTCTAATCATGAACCTAAAAACAGTTCTGCACATTTTGAAATTGTCGAAATACAAAACTTTTCAAATCAAATCATGGATATTTACCTCTGTGTCCCTCTCGAAGATATAAGTTTTCCAAATACACAATCTTTCCTGCTGTGCAGCAGAAGGCGTAATAGTACAAGGCGAAGCCCACGATCAACGGTAACCGTTTCAAATTGTCGTTATTCGTCTCTTCATCGTCTACAGCTTCCACGAGAATGCAGTGAACTAAAGGATGTTCCCCAGAACAGTAGGCTTCTAAATCTGTGTGGGAGGGTAAATTTTGAAACACTTAATATAAAGAAAGGCGGGCGTTTTTCTAAACCAATCAAAATGATTTTTACATCATTGGTTCGGCAAGGGCTTGCTGAAGAAACACTTCTTGGAACTAAGCCGCACGATGGCGCTATTTAATGTTATGACAAGTTGAAGTCGGGAGTATACTATATGAAAAGGGTTTTACACAGAAAATGAGCCAGATTTTGACGGAAAAGGTGATATTAATCTTGAAATTCCCGAGCCTTATCGATTACAGATTTCATGTTATTGACGATTTTATGAAAGTACAATATCTCGGCTTTGATATACTACAAGAACTAAGCGATACCTTGAAAGACATTCCTACAATGGCGAAAGATGCAAAAAAAGGGACGATTTTTCGGCAGTTTCCCCATTGGGATTTTGCGTGCAAAAACTCTCACTGACTTAGTTCCCCAAAGGTTTCGATATGTTTATTATACTTTATTCAATCCTCACATTTTATTGCTTGTTTTCGAATTAGTGTCGTGACAAAAAAGTACTTGAAACCCATTGCTATAGTCGTGGAACTATACCGAAACTTCCATAAGAGATTTGTATATTCTTCCCAAATTACATATATACTTGCTTAAAGGTAGTATCATACTTTGGTTTTTGTCTCTGAAATGCAGATTCATGGGCACAAATATCAAGGAAGATACAGTGACAGTCATCTGTGAAAAATTCAGTCCCATACAGTGCCCACTCTTTGAGAAAACAGTGCAAAACAGCCACAGTATTTCTTAAGTCTTTTCTCTTTTATTTTTTATCTTTTAAAAAACTCGGTCTTTTCGTGAGTCTTTTTATTTTTTATTTTGTCATCTCATTTTGCACTGAGCAGTTGTGGAAACAAGCAAAGAAAACTATGATATTGTCCACATTCTTCTTTGCATATCCCACTGCTGCTCTGTGCCAAATGAGATGCAAAAAGTAACCCACTATAAGTTACGTGATGGCATTATAATATTGGTCTCGCAACGGTCTATTGGATAACTGATATAACCGTTTGATGTAAAAACAATAGACAAAACGAAACATGAGCACATTCATTGATACCTACAATCTACACCAGACCAGCCGTATTGCCGGTCATTTTCTCGTTTTTTCGCCATCTGGAGCCAATTTCATAGAGCTGTTAAGCACACAAAAAATTGCTTAGCACAAAAATGTCTTGCTCAATAAAACAAACCACCATTAAAAAATTCATTTGATATTCATGGTCAGCGAACAACAGCCAAAGAGCAATCACAAGTGATATAAAACATATGTAAATTTGGTTGTTAATCCTGTTTTTATTTAGACAGAAATTTCATGGTTAGCAAGTTTTTGTGCTTAGCAGCTCTATGAAATTGACCCCTGTACGTACCAATATTTTGTAAGACAACACTGTCATAGTTGTAGGCCTGAGTAATTTTGGGGGTTTTGTTTTACAAGGATGCAATTATTTCTAGTGGAAATTTCGTGGTTTTTGGTTGTTTTGCAATTGGCATAATAACTATACTTAGTTTATACTCTTCTCAGCAAATAAAACCATGTCCTATCTTAAAGGCATTGCATACGTTTGGTAATGACTCTGAAAATTTATGGCAATAAAAACTTATTTGGTGAGAAGTACAGCTGCTTTGGATAGCATAATGCATATTGAGAAACGTTCAATTCGAAGTACCGCGGTTATGGAAAAATATGTCACTTTTTATCTCCAAAAGTTATGAATCTGAGAAGCGTTATGGCCGTAACGCTTCTCAGCCATTGACTAACTGTTCTCTGGCGTGAAATAACCGCTAGTAGTTTGTCGCCAAAATCTCACAAACGCTACCACCTTTTGAATTGAAACTTCCACAGGTTAGTTTTATGTATAGGTTTGAAACAAACAGTAGGCTCAAATTACCAAACGTATGCAATCCCTTTAAACCATGGGTGAAAGTTCCCTTACTCCGTGTATGATAAACCTACCTTTTTTCTTCACCGTTGTATACGCCTCTGGTTTTACGAGTTCATCGATCATTTTCAGGACGGTTCCCCAGTCTCCGCTGCCAGCCGGCCGGAAGCTATACTTGAAGCCCATGGCGAGTCCTGTGGGTGGTTGTCAACGTCCCAGTGTACGCGTTGTATTAACTGGTCAAGTATAATGGTTGAAGTTGCCGCTCATGGACGGTCAAGTATAATTATGAAGTTTTTAAAACGTGTCATGTATCTCATTTTACATGCAGGACTTTGCTATTTAGCTCGGTTGTTCAACCAGCAGTTGGCATTTGCCACACACCTCGCAGATACAATGTTCAAAACAACTCGATGATTCCACGTGCAACCAATGAGCATGCATGTAGTTTAGTTGCGGGTCAGTGCACGCGTTGGCATATTTATCAGAGCCGACACTTGGGCTGCGTTCGAGCGAGCTACTCGTGTTAACACGAGTATATCCTTGATCGCTCGAAAAAAGAAAAAAGTGAGTTCTGAGTTAAAATCTAAAAAAAAATTAAAGGTTTCATATCTCTGAGTGGGTGGACAAATTACATGAATTTTGATTGGGCAACGTGTTGCAAACTCTTGGTGGCGCACTGTGTGGAATCGCCCTAATTTCATATAAAGTATTATAATGTGACACATGAGGCGTAAATAACGGTGCGCAAATGCGCGGTATTTTTGAACGCATGAGGGCGCTGTTAGGTGTACAACTTTATTTACTTCCGGGGGTACGGTCCGGTTAATTGTCAATTGAGCAGAGGTCATTTACGGACAATTTTGTCTTTTGGGATACGATAGAAGTGTATATTTTTACTACGACATGTAAGAGTTGTATTCTGACACAGCGGTACACAAGAACAAGGCATTGTCAAATGACACCCGGAAGTAATTTGAAGCGCCCTCACGCGTTCAAAAATACCGCGCATTGTCCACACATTCAACTTTGCTCTGTTTTATTTAGAGTTGCAGAATATATTCAGCTAAATTACATAACAGACACAGTTTCCCCATGTGACAGTCAGTCTCAACTCCATCATATTTATTTAATTTTAAAACATTGCAATTTGCAGGATGGTAGAATTTGGCGGTATAATTTGATAGCTTTTTAGTATTCCAAAGTAGAACATCTCATTGTGTTTTGCATTACATTGTTGTTGTTTTTTTTTAATGAACGACAGTGCGCCCTCCAGCGGTAAGAGTTATGGAAACAGTGTGCCCTCCTGTGGTAATATTTCTGGGAGCAGTGCACCCTCTAGCGTCGAGTGTGCCGACGGATATAAGCGGCTACTCCGTATTGGCGAGTTTGACAAAGTTCTCTCCTTCTAAGCGGTTGAATCTCCAGCCCTCTAGCCCTGTCTTGTCGCTGGCTTTGATGTGGTCGTAGAAGCCACGAGCTGCCTCGTTGGAGGTTAGAACCATCCACTGCATATTCTTACATCCATTATCAGCTCCAATCTGCACAGAATAATACGTAATCATGACGTCAGTCACTTATTCATGGAGAATTACCAGTAATTCGGAATAAATGAAGAATTTCTATACCAAATTCAATCTGACTGTTATTAGTCTATAAATAATGCACTTGCCTTCGCCACTTTGCTCATCAGTTTTTTCCCCAGACCTTTACCTGCGAATAAATCACAATTGCCATCACCTTAACGTTCGCCAAGAATTTAGTTTACAGAAATTTGGCAAAAAAATATGACACGTGTGATAAACTTAATGGTATATCATACTGCGGTAGCATAAAAAAACCGAAATCGTCACAGATTTTAATACCTATAGCATAATTTTACAGGATATAAAAATGGTAATGGTAGAAACTGTTAAGGTTTTCTGTCTAAAATGCTATCATATTTCTCAAGAAAAGACTAAAACCAAAGACCAAAAAAACAGTTTTGATCTATGGAGATCAGAACTCCTTTGAAAACTCCGTTTTATCACTATTTTCTCAACAAGTGGGCACCGTATGGGACTAGGAATTTGAAACTGCATTTCTTTGGCAAGAACCAAAGTATATAATTATGAAGTCACCTTTAAACCAATCAGAATAGAATACGTCATTGATTCCTATTGATTTCACAATATTGCTCGTTTTATTAATGTATCGCCTCTTTCTTGAAACTGATTCAGTTCCAAAGATTTCATTGTGGACACCTGACGTATAATGAATACGCAAATCTCTCGTCTCTCCTACCTTAATGTCCCTCTTCGAGAAACAAGTCTTCCAAATACACCATTTTTCCTGCCATGCAGCAGAAGGTGTAATAGTACAAGGCGAAGCCCACGATGAATGGTCGTTGGCTGGTGTGTGTTTCTTCATCGTCTACAGCTTCCACGACAATGCCGTGAACTAAAGCGTGTTCCCCAGAACTGATGGCTTCTAAATCTGTGCATATACGACATTATAACTTCCAGTCAGTTTGATTAAATCATCTTATGTCCTGCTTGCTTGCTTTAGGCGTATGACAAGCGAATGAAAGACCATTCAATTTGGGAGGCATCTGACTTTTACTGGATACATCAACGATGTCTTCTTATTAGCTACCTTTTTGAGACACACTTTTAACCGTTCATATTACTTTTAAAGGTAGTATCATACTTTGGTAAGAAACCAAAACAGAAATGTTCACAGATTTACGTATAACCTTCAGGGTATGAACATGGTGCTGGAAGAAACCTACCGTTAAAATTTTTCCGCCTGAAATGTTGTATTTGTCCAAACAACGACCAAAAATCTTTTAGAGCTTTTAAAAGATCAAAAATAAAAGAGAAAAGACTTAAGAAATACTGTGGCTGTTTTTCATTGTTTTCTCAAAAGGTGGGCACCATATGGGACTGAAACTTTCACAGATGACTGTTACTGTATCGTCCTTGCTATTTTTGCCAATGAATCTGTACTTCTTTGACAAAAACCGAAGTATGATACTACTTTTAATTTTAATGATAATTTAATATTCACATTATTTTATAAAGCGCCTTTACAATATGATACAAAACGCTTAACACAAACATACTTAACATATTAACAAAACAAATTTAACAAAACAAAAACATCCATAAATATAAAGCAATAATTCAAGTTTCATTACAAAATTAATTGAGATTATGAAGCAGGTGCATGGGTTTGTGAAAGTGTTTTTCAACTATTGAAACTATTTGCCGATCAAACGACATTTGAGAGAAAATTACAGCATACAGAATGATCTCATTATTATGGAGCCATGATGCCAATTTCAAGTTCACTAGTTTGAAGGATGTTTAGAAATAGGTGAGCGAAGTTTGTGCACATGAAGGCCTATGTGTGGCTGTGCGTCAAGTCAACATAGTGCATCCACCGAGGTGATGTATTATACACAATATTCCAATGAGGATCAGCATCCGTTTAATTACGTAGTGGAACGCTGATTTAGCCCAAGCAAGCACCAAACTTTGCCTGATCATACCAACGATCACTTTACATAAAATAGCGCAACTGTGAAAGTTAAACCCTAAATCTGGACCCTTCCTGTATCACGATAAAATGTTGATCATGCTATTTAAAGATGCATTGACGTGTCGTTTTATTCTGTTCTAAAACGATGTGGTATTTCAGATGGATATATGTCACTCGTATCTTTAAACCTACCCTGTTCGGTGTATTTGATCAATTGGTCAGCTGATCCCATCCCTGTGCTCTCTACAAGATCTCCGATCATTTTCAGGACGGTTCCCCAGTCTCCGCTGCCAGCCGGCCGTATGCTGTACTTGAAGCCCATGGCAATCTAGGCTTGTAGATGGTTGTAAAATGTCCCAGATCACTGTACGTGGTGTTATAGCTCAGGTTGTTGCCGCTCGGTTCAATACCAACGCTATGAACTTTTCTTCCAAAGAAATCACCATCGGGTGGATTTGTATTGGAGTGGTCTTGACCCCCTATTGTGGGTGTTTTATCCAATTTGAATGGTAAGGGATATTTTCAATGGCCGAATTTGTTTATAATTCATATGACCCAGTGACTGCCGTGTGACCTTGCTACGTATAATTATTTAGATACCCACACTTTGTCTCCTATTATACCATTGTATTTCCCATTATTATATGCAGCAATGCAAACATTGCCACGAAATATATATTTGAAAGGGCAACTTTTTTTGGAGATATCGAGTTAGTTCCATCTGTGAACATTTCAGTAATCTGAACTTCCGTTTACATTTGGAAAGTACATTAATTATATAATTGAGGGGATTCTGACACTTGGGGTTGATTCTTCAAAACTCATTGTACCTTACCATCAATCGTAGGACGTATATGATGCATTGCAGTCCTACGTAGGATGGGTTATCGTTCGTAACTAGAGTTACGATCGATCGTAGGGCTTCCTGAAATCGTTCCCTGGAATTATAACTCTCAAAGATAGCCAAGGATCTGTCGTTTTTTGCGTTTTAGCTCGCAGTTGCACAAATTTAGCAAACTTACTTCCATAGCAGACTTGTACGTGCCCGGGTGATACATGTTAAGTTTGCATGCACGTAATGCACTGTCCATACCCAATCAGTCTTAAAGGTAATATCATACTTTGGTTTTTATCAAAGACATACAGATTCATTGGCAATAATATCAAGGAAGATACAGTAACAGTCATCTGTGAAAATTTCAGTCCCAAACAGTGCCCACTTTTTGAGAAAACAGTGAAAAGCGCCCACAGTATTTCTGAAGTCTTTTCTCTTTTATTTTTGATCTTCAAAAGATCAACAAATAATTTTGGTCACTGGAGTTACTCCTTTTCTGGATAAATACAACATTTCAGGCAGAAACATTTTAACGGTATGTTTCTACTATTACCATCTTCATACCCCGTAAGTTTAATAGGTAAATCTGTGAAGATTTCTGTTTCAGTATGCTACCAAAGTATGAAAGTACCTTTAAGGGAAGTTCATGCAGCGCCCCAGTTACTGAGTCTCAACGCAATGATAAAATGCTCGTGCCCATGGGGTTTATTAGTCTGAGTATCACCCATTCTACTCCATGTTACTACGTACGTGCTCGCTCTACAGCGAGTGCGTCCGATCACATATAGACTAAGGGTTTATCTCATTCTCAGTCAATTTACGGTAGCATCTCTTGGTGAATTTTATACACCATGTATTACAATAGCGGTTAATAACGGTAAGCAAATCGTCCACACATTCAACTTTGTTCTGTTTTATTCAGAGAGTTGCAGACAAGTTTTGCCAGAGATATTCAGTTTAATGACATAATTGTTTAAGGATACATAACGGGCACAGTTTCCCATGTAACAGTTAGTCTCAACTCCATTATATTTAGGTAATAATATAACATCACAATTTGCAGGGAGGTAGAATATGGCGGTATTACTTTGTAGCTTTTTAGTATTCCAAAGTTAAGCATCTCATTGTGTTTTTGCGTTCTATTGTTTAAAGACAGTGCGCCCTCCAGCGCTAAGATTTCTGGAATCAGTGCGCCCTCCAGCGTCGAGTATTCCGACGAATATGATGCTACTCCGTATTGGCGAGTTTGACAAAGTTTTCTCCTTCTAAGCGGTTGAATCTCCAGCCCCCTAGCCCTGTCTTGTCGCTGGCTTTGATGTGGTCGTAGAAGCCACGAGCTGCCTCGTTGGAGGTTAAAACCATCCACTGCATATTCTTACATCCATTATCAGCTCCAATCTGCACAGAATAATACGTCATCATGACGTCACAGTCACTTATTCATGGAGAATTACCAATATTTGGGAAGAAATGATGAATTTCTATACCAAATTCAATCTGATTGTTATTAGTCTATTAATAATGTACTTGCCTTCGCCACTTTGCTCATCAGTTTTTTCCCTAGACCTTTACCTGCGAATAAATCACAATTGCCATCACCTTAACGTTCGCCAAGAATTTAGTTTACAGAAATTTGGCAAAACAAATCTAACACGTGTGATAAACTTAATGGTATATCATTCTGTGGTAGCATAAAAAAAACGAAATCGTCACAGATTTTAATACCTATAGCATAATTATACAGGATATAAAAATGGTAATGGTAGAAACTGTTAAGGTTTTCTGTCTAAAATGCTATAAAATTTATCAAGAAAAGACTAAAAACCAAAGACCAAAAAACAGTTTTGATCTATGGAGATCAGAACTCCTTTGAAAACTCCGTTTTATCACTATTTTCTCAACAAGTGGGCACCGTATGGGACTAGGAATTTGAAACTGCATTTCTTTGGCAAGAACCAAAGTATATATGAAGTCACCTTTAAACCAATCAGAAAAGAATACGTCATTGATTCCTATTGATTTCACAATATTGCTCGTTTTATTAATGTATCGCCTCTTTCTTGAAACTGATTCAGTTCCAAAGATTTTATTTTGGACACCTGACGTATAATGAATACGCAAATCTCTCGTCTCTCCTACCTTTATGTCCCTCTTCGAGATACAAGTCTTCCAAATACACCATTTTTCCTGTCATGCAACAGAAGGCGTAATAGTACAAGGCGAAGCCCACGATGAATGGTTGTTGGCTGGTGTGTGTTTCTTCATCGTCTACAGCTTCCACGACAATGCCGTGAACTAAAGGGTGTTCCCCAGAACTGCTGGCTTCTAAATCTGTGGAAAAGAAATAGCTTGATCGTCAGGTTAGATGCACTGTTTGGTGATAGCATTTTATGCAAGCCTCCTATTTGAAAAGTGAAAGTGTACATACTTTTTAAGGGAGACATCGGGAATTGGAGAGACATTTCAATGTCTCCTTCAGGTATCAACTACCTTTTAAGGACATTACCTTCCACATTATTTTTAACATAATATAGAGTTTGCTATCAACATAGACATTATGACATTTTCAAGTTTATTTGCTTTGGAGGATGTTGATAAATACGTCAAGTTTTGTGCAGGACGGTGGTATCGTTATCGGTATCGGTATCATCATAAATGAAGCTAATGGGATTTGCAAAGATGTGCGTTTTGACTGAATTTGGTACTAAAACAGAAGTAAAGGTCTTAAACTTCCTTATATAGACTTCATGTACCTTTTTACGCTTTGTTCATCTGGATAAAGCAGAAATACGGCCGAAATAATCTCCCCCCCCCCACCACCACCTCCGAATCCTTCATGGTTACACCATCGCTTTCGAAATGCTACTAAATCGTTCGGACGAACGATCTTTTTACAAGACACTAAATCTTGATTTCATTGAAAAATCAGCATCTGATGAACCAGGATTTCCCATGGTGATTGTTTGCACTGTTTACGAACTTTTTTCCGTTTTCCATTTTCTATCTCAAACTCAATAATTGTTTTTGCTGGAGGCCTTGCAAATCCTAAGTACCCATTATCGGAGTATTATTATTTTTATTATTATAGAGAGACGAGGTAATGCACAATTATATTATTCAAATTAGGAGTAGCCTTCGTCGACATAACCAATTGCAAATATTATACACAATTAAAATCACGTCATAAGTTGGCGATTTGACCCAAGCATGCACCAGACTTCGATCACATACCAGCGTAGTCTGGTTCCCTGCCCAAAGATTCCCTGACGACTCTTATTAAAAATCCTATATTTGACAGACAATAGTCGGGCGCTTTTGGGGTCCGGGACTAGACTAATACCAGCGATCACCGCGTGTATGAAATAGCGCAACTGTGAACATTTGACCTCAATCCGACCCCTTTCTGCATCGTGATAGAAATAATGACGAAATGTCGGTCTGTCTGGCTCGTCAGACAAATACGCATTGACGTGTAGTTTCATATACTCTGCATGTTCTTAAACTATGTGGCATTTCAGACGAATGTCTGAGATCAAGTTAAAGGTTAAACCTGTGATTCATTCCGTTTCCGGATCCGTGGGCCCCAAGAGAGTGGTATGCCTACACTTAGTTGCATTGCATTATTCCAAACAGAACAAACATCAGGCACTCGTATATCTTTAAAGGGAGTATCATACTTTGGTTTTTGTCAAAGAAATACAGATTCATGGGCACAAATATCAAGGGAGATACAGTAAAAGTAATCTGTGAAAATTTCAGTCCCATATACGGTGCCAACTTTTTGAGAAAACAGTGAAAAACGGCCACACTATTTCTTAAGTCTTTTCTCTTTTATGTTTGATGACTTATTTTTAAGAGATCAAAAAGATTTTCGGTTGTTGTTTTATTAATTTCTGGATAAATACACCATTTCAGGCGGAAACATTTTAACGGTAGGTTTCTACCAGCATCATCTTCATACCCTGAAAGTTATATGTAAATCTGTGAACATTTCTGTTTTGGTCTCTTACCAAAGTATGATACAACCTTTAAAGGTACAGGATTGGTAACACACCCAAACAGAAAATGTTCAAAGATTTACTTTTAACTTTCAGGGTATGAAGATTTTTCCGCCTGAAATAGTGTATTTATCCAGAAATGAGTAAAACAACTAGGCCTACACCGAAAACAATTTTGATCTCGGGGTATTATCAAAAACAAAAAAACATTGAGTCGGGTTTTTGCTATTTTTCTCGTGACTCAGATGTCCGATTGGGCTCATTTTTTTTACAGGTTTATTATTTCATGTACATGCTGGATCAGACAACGTGTTAATGCTGTTTCTGTTACCTTATGTATTTTACTTTTAAACCTACCCTGTACCGTGCATGTGACCAATTTGTCTGCTGGTCCCATCCCTGTGCTCTCTACGAGATCTCCGATCATTTTCAGGACGGTCCCCCAGTCTCCGCTGCCAGCCGGCCGTATGCTGTACTTGAAACCCATGGCGAGTCCTGTAGAATTATTATCCTAAACCCTGCGTTTGCGATGGAAACAATTGTTGCAACGTAGGCTTCGAATTCACAAATCCGGTCCGTGCGTCGAAACTAGGAATGACAGCTTCGCAGTCGAGAGTTTTTAATAAATCCTTTGGTGTATTCTGGGTTGTTCGTGGTCAGGTTTTAGAGGCTGTACGTATTTCCAGTAAATTGCTTGACTTGACTGTCGTCTATGAGAAATGTGACTACTGCAGCAAACGGCGATGCTGAGAACACGTCACCAGCTCAACACCCCGCTTCATAGACTGGTTCCCAGTCTATGTAGACCATTTGATTGAACAATATATCTTTAAAGGTAATATCATGCTTTAGTGTTTGCCAAAGAAATACATATTCATGGGCAAACATATCAAGGAAGATACAGTAACAGTCATGTGTGAAAATTGCAGTCCCAAACGGTGCCCGCTTTTTGAGAAAACAGTGAAAATGCGCACACATTATTTCTTAAGTCTTTTCTCTTTTATGTTTGATCACTGGTTTTACTCTTTTCTGGATTAATACAGCATTTCAGGCAGAAACATTTTAACGGCATGTTTCTACTATCACCATCTTCATACCCCGTAAGTTTAATAGGTAAATCTGTGAAGATTTCTGTTTCAGTATGCTACCAAAGTATGAAAGTACCTTTAAGGGAAGTTCATGCAGCGCCCCAGTTACTGGGGGCCCGTTTGTTTATGACGAATCCTGCAGATCCGGATCCCATTTTAGCATACCCTGCATAGGAGGTGGATCCAAAAATATCGGATCCTTTGCGTGAAACAAAGTTAACAGGCCCTTGGTCTCAACGCAATAATAAAATGCTCGTGCCCATGGGGTTTATTAGTCTGAGTACAACCCGTTCTACTCCGTGTAACTACGTACGAACGTCTGATATATGCGTGCATGCAAATTGTATGCAATGCGGAACATCAGCCAATCAGATCTGTTTTGAGAACATTACCGTCACGGTCGTGAAGCAGGATGTTGATTGGTCAATTTCGCACGTCCGCGCGGTAGTAGTTATCTTCGTGATAGACGCGCTCGCCAAACGGTACGATAGTACATGCCCCCTGATTGGTCAAAACTTAGAGCGGTCAGTGCTGGGTTGGCTTGCATAATTAATCAGGAAATCTGCACGTATGTGATAGACGCTCGCTCGCTGTACGGCGAGTTCGTCTATTACATAGACTAAGGCCGTTTACGAAACGAAGGCTCAGGCTCAGGCTCAGGCTCAGGCTCAGGCTCAGGCTCAGGCTCAGGCTCAGGCTCAGGCTCAGGCTCAGGCTCAGGCTCAGGCTCAGGCTCAGGCTCAGGCTCAGGCTCAGCTCTGTCATCAATATACTGAAAATATAGGTTGTGGTTTTTCATTGAAGCTGATGAAGCCCTGTTTTCCTTTTCAAACCAGAGAATCTATTTCAGAACCTCAGCCAAAAGCCTTTAGTTTAATACCAGTTATTTCAGAATGGATTCACAAAATGGAGCCGGAGCCTGAGACGGAGCCTGAGCCTCCGTTTCGTAAACGCCCTCAGTCAATGGGAGACTTTGGAGAACCGGTCTTCAAGTCAACAGCGCACGCACACGCACGCACAAAACAACGCGCGCATGCTCACAATTGCGCAAGCATGGTTTGCGCGTGCGCTGTTGACTCAAGACAGGTTCTCCAAAGTCTCCCATTTGTATATAGCAATCTCTTGGTGGCACAATATAATGGAATCGCCCGAATTTTATACATGATGTATGGTGTGACACGTGAGACGTAAATAACGGTACGCAAATCGTCCACACATTCAATTTTGTTCTGTTTTATTCAGAGTTTCGCCAGAGATTTTCAGTTTAACTACATAAGCAGGGCCTGAATCATTATTCGTCTTGACAATTACTCCCACGTATTGCAAAGTCCAGTAATTAGTGCACCAATGTACGAGTGTTCAACGGTAGCGTAGACACGCCCTCAGACCAGGGGCCAATTTCATAAACTGTTGTAAGCACTCAACAATTTGCTTAGCACAAAAATGTCTCGCCCAATAAAACAAACCACCATTGAAAATTCCATTTGATAATATTATGGTCAGCGAACAACAGCCACAGAACAATCACAAGTGATACACAACACGTGGACATTTGGTTGTTAACCCTGTTTTTATTAAGACAGAAATGTCATGCTTAGCAAATTTTTGTACTTAACAGTTTTATGAAATTGGCCCCAGGGGGCATGATCCTGTAGCTGGGTCGTACTTCCATATACGTTTGTGCACATTAAATACACGTTTTTTATATATAAAAAATGAAAACCTGGGGGTTAAAATACAACCTAAAATACGTAAAACATGCTGATCACGTATTATTTGGTTATACTGATCAATCTTTATTACTCAACAAAAACAAAAGCAATTCCTTACTTCATGCAATTAAACCTTAACTCGGTCAAAATCGATTGCCTAAAACTGTGAAAGACCACCACACAATAGCCACTGCAGGGAGAACCATTACTATGGTGCTATACAGTCGAACCTCATTAATACGAGCTCTCTTAAGACGAGATCCCGGTTAAGACGAGCATAATTGCGCCGGTCCCGACCGAGTTGTGCACTCTTCTATGGGGAAATAATTTGTTTAATACGAGCACTGATTATATGAAAAACCTTTTAATACAAGCTTTTTTTTGGTTGACCCAGTTGCGTGAAAGTCATTGTTTACAGCCCATTTACAATGAGGATTTTTTAATCTGACTTTTTTGGAATCGATTGGCGGATTTCTTTGTACAGATTTTTTAACAATCTGACCACCCTAGAGTCGTGTAGACCGTTGTTTCATGTTACCGAAAGGTAATTTCACAGCAGCACTAACGCTGTAGGCCTGCGCCTACTTAATTAAACCTCATTCGAAGGCTTTGAGCTCATTAAAAGTTTACCAGTAGAATTAATGGAAGGAAAATGATTCTCCTATAATATGTGTGTTTTTTGGTTTATCGAAACACCGGTGAAATATCATATCATAATTATCATTTTTTGCCACCATACACAGTAAGGCAATGGCATGTGCGTGTGGTCCACATTGCGATACGCGAGGGTTTTTACACGACTAGAGGTTTGCAAGTTGAAAGAATTTCTCGCCCTCGGTACGAACACATCTCCATCCTTCCTCCTCGGTCATATCCTTGGTACCCACGCTTTTGTAGAAGCAGCGAGCGGGCTTGTTAGAATCCAACACCATGGACTGTAAGCCTTTGCAGCCATTCTCGGCTCCAATCTGCAGACGAAATAAAAAAATGACGAAATCAGGAAAAGACGTTCACACTGAGCATGCCCTTACACGTGACGTCAAGTCTAGGGGGGGGGGGGGTTATTAGCACACGGTTTTTGAATGGCGCCCTCTTTTGATTAAAACGATGTACGATTTATTCCTGAAAGGAACACGGAGTTAGAAGAATATGGACAACATGTCCCACTCAGATTTCCCCATCTGTCTTAGTGTCTTTTGCTCATGATTAGCTTTCCAGCTTCCCTGATTTCAATAAAATAAAAGATGATTGGTGGTGTATAAAATAATATACTGACACCACCGCAAGTTTCTTTTAAATCAAAAGAGGGCGCCCTTCAAAAAACGTTTGTTCGGATTACTGATTAGAGCAATGAGCACTTACCTTTGCTATTTTGCTGATCAGCATTCGACCCAGGCCCTTTCCTGTGGAGAGAACACAAGAAATCATTCGTCATAATTATAATTATAATGCACTGGAACTCTAATAATAATTTGTTCAAAACCTGACTTGGATTTCGGTTTCGGTTACGTCTTCGGTAACCGATAACCGATATTTGAGTCCCTTTTTGTCCTGGGTTATCCTTCGTATCTTGAGTTACGATCGATCGTAGGGTTTCGTGAAATCGACCCATGTTTCTGCTTTTCGGTTCTTGTTATTATTAACTGTTTTGATTTGGGAGGATATGAATAAAGGGAATAAAAAGTTGCCTAAGGACGTGTTAATGACCATTAGGGACCTCCGTACTTCTGTGATCAGCATGGACGTACAGGTCTTCCAGATACACCATTCGCCCTATGATGGAGCAATAGGAGAAGTAACACACGGCGAAGCCCACTGGCACTGCCACGGGTTGCTCCGTGGTGTGGGCTTCTTTGCTATCGTCCATAGCTTCCACGAACACGCATCGGTAGGCTGGACGGTCACCGAAGCCAGCTTCCTGCAATTCTGTCCAAGTATAATAATAATTCAGGGGTTACAAGTTCAGTGCTTTACACATAGTACGCCACCAAGAATTTGCATCGTGTTGGCCAATCACAGAACGCGGAATGTGTCGCCCCTATTTCAGAGTGACGCGCATTGGGTCGGCTAGTCTGGTTCCATGCCCAAAGATTCCCTGACGACTCTTATTTACCAAAAACAAATTGGCAAACAAAAGTCAGGGATTCTAGGTCTGGGAACCAGACTTTGGGTCGACGAAATCCGTGAATTATAGGCGTTTTCGAAACGGAAGCTTAGGCTCAGGCTCAGGCTCCAGCTCTGACATCCATATGCTGAAAATATAGGTTGTGGTTTTTCATTGAAGCTGAAACTCTGTTTTCCTTTTCAAACTAGAGAATCTACTTTAGAACCGCAGCCAAAAGTCTCTATTTTGATGCCAGTTGTTTTGGAATGGATTCACGAAATGGAGCCTGAGCCTGAAACGGAGCCTGAGCCTCCGTTTCGAAAACGCCCAAAGATTGGTCAAGGAAAGTCTATTTGGAAAGTCTATTTGGAAAGCCACCCGTTTTGCCAGAAATCGGATGATTCCCGTTTTGCACAAGAAATCCTTCGGCAGCCGCCTTGACTGCAGTGATAACATGCTAGCCGAATTAGGACTCGAGCCCACAAAATAGCGAACGTCCTTGGTATATGAGCGTCATGCTGATTAATGTATCTATAATCAACAGCTGGTTATATCAATATCATGAATCAATAAAAGCATCACAATGAGCGTGTGCAAAGCAATGTGCTGTGTATTGATCAGACAAAGGCAACTGATATAGTACATGACAAAAGACTGTTGCAATTCTTTTGGTATGCCATTTTTACACCATACAACAATATTATACTGTTGTGCATGTTGTTCTTTATTTTATTAATACCCAGCCACGTCCCAAAATTGCGTGCTTGGCAAAATGTGCAGTGTGATTTAACACAACTTACTCTGTGATTTCACGTATCTTCCTCACGCCCAAATCTTTGGATTTTTCTGCCAAATACATCAGGCTTCAGAAGAATACACTTTTTGTATTGTTTTTGAGCGGGGACGTACGTATACGTTATATCAGTTAGGTATACTTCAAAGTTCCCCGTTCCGAATAGCCCACAACGACACATCGGCCGATATTTTGACATGGCATTTTCATGTCGAGAACCATCTCTAATAACTCCATGACTAACAAAGATAATTGACTATTAGGGACACCCCCAATGTAGGGCTGGATAGCTCAGCATGTACGGTATTCAGGAGGTCGCCGGTTCGAATCCCGCTCCAATCAATTTGTCAATTTGTTCACCTTTCAATGACTTAAAATTCAGTCAGTTTCAGTCAGCTATTTGATGATAACTCCATAACTAGATCGTATGACATTACAGTTTTATATAATTACCTTCCTCGGTGACCTTCACCATTGATTCAGGTCCCGTGTCGCTGGCTACTACCAGATCTTTGATCATCTGCAGCATGGTCCCACAGTCCCCCCGTTCGGCCTCCCGTATACTATACCTGAATCCCATCCTCCAAATATTAACTGAGCAACAAGATGGTCAGTAAAAGAATCAGTGCATACGTACACGATGCTGGAACGTAAACTACGTGTTGGCACGCACAAAAAGTGGCCACAATAACGCGCAGTCGTACTGTGTGCAGCTGGAACTGTGCTGGAACTGACACTCACAGCAAAAACCTTCTATTAATAATCGGTGTGGTATATTTGTTGCAGTTTCTGCTTTAGCCTGCTGTTAAGCCTCTCTTTCTCTTTGGTCACTGACACACCCCAAATTATGACGACATGACACCATGTTTAGCCTGTCACCTTCTCAGGGATGATACTTTGTTTAATCTGAAACAATCAATAAATCATTGTTTGAGACATACAGAATATTCTGAGGATCAGTGTGAAATACAATATGAAATTAAAAGTACATGAATTTAGCAACACAGTGCAACGTACGCACAGTACCTAATAAGCAACACAGCATTTTAGCACACCGTAAAACTGTCTACAATGCAAGAAAACAAGTCAAATAATCTCATTAATCAACAAAGAAATGGACTTACGACTCTGCCGAGATAATGGCTACAGCGGCAGAACTACAGCTGCATTGACAATAATGACATCAGGTATCAATAATCACATGAATAGTTGACGAAAAACGTTAACTCATGGAGCAACAAAAATGTCTGCCGCAAAGCAAGTTAACAGTAAAACCACACCGTGTCTATCCCACGCCCAGCACACGTGAACTCATTCTCCACCCAGTGTACAGTACCGTGACCCAGCTTGCATACATTACATAGAAATGTCACGTCAAGTCATGAATATTTAACAAACAAGGTCAAAGGTAATGAGCGCCTCGGTTACAATAAATGTTCGTCGGATTTGAGCCTTGTTGTATCACCCTGTCATGGTCACGTCCAGTTCATTTCTACTTGTTTGCAGGATATATCTGAATGCATGGAGATATCATGCAATGCCTGTATACAGTACAGTCCTTGTCAATGTTTGCTAAGGACGGTCGACCTAACCTCGCACAATGCCCATACATGCCTTCTGCTCTATAGACAACCCATACAAAATTAATATGTTATGGTCCGATGCTCGTGACAGCACCAATACCAATTTGGCATTGATAGTACGTGTTTTTAGTCTTTTGAGTTTTTGACTTGTCAGTCCGCTTCATCTGGCATCAACATTATTGCTGCCAGTTTGAGAATGATTTATTAACTACATGTAGTTAATACATGTACACTTTTACACATTATGTGTGTATTTACCACTATGCGTGTTTATTATCCAATTCCAAAGGAGTACTCTTTCAATATTGGTCATAATATGAAATTGGCAAAAATATTATTTTCGCCAATTTCAGTCCCAGTATGCTTAAACTCTACATGGTGATAGCCCGAAGACATGGCATGGGGGGTGGGGGGGGGGGGTCTTGGGGGGACTGTAGCCCCCCAAACATTTTGTCTATTTATAATGATGACGTCAGTGAGCCACACAAAGGCTGAGGTCACCGAAATGACTGTGGCATTTAATGATACTCAATCAAGCACATCGCGCAAGCGCAAACTCATTCGTAGCCTTCTCTAAAGTTTTACTGTTTGGCTGCAATAAGGTTCAGAGTGCCCATGCCTATCAGTTACCGCTGGCTTGTGGTGAAATATCAATAATAATGATAATTTAGTCGCTGAGTAATAATTTATTCAATTGTCGCCAGAAGTCATAATGCCCAACCTATAATAATCTGCCAGTCTGGCAGTTGTGGACCGCTGAGGGCGCTACACTAAATTGAGGGTGCAGTTTAGTATAAATCAAACTTGATTCCAAGTCTATGGAACAGGACAGTGATAGTGTTTCAATTTAAGGTCAACCTGAGATTCTGTGCAATTGTTGTTGTTGATGTTATTGTGGCCGGCCGGCAAAGCATATCACTATATACTATTACTACAGTATATAGGTTATATAATACCACAGGCACACCTTTTAAATTAAATTGGGAGGATTTTCGTCGGATTGAAATGGGTCTGCATTATATCGTACGCCAGGCGACTCCCGATGACTGCGGTGACATCATCAGGTTGATTAGAGAGCTAGCAGAATTTGATGGGAAGAACCCTGATCTAGCTGTCAGGAACTCAGAACAAGGTAAAGTTTACTAACGTTTAAATTTGTATAGTTACTACTATATATACTAGTATATTATACTATTACACCACATACGACAATGGAGGTAAAAAACACATTTCTCCATACTTACCATAGTCGTGGGGTTAATTTCACGAAGCCCTACGATCGCACGTAAGTGGAGTTACGAAGGATAACCCATCCGTATCTTCGTACAGGCTGCAATGCATCATAAGTCCTATACGATTGATCGTAAGTTACGACGAGTTTGGATTTCACGAAGCCCTGCGATCGATCGTAACTTCGAGTTACGACAGATAACCCATCCGTAGGGGAACTATCCTATATAGGGCTGCGATGCACCACAAGTCTTACTATATTGAAAGTAAGTTACGATGAGTTTGGTGAAATCGACCCCTGGTATAGGCCTACTAATAAAATGTTGAGAAATTAGAAGGTCTTTCATGGTTGTGATTGTCAGATTTACGAGAGGACGGCTTCGGGGACCATGCCTTCTACCATTGTCTCGTGGTAGAGGCAACGGACAAGGATTCACCTGATGACCAGCCGGCCCAGATGGTTGCCTTTGCCATGTATTACTTTACCTACAGCTCCTGGGCCGGAAGGTTCATATACCTGGAAGATCTGTACATTCAACCTGCACATAGAGGTAAGGAGCGAGGCCAGGATAGCGACGGACCCAGGATATTCCCACGCGGTTCTTAGGGGGAAATACTTGGGAGGTCTAGATGATGAAGAACTTGTATGCTGTTGCAAAAATTAATGTTCTTTGCAATGTTTGGGTTTTTTTTTCTCGTTGTTCATTTTGAAGGATTTCACTCGTTTTGACTAAGAATACAAATCGTTATGTTTTTGCTTTAACGGGATGGTACAGAACTGGTTTTTGCGACAAAATCGTTGCTGACAGTGAAATCACATTAAGTAATCCATCATATACCTTAACTAACAAACCTGTAGAAGTTTGAGGTCAATCAGCCATCTGGGTGACGAGAAAGTAGTGAAAATTCGTGTACAGAGAACAGTATATACACAAAGGAATAAAACGCTTCGAAGCGATTTATTCCGATCGGAAAATAGTTTCATTTATTTCTCAACGAATATGGCATTTCAGACAAAACCATTTCATGGGATGTTTTCTCCTATCATCGCCATTATACTGTGTAAGTTTTATGTGAATCTGTGATCTTGAAGTGTATTTTGTCTTACCAATTCTGTACCATCCCTTTAAGCAAAAAAAGCAGAATTAATAAAGGTAGGCCTACAGTGTTCACTTGTCTTTGACGGTTGACCTGGGTACAAATTAGGGTTGGGGTAAGGGTTTATACATGTTTGAATGGAAACTACCCATAAAACAGAGTTGGCCTTGACAATCAGACTCGGTGTGGTCTGTTACATCCCGTAGCTGGGTCGTGCTTACATATACGTTTGTGCATATACGGGAGGTGTACCACCCACCCCACCCCACCCCACCCCACCCCATCCCACCCCCGTGATCTACGCCCCTGAAACTAACATCTACTCTCTCTGTCTGATCTTGAATAATTTATTTCCATTTTGTTGTTTGACAGGAAAGGGTCTAGGAAAGGGACTGATGGTAAAGATTGCGAAGGTATGTGCTCCTTAAAGAAAGTCTGGTTGACTATTCTCAGCCCTTCTATATAAACCCCAAAAAACTTATCCGAATAATTTACCAGATTTGCCCTTTCAATTGAAATAACCCGAAGAGAGCTCTGTAGGAATCTTCTTCTTTTTTTCAGACTTTTCTTTTAAAGGTAATATCATACTTTGGTTAAAAAAAAAATACAGATTCATGGGCACAAATAATCAAGACAGATACAGTAACAGTCATCTGTGAAAATTTCATTTCCATACGGTGCCAACATTTTGAGAAAACGGTGAAAAACAGCCACAGTATTTCTAAAGTCTTTTCTCTTAGTTATTTTTGATCTTTTAAAAGATCAGAATGATTTTCGGTCGTTGTTTTACTAATTTCTGGATAAATACACAATTTCAGGCGGAAATATTTTAACGGTATGTTTCTACAACCACCATCTCCATACCCTGAAAGTTATACGTAAATCTGTGAACATTGTTTTCTGTTTTGGTGTCTTACCAAAGTATGATACATCAATCAATCAATGTATTTCTTCACTTTTGCAGATCGGAGCTGAGAAGGGCTGCAAAGGCCTACGGGGGGTTGTGCAGGAAAACAATCAAAGCGCTCGTCGTTTCTACGAACAGCTGAACGCGTGCAACCTAACACAGACGGGAGGTTGGATGATATACGCTAGCAGGGGCAATGCATTTGAAGAGCTTGTAAACTGCACGGAGTCAGTTTCCAACATTGAGTTTTTTGTGATATAATTATGTGGCGTAATAATTATTCTGCCTGCAACCATTAAACAGGAGGCCATACACACAATCCACAAGGAATGTTTGTTTCCTTTTTTTGTAATACATGTATTTTAAATAAAGATTTGAGGCTTTGTATGGTGACAATTGGTATGTGGATCGGTTTGCGGAAACACCATGTAATAATCGACGCGTTCGTACTTTCGCACTTCTATATCGTTCGCACTTCTATATCGTTCGCACTTCTATATCGTTCGCACTTCTTTATCGTTCGCACTTCTTTATCGTTCGCACTTCTATATCGTTCGCACTTCTATCAGGCGCGGTTCTAGAGCCAAAATTTTGGGGGGGCTAGAAGAGCCATTATTTTTTGGGGGGGCTAGAAGACCCAATATTTTGGGTTCTTCCAACACTCGCTTCTGCTATGTCTTATTAGGGGTCGAAAAACATGCACATTATAGCCCAAACAACGCGTTTTTTATGTAATTGGCGCTTAATAGCTGAAAAAAATCCAGTATTTTAAAGCCTTTTTTTTTCACTTGCATTTTTTTGGGGGGCTAGACAAAATTATGGGGGGGCTACAGCCCCCCCCCCCTAGCCCCCCCCCCCCCCCCCCCCCCCCGTAGAACCGCGCCTGACTTCTATATCGTTCGCACTTCTATATCGTTCGCACTTCTATATCGTTCGCACTTCTATATCGTTCGCACTTCTATATCGTTCGCACTTCTATATCGTTCGAACTTTTGTTCGCACTTCTCGCAATTAGGTCTCAACGTTTCGACTAGTCTACTCTAGTCCTCATCAGGAGACATGTATTTTGGTTGGATATTCTGTTATGTTTTTTTTTTACACTTTTGGTATACGATTTCAAAATGGCATCCATTTGTTTATCTCCTCAACTTTGCAATTTCCAAGTTTCTAAATAATCTTTGTTTTACCCTAAGATTTGATGTATACATTGTTATTATTAATTTTAGTCAGTGGAGTTTATGGGTAAGCTAGTGGAAAAGCTTAGGATATACCAGGTATTGTATACAGGATTGGTAACATACCCAAACAATGGCCACAGATTTACGTAGTAACGGGGGGGGGTAGTAACGTTTAGGGTATGAAGATGGAGATGGTAGAAGCATACCGTAAACATATTTCCGGCTGACTGCGCCAGAAAAACAATTAACGATCGAAAACAGTTTTGCTCTCGGGGTGAGATCAAAACTCCTGTGAATTTGAAAATACCGTGAGCGCTTTTCACTGTTTTCTACAGTTTCCGTTGATGATAATGAGATGAACATTTCACATGTTTGGTTTTAGTCCATGACAAATCAAATTATGAACAGTCTGCAGCTGTTCTGTCACTTTTACATGTACCAATCCTGTATAATGCCTTTAATGGGACTCAAGCTGATACTGTAAAACAGTAAATACTGTTACAGTTGTAGTATTTAAACGTAAATAAATATCTTGTATATTGGCTGATTTTATACTTGATTGGTGTCTTGATTTGGTTTATTGAAAGGTCGTCAAAGTAGGTATTAAGTGCAATGGGCTGCCCCGCCCCGATTATTAGGAGCAATGTAGTTTGATTCGCCCCTCTCCTCTGGATGGTAAAATACCCCCCTCTTCTTGATGCCTGGCCCAGTGACGTAACTGGCAGGGGGGTTGGGGTAGGGGGTAAGGGGCACGTGCTTTGGGCGCCAAAGGGGGCTCAAAAACGCAAAGGGTAAAAAAGGTACTATACTCTGACAGTGAAGTTATAAATGAACAAAGAAAAACTACAATTTCAAAGCGTCGGTTTTTTTAATTTGTTGGGGGGGGGGGGGGCAACAGAAGTTGGAATTAGGGGCGCAATTTTGGCGCTTGTCCCGTTTTCCATACTTGATACGCGTGCCTGTTCGAATTGCCCGGTTTGACCGATGAGGGCGCTACATTAATTTGAGTGTGCTATAATAATCAGACTTGATTCTACGTCTATAGTGATCCCATCTAGGGGTCAACTTGAGGTCAATCATTATCAGTGTTGTTGTTGATGTTGTGCATGTGGCTTACACCGGCCGGTAAAAGATTATCGCTAGATCGCAAAGTTTTAAATAAAATTGGGAGGATTGATTGAAATGGGTCTGCATTATACCGTACGCCAGGCGACTCCCGATGACTGTGGTGATATCATCAGGTTGATTCGAGAGCTAGCAGGATTTGAAGGGGAGAACCCGGATGAAGTTGTCAGGAACTCCGAACACGGTAAGGTTAGTTTAACTGGTTTAACTATTAAGTAAGTCAGTTACAATTAATAATCACCGCTGGCACCGCAGGGGAAAGAATTCCACTGATGACCATTACGAAAAAAGCATTATATCCTCCAAGAGTTAACTTATTGGATACAAATTATGATGAACTTCAATCTCAGGTGTGAAAAACTTGGATAGCATATCTAAAAAGTGAGTTTTACAGGGTTTTTTACCTACAAATTGTACACTTCCAATGCAGCGGCAGCCATTTTGATCAAAACGCCCTCTGTTGGTTCCATAGAGTTGTGCACAAATTATGGGCATCAGTGGAATTTTTTCCGCAGGGAGGGTGCAGCTATAGAACTCAAGTAGTACTACCACATTCTATTGGCCTAATAATATAGACTCATAAACAGGACAAGGATTGTAGGATACTGCAGGGCTGGAAATAAGGTTTGGTGAGGGCAAGGCCAATTTTCCATTGCAATTTGCAAGGGGCACTTCCATTGGAAAATCATAATGTTTATGGAAACATTTGAAGGGGACACCAAGGCCAAGAACCAGGGTATTGAAGGCCATGGCCTCTGTAGGCTCCGATTATTTCCAGGCTTGAAACTGCAACACTCTGGATCCTGGGCCCTGTTTGCAGTTCTATTCTATAGTGTAGTGCAACTAGGTCTCATACAGAGATCAAAAACACATTTCTCCATACAATTACTATATGTATGTACTAGTATAGTACGTACACTTTGTAACAGTATTAGAACTAGTAGAACCATGACTTCTGCCAGGCCCACTGCCTAGCACTGGAAGTATTCAGAAATGATAAGGAATTTAAAGTTACTGGAGTAAAATACTATGGTCTTTCATTATTTTTAATTTCAGATTTACGAAAGGATGGCTTCGGGGACCATGCCTTCTACCGCTGCCTTGTGGTAGAAGTAACAGACAAGGATTCACCCGATGACCAGCCGGCCAAGATGGTCGCCTACGCCATGTATTTCTTATCCTACTGCTCCTGGGTGGGAAGATTAATCTACTTGGAAGATCTGTACGTTCAACCTGCACACAGAGGTAAATAAATGAGGGTGAGGATAGACCTGTCAATGGGACCCAGGATATTCTGATGATTTTGAGCGTTGGAGTGTCGTGGGTTCTGTTAACGGTTCTTGACATGCTTTGGACTTTTAGGAGGTCCAGATGATGAAGAACAAGTTTGTTTGTGACATTTTGAGGAGTTATTTATTGCTTAATGAACATTGGTTACCTCTGTTTATTTCCTCTCGTTTACAAAACGGCGGCTCAGGCTCAGGCTCAGGCTCCGGCTCTGGATCAATTTTGTCAATCCTTTCTGAAATAACGGGTATCAAAAAAGAGACTTGGCTGCAGTTAAGAAGTAGATTCTCTGGTTTGAAAAGAACAACAGAGCTTCAGCTTCAATGAAAAACCACAAGCTAGGCCTATATTTTCAGCATATGGATGACAGAGCTGGAGCCTGAGCCTGAGCCTCCGTTTCGTTAACTACCTGTGTACAGCTGTGAAGCTAAGCTGATAAGTGTATAGCGCCCTCTACTGTTAGACATATATCCATGTCTAGGACAAGTCACCATCTTGAAGTTGAACCCACACAACTGGTAGATTTTTTATTTTGGTTCATATCTTATACATGGCATAACATGCACCATTGAAAGTCATCAAAATTGTCTAATGGGATTTGCCCAATATCCATAGACTTTGTGGTCTGTTTGTCACCTCACCTTCCCTCACTGACCAAACCAACATCTGCGGTCTCTGTCTCAACTTGAATGTTGATTTGCCTTTTTGTTTGTTTGTTGTTTGACAGGAAAGGGTCTGGGAAAAGGACTGATTCGAAGAGTTGCGAAGGTACGTGCTCCAGTACAGGATTGGTAACATACCCAAACAGAAATGTTCACAGATTTTAGGTATAACTTTGAATGAAGATGATGTTGGTAGAAACATATCGTTGAAATATTTCCGCCTGAAATGGTGCATTTATCCAGAAAAATAGTCAAACTAAGACTGAAAACAGTTTTGATATCGGGGTAAGATCAAAACCATTCTTTATGTTTTATAAGAAAAATTGTGTCGGATTTTCGCTATTTTTTCGTGACTCAGATGTCTGATTGAGCTCAAATTTTCACAGGTTTATTACTTGCTGGATCAGACAAAGTGTGAGTAATGTTCTATGACCTTTAATACCAATCTGGTTGGTGATTTTCCGCTTTAAACCAAAAACTGAATCCAAATTACAATACTTACCAGGGGCCTTTCTCAAAGCTCGGCTTCGGCTCTGGCTCCGGCTCCAGCTCCGGCTCCGGCTCCGGCTCCAGCTCTGGCTCCATTTCGTGAATCCATTTTAAAATTACAGGTATCAAAATAGAGACTTTTGGCTGCGGTTCTGAAGTAGATTCTCTGGTTTGGACAAGAAAACAGAGCTCCAGCTTCAATAACAAACTACAACCTATATTTTCAGCATGGATTATTAGAGACGAAGCCGGAGCTGGAGCCGAGCTTTGAGAAAATGCCCCTGAATTACACTTTGAATTGAAATAACCCATCTTTTGGGAAAAAGAGATCAGTAGAAATAAAAACATGTAAAAGGAAAATTAATAAATGCAGGTGTTTTTTTTTTTTTTTTTTTGCTTTTGCAGATTGGAGCTGAAAAAGGCTGCAATGGACTACAGTGGGTCGTACAGGACACCAATAAGCCCGCTCATCGTTTCTACGAGCAGCTGAACGCTTGCAACCTAACGGAGACAAGAGGCTGGTTGATACACTCTGCCAGGGGCGAAACGTTTGTAGAGCTTGCGAACTGCACAGAGTCAGTGTCCAACATTGAGTTTTTATGATGTTGCATAATAAGGCTGTGTTCCAATTCTCTGGCTGCGGCTGCAAAATACACACACACCTATGGCAGCCACTAGCCAGTGACTGCAGCCATTTCTATTAGACTTGTGTGTTATTTGCGGTCGAAGCCAGCGAATTGCGACACGGCCTAACTGCTTGCATTGTGGCGTTCAAAAGTCAGACGCACAAACCACAAGAAAGATTTGTTTCCTTTTTTTGGTAATATTTTGGTTTTTAATCATCTGCAATTTTCACTTTGACAGGGTTTTTGACAAATTTTGTAGGTATTTTGTATTTTTCAATTTAAAGATTTTAAATCTGTATTTTACCCTCAGATTAGGAGTATTTAAACGTAAATAAATGTACTGTATATTGGCTGATATTATACTTGATTGGTGTCTTGGTCTGGTTCATTGAAAAGATTGTCAGAGTAGGTAAGAGCAGGATTCAGGGGACAATTTCGCTGCCCTGCTTAGCACAGAAATTTGCTTAGCACAAAATTGTCTTGCCCAATCAAACAAACCACCATTAAAAATTCCGTCTTTTAAAACAATCACAAGTGAGACACAACACACGGACATTTGGTTGTTAATCTTGTTTTTATTAAGAGAGAAATTTCATGGTTAGCAAATGGGACCATTACCAATCATGTATTTTACCTTTAAGTAAAGAACTTTCCGAAAAGTTTACGTCCAAATCTAGCATTGTGCGGTATTACAACAGAACATGGTAGCACGGTGCTTCGGGACTTCGACCAAGTTGACGCATTAAGTTCCATGAGAAGTTAGTGTTTGGACTCTACAGTCGAGTCCTGTGTCCATCAAAATCCCTCAACCAAAGTCTGTTGGGTGGAATTTGATGGATTTAGGATTGTTTGAGTTCATTGGGAGGGAGTCATCTATTAATTTGGATATGTCCATCAAAGATTCCATGTAGTTTGATTCGCCCCTCTCCTCTGGATGGTAAAATACCCCCTCTCCTTGATGCCGGGTCCAGTGACGTAACAGGCAGAGGGTTGAGGTAGGGGGTAAGCTTAAGGGGGCACGCACTTTGGGCGCCAAGGGGGCGAAAAAACGCAAAGGGTAAAAAAGGTACTAAACTCTGACAGTGAAGTTAGAAATGAACAAAGAAAAAATGCAATTTGTCTGATTTTTTTTTTTTCATTGGCATCGGAAGTTTGAATAAGGGGCGCAATTTTAGCGCGTGTCCCGTTTTCCCTAGATACGCCGCTGGTGGCGTGCCTAATCGAATTGCCCGTTTTGACCGATGAGGGCGCTACATTAATTTGAGTGTGCTATAGTAATCAGACTTGATCCTGAGTCTACAGTGATTCCAAAGAGGTCAACTTGAGGTCAGAATCAGTGTACTGTTGTTGTTGATGTTGTGCATGTGGCTTACACCGGCCGGTAAAACATTACTGCTACTTGCTAGATCGCATAGTTTTAAAGAAAATTGGGAGGATTGATTGAAATGGGTCTGCATTATACCGTACGCCAGGCGACTCCCGATGACTGTGGTGATATCATCAGGTTGATTCGAGAGCTAGCAGGATTTGAAGGGGAGAACCCGGATGAAGTTGTCAGGAACTCCGAACAAGGTTAGTTTAACAAGTCAGTTACAATTAATAATCACAGGGGAAAGAATTCCACTGATGACCATTACGAAAAAAAGGATTATATCCTCCAAGAGTTAACTTATTGGATACAAATTATGATGAACTTCAATCTCAGGTGTGGAAAACTTGGATAGCATATCTAAAAAGTGAGTTTTACAGGGTTTTTTACCTACAAATTGTACACTTCCAATGCAGCGGCAGCCGTTTTGATCAAAACGCCCTCTGTTGGTTCCATAGAGTTGTGCACAAATTATGGTCATCAGTGGAATTTTTTTCCGGCTGCAGTCATAGAACTCAAGTAGTACTACCACATTCTATTGGCCTTATAATATAGACTCGTAAACAGGACAAGGATTGTAGGATACTGCAGGGCTGGAAATAAGGTTTGGTGAGGGCAAGGCCAATTTTCCATTTCAAGGGGCACATCCATTGGAAAATCATAATGTCTATGGAAACATTTGAAGGAGCACCACGGCCAAGAACCAGGGCAACAAAGGCCATGGCCTCCGTGACCTCCGATTATTTCCAGGCTTGAAACTGCAACACTGTGGATCCTGGGCCCTGTTTGCAGTTCTATTCTATAGTGTAGTGCAACTAGGTCTCATACAGAGATCAAAAACACATTTCTCCATACAATTACTATGTATGTACTAGTATAGTACGTACACTTTGTAACAGATTTAGAACTAGTAGTAGTACTAGTGGAACCATGACTTCTGCCAGGCCTACCGCTTAGTACTGGAAGTATTCAGAAATGATATGGAATTCAAAGTTACTAACATTGTAAAATACTGAGAAGGTCTTTTATGATTTTTATTTTCAGATTTACGAAAGGACGGCTTCGGGGACCATGCCTTCTACCGCTGCCTCGTGGTAGAGGCAACAGACAAGGATTCACCCGATGACCAGCCAGCCCAGATGGTCGCCTACGCCATGTATTTCTTATCATACAGCTCCTGGGTGGGAAGATTAATCTACTTGGAAGATCTGTACGTTCAACCTGCACACAGAGGTATTAAATAAATGAGGGCGAGGATAGACTTGTCAACAGGACTCATGATATTCTGTCACCATCTTGAAGTTGAACCCACACAACTGGTAGATTTTTTATTTTGGTTCATATCTTATACATGGCATAACATGCACCATTGAAAGTCATCAAAATTGTCTAATGGGATTTGCCCAATATCCATAGACTTTGTGGTCTGTTTGTCACGTCACCTTCCCCCACCGACCAAACCAACATCTGCGGTCTCTGTCTCAACTTGAATGTTGATTTGCCTTTTTGTTTGTTTGTTGTTTGACAGGAAAGGGTCTGGGAAAAGGACTGATTCGAAGAGTTGCGAAGGTACGTGCTCCAGTACAGGATTGGTAACATACCCAAACAGAAATGTTCGCAGATAATAGGTATAACTTTGAATGAAGATGGTGTTGATAGAAACATATCGTTGAAATATTTCCGCCTGAAATGGTGTATTTATCCAGAAAAATAGTCAAACAAAGACTGAAAACAGTTTTGATATCGGGGTTAGATCAAAACCATTCTTTATGTTTTATAAGAAAAATTGTGTCGGATTTTTGCTATTTTTTCGTGACTCGGATGTCCGATTGAGCTCAAACTTTCACAGGTTTATTATTTCTTGTACATGTTGGATCAGACAAAGTGTGAGTGTTATTCTGTGACCTTTTAATACCAATAATGTATTGTACCTTTAAAACAAATCTGGTAATGATTTTCCACTCTAAACCAAAAATCGAATCAAAATTACTGTACTTACCGAGGGCCTTTCTCAAAGCTCGGCTCCGGCTCCGGCTTCATTTCGTGAATTCATTTTAAAATTACAGGTATCAAAATAGAGACTTTTGGCTGCGGTTCTGAAGTAGATTCTCTGGTTTGGACAAGAAAATAGAGCTCCAGCTTCAATGAGAAACCACAGCCTATATTTTCAACATGGATTATTAGAAACGAAGCCGGAGCTGGAGCCGAGCTTTGAGAAAATGCCCCTGAATTACCCTTTGAATTGAAATAACCCATCTTTTGGGAAAAAGAGATCAGTAGAAATAAAAACATGTAAAAGGAAAATTAATAAATGCTGGTGTTTTTTTTTTTTTTTTTTGCTTTTGCAGATTGGAGCTGAAAAAGGCTGCAATGGACTACAGTGGGTCGTACAGGACACCAATAAGCCCGCTCGTCGTTTCTACGAGCAGCTGAACGCTTGCAACCTAACGGAGACAGGAGGCTGGTTGATACACTCTGCCAGGGGCGAAACGTTTCTAGAGCTTGCGAACTGCACAGAGTCAGTGTCCAACATTGAGTTTTTATGATGTTGCATAATAAGGCCATGTCCCAATTCTCTGGCTGCGGCTGCAAATTACACACGTACCTATGGCAGCCACTAGCCAGTGACTGCAGCCGCTTCCATAGACTTGTGTGTTATTTGCGGTCGAAGCCAGAGAATTGGGACACGGCCCAACTGCTTGCAATGTGGCATTCAAAAGTCAGACGCACAAACCACAAGAGATATTTGTTTCCTTTTTTTGGTAATATTTTGGTTTTTAATCATCTGCAATTTTCACTTTGACAGGGTTTTTTACAAGTCATATAGGTATTTTGTATTTTTCAATTTAAAGATTTTAAATCTGTGTTTTACCCTCACTTTGGGAGCATTTAAACGTAAATAAATGTCTTGTATATTGGCTGATATTATACTTGATTGATATTTTGGTTTGGTTTATTGAAAAGATTGTCAGAGTAGGTATTAAGCCTAAGATCCAGGTGCCAATTTCACGGCCCTGCTTAGCACAGAAATTTTCTTAGCAATCAAACAAACCACCATTAAAAATTCCGTTTTTTAGAACAATCACAAGTGAGACACAACACACGGACATTTGGTTGTTAATCCTGTTTTTATTAAGAGAGAAATGTCATGGTTAGCAAATGGGACCATTACCAATCATGTATTATACCCTTGTAAAGAACTTTCCGAAAAGATTACGTCCAAATCTAGCATTGTGCGGTATTACAACAGAACATGATAGCACCGTGCTTTGGACTTCGACCAAGTTGGCGCATCAATTTCCATGAGAAGTTAGTGTTTGGACTCTTCAGTCGAGTCTTGTGTCCATCAAAATCCCTCAACCAAAGTCTGTTTGGTAGAATTTGATGGATTTAGGATTGTTTGAGTTCATTGGGAGGGAGTCATCTATTAATTTGGATTTGTCCATCAAAGATGCTTCTTTGCAAACTGAATGAAATCAGAGAAACTTTGGTCTCCTACTGGTGTGGAAATAAGAGGTTGGTTGTCCACACTGAACATGCCATGGTAACCCTTCAGATAGTCCATCAGTGTTACCCGGACCCCAGCCTTCTCCAGGCGCTTGGCGTACATGATGCCATCATCTCTCAGGACATCATACTCGGCAGTCAGGATGTAAGCCTCTGGGAGTCCTCTCAGGTCTTCTCGCATGAGGGGAGCAAAGTCTGGATTCAAGAGAACCTCCTTTATCTCATCGTAGATGCCTTCGTCCCCGAAGTCAGTTGATGGTGCTTTGTAGGTAGCCTTCTTGTACTCTTTGGGAATGAGATCGTGTGACAGACATTTCTGAACCAATGAGGACCTCTTGGCGGCAGCCGAGGTGTGGTTGTTGGTCATCATTGCCTCCTGAGTACGTGCACTGGCCTTGTAACCATACAGACCACAGACCAAGACCAGCAGATCCCTGTTGATAATGACCGTATTGTAGTCGCCGTTATGCTGGTAGGATGGCGTCTGGAAATCAGCACATTGCATGAGGGGATAGATCAAGACTTGCAACTTGACTTTGGGTAGGTCTTGGTACTGCGGGTCATAGGTCAGTCGCTGTGCCAATGCCGCTGCCAAGTTTCCTCCAGCACTGTCGCCCATGATGGCAACTCTTGCAGGATCGACATTGTAGTCACTGAGATGCTTGAGGAACCAGACGGTAGCGGCTGTGCAGTCGTCGATCGCCGCTGGGAATGGATACTTTGGCGCCAAAAGGTAGCTGTAGGAGGACAGAAATTTGGTAGACAATTAGGCATTGAAATAGGCCTGTAAGTTCGATAAATACTTCTTTTAAAGCTCTTAGACCAATACTTACTCGACAGATACTAGTACGACACCGAGCTGCCTTGCAATGCTCGCTGTTAACGGATGGTAGGCATCTACAATCATGAACAAGAAGACGAAGAAAAAATGTAAACTTTATGACATCAACTTATCTGAAACAATAATAGCTTGGAATATTTCTCTTCCTGTGGGGTACTGTGGCCTAGTGGTCTGACGTGTCGAACTCAAGTTCATGTCGTCAATCTGCAGATTTTGGGTTCGAATCCAGCCATAGGCTCGTTAAGTGGTGGTTGCGTCCTTGGGCAAGACGCTTTGTCACATATTGCTCCTCTTCACCCAGGTGTAAATGGGTACCTCCGAGGGTAGAGGTGGCTTTGTGGTTTACCTCTGTGTGCCCTATGGTTGCCGGGGCTGTATGCTCCCCAGGGAGTTGAGATGGTTTCAGGAATGTAAATTATGATGGCCCGATGATCGGGGATAATAATAATGTACAGCGCTTTGATCTTCTTGGAAAGGCGCTTTCTAAATGCCCGTTATTATTATTCCTAGGGTCTTGGTACTGACACACCTAAAGGAAGGACTTGCTAGCGTCGCAGTTTCCCAATGATATATAATGTAGGTACTCACCTACGCTACCGGAGATCCATCCCCCGCCGTGGTAGAAGACGATAGCCGGTCGTTTGACCGTCTTCCCTCCCGCTGGCTCATCGGCAAATACCCGGACTTGTACCCGGTCAAATATCTCGTCCTTGTAGGGTACTCTGGGTTCGGATTCTCGCTTGCTGGCTCTGGCCCTCTGATCCAACCAGTCATTGATCCCGGATGGTATGAATTTACCACCGACGAATCCCTAATGATTCGATAAGTGCAGAAAAAGAATCAGAACTGTTATAAAGGTTTTAAGTTCTAGGGGTGAAATTTGGCCAGAAAAAAATTCTTCAAATCAGTCCTTCTGTCCTGATGATTTTTATGCAGGAATCTGTTGTGGAGCAAGATGGCTGAACGAAAAAAAGGAACAATTTTTTTTTTAAATTACCTTGAAAACTTGTAGATCTGGAGCCAATACGCTTTAGATCTACATGCAAAAGTTAAATTGGATCCTTGCACTACATGGAATCTTCTTGAGAAAATGCATTCTGTTATTTCTTATTCTCTGCGTTGTGAACCGTTTTGCTGCAATTTTACATAAATGGGCGTTTACGAAACGGAGGCTTAGGCTCAGGCTCAGGCTCAGGCTCAGGCTCAGGCTCTGGCTCTGGCTCTGGCTCTGGCTCCACTTCAGTAAATCCACTTGAAAGTAACAGGTATAAAAATTGAGATTGGGGTACGGTTTCGAAGTACATACTCTGTTTCGAACAAGAAAACGGAACTTTAACCTCAGAGAATATTCACAACCTGTAGTTTCAACTGTTTAGATGACGGAGCCTAAGCCCAAGCCCAAGCCTAACCCATCGCTTCGCAAAGGGCCAATGCTTAGGTATAGGCTGGTTGGTTCAATTATTTTGGATGACTTAGATGGCGGAAACTCTCAGTCGTTATATAGGAATTGGTTCATCGAAAGATTTGACGTCACAAAATGAGGGAAGATATAATTCCTTATTAGCATAACCATCTGCAACAAGGGCAACATTTCGATGTAAATAAAAAATAATTTACAGATGTATTTTACTATTTTTTATTATGTTGAATAAGAGAAAAAAGGAAAAAACAAAACAATACTGGTGCTTTTTTTCACGTTTTTTACCTCTCTAAGTTTCGCGCGATAATGCTATGCACATTTTTCGTTTGCGTACGGTACGCATTGGTCTGAACCCCCCCCCCCCTCCCCCTTCCCCTCCCCCTCCCCCCTCACGCATTGGTAACAACCCCCTCCCCCTTCGTGCGTACGTTCTTTATGGACGGCCCCCAAGTTGAAAACCCCGTGGTCCATGGACAGTCCCCCCAAAAAAAAAAACAAAAAAAAAATCACCAAAACGGCCTACTTACAATCTTCAATCGCCATGTCGCTATCTTGAGGGTCCAGGGACTATCGGCCACATCTTCCGGGACTGGTTGAATGGCCACGTAGGCCAGGAAAGCGACCACGGCCACCAAAACAGCAGCAACGAAACTCTTAACCGCCATATCGTTCATAGATCTCAGCAATACAAAATATGTATCTATAAAATAGCGCTGTCCTATGGCAGTGTTATCTACTTGCAGTCTATATGCCTCGAAGATAGGCCCCTAGTTACATAATACAGCCTGATTGATCTAAACTTAGTGTGTACAGTAAACATAACCATTTCTGTTCACTCTATTTATCAGCAGGGTCAAATTTCACCCATTGACCTCGGCCCAATTCAAGCGCAATTGGTCATTCAGGGTGCAGACCAGTAAATAAATTCCCATAGGCTCCCATGCTAAATAGCCAATTTCAAAAAAAATTATTAAAAATACCCCGAAGTTTCTCAGACACTCAAGCTATACACCAAAATGAAGCTGAAGACTTCAATTTTCATATTCATTTCAATTTTCTATAGGGTAACCAATGACTTTTTGAGAAAAATTCATCCAAAGGAAAATACCCTGAAAACGGCTATGTTGACTGGTGCCAGACTACAAAAATGTACCCCTCCCCTACAGGCCCAAGTGGAGCGAGTTTAGGGCCAGAATTCCGATCAAACAGCTCAAAGTTGCAAGTCCAAACTCTGGCGACCGGGTTCCATTCATTTTCTTTACAAGACTTCCTATGTAGGGCGCAGCAAATGATTTTATAAAAAAGATTTTGAGGGTAAACAAAAAATTACTGAGCTCCGCGGACTGACCTGGACTATGGTCTACACCCTTCGGCTCGCCAGGGAGGATCATGGGGATACGGATCGATAGTGATCTCCTTTGTTGCCGGCGCGGACTGTTTTTGCCTATTCCAGCACTGCAAAGGGTTTACTTGTTGGATTATCTGCTTGTCCAACCAGTACTCCGGCCAGTGGCGTTGGTGAAGAGCAAAATGCACAGCGAACTTTCCACCCTGAAGTTCCACCTGAAACCATGCAGGAAGCTAGCATTTCGATCAAGTTTCTCATATCCGTCAGTTGCTTCTTAAAAGTAGTATCATACTTTGGTTTTTGTCAAAGAAATACAGATTCATGGGCAAAAATATCAAGGAAGACACAGTCACAGTCATCTGTGAAAATTTCAGTCCCATACGGTGCCCAGTTTTGAGAAAATCATGAAAAACGGCCACAGTATATATTTTCTCTTTTATTTTTGATCTTTTAAAAGATATTCGGTCGTTGTTTTACTCAAGGAACTTTCAGGAAATGTTTTGAATTATCAGATTATCTATTCAATTATCAGATAATCTATTCAATTTTCAAATGATTTATTACATTTTCAGACATCTTATTACATTTTCAGATAATGTGTTACATTTGCAGGAAATTTATTCAGTTATCACATAATTTGTTCAATTTTCAGTTAGAAAATATACTGCCTCGTATGAGACGACAAGTTGACAATTATTTTACTATGGCACGCCTGTACGATCTTTATATAGTACGACATGTTTTTGATAACTGAAAGTCAGTGCTTTGATGTTTTCAGATTTGTGTTTGCAGTCTATAAACACATAAAGCTAAGGCAAACAATAAGAATTGTAAAACAAGTTGGAACATTTCAGACACTTGGTGGCAGCAGACCAATTCTATCATTTCCGTATCTTCATTATCAATCAAGAATGCGTTCCGATATACTATTGTTTTAACTGTTAACTTCTATCTATATGTATAATTTAATTTAGATTTCAATTTAAAACAATTGAAATGTGAGTAAAATGGGTCTGAACCCGTAACACCAATTAACCAGTGTAAATATGGCTATGGAAAATACTAATACCAGCCAAACACGATTACATTGAAATTTTGACAAGCTAGACAAAATGACGGTCACTTTTTTTATATTACCTACCTACCACAATTGAACACAGCTTTAAACAAGGGATTCAAATTAAAGCGCGCCACCAAGAGTTTGCAACGAATTGGCCAATCACAATGCACGGAATCTGTGGACAATTTCCAGACGCGTATCAGATGGACAAATTCCGTGAATTGTGATTGGCCAACGCTCTGCAAACTCTTGGTGGCGCACTATTTGGAATCGGCCGTACTATTAGCAACACAACATCACTTGTGCTCACATCTTGTGACTAGCTAGTGTACGCAAGTTAAACTTTTAACATCGTATAATGTGCAAGTTCGTGGTTATATTAAAACCAAAAAAAGGAAAAACAAGCTCAAACAATGACCGTTTTCTGTACGTCAACATCGCTTCTGCCACCCGAAACCAGTGTGAGATATTCTGAGATTCCTCTAAACTTGGATTTTAGTAGGTTGTAGCTTAATCATAGTAGCAGAAGTATATCTTCAAGTTGTTGGTGGCCAATGCTTCATGGCGAGGGTAACTTCCCTGTGGAGGTGGGATAATACCGGTATCTTCACCATCCCAGTAGAACCACTCTTGAGACACTTTCATGCCCTGCACCTGCTGACACTCCGCGGTGTAGGGGAACAGGTAGAACGGGCTACCTGTTGGCAGAGCGATCGGCTGGGATGCACTGCCGCTGGTCATGCAGCAGTAGTCGATGCGGGTGTCCTGGTCGTACTGCCCCGATGGCACGGTACCATCGATGCCGTTGACGTTGTCGTCGTTCTCGTCATCCCAGAAAATTGAACCGGACAGCATGCCTTGTATAGATTCAAATAAAATTGTAAGAATTTTTACGCCAAATCCTGGGCGGAATTTGATCAATATTATTTTGAGTGAACATACCCAAGCGTTTCCTGTTAAAATGTTATTATGTTGCTACTTAAACTTGATCTAAGTGCTCATTTTTACGTCAGCTTTCTTCAATATTTTGTACGCGTCTGCTGAATTACCTCTTCTATACAATATGCGGGGTATGAGTTTTTCAAGGACACTATTTCATGAAATAACCACAAGGGAAACTGACTGGATTATTTCCATTTATTTGATAGTTATATTGATTAAGACCGCATCCTCTTTGAGTGATCCCCATATACTGTTTGAAGCGTTGAATTGCTTATGCTGCATGTATTTTGAATGATCCTTGGGATATAGCGGCATGTGAGTGGTTTCATGGCTTCTGACTGCCAAACAAACAAAGATAATTGACTATTTAGGGGCACCACTAATATAGGTCTGGATAGCTCAGTTGGTAGAGCATCGGTACGGTATTCCAAACCGAAGGTTCGAATCCAGCTTCAGTCGTTTTATCTTTGTCACCTTTCACCGACTTATAGGCCTACTATAATTTCTTTTAAAAGAAATCGCTATGCTGCATTACATAAACGCAATGTTTCATACCTGTGGGGCAGTGATCTCCATATTTGAAGACGCAGTATTCTCCCTGTGGCCATTCTGCGTCACAGTCACCGACACGGTCCACCGTCTTCATGCAGAAGCGTTGGTACATGTAATCCAGCCCGTACGGTCCTTTGAGATGCAAACCCGTTGACCACTCATTCCCAGGGTTAGAATCTTCCGTGTCGTGGTAACAATAACCTGTTGCCCAGGTCAGACCGGCCTCGCTCGGACATCCGTCGGTCGGCATCAGTAAGCCGTAGGTTCCAAGAGGCCAACACGGAATTGCTGTTAATTAGGGAAAAAAATCAAAATTAATCAAACACCAAAACTCTAGAAGAGATATTTAACAAGTTGGTGGTTCAAATCAACAACGCGATAAACAGATAGACAAAGCAAACAAATTAAAGAACGAGAATCGGACGAAGTTACCGAAACGAAATACACTTTACTACTGCTGTTTTGTGCGTCGTTTTTGAAGGGAGCATATAGGATTTGCACAGATGTGCGTTTTGGCTGAATTTGGTATAACTTAAACAGAAGTACAGACGTTGTTTCATGTACCTTTTTACGTTTCGTTCATCTGAATAGCAGAATAACGGCCGAAATAATCTTGCCCCCCCCCCCCCTCCGAATACTTCACGGTTACACCACGCTTTCGAAATACTAAAAAGATCGTTCAGACGAAAACCCACTAATTCTTGATTTCCCTGAAAAACCCAGCATCTGATGAACCAAGATTTTCCATGCATGGTGACTGTTGGCACAACAATGTATTTACGAACTGTTGAGCTCATTTTCTGTCTCTTTTTTGGAGGCCTTGCAAAAATCCTGTACGCTGCCTTAAAGCATTTGAAAATAGTTAATACCATTAGTTTTCATCTAATACAGTTATTACAGGAAATATTCCACAGGAGTAATTTACTTTTTTATTTCTTTTTTCCCAGTTCCTTAATTTTTTAAGAATACTGTTTATTTACTTGATACCTTAATTAATAAAAATAACTGTATTGTTCCTACGTGACCTTTCATGCCAGACTGATTTTCTCTCCGTTTTCTATTTACCTTTATCGATCATATCCTGCAAGCTGTGTGGGCTGGCGCTGGAATGAGACTGTGGTATTCAACAAAACACATCACAAAAAGTGAAATGTCACGTATTCTGCCCACGCAACAAAGTACCCATAAAAATTGTGCAATTGAATATACAGTAAGCCCCTTATGATCTACATGTGAATGGGTACGATAATTGCTGATGGGAAGAATTGATTTTTCTGGTAAGTGGCAGTTTGATTTGGAAAGGAAAGTACCAATCATGGACGATTTAAAACCGTGCCGTAATTGGAATAGATAATAAGGTTTTTAGATTTTTTTCTTCTTTGTTTAATTCATGGTACCTTGTTTCACATTACTTTATACTGGTGAGCTGCTTAAAGGCATAATACAGGATTGGGTAAATGTGACAGAACAGCTGCAGACTGTTCGTAATTTGATTTGTCATGGAATAAAAACAAACCTGTGAAATTTTCAGCTCATGTCATCATCGGAAACTGTAGAAAACATTGAAAAATGCTCACGGTATTTTAAAATCTATTTACCCCGAGGTCAAAACTGTTTTCGGTCTTTGTTTTGCATGTTTCTGGATAAATGTAACATTTCATGCGGAAATATTGTAACGGTATGTTTCTACCAGCATCATCTTCGTACCCTAAAAGTTATATGAAAATCTGTGAACATTTCTGTTAGGGTATATTACTTATTCTGTACCTTTAAAAGTAATATCATACTTTGGTTTTATCAAAGAAATGCAGATTCATGGCCAAAAATATCAAGGAAGATACAGTAACATGTCATCTGTGAAAATCACAGTTCCATACGGTGCCCACTTTTTGAGAAATCAGTGAAAAACGGCCACAACATTATTAAAGTCTTTTCTCTTTTATAATTTTTTTTATCTTTAAAAGACAACAAATAATTTTGGTCATTGGTTTTACTTTTTTTCTGGATAAATACAGCATTTCAGGCAGAATAAATTATATTTTTCTCCCATCACCATCTTTATACCCTGCAAGTTATAGGTAAATCTGTGAAGATTTCTGTTTCGGTATGCTACCAAAGTATGATACTACCTTTAAAATTATAGGTAAATCTGTGAAGATTTCTGTTTCGGTATGCTACCAAAGTATGATAGTACCTTTAAGCCAAAGGTGTTGCAAGTGGAAAACGGTGAAACCAAAACGAAAGGAGAATATTATTAGGAAACGTTGAGATCATGGTGATTACCTGGGCCGAGGCGTAGCTGTAGACCCAGCCTGGACGTTTCCTGAGGTCCGCTGGAAATTCCTCAAATGTAGCATCGTTGAACTCGCACTGACCGTCTCCGCTCGTCGCCTGCCGGCCGAAATTTGCCGAGGCGCACTGCGGTTGCAGCTTGCAGGCGTTCCAGCACATCTTCTGGGTCTGGGCCCCGGTGGTGGTGGTGTTGTAGACGTGCCCTACCAGGACAAAATCAACGATGACGCACCAGACAGAAGGCTTGGAGGCAAGGGAGGTGTTGATGCCACTCATGGCGTAACTGGCCATGGCTACGAGAAATGTCGCAGATAACACGACAGCCAACAACCCACAACATCCAGTCTTTAAAACCGACATACTCAAAACGTTTCCTTTCTACTGATAAAGCGGTTCAACAAGCAGCACAGTCGTGATCGTTGGAGCTGAGTGCATGGATGTATAGATACACCTTCAATAATTGACCGCTACAGAACTGGCAGACACAACGGTCATGATCTGAGTATTTTGTTGGTGGTCGTAAGTCATTTGGCTGTCGATATAGAAGTGGCGTATTCTGTTGACGTGGCGTCGATATACATTTCGCTAAGTTGCTAGGTGAGCTAGCAACAGTTGGGCATCACACCACGCCTTCTGCGCATGCCTTTGGTATAGCTGGGGCCAATTTCATAGAGCTGCTTAGCACAAAAATTTGCTAAGCATGACATTTTTGTCTTAATAAAAGCAGGATTAACGAATTTCAATTTGTTGTGTATCACTTGTGATTGTTCTTTGGCTGTTGTTCGCTAACCATGAATATCAAATGGAAATTTTAATGGTGATTTGTTTTTTATTGAGCAAAAGATTTTTGTGCCAAGCAAATTGTTGTGCTAAGCAGCTCTATGAAATTGGCCCCAGATCTATAACAATATAACGGGGTACCGGTAATTAAGGGAGCGTCATAAATGGGCTTAATTGAGATTGAGACGCAATGAACCGTGTAATTTGCCTAACCCTATAATATTGATTTCGTCCCTATATGCCAAGGCTAGCGCTTCCCAGAAACTAGAACCGTTTACAAAACGGAGGGTCAGGCTCCTTCTCAGGCCTCGGCTCCTTTTCGTGAATCCATTTCTAAATAACGGATATCAAAATAGAGATTTGTGGCTGCGGTTCAGAAGTAGATTCTCTGGTTTGAACAAGAAAACAGAGCTTCAGCTTCAATGAAAATTCACAACCCATATTTTCAGCATATGATGTCAGAGCTACAGCCTGATCCTCAGCCTGAGCCTGATCCTCAGCCTGAGCCTGAGCCTCAGCCTCAGCCTGAGCCTCAGCCTCAGCCTCAGCCTCAGCCTCAGCCTCAGCCTCAGCCTCAGCCTCAGCCTCAGCCTCAGCCTCAGCCTCAGCCTCAGCCTCAGCCTCAGCCTCAGCCTCAGCCTTAGCCTCATGCTCAGCCTCAGCCTCAGCCTCAGCCTCAGCCTCAGCCTCAGCCTCAGCCTCAGCCTCAGCCTCAGCCTCAGCCTCAGCCTCAGCCTCCGTGTCGTAAACTCCAAAAGAAGAACTCGTTTCTATTAATGTTGTTTTGGTCGGCGAGACAGAATTATGCAAAATAAGTTTGCCGAGCTAGCCTGATGGCCTAGTAGTATGGCATCTGCACTAGTAAGTAGGGGGTCGTGGGTTCGAATCCCACCTGAGCCAGAGCATGATCTTTTCATGCGTACTCAAAAGGCAGAGTATAAAAATGTTTTTTTATAATAATGTCGGTGAAGAGCAAGGCTAATTTGCATAAAGAAGAAGAACGAATTTAAATAATATATTAAATTTATCATGTGGGCTCTCTTTGAAGTTGACAAAGCCAAAGCCGAAACCAAAGCCACAGCCAAGACGAAATCTAAAGCCAAAGCTATCGTATATAAACACAACTGTCAGAGCCTAAATCTAATCCTAAGCAACAGCGAAACACATTTTTAAACAAGTAATCAAGATTTATGATGTCCCCTATGGGCTACCTTGGTAAAAATCTTACTAGACTGTCCACTTGTGACAAATTGCATTTCTATCAATAATTTCCATCATTCGAATTCGAAAATGTACGTGTAGAATCTACCAGTGATATCACCATAATTACATGTATGAAGTTTTTGAAAACTAGTTAACACTTTGTCTATAAAGGGATTTACGTTCACTTTGTGTAATGAGACAGACTTTGCTGGTTAGCTACATTGAAAACGTCTAGATACTAGGCTCGTAGTAGCAGTAGTATATGTAATGCTCGTTTGCACTTGGCTGGTAGCGAGGGTGACTTCCTACCGGGGCTGTCTGAACACCGTCGCAGTCCCACATGAACCACTCTTTGGTCACCGTCATGCCCTGCACCTGCTGACACTCCGCGGTGTAGGGGAACAGGTAGAACGGGCTACCTGTTGGCAGAGCGATCGGCTGGGATGCATTGCCGCTGGTCATGCAGCAGTAGTCGATGCGGGTGTCCTGGTCGTACTGCCCTGATGGCACGGTCCCATCGATGCTGTTGGTATTTCCGATGTCTTCGTCATTCCAGTATATTGATCCGGTTGCCATGTCTATTTAGAGGTAAAATTGAAAGATAGTTTCCATTTCACTAGCACAATTTAGTGTCAGTCGAATCAGCGAGCAAAAAGAATGTTGAATGAAACTCCCTATTTAAGCCTATAAATCACCAATCACCAACTACCAATCATACGTGATTGTGGAAGGTGATAGATGACGTCATAAACTTACTTTGGAGGCAGTTGTCTCCATATTTGAAGACGCAGTATTCCCCCTGTGGCCATTCTGCGTCACAGTCACCGACAAGGTCCACAGTCTTCATGCAGAAGTATTGATACATGTCATCTACCCCGTACGGTCCTTTGAGGTGCAGTCCGGCTGACCACGTGTTTCCTGGATCTGTGGAATCCGTATCGTGGAACCGGTAACCGGTTTCCCAGTCAAACCCATCAGCTGTCGGGCAACCGGCGACTGGCATCGGTAGACCGTAGCGACCCAACGGCCAAGATGACTTTGCAATCTACAATCATGACAGGAAGGACACAAACAAACGAATCACGCTGAAACATTGGCTGCATTCGTTTAGCTAACACGGGTCAGCCCTTACAGGGAATGGTCGTGTTTTACCGCACAAAACAAGCGAGAGAATTTATTTATTTATTTCTTATTTTACCCTGGGTGATCCATTCAGTTACAAGGAAAAAGTTACTGATCTCCCATGGATCCCAGCTTACAAAACTACAAAATGTGATAAAAAATACCAATACAAAAATACAGGTAAGAAAAAGCATACATTAAAAATTACACAAACCACAGAACTAAAACAACAACAATGAAGACACAATTAATTGAGCTGTTTGAGTTGGTTGACAAAGGTATTTAGGCTTACAGTTTGACATGTTTTTGTGTTAATTGGTAAAATATTCCATGCTTGAGCACCCCTGAAACTAAATGTTCTTCTTCCACTTTCAGTTCTGGGATGTGGGAGGACGACATTACCAACAGTGCTATTCCTTGTTTGATATTTATGTGATTCACTGACTGGAGTAAAAACATTAAGATACATAGGAGCTTTACCAGTTAGACATTTAAAAACCATGGTATTTATATGGATATCTCGTCTTGCCTGCAGAGTCTTCCATCCTAATCTATTCCTGATAACAGAAGCTGATGTTCTAGTTTGAGCCTTAAGAATTGTCCGTCCAGCTCTATTCAAAACTACATCAAGCCGTTGCGTTAGTGATTTTGAAGCATTACTCCAAACAAGATCACAATAATCAAATTGGGGAAAGATAAGGCTTTTGACGAGAAAGTTAAGGGTAGACACAGGTAAAATATTTTTTAGTCTATTCAGGACACCTATTCTCTTAGAAACAGCTTTTTCAATATGCTCAATATGCTCAGTCCATTTCATTTTACTGTCAATATGAACACCAAGATATTTATAAGTGGTGATTTGATCCAGGCAGTTACCGTCAACAAAAATATCAATATTAGGATTTAAGCACCTAGCAAGCTTCTGGGCAGAACCAATTAACATGCTTTTTGACTTGGAAATGTTTAGTTGAAGTCTGTTGTCAGTGAGCCAAGTAGAAATTTTCTGCAAGTCATGATTTAAAAAGAGATTTATCTGCTGAACATCTTTACTAGGATAGTATCATTAATCCATTCCGCTTTCTTGGTACAAACTCTCAAGCTTCTGACTGGGCTATGGATATCACAAACATTCATTAACATGTCCTTAAAAACACCCCATGCTGCATTAGGATTGCTGAATAACTGCAGTGTATTCCATGATTGCTGTTTAAGGTCATAATTAAAAATGTGTTCATTAAAATTCCGGAATGAACGAGCCTGGATATATTTGTGCTCTTTTAGGATTTTTGCAGACTTACGGACAGTAAAAATAAGAAGATGATCGCTAAGATTAATGTCGTTAGTTCCGGATTGAGTGTACATAGAAGGACGATTGGTCCATATATGATCTATGCAAGTAGAACTCAGTTGAGTTATTCTTGTAGGACAAGTGATTAATTGATTCATTGCAAAATTGTTAAAAAGCTGCTTTAATTTTGACCAATACTTTGAACTGGACTTTAAATAATCAACATTAAAATCGCCCATACAGGTCAATTCTAGCATGACTCTGGAATTAAACATATTCATGACATCATCAAGAACAACAGAAAAGTCCTCAAAGAAAGTCTCAATGTCTGGCGGCCGATATACACAACCGATGACAAGGGGTCTCGTTGATGGCAGCTTAACTTCCAACCAGAGCGATTCAACTTTGTTCATACTGTCAGCGAAAAGTATTCTATGCTCAAGTGATTCCCTGATAAAAACTGCAACTCCCCCTCCAGAACGGTTCCGATCTTTCCTGTAAAGTTTGTAGCCAGGTAGTTTAAGTTCCTGTGTATCAATGGAATCATTAAGCCAAGTTTCAACAAGGCCTATGAGATGAGGTTTGGCCTCAGCTGCTAGCAATCGAATTTCTTCCAGCTTGGGTAGTAATGACCGAGTATTAAAACAGACAAGTTTAATACCCCTTGAGGATCCAAAACTTTGATCACAGTTTCCAATGGCGAGCTGTTGGCTAGGGTACTCAATGAATGGGGACGAGGTTGACTGGTGTCGACCCGGAAGACCTAACCGAATGCACCTTTTCACGTTTCACATATCAACATGGCTAGATTACTTCATGCTAATGGGAGACTTTGGAGAACCGGTCTTCTAGTCAAGAGAATGGGGACGAGGTTGACTGGTGTCGACCCGGAAGACCTAACCGAATGCACCTTTTCACGTTTAACATATCAACATGGCTAGATTACTTCATGCTAATGGGAGACTTTGGAGAACCGGTCTTCTAGTCAACAGCGCACGCGCACGCACGCGCAAAAGGCAACGCGCGCATGCCCACAATTGTGTGCGCGTGCGCTGTTGACTTGAAGACTGGTTCTCCAAAGTCTCCCATTTGGTTGTCATGTTTTGGATTGGAATTTACACCCATTCGTTGATCATATACCATCAGCATTATCCTATTGTACACATTTTCTTGCTTTTGCCGACGACGAATGCTACATCTGAAATTTAATTAATTTTTTTACAGGAGTGATAATGGCAAAATATAGTTCTTTAACGATTTGATCTGAAAGCCTAGTAATGGCGCTTATACTTTAGGAGCAAAATTCTTGCCAAACACAATGCAGTCAAATATTCATTTTATTCAATTCAATTGAGACTTTTGTCAACGTGAATACATGCTGATCTTTGGTGGAACCGGCTGAAATTAAGAAATTACAATAAATTGTCCGTCTTTTTTGGAGCGTTGGGCAATTTGAGCGTTTTCTAATAGTGCGCCATAGAGAGTTTGCAACGCGATGCCCAATCACATTTCACCGCAGCTTTTGTCAACCCAATTCGCGTATTCAAAAGGCCGACATATTCCGTGCATTGTGATCATAGTCCATGGCAAAAGCATTACAAACTCTTGGTGGCACACTATTTGAAATAGTGTGCCCGTATGGATTTGAGTCATTGGGCGTTTACGTTAAGAAACGGAGGCTCCGGCTCCATTTCGTGAATCCATTCTGAAATAACTGGTATCAAAATAGAGGCTTTTGGCTGCGGTTCTGAAGTAGATTCTCTGGTTTGAAAAGGAAAACAGAGCTTCAGCTTCAATGAAAAACCACAACCTAATTTTCAGCATATGTATGTCAGAGCTGGAGCCTAAGCCTGAGCCTAAGCCTCCGTTTCGTAAACGCCAATTAATAAATTGGCACGGTAGAAGACTTCACGTATTGACGACTTGGCTTCGACCGTGTCCATGTTCAAGGCATCGTATTGCATTATTTATTGCTTTAATAGACAACAGCCAAGTCTGCCTTCCCTATTGGCGTCACGTATTTACTCAATGTGTCAATCGGTTTGTTGATGATGTTAAAGATTGTTCGATTTTGCCTTTTGGAAAGGCGAAAACCATGCCGTGAAGGTCGCCATTGCTTCAATTAAAACATGCATTGTTTATAACTGTCGCTGTGTTTTCAAGGTAAATGAAAAGGTGTATTTAATTATTTAAAAAGGTGTCTGAATATGGCACATGATGAGAGTCGAAACACCTTACACTGATCACTAATTAATTTTATTTACCTAGAGCAATGTTCTGTTTGCCATGTCCTTGTCCTTGAAGGATAATTGATTGTATCAACAGCCGCGGCCAGTTTTAACGTATAACTTACAGGGTATGAAGATGGTGCTGGTAGAAACATACCGTTAAAACGTTTTACGCCTGAAATGCTGTATTTATCCAGAAATTAGTAAAACAACGACCAAAAATCTTTATGATCTTTAAAAACATCAACAATAAAAGAGAAAAGACTTAAGAAATACTGTGGCTATTTTTCACTGTTTTCTCAAAAAGTGGGCACCGTATGGGACTGAAATTTTCACAGATGACTGTTACTGTATCTGTCCTGATATTTTTGGCCATTAATCTGTATGTCTTTGATAAAAACCAAAGTATGATATTACCTTAAATAGATCAAAATTGTTCTTGGTCATTGGATTTACTCTTTTCTGGATAAATACAGTATTTCGGGCAGAAAGAATATTAACGGTTTGTTTCTACAATCACTATCTTTATACCCTGCATTTAATGTATGGGTAAATCTGTGAAGATTTCTATTTCGGTAGCCTACATGCTACCAAAGTATGATACTACCTTTAACCGATAATTTCAAAGAAAATCGAGGAAGATATATGTAATTCCTTCTTTTTTCGAATTTATCGTCTTAATTTAAATGTATTTTTTCCATTCTGTGTTCCTTCTGTGGAGTTTGGTACATTATAAAGATAAGGATATTACCTGTTGAGAGACGTAGTACGACCAGTTTTCATCCGGCTGCAGATCGCCCGGAAACTCGACATGTCGACCGTCGTTCAGCTGACATATGCCGTTGGTTTTGTCGTGGTTAAAGGATCGACACTTGTCGTTGTCGGCACACAGCTTAGCGCACCTGATGCGGCTCTTGTTTCCAAACTCCTTGATGGTGTGACCGCGGAGGGCCGTTTTTTTGATGGCCTCAAAATTATTGGCGCGCAAAACTGGACAATGATCGTCTGCTGACAAGCCAGAAACCTGAATCGCCGTTGATATCACATACATCGCTATGGCGAACTTGACAGTTTTTTCTCTCGTATTCTCCATCTTTGTTGATCACCAAGTTCACCTACAAATGTATACGATCAGCATGAACACTCTTTTGACAAATGCAAATTTTCTTTCTACCCGCAAAATATATATCTTCACTGAGACGATCGCACGTAGCCAATGGCATACGAGGACGAAGTTTCGATGGTCCAGATGACCACAAGCGCCCTCTAGTGGTGACACGTGAATTGCTGATGTTCATTGGTCACTAGAATGTTGCATGTTTACTTGAATAAGGCCGCGTCCCAAATATCTGGCTACGGCTGCAAATAACACACAAGTCTATGGAAGCGGCTGCAGTCACTGGCTAGTGGCTGCCATAGGGGCTTGGGTAATTTGCAGTCGCAGCCGATTGGTCGATTTCAGATTGGTCGACACATGTTGTGATTGGTCGATTTCAGACACCTGTTGTGATTGGTCGAATTCAGACACCTGTTTAATTGGCCGATTTCAGACACCTGTTGTGATTGGTCGATTTCAGACACCTGTTGTGATTGGTTGATTTCGGACACCTGTTGTGATTGGACGATTTTCAGACACCTGTTATAATTGATCGATTTCAGACACCTGTTGTGATTGGACGATTTCAGACACCTACTGGGATTGGTCGATTTCAGACACCTGTTGCGATTGGACGATTTTTAGACACCTGTTGTGATTGGTCAATTTCAGACACTTGTTGTGATTGGTCGATTTCGGGCACCGGTCTCATTAATCACAATAACTGATGTCAAGTATGTTAATTAATTCCACAGCGCTGGAACTAGGACTTGGAATTTAACCTTGACTGAAGTCTAAATGCGAAAAGTCGTAATTATCAGCAGTCAGTACCACAGTAGACTTTGATATGTACACAGACTATCTATTTTGGTTTGATATCTCACACAATGAGTGTAGGAGGGTAAATAACGTTTGGCAAACAAAAACAGTATCAAAATCTCTCCTGGATGAAGACCCTTGGCAATCGACTGAAAAAGACTACGACGACAGGATCAGCGAGTGCTTTGTCTTCTGACATTAAAGTAAAATCATAATTTGATTTCATCTCAATCTCAATCGTCTTGCACAGATTTCCATCACAGATATAGATTTGGACTCGAGTCGCAAATTGATAAAGGGTGTGCTAGAGGGCGCCTGTGCAATCTATGAACTAAAATAGCTATCCCATTATCAGAAGGACTTTGGCCAAGAGATGTCTGCTTTTAATTTACTGTACGAGTCGCACTTCAGAATCAAAAGGCTAACGCTGTTGCCCACATTTCACATCAGATAGACCTATACAGTGCATGCATGTCGGTGGTGTTTAAAGATAATATCATACTTTGGTTTTTATCAAAGAAATACAGATTCATGGGCAAAAATATCAAGGACGATACTGTAATGGTCATCTGTGAAATTTCAGTCCCATTACGGTGCCCACTTTTATGAGAAAACAGTGAAAAACAGCCACAGTATTTCTAAAGTCTTTTCTCTTTTATTTTTGATCTTTTAAAAGATCAAAAAGATTTTCGGTCGTTGTTTCACAATTATCCGGATAAATACAGCATTTCAGGCGGAAAATCTTTAACGGTATGTTTCTACCACCACCGTTCATATCCTGTAAGTTATACGTAAATCTGTGAACATTTCTGTTTTGGTTTCTTACCAAAGTATGATACTACTGAGTGATTTTGATTTTTTTCCCAAAGCACGCATAAATCTTTATCAGAATGTTAAAGTAAATTAACTCGTTTGGAATATAGAGGCATACAAACGCCATATATTCATTTCGATATTCAATATGACCGTTTTGAAGAATTACCCGGACTGCCAAAGAAGTTTGTGTGTTTAATTATGAAGATCAGAATAATCGACTATTCAATTTGTTTTGTTGGCTTTTTCGCGCAAGCGAAAAGCCTTTGTTTCTGTTCTGTTTTTTTTTTTTTTTCTTCCACTTCCTCTTCTTGTCGCCGAATTCCCATAGACAAAGCACAGGGGTATTCTGCACCCCACTTTTGCCATTTTTAAACAGCCGATTTTAACCAAACTTGGTCTGAAGGAAGTCCATATAGGGTAGTTGTGTCCCGAAACTTTTCGACATCATAACGTCATGACTTGATTTTATATGAATTTTTTTAATATTTCTCACAGCCCGTTAACTTTGTACACAGATTACGTGACAATATGGTCATGTACAAAACATATGATGGTAGAATGACTCAACTCTCCCCATATGTACACTGCACTGTACGTACGTTATTCACTGCACTGTACGTGTGTGTATTACATTCATAATAATGTCCGCGGATTGCGTGACTCGATCAAAACTTCGTTTATAATCTTGCCATAGACATTTCCATGTACTTAGACTTTTAATATATCGTTAAATACCAGCACTAAATTTCGAAATGTTATCGATGTAGGTTGCGGAGTATTGTACATCATTTTATGGGTCGCGTTTATATTAGCATGTACAACTTAGTACTTCGGAAGAGTTGTATGGAAAAGTGCAATGATCCATAATTTTTTTTTGTACGTGGCAATATGATCAGTTGTACACATGAACAAATTACGTGACATATTGTAACGTCATTTCCCCAGCCTAGACTTTAGTGTCATAACATCAGAGTGATTTCATGTTCTCGATATAATTTTGTATAAATATTCTATTCCACAGTCGGCTGGACGACCATTGTTAGTACACGGTGGTCTTTTTTACAAGGCCGTTTCATAATGGCAACCACCATGCACCGGCGGACAACAATCGGTGGATGGGCGGCGTGCCGATGCCGCTAGTAGCCGCTGCTGAACCGCCGGCAGCCCGACTTTGACTTGCACACTGGGTCGGGACGTGATGTCCGATTGACTGTTGACTCAACTGAACTATATTTTCCCTCATAGACAATGCACGTACGTCTTTTTTATATCATTTTCAAACAATTGAAGGAACGGCCGATCGCCTCGAAATTCGTAGGTTTGGGAAAAAGAGGTTGGCGATTGTAATATAAATTAATGACAACTTCATCACTTAATTTTTTATAAATTTTTCAATCTTTCTCACGCTACCCGATTGACATGAAAATAACGACCATATAGTAAAACATACGATGTGATGCTCGATTGACTCAATTTCCCAAAACATGTGTGTAAAACATTGTTTACAGTATGTAAAACTTACATGTTTATTATCGAATCCGTATGTCTGTTGAATTTTCAGAATTATTTACAAAATGTTTGCGAGTTGACGTAATGTTTGCTAGTTGACGTAATGTTTGCGAGTTGACGTAATGTTTGCGAGTTGCCGCAATGTTTGCGAGTTGACGCAATGTTTGCGAGTTGATGTAATGTTTGCGAGTTGACGTAATGTTTGCGAGTTGACGTAATGTTTGCGAGTTGACGTAATGTTTGCGAGTTGACGCAATGTTTGCGAGTTGACGCAATGTTTGCGAGTTGACGTAATGTTTGCGAGTTGACGCAATGTTTGCGAGTTGACCTAATGCTTTTGACAAAAGGATTTTGAGGGCATGATTGATGGAACAATTTTCGAGGGGCCATGGGCTCAAAACTATATTTTCCTTCATAGACAATGCACGTACGTCTTTTTTTATATCATTTTCAAACAAAATCTTACTAGAACAGAATAGTCCATCGGTGTACATGTTATTGTAGTATTGTATGTCAAAGTATGTACGGTCCACGGCATGCTCCTGTCAAGTTCATGCCGTACAACAACTTGTTGTTGTTTTTTCCTCACGCTACCCGATTGACCTGAAAATAATGGCCATAGTTAAAATGGTACGATGTTACTCAATTCCCCCAAACATGTGTAAAACATTGTATGCAGTATGTACAACTTACATGTTTATTGCCATAGACAATGCATGTAAGTCTTTTTTTATATTATTTACAGGCAAACCATACAATCTTAACCGAAATGCTGTCGACGTAGGTTGCGGAGTATTGTATGTCATTTCATGGGTGCTCTTAAAGGGACTGCATACGTTTGGTAATTTGAGCCTAATGTTTGTTTCAAACCTATATAATTGTTTATATATACCATAAAACTAACCTGTGAGAGTTTCAATTCAAAAGGTGGTAGCGTTTTTGAGATTTTGGCGACAAACTAGAGCGGTTATTTCACGCCAGATAACAGTAAGTCAATAGCTGAGAAGCGTTACGGCCATAACGCTTCTCAGATTCATAATTTTTGGAGATAAAAAGTGACATATTTTTCCATAACCGCCGTACTTCGAATTGAACGTTTCTCAATATGCATTATACTATCCAAAGCAGCTGTACTTTTCACCAAGTAAGTTTTTATTGCCATCAATTTTCAGAGTCATTACCAAACGTATGAAAGCTTATAAAAACATCTTAATAGATGAGTTGTGTAAGAAAAAACTGCAATGATCCATGGATTCGTACATGTGTTTTGTTTGTGAACAGAGTTTTGTATGATATGGTGATGGCCATTGCATTTATAAAACATACGATGTGTTAATTATTGAATCAATTCCCATATACACAACATGTACGTCTTTTCCCTGGGTAAAACACATTGCTTGACCTCTCTGACCTATACTTCCGGCCAAACCGGAAGTAGCTCCTCCTTTAAAAGTGGTAAGAGGTAGGATGATGATCCTTTATTAAACCAAAAGTCCATATTAGGCAAGGTCTTTCTTTGTGACACTATTGCTTGACCTCTGCGACCTCTTCTTCCGGCCAAACAGGGAGTAGCTCCTCATTAGAAAGTGGTAAGAGCTAGGATCATGTTTTTTTTCCATTTGTCCAATGAGGGATCCCTTTCTTTGTATACCATATTAAATATCTATTTTCAATTTAAAATATGCGGAAAAGCCTTATGTGCTGTTTCAAACAGCCATAAACTCTAGTTTACATTTTGTTGTTGTTGTTTTGTTGGGTTTTTTTAACTTTTTTTGTCTCATCTGTGTTTTTAAGTTGTATGTGTTTTACTGTAATGTCATAATTGTATACTAAATTTATATTTGATGTGAATGTGAAGTTTGACTTATTATTTAAAAGTTTCATATAAAATGTAATATAGTATAAAAATAATAAAATATAATAAACTTTTTTAATTAATATTATTTACTGTGATGTTACATTTTACATTTGTATACGTATGTCATTTAATTGTTTTATGATCGGGAAGAAAATGTTCATGTCATCATGATGAATAGATAAAATGAAAAAAGGAAATGAATGAAATGAGATTTCAAATTGTTATTGTGTTGACGGCTCGTTTTTCCTTCGTGGTCAGACGAAGGGAATCCCACCATAGAGCTGTTTGTAGCTCTATGATCCCACTATAGTCAGGGTCGGTTCCATAGAGTTCATACATGTAGAATACAACTAGAGAGCATAGAATCTGCTAAGTCGATTGTTATTGTAATGAGGGGTTAACAACAGTATCACATAGATGAGTGCTGTGTAGGCCTACGGTGAAATCAGTTGTAAAGCAAGCCTTTATGAGAGCAGGGTTTTTTATATCCAGGTAGGAGAGGCGGTCTGTTTACCTGTGAAATGTTACTGTCGTTCTGTTGACCCACAAATACTGATAAGGGCCGATCTGTAATGCTCAACAGTCAACACACGTACATTATATTTTAGTCAATCTGTACACTTTGACTGAAATCTACCTGGACAGATACCAACATTGCCACACGTACATGTTACACGTACACTGCGTGCACGCACGGACGGCTCATCAGGTCACTCACCGAGCTAGACAGGGAACAATAGGCCTGGATTGTTAGACGGTGCTGATCTATATCCATTCAACGGAACAATGGGAAACACTGGCAAGCCTAACAGGTACGTGACAAAATAGACAACTTAAAGGTTACCTGTAATAGGGATGAAAGTGCTTTAAGATTATTGCTTAATAATCATGTTGACTTGTGTGACAATACAGATGTATTTAACTTCATATGAGTTTTTATTTCAGGTACCCTTTAAAGGTATACAGTATCGTACTTTGGAAGCATACCGAAACAGAAATCTTCACAGATTTATCTTTAACTTACAGGGTATAAAGATGGTGATGGTAGAAACATACCGTTATAATTTTCCTGCCCGAAATGCTGTATTTATCGAGACCAGATTAAAACCAAAGACCAAAAACAATTTGAATCTTTTAAAGATCAAAAATAACGGTAAAAAGATTTTTTTTTAAATATACCTGTCGGAGTTTTTCACTGTTTTATCAAAAAACGAGCACCGTATGGGACTGAAATTTTCACAGATGACTGTGACTGTATCGTCCTCGATATTTTTGCTCATGAATCTGCATTTTATTGACAAAAACCAAAGTATGATATTACCTTTAAGCTAGAAAAAAACAAGATGCAATATTTTTGGCTAGTCAAATGACACATTTTTGGTGCATAAATTGTTGCCAAATTGATTCAAAAACATGTAGTCATGAAGTTGATCAATCATCAGTAATCAAATATATCAAGTAGAGTTGGTTCTCTCCTATGCTACGAGGGTTTTTCTCCGGGTTCTCCGGTTTTCCTCCCTCCACAAAAATCAAACACTTTCGATCTCAGGCTGTACTCCGTGATCATATAATGGGTTGATGTGGCTGGCAGCCAAGGGCGCCCATGAAAGCCTGCTACTCGATCACGTTGAAGTCGCATCCTTCTCAATTCCGCACCCCAGCTGCGAGTAAGGATGATTAGCCTCCCAAATTATTATAATTATTATTAATCAACTTGCCCAACATTTCTTTCCCTTGTTTTTGTTTACTGTGTCAGGAGACGTGGCAATGATAAAAGGCGTATAATCCCAGAATTTTGGGAATTAAATTATCTGCTCTATATGACCAATTAAGTTCATTTACAACTGCCTTATTAAAGGTACAGTACAGGATTGGTAACATACCCAAACAAGAAATGTTCACACATTTACGTATAACTTTCAGGGTATGAAGATGGTGTTGGTAGAAACATACTGTTAAAATACTTTCGACTGAAGTAGTGTATTTATCCAGAAATTAGTAAAACAAAGATCGAAAACAGTTTTGATCTCGGAGTGAGATCAAAACCATTCTTTATGTTTCATAAGAAAAATTGAGTCACGTTTTTTCTATTTTCTCGTGACTCAGATGTCCGATTTTCACAACCTATTAGGTTATTTCAGTGTACACGTTTGATCAGACAAAGTGTGGGTGCTGTTCTGTAATTTTTTACAAATCATGTATTATACCTTTTAATTACAAAAGGTACAATAAAGACTTGTATTCAGGTTTTTTTTAGTGCCAGCACATAATCATTTTATTTAGTTGAATGTTGAATGTTGAATGTTGGTAGTTTAGTTTTAGTAAACCAATTACGTCATCTTTTTCTCCCAGGTTCTCTCGGTCTGGTACCTTGACGACTCTAGCACCGGTAGTGCTCATCGCCTGCACATTAGTCGCAGCCTACTACATGAACAATCCCACGCCAACTGGAGTCCAAAATCCTTGGAAATACAGCGGCTTCGTGGCCGCCAAACGGATAGCATGCGATGCGGTAAGCCTTCTCTACTATGAAATCATTGTAGAACGTGTCTGAGTTATATGTCTAGGGATATGGCTACGGATCAAATTTACACACGCGTCTATGGAAGCTGCTGCAGCTGCTTCCATAGACTCATGTGTTATTTAAAGCCGTAGCCAGTTTGTGCTTGACACTGCCTATAATATTATCCACAAAATATTGAAGAAAATAGTGTGGGTAGCCGTGTCAGTCTATCGAAATAATACAGAAAATTAGGGTAGCACTATAAAGACTAACTAAGAGAAAAAGCTCATGTAGGTTTTCTCTTAGTTAGTCTTTAAGTGCTACCCTAATTTTCCACAAAATATGAAATGAGTGAGTCTGCTGCCACCAAGAGTTTGCTAACACATTTCTTTTGTCATTGCTTCTTAAAGGTAATATCATACTTTGGTAAGAAAACAAAACAGAAATGTTCACAGCCTTACGTATAATATACAGGGTATGAAGATGATGATGGTAGGAACATACCATTGAAATTTTTTCGCCTGAAATGGTGTAAGTTTATCCAGAAATTAGTAAAACAACGAGCAAAAATCTTTTTGATCTTTTAAAAGCCCAAAAATAAAAGAGAAAAGACTTAAGAAATACTGTGGCAGTTTTTCACTGTTTTCTCAAACAGTGGGCAACGTATGGAACGTATGAAATGTTCACAGATGACTGTTACTGTATCTGTCTTGATATTTTTGCCCATGAATCTGTATTTCTTTGATAAAAACCAAAGTATGATACTACCTTTAATGCGGGCGATTCATAATAGTGCGTCCCCAAGAGTTTGCAACGCATTGACCAATCACAATGCGCAGAATTTGTAGGTCCAAGGCACCTAGAAAGGGTCCACCGATTCCTCGCATTGTGATTGGTCAATGCGTTGCAAACTCTTGGGGGCGCACATTATTTTGTGAATCGCCCATATTTTCAATTGATTTTTTTAATTCATTAATTTATGCTGGAATTAAAATAAATGTCTACTTTTTTTTCTCTGTACAGGCATACGTCATGTCTTTCTTTTCATCCCAGCACTACTTCCAGCTATTTCGACTCATAAGTGACCAAATGGCTTATATTACGCTCTCTCCACCGGAAGTGCCCGGTTCCAACATCCGTTCCTCAGTCAGAAGCTTTGGTGGGGTCAAAGTTCGTCTGTATGAACCAATCAAGAAGAAGGATGGCCCTGGGGCGGCGCTGGTATTCATGCACGGTGGTGCGTTCATTATTGGAAGTACAGGTAAGATTACCAGCTAAATTATAATTATTTAATTTGGGCATTTTGGGCATGATTTCACACTATGGCTCTTTCATTAACGTCAGCTTTGGTTTAAGTTTTAGCTTTGACTTCAAACATCCATTTGAAAGTAACTGGTATCAAAATACAATTATTAAAGTTTGGAAGTGAAATTGAACAAAAACACAAAACAATATTTTCCAAAATATTATAGGAAAATAAGTCCCTTTAAGGGATCATAATTTAATGGCCTTAAAATAGTTCCCCGTCAGGCTCAGTCAAAATATCTTTCTCTACTATCTTATCTACAAACACACGAACGCAATGTGATTTCTGGAGCTTTTCAGTGTAAAATAGAAACCCTAGTCACATTGTAGTTCTTTCAAGGGGTATATTTTGATGACACGTCAGGGATGGTTCAACTCATTGCAATATTCCTGTTGCTGCTGTTGCTGCTGTTGCTGTTGCTGTTGCTACTGCTGCTGCTGCAATGTGATTTCTGGAGCTTTTCAGTGTAAAATAGAAACCCTAGTCACATTGTAGTTCTTTCAAGGGGTATATTTTGATGACACGTCAGGGATGGTTCAACTCATTGCAATATTCCTGTTGCTGCTGTTGCCGCTGCTGCTGTTGCTGGAGTGTTGCTGTTGCTGCTGCTGTTGCTGCTGCTGCTTCTGCTGTTGCTGCTGCTGCTGTTGCTGCTTCTGCTGTTGCTGTTGCTGCAGTGTTGCTGCTGCTGTTGCTGTTGCTGTTGCTGTTGCTGTCCATGATGTTCTTAATGTTCTTGTTCTTGTTTTTGATGTTGTCCTTGTTCTTCTTGTTCTCGCCGTCATTGTTGCAGCTATGTTCGATTCTTTGACCAGACGTTTTGCCGAGGAACTGGATAGCGTGGTGGTATCAATAGAGTAAGTATTCATAAAAAAACAAGCCATAATAAGCCTTGATCTTGAACCTGATTGTTTGCTAGAATGCCTGGTTGATGGTCAGTCAACGTAACAGTATTAACTATTATCAGTAAATTCCTGACTACAACTGTGTAGGCCTATATCAAATGAATGCCTGTAATGATTTAGCCTTCATTTGTTTCAACATTTTTCCTGGCTTGGCATATTATACTTGATTAATGATCGTATAGGTATCAACACATTTTCTTTTTAAAGGTAAACTTTGGTTTTTGTCAAAGAAATACAGATTCATTGGCAAAAATGTTAAGGAAAATACAGTAACAGTCATCTGTGAAAATGTCAGTCCCATACGGTGCCTACTTTTTTTAGAAAACAGTGAAACACGTCCACAGTATTTCTTCAGTCTTTGTTCTTTTATTTTTGATCTTTAAAAGAAGAATAATAATTTTGGACATCGGTTTTACTCTTTCCTGGATAAATTTAGCGGTATGTTTCTACCATCACCATCTTTATACCCTGTAAGTTATAGGTAAATCTGTGAAGATTTCTGTTTCGGTATGCTACCAAAGTATGATAGTACCTTTAATATTTGAAGAAACGTTTGGCCTGCCAGCCATTCTAAACTTTGCATCAATTTCTGTCTTTCCTGTGTTTCTCTGTTGCAGTTATAAGCTAGCTCCAGAACATCCATTTCCAGCAGGCTACGAGGACTGTTTGATCGCCACCAAATGGTTCATCGATCATTCCGAAGACTTCAACGTGGACCCGTCACGAGTCGGTGTGGCCGGTGACAGCGCCGGTGGCGCCCTGGCAGCAGCCGTCGCCCAGGCCTTACACGACGAGGCTGGGTACCCCGACCCTGCCTTCCAAACTCTCATCTACCCCATCACCCAGTTCGTAGACAACCACACCCCGGCTTCTCTGAGGTCGGTGACGCTGTTCGGTAAGGATGGATCCATCGTGTCGTGGCATGAAGCCGGGGAGTTCACCAGCCTCTACTTCCTGGGGAAGGTGGACGAGAGAGTGGTGCGAGCTCTGGTTGACAACACCCACACCTCCCTGGAGTTCCGCCGGGACTCGCCCCTGGCACAGTACGTCAACCACACGCGGTTGCCTCCTCACATGCAGGACTACGGTGACCACAGCCCGCCAGGCAAGACCAAGCCGAAGCACGGGGACGACGTGGTGTGGGACCAAATCGACCACCTCATCTTAGACCAGAGAGCAAGCCCTCTCATGCGGCGGGACATGAAGGGCCTACCGCCTACCTTCATGATCACCTGCGAGTTTGATCCTCTGAGAGACCACGGGGCGTTCTACGTCCACCGGCTCAGGGAGGCAGGGGTACCGGTCAAATGGGAGCATTACCAGGGAGGCTTCCACGGCGTCTTAGGACCTGCAGGGCCGGTCGTGTTTGACGTCGGAGAGCAGATTTTCAAGGACATAATTACCTACGCGAAAGAACACCTGAAGATCCAGCAGTAATCTGAAAGGTAGAGATTATAATCTGGCTTTCGTAATTTGATGATGAAATTTCAATCCAAATCTTTGTATTCAAAGAAGTGTTTTTAATGAACTTTTTTTTAATCAACTTTGGCCCAAACTGACATTTCCGCAACTAACTTTCACTTTTTCGATTCCAACATAAAATAGTCTATTTTTGTTTGCATTTTACTAAATTGTTTTTAACATTTTCACTGAAATATTAACAAAATTGCAAGGGGTACGTACCCCTAAAATTAAATAACTCTAAAATTGACAGATATGATATAAATATGTTTCTCAGATTTCAAAGAACACAATTTCAGAAGTAATTAATGTATATTTTGCAATTTAAATTTTTTCACTTAAAAATGAAAAAAATGACAAGGGGTACCCCTTGTCGTTTTCTTCATTTTTGGCCAAAATTTCCAAATTTTCAAATTGCTTCATATTTCATCTATTGATTCCTAAGAGTCCATAGAAGATGTTTATGAACTTGCAGAACAACAGGATGCTCTGTTCAGGAAATATGAACGTGCCAATTTTGCTTATTTGAGTCAAAAATGACAGTTTTCACCCTAAAATCACCAACATACTTCAAACTATGCTTTTAAATCTTTCCTACATGTATTTCTCACTGCGGGACAAATTTCTGAACAGTTTGACAGTACAAAGAACACAATTTGACATGTAATTAAAGTATATTTTGTGATTTTTATTTTTCACTGACAAAAAGTCAAATTTTGGCCAAATTTGGATAAAAATGCAAGGGGTACCCCTTGCCATTTTCTTCATTATTGGCCCAAATTTGCAAATTTTCAAATTGCTTCATATTTCATCTATTGATTCCTTAGAGTCCAAAGAATACAAAGAAGACAATTTGACAAGTAATAATTTTGTGATTTTTATTTTTCACTGCAAAAATGCAAGGGGTATACCCCTTGCCGTTTTTGTCAATTTTGGCCCAAAATTAACATTTTTCTCAAAACGTTAGGAACTGCCTTTATACGTCTTTTGAGTGGAGAGGAATACATATTTAGCTTAAATATAGCATATTTTCAACCATTTTGCCTCATATTTACTGTTTTCAATTCAAATCGATTGAAATTGTCTGTCAAGGTCAATTTACTATTAGGAACACAAGTTTAGCCAAAAAACAGTCAATTCCAACCAGATTTACATGTAATGTACTGTGTTTTACTTCATATTCATAGAAATCACCTTTAATATTGAGTGCATGACTATACATATGAACAGTATTTTATTTCAAAATGAAAAACAGTATTAAACTGTAATAAGAACTACTTCTCAGTGTCAATTTGGTGTAAATCATTTCAAAGGATGTTCTTTTAAACTGATAAATTAAGTATGTGGGCCCTTATTTACCTATGGAACCCAAGTTTTACCTTTAACACCCTATCGTCAAAGAAACTGTGGGTTTTGGAAGGAAAATATGATCAACAGAGCCAATATAATCCTTGGCTTCAAACAGAAGGTGAACATAGCCCAGTCTATCCCACTTATGGTACTAATAATGTACATACATAGCCCAGTTTAGCCCAGTTCAGGATCTGAAGGTATACCAGGTATAAAACAGGTATGAGATCGGACATGTGAGCCCATAGCCCGTTCTACCCCACTTATGGTACTAATAATGAACATCCATAGCCCACGGTTTATCCCAGTTCTGGATCTGAAGGTATACCAGGTATAAAACGGGTACGAGATCGGACATGTGAGCCCATAGCCCGTTCTATCCCACTTATGGTACTAATAATGCCCATACACAGCCCAGTTTATCCCGGTTCTGGATCTGAAGGTATACCAGGTATAAAACGGGTACGAGATTGGACATGTGAGCCCATAGCCCGTTCTACCCCACTTATGGCACTAATAATGTACATACATAGCCCAATTTATTCCAGTCAGTCGTCGTCCATGTACAGCATCTGGGTAAGGGACTCCACGCTGTTCAGGAAACTATCCCGGCAGTAAGGGGAGCACGCGACGAAGAGGAACGGCAGCTTGCGGACCCCGAAGGCCTTGCTGCAAGGTCGGATGACCCTCAGTCCGGGACCGAACATGGGACCCTGGCAACAGTCGCATATGGTGTACCTACCGAGAGACACAAAGCCACAAATAGTTAGATAATTATGCAAGTAATTTGACATTTTGGACATAATGAGAACTCTTAGGCTGTAGACCAATCCGACGGCAAAAGCCTCCAAATATTCATTCAGTGAGTTTTTGGAAGGCTACTGTCAAGATTGAGCCCACAACACAGCTGCAACACACTACTTACATCAAAGATAGCATCAAGCATCTTTTAAGGCTCTGAAAAATGGGGACTTGATTGGTACAATTTCAATGTACAGATGTTTCTGCAGCTACAATGAGCCAGAAGAAAGTTTTTTATTCAGTGGTATGAGAAGTTTAGGGCGCTTATCTTCCTGTTGAAACACATGGCAATTCAGGGAAGTTTTTAACAGCACAGGGCTGCTCATACCTGCCAAGCTATCTTTAAATTTTTTTTTAAATACTTCTCCTAAAAAAGAGGAATCACAGAGCAAACTACCTAGGAATACATGTGTATTTCCAAGCCAAAAAACGGAAACTGCCAATTTTGAGCCAACAATTTTGCCTTAAAATCACTCCCATTCACCCATATACTTGAAATTACAGTTTTACATCTTTCCTACATGTATTTCTGACTGTGGGACACATTTCTGAACAGTTTGACAAAAAGTCAAATTTTTGCCAAATTTGGAGAAAAATGCAAGGGGTACCCCTTGCCGTTTTCTTAATTTTTGGCCCAATTTTTCAATTTTTCAAATTGCTCCATATTTCATCTATTGATTGCTTAGAGTCCATAGAAGATATTTATGAACTTGCAGGACAACAGGATGCTCCATTCACGAAATATGAAAATGTGTTTCATGTGTTTCACAAATAGGAATGGTTGACAGCTAATTAAGTAGGGCTTTATGATTTGTATTCTGCAATTCCCTCACAGCAAACAAGCAACTTGCCACTTATTCTGTGATGCCAGGTCACACTGCTTTGCGTACAAGACATACAGAGTCAAGGTACAAGACCATAGAGACCCTTGTTAGGGACGTAGAAAGCAAAAAGATCTTGGTCATTCCGTTTAAAGGGCTCATGTTTTGAGAAAAATCACAGATTTCCTTACCCGTTAAGCACAGTCCTTACAGAATCCGGGAGAAAAATGTTGGTGAAAGTGTCTAGTCCACTCTGCTTAACGGCAAGCGCTGAAAGATCCAACAGTCTCTGTTTGGTGAAAGAGGAGAAAGAAGGCAAATCAGAAACTGAAATCATGCTCCAAAACACCTCCACAATCACTGATCTAGGCATGAGGGACTCACATAGGCACAGAATCCTCCTTCTGACATGTCTGAGAGGTTAAAGACAATTCCTCATACTACCAACTCTAAGAGGAAAGAGTTCCTCCATCAACAGGGTTCTAGCCACGGTGGGCGGCGCTGGGCGGACCAGCCCGGCACTGGAAATTTGCGCCCGGAACTTAGGTCTAAAATAAACTCTGCCGCCCAGCATGAATTTCCGCAGAGTGAATAAAAGTATTGCCAATATCGTGAATTTTGATCACATTCCTGAATAAAAGTTCACTCTTTACTGTTATACACCTGAAATTCATTGAATATCAGTCCTTAAAATGTAGTTTTATACCATTAAATGGCGCTGCCGTTGGAACGGTGAAAATGTTGGCCCTGGACCTTGATCGGGTTGCGCTGCATTTTTCTCACCACGGCTCAACTTCATTTCTAGAGCCCACCACTAAAATTGGTCTGGCTAGAACCCTGCTCATCAACTGAATGTTTCCCTGTCAACCTGAGAGCTCTTCTCCCTTTGAAGAAATCTCAGTTCCAATTCCCAGTTTCTCAGAACTTCTCTGGATTGGTTGTTTCTTAAACTGATATACCCAGCTTCTACAGTAAACTAACTCACCTAAATACGACCCTGTTGGGTCTGGGTACCAGCTAACCAAAGTGGACTAATCTCAAGGAATATCCTTATATTTCAACCAATGTGACACTGTCAGGCCCCAACCGACATAATCTTATAATTCAATCCTTCCAAAGCTCAAAAACCACACCACATCAACCTGAAAACCCACTCCCTCCTAAGCTTGGACATACATCACGTCCTAGAAGGAGGAGAACAACCAACCATCGAGGAGAGCGACTTAAACAAGACGGGCAGGCAAACCAGTCTTCCTCTGGCTTAACACCATGGTCTGCTTTTTCAATATTAGTAGACAAACCTTCAACCTACCTGAGGACTATTCTGACTGTTCTCTTTCCAGAAGAGCGGATGCATGAAGTTGTTGGTGACCCTCAGATATCGAAGCTTCCTCAGCTTCAGGGCAGAGCAAGGCATGGCAGGTAGTTGATTGCCTTCCAAGTTCAGCTCTCGCAACGTTAACCTTCAATCAGACAAATAAAAGTGTTAAACTGTAAAACAAGGCAGTGATTATCAAATCTTATTCTCATAAATCTCGGAAACGATGTCTCCCACATCTCTGAAGTGATGCACCACCCAGCGACAGCTCATTCCCGTTCTATCCTGAGTGCTGGAATGCTGTTTGGCTTATTCCACTTGATCGAGGCAAGACTTGTTCACGATGTTCCCGTTTGAAATAGGTCAATGTACTAACCAACTCCTAATCAACCTTGGTTTGCCTACCTATACACCGATCCGACAGCAAGGTATACTGTCCGCCATTACTGCATTGTCCTCGCCTGCCTTTAGTCTGGCTCCACTGCACTCTGTATTGCAGGGTGTACGTACACCCTGCAGTAGTGTGCGGCGGATGTAAATTCTTTTGTTGCCGAACAAAAGGTGGGCAGGGACACTGCAGTAATGGCATGACGTGTTTCCTACCTCCATGGTCACGCCATCGGATCAGTGTATTGTATGGTACATTGAGCAAACCTTGCCCCAACTGCTGGAGTAAGCCTCTCACAAGAGTTATTAACCTGGGTCTTGGATTGACTGAACTCTACTCACCTCAGATACCGTACCTCACTAGGCAAGAAGCTGAGCTTGTTGTAGGATAGGTCTAGGAACTGCAAAGGTAGCAGGAATAAGCTGCAAAGAAACACAGAAATAGGTCACTTCAGACAGAGTACTTCAGATCAACTAAACCTTCCTATGAGTCATTCCACCAAGTCGGGGCATGAGTTTTGATGGTGTCACTGTAATACATCAGAGAACTTGCACCATCTACCGGAGGTATTACCATTTCACCAAGACGTCTAAATAAGCAATTGTAATCATCAAATAACCACAAGGGAAACTGACAAATTGACTGGAGCAGGATTCGAACCGGCGACCTCCTGAATACCGTACAGGCGCTCTACCAACTGAATTATCCAGCCCTGGTGGTGTTTCCAATAGTCAATTATCTCTGTTCGTTTGGCAGTCAGAAGCCAATTAGCATGTGTGTGTCTCCCTGTTCAAGGAGCAGATAAACTTCTCATTTGAAAAACAGCGAATGTGCACCATCAAGTATTAAGGGGTATTAACGAATGGTAAAAGTTCAGTGATGTAACAGGGACACCGTCACAAATCATGCCCCAACTTGGTGGCATGACCCATATGTTTATAGGGAGGGAAACTTTGATACTGGTCAGGCCCAATCACCCTGTGGGCTCGAAATCCTCCTCTTGTCAGCCTTGCATTTCACAACAACGATGCTGCTTGAAATCAATCAAGCCTAAGCTTCTGGATAATGTCCATGAACAATATTTGGACTCTGTCAATCTGTCAATCAGGTTTATGGCAACTGTGATCCAGGATACAGCACGATAGTTCAAGGCTAAGAATTGTAGAAGCCCAAGACCCCAGGCAAAGCCCAAGCCTGGCAAGGCTTTTCAGTGACAGGCCTCAACCAGCATTTAAAAATTCTCTACTTTACTGTCCAGCTTTTCAGACACTGGGCTGGATTTGACAAAGCACTTAGACTGATCTTAAGATGAGTTGTCAGTATCACCATACAGAATTGTATTGTAACATCACACTTTGCTTAGCAATAAGGATTGATCCACACTAAAGATCAATGTTAGTGCTTTGTGAATTTGGCCCCTAGTTTGACAGTAGCTACAGAGTCTGTAACAGAACGAAACGTTTGTTATTTACTTCGGTGGCAGTGATGTCAGCAGATTGAAGGACAGTACCAACGTTCTCAGGTTGGACAGACGATGGATGTCATATGGAATCTCCTTCAGGGGATTGTTACGAAGCTTCAACACCTCCAGGCAGCGGAGGGTCAGGATCTCAGGCGGGAAGACCTGATGGAATCAATAAATCAATAAATCAATTGATACATTAATCAGTCAATCAATATATTAATCAAATAATCAAATAACCACAAAGAAAACTGACTGAATTTAAAGTCATTAAAAAGTGAACAAAGAAAATTGACTGGATCGGGATTCGAACCGGCAACCAATTTTTTCATTGTTAACAGTTTCCCTTGTGGTTATTTTATAATTATATTAATTAAAAAACCATATCCTCTTTGAGTAGTCCCCAACGTACCGTTCCCAGGTTGCAGCATTGCTGCACGTATCAGTGAAATAATCCTTGGGGTATGGCGGTGTTTCGAGGCTTCTGACTGCCAAACGAACAAAGATAATTGACTATTGGGGTCACCACCAACGTAGGGCAGGATAGATCAGTTGGTAGAGCGCCTGTACGGTATTCAGGAGGTTGCCGGTTCGAATCCCCCTCCAGTCAATTTTTCTCATAGCCAATTTATCAATGAGTGAATTTGTTATTGATCAACTAATTGATCGATGCCCAAATCAATTGATTGGCCAATCAATAATCAACATATTGATAAACCGATCAATAAACCAAATAACTAATCAATCAATCAATTAATAAATCAATCAATATCAATTCAAGCAAGCAATTAACCATCATAATTACACTAAGAAGACAATGAAAATGTCTACCCACCCTAAAATCATTGAAGGATAAATTCAAATACGTCAGCGTCTTGGTCAGTGGTGTAATCTCAGGCAACGCAAGGATGAAATGCGCCTGCAATAAAGAAATAAAGAAAAATATCAAATTGCGATTCTCTTGATGGATAGTGAAAAACAAAGGAGTTTGGCCTGTGTCATTTGGAAATAAGACCAGTAACTGGTTTTGGGACAGTTAAAGTTATTGTTTTCCATTTTATACATTTTAGGTCGTTCTTTTGGTTGATGAGCAGTTTGCAGCAGTTTATTACTTGAATTAAAATAGACTCATGATATTATCAAACAGTTAACAGGCAGAGCATTCACCAGTGCAATGAGGGATGCTACTACAAACCATACAACTACCTGGAAAAGTGACAAAGGTTAATAAGGTATATCGCCAATAGCATTTTTACCAAGAGAGGGCGCTTCCGCAAAGCATTGTTGGATACATCTTGGTCGATCTGCATATTCATGTGACACATTGCACAAAGAGAACTGACCAAAAGTAAGCAGGTGGTGGCGCCCTTTCGACCCTTGTGCATCCCACAACTCCCTGCGGTCGCTATTTGCGATGTTCTATGGTCAGTGTATTCATGAGATGACTTACCTTTAAGCTAAGGGCCAGACCTCCGTTGACCAGACAGTCCAAAATGGCCAGCTCTGAGGGACTGATCGACGATTCTTGCTCATCTGCAGAGAACAGAAAAACAAGGTCCAATGAAATCACACAGTAAATAGCACTGTGCACACTAGTTAGGCTGCATCCGAATCTGTTGTCTAGAGCTAGGTCTAGGTCTTCGCTCCATTGGAAATACGCATTGACACCAAGACAATAGACCTAGCCGTAGCTCTGGAAGCCCTTTTCAGACACGGCCTATACGCCGGCAAAAAAAAACACCCCCCCATTACTGGTGTGTCCCCGCCCATATTTTGTCCGGCAACAAAAGGATTTATGTTCGCCACACTCTATAATTGCAGGGTGTACATGCCATAATCATGGCGCGTACACCCTGCAATCATAGAGTGCGGCGGAGCGTACATAATTTTGGTGCTGGACAAAAGGCAGGCGGGGACACATCAGTAATGGCGGACAGATAACACCAAACATTTGATCCTTAAAAAATAGTCGGTCATTTTGTTCACTACTCCAAAGTAAGACACACTCCAATGAGCAAATTTTAATACTAAGTGCTTTAAGCGACTCATTGAAGCTTAACGTTCAGAGGTTTAAGACTTACTGAATGGTGAGTTACTCCTCCTAGATCCTTGGAAGTACTTAGAGACCGGCATGTTGAATATGACATCCTGTCCTGTTTCAGCACGACTGCGGATAAAGTGAGAGGTGGAAAGCATTATAAGACATTATGGTTTCCACAAAGGAGCACAATCCCTTAGACCTGTGCATAAAAAAAACTTTTTCCCAAGCTGAACCAAACTTTTTATAAACAAAGGTTATAGCCTATGAGGAATACCAAAAAAAATTCTGACAATAAAATTCTTTCTAGTTTTCAAGGAAAAAAATTAGGGCAACACAAAATTGTTTTCAAATTGTTTAGATTTAACTAAATGCCAAGGTTTTATGACATTAAAGATGAGTTGTCAGTATCATCACAGTGATTTGTATTGTGACTAATTTAAGATCAATTTTGGAGTTTTGTGAATGTGACCCAAGAGCTTACCTTGACAATTCGGCGAGGGCGCTGGCTGCCGATTCGGCCTGATTGTGGGCCACGAGGGCCTCGGCCGGAGTCAGCGCCACTGACCGGTCAGTCTCGGTGGTCGGCATGTTGCTCATCATCTCCTCGTTGATCATGTTCCTCATCTGCTGTCGGATGATGCTGGCCATCTCGATCAGAAGCTGGTGCTGAGGGACCCTAGGGACGACCTCCGGTATGTCCTCACCTAATGACAGTCAAACAGGATTGAGATAAAAACTTGGTGCCTCTGGTCATTGCCTTTGTGCCCCTGGTCATTGCCTTTGTGCCCCTGGTCATTGCTTTGGTGCTCCTGGTCATTGCATTGGTGCCCCTGGTCATTGCCTCACTCCCCTGGTCATTGCCTTGGTGCCTCTGGTCATTGCCTCACTGCCCCTAGTCATTGCCTTGGTGCCCCTGGTCATTGCCTTGGTCCCCCTAGTCATTGCCTCACTGCCCCTAGTCATTGCCTTGGTGCCCCTAGCCATTGCCTCACTGCCCCTAGTCATTGCCTTGGTGCCCAAGTAATCCAGCAGACTAATTTCTCACAAAGAGGTGCCCTAGGCAAAGGAAAGCTGCCTTCCCCCCTTTTTTTAAGATCAAAATTCTTAAATGCAGAGAAATGTTCATAATTGTTTTACCAGAAGTGAATCTTGATTTTTACCTTTCAGTTCTAAGGTCTTGACTTTGTCCTGCAAAGGCTCCTCTGCAAAGGTTGCAAACAACGTTGTGAGTTTTTTGTAGTTCTGTTTGGAGAGGATGGCCTTCTTGAGCCTCTCCCGATGTAACGGCCTCCCGTGGGGTGCAAACTCAACCTGGAAGTCTTCCAGCGTGAAGTCAGGAGGTACGTGATACCTCATGTGTTCATGGTCCAGGTATAACAGCTCCTTCCTGACCTCCGGAGGATGACGCGGATTACGGAAGGGGAAGAAGTCCGGCCCGCGCGGCTTGTACGGTTTGACGAGGGACCCCGGTCGGAATGTTTCTGCAGAAGATCCCCTGGCTTTGTACCTGGACTCCAGCACAAACCTCAGATCGTTCTTGGTGATGGGTGCCGCTCGAGGTGAGTTGACAGGCCCGGACCGCGACCGGTGCGGCCGTTGCAAAGGCTTCAGTGGGATCTTGGGAGTATTCTGAGGAGCCCGCTGGGCCTCCTGGAAGTCCGATGCCAGTGAGGGCATGACGCTGGGTACCGGGCTGAGGTCACGACCTCGGAACACCAACTCCTCTTCCTCATCACTGTCGTCATCCCCATCCTGGCTGAGACTTGCCAATGAGGGCAGGCTTCTGGCGGGGTATCCATCACCATGTCTCTTCGCATGGCCTGCGCTGTGTCCTTTTTCTGTGGGAGCTGGGGGTGTAGGAGGTGTAAGGGGCCTTCTAAGAAGCTTAGTGCCTGGTTGCTTGCGACTCTGAATGAAATTAAAAAGCATTTTCACAAAAAATCAATTATATGCTCTTTAGGCTTCTATTTCTAACATGGTTTAAATTTGTTGCTCATGCACAAAGCATATTGGAAAGTCGTGCATAGCTTTAAAATATTTTGAAATCAAATTTGAAACATCTGACAGACCAAGATTCATGTTCTCTCAACACATCTTTAGTTTAGGCAATGACATTCATTAACTTTCTTTCCTTACTGTAGTCCTATTTTGACATAGAGTTGGTTATAATTTAAATATAAGTACATATAGGCCTATACTCCAACTTCCGTTATGGAGTTACAGAGATTTCTCATGTTATGATGCAAATGCAATTAGACAAAGTTGTAGCATGTGCACTCAAATAATGGACAGAATTGTATACATCTGGTAAGATTTAAATCAGGGTTACAAATGGTACTGGTTTTCACAGCTGTCAATGTGAAATAATAAGGCCTACCACGAGTACAGAGTAGACTACTTGAATTGTAATACTAATAGGCCTACTACAGTGTGTCACTGTCAATGTCACTTCAGTACAGTACCACTACCAGCATGACCACCACCGTTAGTACTTTCTTACAATAAAAGGGCCTATAACTTTTTTACTCTTTTGCAGGTCGACATCTTTTGAATAATAAATTTTGACAAAAACAAAGCCAAAGGGCCCCAACAACATAAACAATAGTAATACCCACTGTGACAAGTTTAGTTTAGAACTTTTTTTTAGTGCACGTTCACTGCATGTACAACAAACATAATTTCTTCAAGGAAATCCGGGTTTTCAACCAAATATATTTGACAACGACCAGCAGGGGAGGGGAGAAGTTTTAGTTTTGTTTATTTGTGATGTTTCTGCAGAAAACCTACCGGCATTTTCATGATATTTTGTTTCGTGCAAAACACAGCTGCAGTTGTTACTGTTGTCGTTGTTGTTGTTGTAGTGATTGCTATAGACAGCGCCCTCTATAGTCAGCTTAATTTGTAAAAAAAGATAGAGAGCGCCCTCAACGGTCAGCTTTTTTCATTGGGAAAATAAATTTCGACGGTTGTTTTGTGTACCATTACCCAATTATTTCGTGGGATTTTGTGGCTGATTCCAATACTTTAATGCATGTTTTTTTTATTTTTAAATTCCTACACAGATGAAATCTTTATTAAACAGAGACCGTTCTTCTTTTAAGCTAAATTATTTTCTTCTTCTTTTTTTAAATGAAAAAAGATGGGATTGAAATAAGACGCCCACAACAGATTTTTTTGTTTGTTTGGTTTTTTTTATTACAATTACTTTAGAAAAATAGAGTCTAAAACGTTAGTTCGCAAATAACCATTGAAAAAAATATCTACTTTTTTCATTTTATTTCCTACGAATGTCAAAAAAGAACCTATTTAGCCTATTGCTTTCTATGATTATTTTTAAGGCCTAGAAAGCTGGAAATTTAAACGTACTGAATTTCGGCCGAAAAGAAAAGAAAGGGCAAAAATAAAGAAAAACGGAATAAAAAAGGCAAAAAGCTTTTCAAAAATTAGTCATATTTAAGTTGAACACAATTTTTTCTTTTCAGCTAACAGTAGACTCGTTCTTAGCGGCTTTTTAACTGCGTCGGCAATTTAGTCAAAATGATAGATCGTGAACAAATAAGATGTGACTTTTTACCTGCGAAAGCCCCAAACTAGATTCGAAATTTGAGGTTACTCTTGAGTACACTGATCTTAAACAAAAACGGCGTTACTTAAGCTGACAAAAAATGACAAAACAAAAATGCCAGCACGTTTGCTATGATTCGCAAGCAACAAAAAGCTACAGACATCTTCCTATTTCGATAGCACTAAAATTAAAATACAGCAACAACCACAACAAAAAAGTACCAAAACTTCCTATTGACTAGAAAAACGAATTTTATATCTTAATAGCACCCTTGTAAGTATTGCCTTGTTCAAAGTTGCAAGATATATTGAAGATAACTAGGAATAATAATCAGCACACACGACGTTTGTTTGTGCATGCCGTGATCCTGGATCATGGACCGAGCAGTTTGACCATAGTCTTTGCCAAAAACCAAGATGGCGGAAGCTATGATAAGCCAACATTTAGTGCAAAGGAAAAACATAACCATATTTATAAGGTTTTATAAACATTCAAACATAGAGTTAAATGTGATGAAAACAAAACAAGCAATAATGGAATGAATTTGTTCAAAACTATAAACAATTTGCAAATTATTTTGAACTTTTTGTCTTAATGTCTGTCACGAAGACGAAATGCCTTTGAAAAAAATTCTAAATAAAAGAAAGGTTCGTAAAGTGATTTCACAAAGCACTAAGACTAATCTTAAGATGAGTTGTCAGTATCACCATAGTAATTTGTTTTGTGACATCACATGTTGCTTAGCAATTAAGATGAATTCACACTTAAGATCAATCTTAGTGCTTTGTGAAATCGACCCCTGGATGTAAGAGTCAGAAGAAGCGAGAATGGTTTTCCCAGAAAAAAAAATCAATTTTGATTAACGGTCCGAAGTATGATGCCACACTCGAGCAAAAATTTCAAATCAGTGATCTAATGGTCATTTTGCCCAATTGGCGGGACCTCGGATAAAACAACGTGTGGAGTTTGGGCGGTGGTGGTGGTGGCTTTGGCGGTGTCGGTGGCTTGGGTGGTACCGGTGGCTTGGGCTGAGGTACCGGTGGCTTTGGCGGTGGTGCCGGTAGTTTTGGCGGTGGTGCCGGTGGTTTTGGCGGTGGTCCCGGTGGCTTGGGCGGTCGTGCTGCCGGTGGTTTTGGCGGTGGTCCCGGTGGCTTGGGCGGTCGTGCTGCCGGTGGTTTTGGCGGTGGTCCCGGTGGCTTGGGCGGTCGTGGTGCCGGTGGCTTTGGCATCCCCCGGACCGAGCGTGGTGGCTGGACGAGGAGACGAACCAGTGGGAGTAGACGCCACGTGATGGACCTCAAACATGACCCGGAAGCCTGCTGCTCGCACGGTGGCGTCAGACTGGAACTTGATGATAACCTCTCCCGTGGATGAGGTGACCTCGTTGGGCGGCATCTCGCTGCCACAAAACCTGGCGGGAAAATAGAGGAGGGAAAATTGCCAAGTCAGAAATACGGGCGATTTCAAATAGTTCGCAACGCGTTGGCCAATCACAATGCGTAGCATCAGTCGCCCATTTCCAGACGTGCATTTGGTTTTCAGAGTCTTATTGTCATTGTCGAAATGCTTTTGAAAACCCTTTCCCATATTAATCTTGTTTTCCCCTTAAAGCGACCGTGAATACACTTCATTCGGATCCATTTTGCACTTGTTTCAGCATTACGGTTCATTTTTTTATGAAAAGGCTGTGAATTTTGGCTGTTTTCTCTTACAAAGAGACGATTTGAGCCCAGTCCCTTTAGTACAGTGTGGATTTGCAACACGTTCGCAGTTGTACCTTCCTATATGTCTGGACTGAGGTTGATCCAGGTCGCCATCTTGGATGTCCAGGAAGTCATAGGAGCACCTGGCTTCCTGCTCGAGGTCAAAGGTCTCGAAGTGAAGCATGATGGTCCTTCCGGTAATCTTCCACAGGCAGTGCACTTCGTTGGGGTAAGCGTTTGGGTAGCCAGGGGATTGCAGCATTCCATATCCTTCTGTTAATCAGAAAGATACAAAAATAGATAACTTGATCCTTGGGGTATGGCGGTGTGAGCGTGGTTTCATGGCTTCTGACTGACAAACAAACAAAGATAATTGACTATTGCGGTCATCACCAACGTAGGGATGGATGGCTCAATTGGTACGGTGCGGTATTCAGGAGGTTGCTGGTTCGAATCCCGCTACAGTAAATTTTTCTTTGTTCACTTTCCAAGGAATATAGATACCTGGTATTGATAAAAGGCTTGTGAACGTCTAATGTGGAAGCTTGTAACGTTTGGAGGATACATATAGGTGGCCTGATGGTGGCCAATTGCATAGAGCTGCTTAAGCACAAAAAATGCTTAACCATGAAAAGTCTTTCTTCATCAGAAAGTATTGCCAACCTTGCAATGTTTACTGCTTCTGACTTGTATTCGGCCATTGTTTGTTTGCATTCGGCCAAGGAGTTTTACTGGCATTCTGATTTTATTTACCAAGGCTTTTGGTGCTTAAGCAGATTTTGGTGCTAAAGCAACTCTATGAATTTGGCCCCTGTTTTAAATAGGCAGTTATAAGCACATTACATGAACAATAAACGATCAAAATTTGGACTCTATCCAACCTTGCAGCACGCCACCACACTCGACACTCTTATTTTCCCGCTCGCGAGAAAAATACTCCACATGGAAAGCGCCCCCATGCGGCCACAAGGAGCGATAGTGCATCCAGACCAAGTTGGATGTGGTGTGGTAAACCTCGCGCACGCTGTCTGGGCCGCAGATCCTGACGTGGGGTCCGGAGGGCCCTTGGCCTTCCAGGAAGCTGATGTTCTCCTCACAGAGGGCGTGCTTCGTCCAGTGCGTCAGTGTTATTCTGAGGAGAAAGACGAAGGGCCTTAGTTTATGAAACTTCGGCTTGGGCTACGGCTCTGGATTCGGTTCCATTTCTTAGACCGTGTCCCAATTCTCTGGCTGCGACTGCAAATTACACATGTACCTATGACAGCCACACTAGCCAGTGACTGCAGCCATTTTCCGTCTACTTGTGTGTTATTTGCGGTCACCGCCAGAGAATTACTATTAAAGTAACAGGTATCAAAATAGAGGTTTTGAGATACGGTTTTGAAGTGCATACTCTGTTTCGAACAAGCAGACGGAGCTTCAACCTCAGGGAAAAACCACAATCTGTAGTTTTCAGCTTTTAGATGACGGAGCCTAAGCTCAAGCCCAAGCCCATGCCATGGTTTTGTAAAGAGCCATAGAGAAGTCAGTCAGAAGTTCAGTCTCTTGATATTTTCACTTTTTTACAAAAATCAACTACTTGAACATTCTACGGAACCTTAGAGAGACCGTGAAGGCTGGATCCACATTAATACGCCAGACACAGTCCAGCGTGTTGTTCGAATCCGATGGCGGTACATCTGGAGACAGAAATGACCCCTCGATGTCTCCGTAGTTTCCTCCGCAATTGTCTACAGCTATGAAAATCAAAAGAAAACTTAAAGGTCGAATTTTGTTTAATTGATTTAATGGCCCATTAAACTTTGATCCATTGTTTTAGTCCATAATTTTACTCGTAGGAATCGTGGAAGGGAATTAATTAATTCATACCAATGCAGTCTTTTCCATTTGGCGCCAAAATAAATCCCGGGACGCAAGCGCATGCGTATCCACCGATCGTATTGTAGCAGTGTTGTTCGCAGCCATTTTTCTCAGGATCATCGCATTCGTTCTCATCTGTGGAAAAAAAATCAAACAAATTAAACAAAAGCATTAAGTTCGTGAAACGCTTGGCAGTATGGCGATGATCCAGTATGATGCATGATGCACTAGGCGGAGTGCCAGTTTGAATGATGCATTTTCATTGGCTACTCAAGTTATCCTGCCTGGTTTACGTCGACTTGAAGATATGCACACTGAAGTCATAAATGAGTACCAGCTTCAAAATTACTTCTGATTGGTTGACCGGGTTTCCCTGGTTCCCCTCACTTTGAACAAACGGGACGTGACTTTAAGGCTGCGTTCGAGCGGTTACTCCCGGTAACACGAGTGTGTGATGCGCCCGCAATATTCTCCGGTGCAGGAGTATACTCCCCATATCTGGAGAGTATACTCTCGCTGACCCGAGTGTCGTACTCCGGCCGTTCGAGCGCTCAGGAGTATACTTGTGTTAACACGAGTAGCTCGCTCGCCCAAGTTCAACACGAGCATCACGCAACAATACAACTTTCTTCTGGTCATTATGACGTATCAAATAGAATCTCTCTCGCGCGTGCAGCGAAGCTGGTAACTTGACAACCAGTTTCCCTTCTCTCAACTTGTAAACCAATCCGTTTGGTGTTTATATGGGCCCAATGGTGCGAGCTTTACTCAACACACTGCCGTATTTTCTATCGTATCAGGCGCCTCTCGTGTTTACAAATCCAGTGGCGTGAAAAATAAACTCAGTTGGATCAGCTACACCGTACTCTTCTGTGATAACAAGAAACTGAATCCGTTGTCTTCACAAAAAACAGTAAGTTGGCATCTTGTTTTAACATGTAATATAATTCACTGACAGTAAACGTATTACCAGGAATCAAAACGGTTGGCTTGGGTGTCAGCTTTCTGGAGGCCGGTTTGGTAGCAAGAGGTATCAAGATGAGCCTAGTACTGGGACAGGGGTATAGGCCTACTCAAAACTGGATCTGCAGAGCACATCCGCTTGGAAATTGACACTCACGGTTTAAAACAAGGCAAATTGGATGGCTACGGTCTAAGTTTTCGAAGATAGACCGTTTTTAGCACCAAAAAGAGTCTATCGTAAACCGTTCAGTCGCGAGTTGGTAGACCTTTTTTTTTTCAGTTTAAACCGAAGATGTAAACCACTTTTAGTACTGCGTCTGACCGCCCCCTAAATTTAGCCCACAGGACCACAATGGAATGAGCGAAAAGTGAAGGCTTGATCTTGTGCATTAAACAAAAGCATCAACAAATCCTTGCTGAATTTGAGTGTTGCAAATTCACTCGAAAAGAAGTTCCAACCATCGCACCAAGTTACACAGGAAGGCAGTGTGTGGTCCTGAAGTATGCACCAGTGAAGGAACAACTGAATCGCCATTGACATTAGTTGTGTGTTGTTGCCAACACAGACGCCGGGATTGGAATAGCTCAGACGAGCATCGATTCAAAACTGCTTGAGAATCAAAGTAATCTCTAAACCTTCATCAGGCCAAGGAAGAAGACTCTAACTTAGCCATTCATCGGCCAACCAGTGCTGGTTTACTGGATATATGTGGGTTGAAAGTGGCGTCTAGACACGATGTCCAGGTTCGAATGGGACGCCACGGAGGCTCGTTTCGAGGCAGCCATGGGAAAGATGAGAGGAGTCATCGAAGAGTATGCCTCCTTCCAGAAGGCCCTGGACGAAGAGGCTGGCTTCCTGGCTAAGCGGCGTGCACGTCTGAGGGAGGCCAGGGCACACTTTGCCTGCATCGCCAGTGGCGTCTCAGAGGCCAGGAAAGATCTGGAAGCTCTCAGGTAAGCCCAAAAGCTAGACCCAATTTCATAATCATGCCTGCTTAAAGGTAAACTTCTCTGCTTATTAAAGCAGAATATTTGCCTAAACGCCAATGTAGTGATAAGACATATCGCGCCATTTTGATGTTTGATTTTCATTTTTCTTTCTCACAGGAAAAAGACACAAGATGACGAAATCAAAGCCATCGAGTTGGAAAAGCGACTATCGCAACAATTTGGACCACTCAGACATTCTTGGTGATTCTGTTTCTTTGCCAAACATAATACAAGCAGCAAAAAAGAGACTGAGGAAAATGGAAACAAAAACCAATAAAATCATGACAATGTAAAATTGCTCGAAAGAATCGTAAAAAGACGAGAAAAACCTTTCGCCGAGATCATTTTGTAGTATTAATGTGCAGGCTGATGTAGGCCTATGCTTTCTGATAAAAAAATTAGAAATAATTCATGATATTACATTGCTTTCTATCTCAGTCATTAACACTGTGATACACAAAACGAAATTGTGAATTCAAATCCTTCATAATGAACATAGAATGTATTTCACTGAAACGTGTCAACCAATCGAAAAACAATTAAAAAGGTGATCAGAGTTTCCAAGATGACTTTTTAGTGCAATTTTCCACCTATTTTGAATGCCAAGTCGTATTAGGAGTGCATCAAAAATGTATCGAGGAAGACTTGACGGTGCCTAGTATATACAATTGCTAGAGTTAATGACCAAAAGGCTGCTTCAATGCTGAATAATGCAACAGACTAAATTAATGAATCAGTTATTTGTATGTATGAAGACGGCAAGGCAGGTGCGCCGGTGACACGCTGACAATGCAGCAGCGGAAACTACCAGCACAGCCACGCCGTCAACTGACGCTTCTGCCCCGGTGCACCTTGCCAGCATCTATGGTCCTTTCCGTTCCCGTATGACTGAGATGAATTTTGCATCCTCGTGAAAAAATGCTCGGGCATAATTGAAATCAGAGGTGTAATTACCGGGAAGATATCTCGATTGTAGAGGGTGTGCATTGACTGACTGGAATTGGCCGATACATTTTAAAACAGAGGCGTTGATTGTGTATACATGTACATAGTCTGTGCAGTGTCATGACAACAACATTGAAGAGGTGAAAATTATACTTCGATGTGGTGATGTTATTGGCGGGAAACATTGTCTCTATTTTCACCAGAATCTGAAGACTGATGATGCAGTTAACAGCCGCCTGTAGCTGGAGTGTGCGTCACAGACGCAGGAACTCATTGATACAAAATGCATCCATCAACCCCTCGTAAGCAAATCCATCTTTCCGGTTCCAATTACGTGTTATTCTATGGACACCGTTTCGTGCAAAGCGAGAATTAACCTCAGTCTTTGCACTGTGATTTCGGGCCCCAAATGACGTCGCACTTACGGAGACTGGCACGTGATACGCGCACGCGGAGAAAGGTCCGCGCCCTTGGAACAATCGAACAAACAAGCACGCGCTCTGTATCATCAGCAAACATATCGACTTGCTTGAGAAATTTCTCTTCTAATTCTCAGTAGTGCGACGAGTGTAAACTCCAGTTTTTTATTATATTGCCACCGGGACATCAACCTAGCAGAATGGGACAAGACGCCATGCCGTTGGGTGTGGCCGACCCGTCCATCTCTCTCTCCCTGCCCCCACGGGAGAGGGTGTTTTTACGGGGCCTCTACTCGGACGTGGAGGACCGTCTCGACCGGGTGGACTCCGGCATCGGTGCCCTGCGCCGCTGCGTGAGGGAGGTCGACGGCGCGCTGGACGGCCAGATTCGGCGCTGCGAGTCCGCCGAGGAACGGGTTCGATCTCTCCGACAGGACTTCTCCAGAATCGACCGGGAGATCACCGAGATGTCCGCTGAGCTTGGCCTTGCCTTGGAAATCGAGGAAGACGGAAACAGGGAGGATGAAGAAGGCCATTTCGAGGACGTTGTCACGGAAACTGAATCACACTCCGAGGCAAGATCTGACACTGACCAAGTGCATAATATTATTGCCTCAGTTCATGGAAACCGCACTGATTTAACTGAGGCTACGAATGTGACGTCATCATTGCGTCATGACTCGATAACCGACAGGAATGGTGAGGATGGACAGGCAGAGCAATTGGTGAATGATGATGATTCAAATCAAGCAATGGAATCTTCACCAAAGGTTACCACCACATGCTCAAGCAGTAATGTTAAATCCAGCGATGTAGGCCTATCACGTACAGGCAATTCACATAACAGTCTGCGACAGTTCGCGAATGGACATCACCAAAGAGATGAAGACAACTCGGCCATATCAATACGTCAGGACAATAACGCAGTCTCAATCGGGGTCGTTTGCAACATAAACGAACCATTCGCGAACGGTCGAGGGCGATCCAACATGGCGTCGGCCGCTCAGACGGTCGTGAGCAAAACAAACTCATCTTCGCGTGCAGAACACCAGCTTGTCGAAATGGCGCGAGAACTGAACGAGCTACGACAATCAGTCTCGGCCACCAGTCCCCAAGCAGACGACGACTGTTTAGCGACACCACCTAGTTCATCACATCACGAATCATCAGATGCAGCAGCAGCATTCACTACCGTAGGAGATGGCAGTCAGCTAAATGAAACAGCCGCAGCCACTTCAAATGAGAAGTCACCAGCCGCTGAATTGAGCATCGGAAAGCAAAACGTCCAGTATGCCGAGTTTGACAGGCTGGTCGAGGAGATCATCAAACGGCATTCCAATGCAAAATTTGACGATTTCTTTGATACAAACAACACAGAGAACCAAGAGAAATGTGACGTGATCGAGACTAAGGAAAACAGCGGATTCGTTGACGACGAAAATCAAAGCCAGGATGAAATTGCCGGCCCCGTGGAGTCAGTGACTCGTGGAGGCGTGGTCTTGCAAGACAGCGATTGTTGTGACGCCAATGTTTCAAAGACCGACACGGCGCCGGATCTAACTTCTTCGTCTTCAGCCGCGGAAGGATATGTCACATGCGACGAATCAACGTCGCCCTGTTGCCTGGACGCAAGCGCGCGCCAGGGGAGCGAAACGGTGAGTGAAAGTAGTCCCTCCGCGCGCGAGGACATACGCTGCCACGGCAAGCCGCCGAGATCATGTCGAGCTCACCGCGATGGGAAAAAGAAGACGCACCACCGCAGTTCCACTGGCCAATGCCGGTGCCGACTCCGAGACATCCTGGCCACCTACGTCCATCAATTCCTCGACCTCCTCCACTCACGGGTGACCAAGGAGGCCAGGAAAAGGTCCAAGGTAGGTCACCAGGAGTCCGGAGGCGAGAAGAGCGGCGTCAGCGACGGCGACATCGCCCGTGCTCGCGACGCCGTGTTCGGTCGACTGGGACTGACCACTGCCATGTTAGAAGTCCTGCTGGAGTTCCACCACCGGCACGCACGGCCAGCAGAGGGCGCCAGCACGGAGCACGCGCAGATCGATCCAGCCCACGTGACTGATGACGAAATTCACGAGCTGCTGGTCACCATGGGAATGAGTTGGAATGCCATGAACAATCATCTCCATGAGAATGACTGCGCCTTCAGAATTGCCATAGCAACAGTTCATGCGCACGAGCACCAATCGGACTAAAAAACGGAATTTATCTTGACCAATCAAGGCAAGCCTAAAAAACCTAGTGAGTCCCAAAATAACTTCAAACAGTCATTGTAGGTAAAACGGCAATTAACGGGGAAAAAAACAGTTTTCTTGAAACAGAAGATGGCAAAATGACGAATTTCAACATTCAAACTACATGTATTAAAAAAGGTGATGGAACGACTTTCTTGAAGCTTGAAATAAATGAGTAAAACACAATCTCAGAAAGTGTCCGTTTTAAAAAGCTTGTCGAACTCCACAAAGCAAACAATTTTTTCTCATAAAAATGTGGAATGTGAAAAGATTTACCCAGGCAGTGAGTCTTGTTGCTAGGGGAGAGGTACAGTCCCTCTGGGCATGCGCAATGAAAAGCGCCCTCAGTGTTGACACATAGGTCCGAGCAGCCGCCATTGTTCTCCAAACATTCATCAATGTCTGAAAGAATAAAAAAACGAAAACATCAAAAATAAGCGGAATTGTTATGGTGGATTTCGTTGTAGAAGACTGTTCTTGGACCTATAATTTCACTAAGTTCTTCCTAAGTTCGGAGAGCAATTATCATGTCTTGTGCAACGGGCTCTCTTTCATAAAAACCTATCCTATCTTGAACTTAAAAAACAATTATTGTTCCTAAACGAACAGAGCACACAGTTCGGAACGTCGAGATAATACCTACGGTTCTTCTCAGAACCACACACTCTCATAGAATGATGGTGTCACCGCAAACTTACCTTCTTTCTTATAAATCCAAGATATTTCTTAACTTCAGTTCGGCTACCCCTTCTCACGTTAAATAATTATATCAGTCATGATTTTTAAAAAGAACAGAAATTTCCAACTGTTTTCATCATAATAATGAAAAACGACACCAAAAGTTTCGCAATAAATATCAGCTGGAAAATCACACATTTGGTTGTCAACGAGCAAAAGCAAGCAAGTAAAGTAATCAAAATAATGTGATATTTCATTGATAAGACGAGGGCTGGTGTTGTTTTTTGGGAAAAGATTTGTACCTGTGCAGTTGCGGTAGTTATCGGCCAACATGTAGCCATACTGGCAGCCGCATACGAACGCACCGATCGTATTGAGGCAGGCTTGTTCACAGGCGCCGTTGTTTCTGCGACACTCGTTCACATCTGTCACAAAAACAACAACAGTCCAGTTTATGCCAAACATTCTCATTGTGAAATGAAATTTCTCTTTAAAGGTATAATACATGATTGGTAATGGTCACAGAACAGCACTCACACTTTGTCTGATGCAATAATATGTACATGAAATAATACACCTGTGAAATTTTGAGCTCAATCTGACATCTGAGTCACGAGAAAATAGCGAAAACCTGTCTCAATTTTTCTTTTAAAACATAAAGAATGGTTTTGATCTTACCCCGAGATCAAAACTGTTTTCTGTCTTTGTTTGACTAATTTCTGGATAAATACACCATTTCAGGCGGAAATGTTTCAATGGTATGTTTCTACCAGCACCATCTTCATATCCTGAAAGTTCTACGTAAATATGTAAACATTTCTGTTTTGGTATGTTTCCAATCCTGTACTGTACGTTTAAATCTAGATTATTTTTTATTAATGAATTGCCTCCTCAAAAAAATTACCAATGGTGTACCGTACACCTTTATCATTTCTACACGAGATTTTAAAAAATGGACTTAATACTGACAAGAAATAGGATGGAAAAGAAGGACAAAGGCACCTCTTTGCACGTACTGGGCGTGGAATCTGGTGGGCGTGTCCTCACCGCCACGCCTCTCGGGCACGGTGGAGTGCATCTCGATGCGTAGGCTCCGCCCAGTGGAGGCCACGCCCACATTGATCTGCGTCATGCATATCTTGGTGATCATTGGTGATTGGCTGGTGTCGCCGTCGATGATCTTCAGGTAGTCGCCATAGCAACCGGTCTTGGACGAGACTTTTGGCGGGAGATCGAGAAAAACAATTTAAAAAATGATACAAGCAGAGAGCAAATTTATTCCTCGTATTCTGATTCGACGAATCTTGGACAAAGTTCCCATGTGTAAATTTCCTATAAATGGCATGTACGTGTCCTTTCTTTTTCTTAAAGGATCAAGGACTTAACACTCTCGTCTCCGGGTCACGTGTACATATGTAACTACTAAGAGAAAAATATTATGTTGTTTGACCAACAAAAAGTTTCCTAAAAATAATATTTTTCTACATTGTTTTAATTGATCTACTGAATTGACTACATTGGATATTTTTTTTTCTGCAATATTACAAATGGACTTCACAAAAGACTAAAATGTACCCGTCTTTCACTTTAAGTACATGATTAGTAAAGGTCACAGAACAACACTGACACTGTCTTATCAAACGTGTACATGAAATATGTGAAAAATTGAGCTCAATCGGACATCTGAGTCACGAGAAAATAGCGAAAACCCGACTCAATCTTTTTAATAAAACATAAAGATAGGTTTCGATCTTACCCCGAAATCAAAACTGTTTTCTGTCTTTGTTTGACTGATTTCTGGATAAATACACCATTTCAGGCGGAAATATTTTAACGGTATGTTTCTACCAGCACCATCTTCATACCCTGAAAGTTATACGTAAATCTGTGAACATTTCTGTTTGGGTATGTTACCAAGTCCTGTACTGTACATTTAAATTGTCACTGTCACCATAGTGATTGTGGAAACGACCCCGGATACCCTAGGGAAGTCCACTGTTTTTAGAATCTAACCTGATATGAGCAGTTCATGGATCCTAAGAGTGACCATGAATCCTTCGGTCACCGTGATCTGCCAGACGGTGTCCGTGTTTGGAGGGAAAGACCCCGGGTAGTTCTGGCTCTTCAGGGTCCCGCTACTCGCAGTGAGTGGCTCGTCAAACGCTGCCAGTCCAGAGAAAATAACATGGCCTTGCTTGTAAGTTAACAGTGTAAATTGACAGGCAATGGCGACAGAGATAATAATGCTCTAAGAAAGATCATGTGAAGGATCGAAACGTCTGGTCCTTCTTTGATTCTCATTAACTCATAGCGTTTTATATACATTTTATAATGTACAAAGAGGGAGACTAGCGTCTGAAAGTGCACATCTGGGAAACATTGGGAACTGTCTCCCTGTAAATTAATGTATGTATCAGTTACCTTTTAAAGACATCCTCGATCATTATATTATTTCAGGTTATTGCTTTTCTTTTTTATTTATTGGGGGGGGGGGGGGGGCGGGGGGTCGGTGAGCAATGGATCCTTCCGGTCTGTCATTCAAACTGTGCTCTTTGACCAATTGGCGGACGCCTTTTAATCAGGTGACCACGAAAACCTCGGTCAAACTCGGTCACATGCTGAAGTAAAAGACACAATAGGCGGGGCTTAAGAGCAAAGCCGGAACGGTCCATTTGTAGCACTTATTTCTAGTATTCAGAATGCATGGTGATCAAATCTACACACAAAACTCGCCATACTTACACACCGATTCAAACTTGGCGGCGAAACCTGCACGGGACTGGAACTTGGGGCTGGTGCCTGCCCGGAATCGCAGCCAGAGACGGCCCGAGTCCACCGTGACTGGTGCCGGTGGGACGCTGCCGCAGTATCGGCCGAGCAGACGGGCCAGCTCTCCTCGACCGTCTCGCAACTCCACGGAGCCGGCGGGGCACTCGCCTCCATTTTCGGCTTCTGTCGGTTATAGCAATCACCAGACATAGGGCCTTTACGAAACCAGGCTTGGGGCTTAGGCTTGGGACTTACTTCGCTGCCGCCATTTGAAGCCCATGCACCAAACGAAATGAAGGGATTGGGCCACATGGCGAAGCCGAAGAAAGGCTCCAGCTTCGCCATGTATCTCAAGCGCTTCATTTCATTTAGGACACAAAATGGCGGTAGCAAAACAAATAATTCCAAGCCTAGCCTCACGCCCCACTTCGTAAAGGCTCATACTTTCACTACCCGTCTACATTTGTACATTTTTAATTTGCCTATTGCTTTTCATACTTTTGGTGGCGATAGACTCGCCGGTCCTTTTTCAATGTCCATCATAATTATGACCATGAATAAAAAAAAAATTTAAAATGCAACTGAATCCGGCTGAACATATTACATATAGCAACCATAATTCTCAAATTCGAACATTATTGCCACCTTTTATAGATAAACTTGACCAAACAATCGGCCACATTGAGCCATAGTCAACCACTTCAACAAACCACTGGTAGGTGCATGTGAAAGTACATATAGTATAAATCAGCCTATATGCATTATCGATGAAATATCATATTGATACATTGAAACTGCCAACAATTTCCAGACAATTCACCGGGTTACACGGCAGACTCGACAAGTCTAAATATACAGTATGGCACATTTTGCCAAACTCTTGAAATAAGATAAACTTTCTAATACATCTCTTAAAACACGATGTACTTAATGGACCTCTACTTATTGTTGATTCAAAAACAATCATTAGCCTTTCAGTGTATCTCATTTCAAAACCAAATGTAGCCGAAGTCAATGCTAAAAAAAACAAAGAATCAATATATAATTTTAATTTGTCACTTAATTTTCATCAATCGAATTTTCACCTCACATCTGGCAGCTATTTATATCAATTTCAGACAAGAAAGAATAACAACTGGAATGATATTAGCCTATTATTATTTGTGTCTCCATCTGTGACCCCGTGTGACCCAGTTGCACCTGTGACCCCTATACCTCCGGGCTGAGAGCCCTCTGTCTGACCCCTCTGTAAGGTGGGACCAGAGATCAACGACATAAAGATGTCATTACCTGCTCAGATATCACCGCCTGAACGCGAGCACGGAGTCCCAAGGGAGGAAACCAGACACTACTCATAACAGATTTTTATGGCATGTTAAGACTATAGGGCCTAGGGTACGAGGTAGCGTTAGGACACCCTGGGGAGAAGGTTTGACCTCTACCTTGCAGGATAATAATCTCAAATTGTGGATGTAATGGTAGACGGAAATGAATGTATGAGAATTTGATTTCATTTTAAGAATAAAACTAAATACAATGTATCGTCACCATGTTATCTTGCAATTGCCATTGCTGATTAACGATGACATCTGTTAATAAAGTGTATGTCAAATATTGTCGAAGTAAACAATATTGGACATAAACTCCTCAAAAACGTTCTGCAACTCAAGTTTGAGGGATGATATCTTTTTTGTTACTGATCTATGAACGGTGAAACTGGTATCATTGGAAAGTGTGAATAATCCTCTTTACAATGATGTGTCATTTGTTATGCTAATGTAATTGTGAAATGTGCAGTCCTGATAAATATGTAGCAATGTCCAAAATGCAATGTTGCAAAATTCGTTGTTTTCAGTAGTGAATTCCCAATCGTTTCGAGGATGGGCTGAGTTTGATGAGTGGCGTTGATGCGCTGATGCGTGAAAGCATGGTCCAAAAAATCTCATTCGCATTTTGCAACATTTCAATTCTGACTTTGACCTTTATTCAGGTGAAATGTACATTCCATGATTACATAATCACAACAGATGGCACATCATTGTAAAGAGGAATAATGAAGCTTTCCAATGATACCGGTTTCACCGTTCATAGATCAATAACAAGCAATATATCATCCCTCAAACTTGAGTTGCAGAACTTTTTTTGAGGGGTTTAGTTTAGTGAAAATAAAGATATAATTATAACTCACTTTGAAGATCAATGTCCAAGAATGTTAATCTCAACGCGTAGCCCTTATTAACAGCAATCGCCCAATCACAGGTCGTGTTGGGCGCAAAGGGTTCTGGGTAATGTGGTGACGTCAGCTGCCCGCTGGACTTGAAGATGGTGCCCCCACATTCTGTTTCATTGCAAGGAAAGTAGTCATCATTTTGGTTGCCAAATAATACTGTCTTGTATATCCAATCATCTTTCCATAATTATTTTGGGGGTAAAATTATCTAGTATATAACCTTTCATCCCACGACCACGTTCAGGGGCCAATTTCAAGGCGCCGCTTAGCACAAACGTTTGATAAGTATGACATTTCTGTCTTAATAAAAACAGACTGGAGCGGGATTCAAACCGGCGACCTCTTAAATACCGTACAGGCGATCTACCAACTGAGCCATCCAACCCAATTGTTCACTTTTCAATGACTTTAAAAATTCAGCCAGTTTCCCTTGTGTTATTTGATGATTTTAATAAAACAGGGTTAACAACCAAATTTCCACGTGTTGTGTATCACTTGTGATTGTTCTTTGGCTGTTGTTCACTGACCATGAATATCAAATGGGATTTTTAATGGTGGTTTGTTTTATTGGCAAGATATTTTTGTGCTAAGCAATTATTTGTGCTAAGCAGCTTTGTGAAATTGACCAGTGGTCAGAGAGTGACCCACCTCCAGTCCTAGTGCACCGATACAGGAGATTGGCCTGGAGAATGTCCCCGACGCTCAGGCCATTCCGCTGACCAATGACTCGGTCCTTCTTGGGAATGATGGTCTGCTCTAGGTTCCGACTGAAGGAGTGTGTACCGTAATGCATGATCGAGTCATAATCGTACGGCTGGTCCAAGGAATTGATCTGCCAAAGACAATCAAGAATGAAAAATATTAGCCTTTAAGAAAGATCCTGCTAGGATCGAAACTGCGTCAGGCTCTCCTAACTCTTAGCATTTTTATAACTATTTCTGGTAATTTTTTGGCCGATGAGTAGTTTGCAGCAGTTTATTACTTGTAAAGAATGAAAACAAAGAACTACCGAAGATTAGATAATGTTGTTGTTGTTGTTCTTCTTCTTCTTGATGTTGTTGTTGTTGTTGTTGCTTTTGTTGTTGTTCTTGCTGTTGTTTTTGTTTTTAAATATTTGGCTGTCCATACGCCAACCACGTTGTTTATTTACCAAACGAATAATCATAATTATTTATACCTCGTCTTTGGCGTATTGCTGGAAGTTATGGTGGTCCCCAGGGGACACGTTGGCTTCGTAAATCGTGACGAAATTCTCCCGGTCCGGCCGGCTCTGCTCGTGCCAGAACCCGATCACGTGACCCAGCTCGTGGAGGATGGTGCCGAACTTGGTACATCCGGGACCTAGCGAGACCACCTGCCTGTCACCCGTTCGTCCAACCCAGGAACAGCACCTGTGTATGTAAAGAGAGGAAATGTCGTGTATTCGCCATCTTTGATGTGTGCACACATCATCGAAAGTCCTGTCAAATACATCAAATATGGCGGATCTCAGAACGAATAAATTAAAGTGAATCATGGGAAATTTGTGGGCCTTTACAAACTAAGAGGCTTGAGGTAGGCTTGGATATTAATTTGATCCCGCCATTTTGTGTCCGAAATGAAATGAAGGGCTTGAGATACATGGCGAAGCTGGAGCCTTTCTTCGGCTTCGTCATGTGGCCCAATCCCTTCATTTCGTTATAAGGAGATGGGCTTCAAATTCAAATGGCAGTAGCGAAGTAAATCCTAAGCCTATCGTAAAGGTAATGTGACGTATCACAATCCACCTATCATAGGGCCTTTACGAAACCTGGCTTGAGGCTAGGCTTGGTACTTATTTCGCTACCGCCATTTGAGGCCCACAAAACGAAATAAAGGGATTGGGCCACACGACGAAGCCGAAGAAAGACACCAGCTTCGCCATGTATCTCAAGCCCTTCATTTCATTTAGGACACAAAATGGCAGTTAACAAAATAAATTCCAAGCCTAGCCTCAAGCCTCATTTCGTAAAGGCCCATAAAATGTTGATGTTTATTTGGTTGTTATGGTAAAGACTAAGAGGCATCACTGTGTCAATACGCACCCACCAGTAAAGCTCAGGAACACATATGCCGTTTCGTTGGTCCTCGCCACGAACCGGATGCACGTGTGTAGCTCCCAATGGCGCATGCTCTGTAGGATGAGGTTCTTGGTATCCTCTGTTTCAAACATGCAATTATAGGTAGGTAAGACACTTATTACCGACACTACAATCTGTAAATGGATCGGTTTGGGAATAAAATCACATCTGAAGCGTTTTCCATCTACTCAGGTCATAGCCTTTTTTCCCGTCTTTCTTTCTTTTTCGTTTCAATGTTATGTTTTCTTTCTTCTTTTTATGCACGTTTGAGGTAAACGGCTACAGAATGGAGAGAGTAAAAAGAGAAACGGGAGTAAAAACCATCGAAACATGAGCGTACCGGAGTGGATGTCTTAGTTTTTCCTAACTAATCCAGGATATTATCACATCCAATGGGATTTCGGGAAAGAACGGAATATTTCGTTGAAAACTGATAACAGAATATTTAAAAACGATCATAAATTAAAAATGTATAGTTTGTTCCTGGTGGAATTTTTTTTTTTTTTGGTGGAATTGGTCAGGTTATATTATATTTTGCGGGATTCTCGTTTTTTATGAGCTGAGTACTTTTGCCGTGAAATAGTTTGTTTGTTTGTCTTGTCAGTATTGTTTGTTTATTTGTCTTCTTGTCAAAAAGTTACCATCACAGTCATCTATCTCATATGGGACGATACCATCGGGCCACAACATCGCCTCCTGGGCTGTAGCTCCCCGGCGCACGCGCGACCTCTCCTGCAGGTCACGACGCGTGCGCCTGTCCATCTCCACCCTCGCAGCCTTCTTGGTAACGTAGTGCCGCCCCTCGGTGTGTCTGTGACGGTGTCTGTCTGGGTGTGTGGGTTCATGTGTCGAACGGTGGCTGCTGTGTCGACCGGACTTGCTCGCATGGGAAGAAAATTCGTCTTCGGGGTTGAGAAAACCAAGAGACCAGCTGTCCATTACGATGTCTCTTTGGTAAACGTCTGCCAAATAAAAATATACAATTCCAAAACAACAGATGCACAATTACTGCAGAATGAAAATGAAACGCAACATAATCACATTTGGTTATTTCTGGGGTAGGTTTGGTTTCAAAAGTAAAGCATTTACGTAGGTGTTGTTTTGTGTATGAGGAATCAACTTCAAAGTTGTAGCCTAGCTAGGTATGCAAAGAAGACCGTGTGACGTCACAGCCATCGTCATCCAATTCCAAACTTGGTAGGGGTGTACCAGGATCCCACAGTGAATCTGGGGTATCATGAGTGTTTCCTGTGTACATAAAATACCTTCACGAAGTAGACAATTTCCCGTCACGGGGACTGGCTATCCGGCTGGCATGCACGTGGCATATCATGATGGTTGTTATAATACAAGAACTGGGTCGTGCGAATCTAGAGGAACTTCGGCGAAGAGTTGGTACGTGGGTTTAAAGGTAATGTCATACTCTGGTTTTTGTCAAAGAAATACAGATTCGTGGGCAAAAATATCAAGGAAGATACAGTAACAGTCATCTGTGAAAATTTCAGTCCCATACGTTGCCCACTTTTGGAGAAAACAGCGAAAAACGACCACAGTATTTCCCGAAGTGTTTTCTCTTTTATTTTTGATCTTTTAAAAGATCAAAAAGATTTTCGGTCGTTGTTTGACTAATTTCTGGATAAATACACAATTTCAGGCGGAAAAACTTTAACAGTATGTTTCTACCACCACCATCTTCATACCCTGTAATTTATACGTAAATCTGTGAACATTTCTTCTTTGGTCTCTTACCAAAGTATGATACTACCTTTAACTTAGCTTTGAGGTCGAGGTGTTCGCGTTTCGTGTGAAGCTTGTTTGGATGGGGAACTGGTAAGGGTGAAGGTAATGGCGGCCCGCCCCAGCCTACACCCAAACCCAGAATTCAACCCCTCCCTCAAATACTGAAATATCTTTTAAAAGATCAAAAAGATTTTCGGTCGTTGTTTTACACATTTTGTGGATAAATACGCCATTTCAGGCATAACAATTTTAACGGTATGTTTCTATCTTCACCATCTTCATACCCTGTAAGTTATACCGTAAATGTGTGAACATTTCTGGTTTGGTTTCTTACCAAAGTATGATGCTACCTTTAATGCTCAATGGAGTTTGGGGAAATGGGTCATAAATGTTCCTTATATCTGAGTTGTCATTGGCTGGAATTATATCGTTAGGGGCCGTCCATAAAGTACGTACGCACGAAGGGGGGGGGGGGTTGTTACCGATGCGTACGGCATGCGTACAGGGGGGGAGGGGGGGGGTTCAGGCCAATGCGTACCGTACGCAAACGAAAAATGTGCATAGCATTATCTCGCGAAAAGAGAGGTAAAAAACGTGAAAAAAGCACCGGTTGTTTTGATCTTTCCTTTTTTTTTCTTATTCAGCATGATAAAAAATAGTAAAATCCATCTGTAAATGTATAAAAACCTGTTAAACTTTAGTCATTCATTTCAGAATTTGAAAGTGACGTCCCAATAACGGTATCGGCCCGGATTACGGTGACATTTTAATGATGCTAAAGGAAGGGACCACGAGAAGTGAAAAGCCTAATGTGGAATGCGTATGCGTACAGGGGGGGAGGGGGTTGGGACCAATGCGTACGCCATGCGTACAGAGGGGGAGGGGGGGTCACAAAAGTCGGCATTTCGTGCGTACGTACTTTATGGACGGCCCCTTAACGTGGTATTAGCAGAAATAAAACAAAAGTGCGAATATCATCTCTTACGCCTACCATCACATAATATTAGATTATTTTGTTTTCCATGTCATTCCGTTGTTGAAATTAATGTTTTTTCGGTGTTGTTGTTTTCTCGTTCTTCCACATTCAAGTATCGGTTTCGCTGATAACCGCGGAATGAGACCTCATTTCCGATTCTCAAGAAATGTGCCTATTTTAAACTGTGGTTTCTAGAGTGTCGCAATCCTTATGCAGTCCAGCGTTCAGCCTCAAGTCTTTGCAGAGGCTGTAATAAAGTGCAATCACCCTGGCTTTGTCTTGAGCCGTTTAAAAACAAACCGACGTACCGACTACTCAACCAACCAACAAACATCCCAAACAACAAACAAACAAATGGGCAACCATCCCAACACCCCTACAAACGAACAAGCTACCAGAGTGCAAAATATAGACAGACAAACAAAGGAACTGCTTAAAGGCATCGTACAGGGTTTGCAAGGCGTCCCAAACAAATATACTGCGGTTGAGACAAAAAATGTACTGAACAGTTCGTAAACAGTGCAAACAGTCACCAAGGGAAATCTTGGTTCATCAGATGCTGTTTTTTTTTTTAGTAAATCATGATTTAGTGTCTTTTTAGCATTTCGGAAGCGTGGTGCAACCGTGAAGGAACCGTGAAGGATTCGGAGGGGGACAAGATTATTTCGGCCGTATTTCTGCTATCCAGATGAAAAAAGCGTAAAACGGGTACATGGAACAACGTCTGTAAGGAAGTTTAAGACCTTCGTTCCTGTTCAAGTAACCAAATTCAGCCAAAACGCACATCTTTGCAAATCCTATATAATTATGTTCCCTTTAATTTTTTACCATGGCGTTGTGTTCAAAAGATTCTTTCGGTCACCCCTACAATCTACATCAAAGTCTTCAAACCATGATGCCTAAACTGTATGCCCTAGCCACCAAGGACAAGTATGTAATGTAGAGGGGGGGGGGGGGGTGGCCCCCTAAATTCTGAACTTAATTCCCCCTCTACATCAACCACATGCAACAATGCACCATCAGTCCATGTATACACTGTGCATGCACCCCAGTTTATAATAATTTTTTCAACCTTCCAAATCGCATTTTGATTTTTCCCAGCTGCATGACTGTCTGCGATAGGATTACAATAATTACACGCAGACAGTTCGTAATGGGCTCCAGGTGCCTGTTTTATAATAGATGTATATGGAGGTTTTATAATGCATATTGCATAGTGACCTTGAATAATCATACGAGCCAGGCCACAAGAGGCAACGTATACAGGCAACTTGGAGGCAACTAACTACACCGCATGCAGCAAGAAGAAAGTCTTGCTAGTCCAATAAGTAACAATTAAAAATGGGGTATTAAAGGTAGTATCATTCTTTGGTTTTTGTCAAAGAAATACAGATTCATGGACAAAAATATCAAGGAAGATACAGTCACAGTCATCTGTGGAAATTTCAGTCCCATACGGTGCTCACTTTTTGAGAAAATCGTGAAAAACGGCTTCAGTATTTCTTAAGTCTTTTTTCTCTTTTATTTTTGATCAAAAAAGATTTTCGGTCGTTGTTATACTAAGTTCTGGATAAATACACCATTTCAGGCGGAAACATTTTAACAGTATGTTTCTATCAGCAACATCTTCCTACCCTGTAAGTTATACGTAAATCTGTGTTTTGGTTTCTTACCAAAGTATGATACATGAACTACCTTTAAGTTTATACGGCTATAACCGGCCCGGCGTGAGAAATTTAATCCCAGCTCTCCAGGAGGTGAAGTGGCTTAAATTAAAACAGTAAGCACCAGTATTTCATGAAAAGTTGACAAGTTCTCACAGGTTTGCCACAGCTGTGAGAACAAAAAATGAGGTTGAGACAAAATAATAATCATATGATTTGTCATGATGTTGGAAAGTTTTCTAAGTGGTCTGACACCGCAGATGATAACACGTTCAATCTCGTAATATGAAAACCTTGGAAACCAGACTCGGAGAGATTTTATATAACGACTATACGGTCAGGGGCCAATTTCATATAGAGCTGCTTAGCACACACAAAATTGCTTAGCACAAAAATAGCTTTCATTCATTCATTCATAGAACATTTATTTCCATATCACAGTATAGAAAATACAGTTATGCATGTAAAGATACAATAAACATTAGATTTCTGTTAATAATATAATTTATGAGAAATATGCAAAATAAAACGTGGCTTTAAAACATAGAAGATGTAAGGTTGCCCAATAATGTAAGCTTGCCCAATAAAACAAACCAGCGAACAACAGCAAAAGAACAATAAATTGCAAATGATACACAACACACGGAAATTTGTTTGTTAATCCTGTTTTTACTAAGAGAGAAATGTCATGCTTAGCGAATGTTTGTGCTAAGCAGCTCTATGAAATTGGCCCCTGGTGTGATGAGAGCTACTTGTACATGATGTGAAGAATTTGAACAGGTGCAATGTGGGTTTTTCATGAATGGTGGCCGGGGGCAAAAGTTATGTATACCTACCTTCTCCGTTACATGTACCGGATGCGAAGAATTCGCTCCGTGAGTCCCCTTCCCCACCAGGTCGCTGGGGGACTCTGCGCCGTCCGTAATGCCAGTTTCTCCCCTCGCCGAAGCTCGGCTCGCCCGGTGAGTCAGCATCTCCCGGAGAATCAGCTGCAGCAGCTTGCGCCGAAGAAGCCAAGATTGTCAGAAAAACCAGGCAGTAGATGGTGACCACATGGTTCCAAAACTCGAAAGGCGCGGATGAGCCGGCTCTTTTAGACCGTGAAGGCATGCTACCCATCATCTCCTCCTCCAGAACCGACTTGATTGGGGTTGATTTGAGGGGTCTCAGTGATGGGTGAGGAACCTCTGACGGTGGTGTGGGGGACTTCTAATGGGTAGGCCAACACGAGGTCAGGGTGTCTAGATTCTTGAATGAGGCCAACTATCGTTTGAGGGCGTGGGGCACAAACCGAGTGGTGCAGGTATGAAGTAGGCCTACTTGCTGGTGTCGACTGTTTTTATACTGTTCAAGATCCAGTAGGGGTACACTTATATCCTCGAACAGTGTTGTTGTGCAAGTTTGCTCCAAAGTGGGACAAAAGAGAAATATTGGAGACCAGTGATGGTGACAAAGCCTCACTCGCCCCAGTGGTCCGTCAACTTGACGATATAAATACCAGCCTGGGGGCGAAGGGGTTGTCACTGTGGTGATTGATGGCCGGCCGCAGTCACCACTGAAGTTTGAACCGTCAACCACGTCTCAGACAAGCGTGCAACTTGTGACACAGTACACGGGACCCCCGAAAATTGAACTTGGGAAGTAACTTGGGACTAAGTTTAAGCGGCTTGGTGGGGGACCCCGTGGCTCAGTGCCAGTACACTGAGCTCTCAGGTCTCTCTACTGAACTCCGAGCTTCCGCAGCTGTCGAAGGTATTCTCAAAAAAATAAGTTAATGACCGCGTGCAGTGAGCAATGAACCGCTTCCGTGTCCGTTGACGTACCGTGTGGGCTGGATAAAACACCTGATGCTAACACCATGGAGTGAGCTTCCTTACTGGCGGTCTTGAGGCCAGCACCACAGCGGATCCTTCGGTGTCGGTTCGGTTCGGAGTGATAGAAGAATAATCAGCTTAAAATTAAACCTTCTTCCCACAAAGATCACACTAAGACGGATTGGGTTGCATTCGGTTTTTCTTGGGAAAGACGGCAGTTTCCAGATTAAAAATTGCTTAAACCCTTCACAGCTAAGCCTCTTAGCTGGCAGATAACTTATCGCCACAGAAGCTGACATCCAGCACTGATTAAAGTGATTAATTGAGATTAGGGGGATTTAGTTGCAAGCAAAGAAAGAAGAGATCAATAATTGATTTCCCTCATTATAAACAACAAAACAATACTGTCATTTTGTACTCTTGTTATTAAAGGTAATATCATACTTATGTAGCATACCGAAACAGAAATCTTCACAGATTTACCTATAACTTACAGGGTATAAAGATGGTGATGGTAGAAACATACCGTTAACATTTTTGTCTGCCTGAAATGCTGTATTTATCCAGAAAAGAGTAAAAGCAGTGACCAACGATATTTTTATCTTTTAAAGATCAAAAATAAAAGAGAAAAGACTTAAGAAATACTATGGCCGGTTTTCACTGTTTTCTCAAGAAGTGGGCACTGTATGGGACTGAAATTTTCACAGATGACTGTTACTGTATCTTCCTTGATATTATTTTTATTATATTGTATTTCTTTGACATAAACCAAAGTATGATAATTACCTTTAATCGTGACTTGCAAATAATATTCGAGAAAAAAAAACATAGAAGTACATAAGTGTCTTATTTATCGAATTTTTCTTTTTAGATTCTGGGAAATTTGGCTAAGTCATGTAGTTGCTCAGTGAAAGTTGATAACGCGCATCTTTTTAACATTCGACTTTCGTGAGCTGTCAAATCGAACAGCGCCACCTATAGTTCACATCGGGAGATTAAGGATAGAACAAAATTCATAACAATGGCGGCTTGTTTTTGCTGTTTTCGATGTTGGCCTGGTGGTGGGTTTCGTAGCGGTCATGTACCCCTCAAGGAAATACCAGCAGTCACTCTGGACATGGCACACATGGGTATTGATACATTCATTCTAGATTTGTGCAAATATTGGGAGGAAAATTGGGAGTTCGTCATTCGATAAGGACTTGATTGTAAACTCCGTGTGTTTGCATTGCACTCATTTCGTGATAATTTATGGGAAAGTGTATATGCCCCGCCCCTTCTGCTTAGAGTTTTTTATTCCAAGCCAGGGGATGGTAGGGATGATTCAGTTGAGAGGTTGGAAGGGGAAAGATATATTTATTAAGTCTGCCATTAGCAATAGATCGTGGGCTCGGCCTGGAACTTGTAAATTGAATTGAAATGGCAAAACTAATTTTTTTGTGGAATTGGTAGGAAGGGTATATTTTTCCGGCACCGTCATGCATTCTTCTCGTTAGCCATGCCGGCCTTCTTTCTCTAGACTAAAGGATATTATGACGGAGGTACGTTCATTCTTAGTTATAGGGCCTATGCCTACTGCAGATTAGCCAATGGGAACGGCTAAATAGCATTTGCAGGAAGATTGCCGGTACTGGCAAAATATACACTGCCTTTTTTTTATCGACTGTCAAACCGAGTGCAAGGTAAAATCTTGCCAGTCTTGAAACCTACACAGCCTCACAGGGTAGCTTGATGAGGTACCTAGTTCTGTAGTTGAAGATCGGGGCAATGAAGACCTAAAATGCCATGGCATCCTTAAAATTCCAGGTACGCTGTAATTGCGATGATCCAAACTCTTGGTCTGATAAGGTGGCTTGGACCAACTTGGGTTTACTATCATCGCGACTAGGCCTGCTGCACTGACATTTGCTTGGCACATGTCATCCAAAAAAATCAGACAACTGATTCTTCATTCCAGCATTGTCCAGGGACCAAGTCTGGCAGCCCTATAGAGATTTCAACCTTTGAACGTAATTAACAAACAACTATTTTATCCCGATTTCTTGTTGTTCTAGGGGGCGATGTTGTCATCGTCAAATCGGGGAGAAGAATTTGCGGAACAGGTGGAGCCCTGGCCAATGCGCCATTGGTGCAAGATAAATCCTACTTTGAGATGAAACTTCAGTCTACAGGTACTGTATTCTTCAAGCATTGTATTTGGTTCAATTTCATTTTTCAACGATGTAGTGTGGCCAGAAAGTTGGAGTGAAAAACAATACTGATGATTTCCAAACTTGAAACTGTAGGTAAACTAGATCGGTAATATTAATAAAGATTTTTGGTTTACCTACATCGTCAGCAACTTGTTTGGGTCACGTTAGCCCATTCAGGCATGCAACTTGACTTAACAAACAAAAAGGAAATTCCAATCTTTACCATACTTTGTACAGTGTTTTTCATTTTTCAGTGGCATAAGAAAAGAGAGGAAATCAGCTGATCCGAGGAAAATGTGTATGCCTGAGCCTATTTGGTGTCAAAATTGGCCATTTGTTTAACACAAAACTTTCCTCATATTGTACTAGGGGATCTTATAAATGTATCTCCAACTCTAGATGAAGCATGGATTACATAAAAACAGTGTTATCAATTCTTTACCCTGTTTTCTATTTTCATCTCCCCTTCACCTCACCCTCCCGCAGGACTCTGGGGTTTTGGAGTCGCCACCCGCAAGTGTAATCTAAACGTCCTACCCCTTGGAGGTAAAACAGAGAGTTGGGTGCTGAGGTCGGACGGTTCCATTTATCATAACGGGGAGTGCCTGCACAAGCTGGAAGCCGAGATTGCTGAGGGGGACATTATAGTAAGTTTGATGCAAAACATTTCACACCGACTTTCTATATCCATGTTTTTGGATAGTTCCATATATGGGAATTAGTTTGGAGTCAAATTAATGTTTTTTTCTCCTCTTTGATTGAATTTCAGGGGATAACCTTTGATCATATTGAGATGAACTTCTACAAGAACGGGACACCTCTCAACCTTCCCATCACAGGAATCCGTGGGACCGTCTACCCTGTAACATACGGTAAGGGACTAAGGGCATCCCTTGGGAGCATCGTGAAGTGCCGTGGCCTAGTGGTCTGGCGCGTCAAACTCAAGATCTCGTGGTCAATCTACAGATTGTGGGTTCGAGTCCAGCCATGGGTTAGTGGTGCTTGCATCCTTGGGCAAGATGCTTTGTCACATATATAAGTTCATTGAAAAGTGAACAAAGAAAAAATTGACTGGAGCGGGATTCGAACCGGTGACCTCCTGAATACTGTACAGACGCTCTACCAACTGAGCTTTCCAGCCCTACGTTGGTGGTGTCCCTTATAGTCAATTATCCTTGTTCGTTTGGCAGTCAGAAGCCATGAAACCACGCACACACCGCTATATCCCAAGGATCATTTCATCGATACTCGCAGCAATGCTGCAACCTGAGAAACAGTACATGGCGGATCACTCAAAGAGGATGGGACTTTTTATTTACTATAATGATCAAATAACCACAAGGGAAACTGACTTTTGATCATTTTTAGATAGTAAGATTTGTCAAAACTGTCATGGTAGATGATTTGACGTATTTTCTTAGGGTAATTTTTTGTTCTTGTCTCTTAAACAGTTGACGAGGGAGCTATCCTAGATGTGCAATTCAGTGAGTTCTACCACACTCCACCAGCCGGCTTCGACAAGATCATGTTCGAGCAGTCGTTATTATGACATTCTTGATCGTTGGGAAAACTCTCGCAGCAACGTGGCTTTGAATCTGCGACGTGTTGTGTCGCGGTGCCGGCATAAACCAAAACATTGCATCCAATTCTTGCCTGGGATTACAAGCCAAAGACCTGCGATGCAACTGACTTCACTGTGTGCAATGTACGAGAGGGAAATTCTGTGCGACTGACGCGGCCCGGTGGATTGGTTTCTTTGTGAATACGAAATACGGCACCCCTGTTAGTCACCAAGTTGGTTCGTCAATTCATCAGCATTCTGCGAGGTTCTGTATCTTCATCACGATCCCTCTTGAGCTGGGTTTGCGGAGCACTGTGACTGTTCATTTTGTGAGAGCCAACGCCATACATCAGTTAATGGGTTGGACGTTGTCCGACTGGTACCCTGAGCGTAGATACGTCGACCAGTAGGAGGGGCATCATCTTAAGACTCTGGATTGGCTCGTAGGAAAGAGCACTGGTACAAAACTCATGAAGTCTCCACCTCACTTGCTGTTTCTTTCATCCAAAAAAATTGTTCCTAAAAATCATTCTACAGAAGAGCACTTCCATTGGAAACTAAATCACAACAAAAAAAGCTTTATAATCATCGAATAACCACAAGGGAAACTGACTGAATTTAAAGTCATTGAAAAGTGAACAAAGAAAAATTCACTGGAGCGGGATTCGAACCGGCGACCTCCTGAATGCCGTACAGGCACTCTACAGGGCTGGATGGCTCAGTTGGTAGAGCGCCTGTATGGTATTCAGGAGGTCGCCGGTTCGAATCCTGCTCCAGTCAATTTTTCTTTGTGGGCTGGATGGCTCAGTTGGTAGAGCTCCTGTACGGTATTCAGGAGGTCGCCTGTCCAAATTTGTCCTTTGTTCACTTTTCAATGACAAAAAAGCTTTATGATAGGCACATCAGTGACATCACACACTCTCTGTAAGTTATTACGTCACTTCCTGCTCAAAATACACAAAGTTCATTGAGCAGCATTTGCTGTTGGCTTATACACTTGAGTGCCCCACCGGGACCAACTTTCATACACAGAATAGATGCAGTATGTTGAAGTTGTGTAGAGATCAGTATGTAATTAATAGTCAATGCCTACATTATTTTGCAGAAGGGGAAAGTAATTTGGGGAGGAATGGGAAAACTGGGAAATGTGCGTTAAGAAGGAAAGCCGGATTGTTTTTTCAGTAGGCATTTAGTGTGAAACATTCAAAAATGTGTGTGATGTATAACTTGTGGTACGTTTGCTCATTCTTAGTCAGTGTAATGGGAGACTTTAAAGAACCGGTCTTGAGTCAACAGCGCACGCGCAAACCATGCTTGCGCAATTGTGAGCATGTACGCGTTCTTTTGCGCGTGCGTGCGCTTGCGCTGTTGACTTTAGACCGGTTCTCCAAAGTCTCCCATTGAATAGTATCCGTAGGCAGAGATAAGCTTGTTGAACGTTCGTTAGTTCGGCTGCTAGTTACCACCCAAGATGTAAAAGTGGGTACTGGTATGTAGATAGTGTATACCTAAGCAGTTAACTGGCTCAATGCAGTTAGCAAGGCTGCTCCAAATATGATGATTTCAAGTCCTAAAGAAACTTACTTGCAAATTACACATTTTTATAATCATGGTAAAATGCGGAACCAACCACAAAAATCTGTACTCTAAAGTTTTTCAAGATATAAAAGTAATAATAATGTACGGTTGCAGAAGCATAAAATTGGAAATATGCACATATTTATTCGCACAAAGAACACTTGAGGCTGCCAAATCAATTAAGTTTCAGGTAATTTTAAGGCTTTTTTTTTTACGAAAAGGGTCGCATGCTGTTGGTTTTTTTAAACAGTGGCCAAAAAGCCTCTGATTAGGTCAATAAATAATTACTTATTTAATTTTGTCAAAATTTTATTTGTATGGAGATGTTTTTAATTTATCAAATGGTTTATATAGGTTTTGTTTGATTTCTCACGGCACTGTGTTCGTTATTTTTTATAAAAGTTTTCATGAAAACTATTCAAATTTTCTATTTTTTTTGGGGGGGGGATGATGTAATAACATTGGAAGCTAACTAATATAACACAAGGTGTTACCGTTGAATTTGATTTTGGGAATCTTTTTTCAGAAAAATTTTGGTGCCACACTTTGAGATTCCAACGGATTCTGTTCCAACTTTTCAGGGAACTAAGGCCTAAAAAATGTTATGTTGCCGTAATGGGCCCCAAAAATAGGGTAGGTAGGTGGAGGTCGGATTTTTTTTTTACTGCATAGTTATATAGGCCTTGCGCAATCCACGGCATATTCGATCGCTGTGACTCCAAAGTTCCACACGCTCTAGCGTAAGACCATGGAATACAACAATGAGAAACGGTCAGAAATGGTTTCAAACGTATTTATAACTAATTTATATAGATTTCAATCATTAAATTTCTTCCCTTAGAAAAAAAATTCAGGGTCGGCCGTATTTTTAGGGTCGGTCGGGTTACGGCAACATAACACATTTTTTTTTTAGGCCTAATTGCATGAGAGGGTTTGAATTTGAAAAATAATTATGGTATGATGAATATAATTTAAGACTTAATATAAGACTTTTGGACCTAAGTTTTTTACATTTTTCAGACCGCAATTTATTTCATTTTTGTGCTTTTGTTTTGTATTCATTTAATTTGAATTTCATGCATTTGATTGATTTGATCAATAAAGGGGCGGGTCCAACTTGTCGGGGAAAAAAGGGGAGGAGAGAGCACCACATTAAAAAATGTATATATTATGAGCTTTTCTGAGAAGGCTTTGAATTTCTTTCACTTTACCGACACGAAAGTGAATTAAAAAAAAAATGAGAAGAAAAAATCATGAATATTATAATAGAACCTGTTATGTTTAGTACTATTTATGTCCGTAATGATTGATGCAAAATATAATTGTGTGTAATGTCAGATTTTTATGAAAGTCGCTCTGGGAAATATAATGTCCTAAATTGTCAGTGAAATAAAAATTAGTCCAGTTTAATGAAATGGAATAATGACGCAAGTACATGCTAACAGCATTAAATGTCTTATGCAAAAAGAAATTGCAACAAATATTGAGACTCGTTTCTGTGTTCCTTCTTTAACTTGTATTCTTTCAGACAATTTTTATTTGTTTTCAGTGTGTTTTTATAAAAAGAATACAAAATAATAATATAAGGGCGAGAAAAATTTTACCCTAAGACACACGCATACCACAATGTACCACACATGGTGGTTTTCCTTTGGTACATGTAATTGTGGTATCCCGAATACCACAATACACCACAGTGTGGTTTGTGTGGTATTGCCATCATGGCCATAGAGTTAAATAAAAAAAACTAGAGTGTGCACTCTGCATGTGATACACTTAACCATGACCGGCGCCATTGCCTAAGAAAACCAAACAAGGACGAACGCTCACGTCCCGTTTCAAATTGTGCGTACATATTCTTACCCTGATTCGTGCACGAAGTAATGTGCATAAAATATTGGATGTTCTACACATCGTGTGGCTCGCCGCGTCACACACAGTGCGCGCAATTCACCGAGTAACATCCGGGTACAGTATTTTGAATCTTCTGCGCTTGCGAAGTTACATCAGAAAAGATGGCGGCTGGGCGTCCACGCTGGAGTGCAGACAACTCGCACGTTGAATACGAAGTGCGCACTCTAGTTTTTTATTTAACACTATGGGTTTTACATGGTTTATAATCCAGTTCCCCTGTGGAGACTGTGGTAATGTGTGGTAAACAGGTCTTGTCTTGCATGGTAGGTGCAGAGGATTAAGGTTAATACTGGTCGGGTCCAGCCACTGAAAAGCCCTTCAGGCCTGATTTGAACCTCCATCCACATTGGCTATTAATGTTTCTTCCAGCTCGCCCTCTGGTTCATTATACTCTTACGCCCCTACCATTATGGAATATATACAAGTCAAGTTCACAGACCGACGTCCAGACTTTTGCCGAGGGGCATTGTCAAATACCTCTTAGTGTCCAAGCAAGTCCAGTCCGTCTGGTAGATGCTACGAGTTCCTCGCCGTACTCTATCACACTTTCTCACTTTCTCACAGAGACATGACAGCTGATGTCCAGCTTCCTTGACCATGCCTTGTGGGTTGATCCCGGGAAGTTCACTTGACCAGTTCAGCTGTACTCCACAGATTTTGGTTCAAACACAATCTTATCCTGTATGGTAATCCGGAGATTAGCTGGTTCGAATCTCACTCCAGTTGATAACTCAGTTGCCGATGCCTCTCCTCTGATGCACACTCTGCCAGAGTTCATTGGGAAGACGCTGGTAACCAGTACAGCCAAGGCTTGTATGTTTAGCCGCAGATCTATCGATGACTTGAACAGGGTTCCAATCCTTAGTTCTGTATGAGTCTAACTAAACCACAGCAAGAGCTTCCTCCTTTCTTGAAGCAGTTTCTTCCAGAGGGCTGGGGGTTTTTTTTCAGACCAAGACTCGTCAACAGAGAAAGGATGAGCTGCAAATAGTTGACTAGCTCAGTCCAAGTATCGTTGACTTTAAAGGTCCTGTACGAGTCTAACTAAACCACAGCGAGAGCTTTCTCCTGTCTTCGTATCAGTTTCTTGCTGTTTGTTCCAGACCAAGAATCGTCAACAGAGGAAGGATGAGCCGCAGATAGTTGACTAGCTCAGTCCAACTATCGTTGACTTAAAAGGTCCTGTATGAGTCTAACTAAACCACAGCGAGAGCTTTCTCCCGTCTTCGTGTCAGTTTCTTGCTGTTTGTTCCAGACCAAGACTCATCAGCAGAGGAAGGACGTGAGAGGAGGGAACGGATTCTGCTTACTGACTACGAGCTTCTGGTGCTGATGCGAGATGTACCCCTTGATGTAACCCTGCCAAGAGAGACAACCATCCAAGACCAATGTTAATCCAACATTTTGATTACTACCATGATAATACAGCATTCCAATATTATCAACTGAGAGATTCTGCCCACACCTGGTATATGAGGTTCGCTAGGATGCACTCCACTTCGGCCGAGTCTACGTCTTCCAGTTCTAGGAACGTCAGGACCGCCACGAACTTGTCAATGCTCAGTTGGAACGACTTGGTAATCATGTACCTGTAATCAACCAAGCAAACCCATGAACTTACAGACTAGGTCTTGTCGTTAGATTTACTCTTGCAAAGGCAAAGGCATCCTCCAATTATCCTATTAGAAGTTTGGCAACAAAATTTTCCCGAAATTCATTTTTTTAAATGAAAATGCCCTAAAAAGTACCGATGAAACAAGTCTGAATAGAGCTTTCCAATGGTAGGTGACACTTCGCATGCTATCTTCCTCTGTCTGTTGAAACATGAGACATTTTAAGAGAATTTCAATAAAATGTCATACAGAATGATGCCAATGGATCGCTAGACAGGCTGATGACACTGATATAAAGCTGCCGACTTGCATTCTTCCTAACTCACACTTTCTTGAAGAGGTTCCGATAGGTGATGATCTTGAGCTTGTCCACGATGAGATAGACGCCGCACTTGGCAAAGAAGGCCTCGTGGGTCTCGATGGCACTGTTCAACAGCTTCAAATTACCCTGGATGACGGCCTGAGCAACATCTGCAAACTGCATCAGGTCGTACTTCTGAAGGAGATTGATCTTTGGCATCTGACCCTGAAGAGGTGGAGGAGGGGAAGGAAACGATTCCAAAATATTCTGATTCCAGGAAGGTTGGTGAGGGTCAACAATCCTAGTGACCTTCAAGATTCTTGATAGCACCTGGGACCTGCTGCTCAGCATGAAACCTCTTCCTTGTTAAAGGTAGGTTTGCAGTGATACCATGTAATCTCTTCTGTGAGAGTGTGTGGTTCTGAGAAGAACCAATGGTATTTTTTTCTCAACGTTTCAAACAGTACACTCTGTTCGTCTTCAGGAGAGTGTTACAAAAACCAGATCACCAACCATATGTTCACGGATTTTTATAGCTACTGACTTGTATTGAGCAAATGTTGGCTTAACATAACATTAAGATGGGGTTTTCACTGGCATGCTGACATTACCTAACAAGATTTTTCTTGTGCTTAATCTAGTAAGGTTTTCTTGTGCTTAAACACATTTTGGTGCTTAAGCAGCTCTACGACACTAGCCCCCTGCTGACTTCAAGAGATTTTATAGACAAGAAGAAAATAGGAAGCATGTCCAGTCTTGAAAATGGCAACATCAAACAGACAAAGGCTTCCTGATCTATATCAAAGAGCTTCTTCTCAGCCTTGGGTCCTTTTCCAAACCTCGGCTCCGGCTCAGGCTCCGGCTCCGGCTCCATCTCTGGTCATCCATATGCTGAAAATATAGGTTGTGGTTTTTCATTGAAGCTGAAGCTCTGTTTTCCCTTTCAGACCAGAGAATCTACTTCAGAACCGCAGCCAAAAGCCTCTATTTTGATACCCCTTATTTTAAAATTGACTCAAGAAATGGAGCTGGAGCTGGAGCTGGAGCTGGAGCTGGAGCTGGAGCTGGAGCTGGAGCCAGAGCCAAGGGCCTTGGAATCTCAGATCTTACAGGTGTTTTAATAGTTCCTGATGTACTTACCAGGAGCATTTTGACAGGGAGAAGATAGATGAGGATGAGACGTTTGTTTTGTCTGCTCCCTCGGTGGCAGCGCTGGAAGGCAAAGGTCAGAAACTCCTCAGCTGCAAAGGAAGAAGCAAGATGATGGATGCGAGACAAGATATGGAGTAAATACGATTGTACAGGTATTGCATGGAGGAGACACAATGTAGTGTTTGGCTAACGGTGAGCAAGTGGACAGATACTCTCTCCTGAGGACGGCTAGAGTACACTGGCCGGAACGTAGAGACAACTTCTCACCGGTTCTTTACAGAACCACACAACAAGAAAAAAAGTTACATGGTGTCTCCACAAACCTTCCTTTCTTAAAGTGGAAAGAATTGTTTCAGAACCCCATCTCTTTTCAGGAGAGTGTGTCAAGCGGGGCACCATGCTGTGCCACCAGAGGCTCACACTCACATGATGATGGACTAAGGATTTGTGAGTGTTTTATTTGACTCCAGAAGGAGATCACGGCAAGAAGCCTACGTGATTATGACACCTGTGCTGAGTCATAGGTCACAGGGTCATCCAGTAGCCGAGTCCGTCTGCCTGGGATTGGTACCTCAATGTCTTCTACAGGACAGAAGATGATGTTGAAGATGATAACGATGATGGAAGCAGCCACCACTTGGGAGAGATTCTAAGACTGCTTTCATGCCATCTGACATCCGACAGTCATAAGGCTTTCAGGCCTTCCAAGCTTTTAGAGAGCTTTCGGTCACACACAGTACACTGAGCTAACAGTACACTTATGTTATCAGTTTTGACCGACGTGTAGTGTGGTCACTATCCGTCAGTATCCGTGTTGCTAATACATTTTTAATACTTAGAAATAAGTAAAAAGTCTTTGTATACAAAGAATGACGTCACAGCTGCAAAACAATTGATCCTACTTACTAAGTAAAGTGTGATGTCACAATACAAATCACTATGGTAATACTGCACTGACAACTTATCCTAAGATTAACCTTCGAGTTTAATGAAATCCAGCACTGGTCACCGCTTATGATTGCTAGAAGTAAAAACTAACAAAAAGGCCTCTTACCACTCTTGAAGTCGCTGTCAAACATCGCCTTCCTGCCGACGTAGTACTTATAGGTCACCCTCTGGGAGATGCTGAACTGATCTTTAAGACTGGAGCTGTCGATGGCTCTGATCAGAGGTTTGCAGAGTTGCAGGTTGTTTGTCTGCACAAACCGATAAAAAACAGATGAGGTCCCGTCAACATACAAGCAAAATAATCACTAGTCTTCTTCGCATGACATAATTTGCCTCAATCTGATGATTGCTCACTTTAAGATTTGCTCTTTCAATGAAGAACCTACGAATTTAAGCGATGATATTTTGAGGGACTGGGATGGTTCCGTTCTTATTCAAACCTTATCCCTAAGTCTTATTCATAATCTCGCAGATTCATCACAAATCTGAAACTGCAAAGTATTCCTGTTGGGGACTCATTAAAATTGGACCAAGTAATAGGCCAGCAAGATGCTCCTGATTTGCGCTTTCTATGGAATACTGCATTCTGTAATCGGGGCTCACAGATTGATTGCGCTCTGCTCGAAAGAGACGATCAATTGAAATGCAAAACAAGTGGTAGTTTCACAAAAAGAACCCATTTTGAGAGACAATAAAGGTTCATTGAACCTCTCCTTTCAGACAACACACCCATTCAATGCATTTCAATGGAAATAACAAAGCAATCATGAAATGAACGCAGCATATCATGGAACTGCTATAGATCCCTCCCAGATGGAAGGAGTTTTGGATGGCTAGGGCAAAAATCTTCCTCCCTACCTTGAAGTATATCTTGAAAAGCTGATTGACTAGATACAACATGCCCCACTTCTTAGAATCGTCCACCGACGCTCGACTGTAGGGAGAAAAATTCACAGATTACCATGGTAACTTGAAAACAAGGGCCTTTCTCAAAGCTCGGCTCCGGCTCCGTCTCTGTTTTCATACGCTGAAAATATAGGTTGTGGTTTTTCATTGAAGCTGAAGCTCTGTTGTCCTTTTCAAACCAGAGAATCTACTCCCTAACTGCAGCCAAAAGCCTGATATCTGTAATTTTGAAATGGATTCACGAAATGCAGGCAGAGCCGGAGCCTGAGCCAGAGCCGGAGCCGGAGCTTTGAGAAAGGCCCCAAATCAGCAACAATGAGATTTAAGGTCATGCATGGTGGAAGTATTAGGAAGAATAAGATTGCGGTAAACACGAAGTATGTGATTCTGGCAAGAACCGGAGGTTATAAACTTGACATTTCGAAACGAGTACCGGTATACATTGTATTATACTGCAAAGAGGTATCAAGGAGGATAAGAGGCAGTAGAAGGAGTGACAAGCTTGTATCAAGACTCTGGAAGACTCTGGAAACAAAACCATGGATACAGGAAGCTTGGCAGACCAACGCTGAGCTATATGTTGACATCTTGAGGAGAGACACAGGACTCGAGGCAAGAGATCTGGGGACAGCAATGCAGGGGTCGATTTCACAAAGCCCTGCGATCGATCGTAACTCGAGTTACGAAGAATCTAACCCATCGTAGGGGGCCTATCCCACGTAGGGCTTCAATGTATCAAAAGTCCTACGATTGATAGCAAGCTACGATGAGTTTGGTGAAATCGAATCCAGGACAGGACCCTATGGAAAGCCATCACAGTTGGGGGACACCACCCGAATTAAGCATCAAGGAGGGTGCTTTGGTCATTATCGGAGCAACGATCAAGATCTTGATTTACCTGTCAGCCGCACATATTCGGAAGCATCCCATCAGGGTGTCGGCAGCCTTCTCTAGTTTCTCTCCTGGCTTACACTTGCCTTTCTTTGCCAGCTGCGAATCGGCCTGAAACGCACAGGAACAAATGAAAGAGATTAAGAAAGGCTAGCGCCTTCTGTAAGTACCAGGCTGATGGTCCCTGAAGTCTCATAGGATTTGTATAATGACCTGTCCTTCGAAAAGCAGCACTACGACAGCTTACAAGCACTCACAGCATTCAATACTATAATACCATATTTTGTAAGTTAGACTCTCACTTCCTGCACCCAAATGCACAGACCTCTATGGACAACCCATGAAGCAAGGCACAAGATCCAACATTCCTTTGCACTGCAGTTCTGGTTCCAACATTAAAACTTACAGACACTAAATGGGTGCATTTTTAATGTGGCTTGGGTTTTTCGTTTCACTACAATACTGAAGTGAAATCAAATTTTCTTAAAAATTATGTATGTGATTATGCAAGACTCAGTAAAAAAAGTAATGAATATTCATATTTTGTCATACTTACACTATTGGCAAACAACCTAAGGTCAAGGGTCACAGCATACATGATAGGTAGAGCCCTGAAAAGAATACATATTCATAGTTAGGAATATTTATAAAATGTATATTCATTAGATTGTGTACAAGTTTGGTAAAACAATAAAAGTCCAAATAAAAAAAGAGAAATCCAAATTTTTCATTTAAAATGCAGTTTAACTTACCAGTTGTCATCTTTGTGGCTCTGGAATATTTTATTAAATGATCTGAAAGATTGTGATTAAGTAATAATAATTATAAAAATATCTACTTATATAGCGCATAATAATCAAAGATTCTCTATCCGCATATTATTATCCCTGGTCATTGGGCCATAATTTACATTCCTGAAACTATCTCAACTCCTTCGGGAGTATACAGCCCTGGCTACTTTCGCTGACTTTAAAGCGCACAGAGGCTAATCAAACCACAAAGCCATCTCGCCCTTTTGATGGCCAATCTCCACAGATTCTGCATTTGCTTGTTCTGGGGGAAATCATGTCCTTCCCTGCCATCACAACTGGACACTGCACAATATGTACCAGGTATTTCCGTGCGCTTAAGTTTACTCCGGTTGTGTTAATGACACACTTTTCCCCAAGACTGGTGAAGCATGCCCTCTTGAGATTAACAATGGTTAGTCAAAAGTCTTGAATTTTTTCCTACTCGGAGCATAACATGCAACCAATCAATGCCTCTCCTCTTGGTAAATTCTAGATCTGCCCATGATTTGGGTAGTTTTTCGCTAGTGAGCTACTAATACTAAAACTGTCTGATGACCACAAAAGGATACTGCACGACGACAGACTGGTAGGCATAAGCTTCAATGAAATCATGGTTGGCCACACACTGGATGCACCTGAAATGCAAACCAAAAATGCACAGGCACAATCTCAAATACTTGTTCTCACAATCTCACATTTATGAGCATCATAGAAAATTTCATGATAGGCAGAGAAGCGTCAATTTGTTTTCACTGAACAAAAAGGTGAAAAAAGGAATGAATATTTACAAAAGCAAAGAATCAACATCTATGACATAAGAATTTAGGCAATTCGAGTATCTTCGATGTACCGGTTTTCGAAGGTGTAAGCATGTTATTCCATAAAGACAAAAACTTATATACAGAAGTAAACTGTTGACATTGTAAGTTGGCATGCTGGGGAGCACGTACCGTACACGAAACAAAGCAACTGATTATGTGGTACAGGCCTGCACGTACTTAACTACCAGAGACGTTTCGAAGGCCAACCCTAAAAAATATATGATACACACCAAGATAGGGGAACCCTGACATTATCGGAATAAAACAATATTCATTTGACTGAGAGGTTCAGGATTTTACTCACTTTAAATGTGCAGCAATCATTTCGTCGTATGGCTGGTCGAACCACTGTTCACATTGGGCCTCTGCATTCTCAAGCCTCTGTAGCTTAGTGTTAGCAATGTGCGGATGCTTGAACGACAGCAGTTCCTGTGGATCACAAGAAAGATCCAATAAGAACTGAATAATATTTCTTTTTGAGCTGCTTGACTGGATACAGAATACTGTACACAGTTTAAAGGTAATATCATACTTTGGTTTTCATCAAAGAAATACAGATTCATAGGCAAAAATATCAAGACAGAGACAGTAACAGTCATCTGTGAAAATTTCAGTCCCACACGTTGCCCACTTTTTGAAAAACAGTGAAAAACAGCCACAGTATTTCTTAAGTCTTTTCTCTTTTATGTTTGATCTTTTAAAAGATTTTTGGTTGTTGTTTGACTAATTTCTGGATAAATACACCATTTCAGGTGGAACAATTTTAACAGTATCTTCATACCCTGTAAGTTTTACAAAGTATGATACTACCTTTAAAATCACATAATTATACGAGAATAGGGGTAGTTGTAATGTTGTTTCCGTGTACATTTGTCCACTCTGGTTAGTCTCATACCCAGACCCAACAGATGAAGTGTCGTATTTTAGGTGAGTTACCTTACTGTAGAATCTGGGTACTAGACTAACCAGAGGGGCAGAGTGGACTGATGTACACGGACACCATTGTAATAACAGAATTTAAGAAAAATATATCATGTGCAATAAATCATCAAATAACCACAAGGGAAACTGACTGAATTCAAAGTCATTGAAAAGTGAACAAAGAAACATGACTGGAGCGGGATTCGAACCGATGACCTCCTGAATACTTTCATGGCTTCTGACTGCCAAACGAACAAAGATAATTGACTGTTGGGGTCACCACCAACGTAGGGCTGAATGGCTCAGTTGGTAGAGCGCCTGTACGGTATTCAGGAGGTCGCCGGTTCCAATCCCCCTCCAGTCAATTTTTCTTTGTTCACTTTTCAATGTGCAATAAATGACGTCAATCTTTTTATTTATTAATCAACATTTTCATACATACCGCTGACAATGTTCCATCTCTCCTGTTAAGAGCATTTTCAAGCTGTGCAAAGAAAAATTGATAGATAAAAAGAAATTCAATGATTTCTACATTCAACGTTACATGAAATTGTATGTTTTTATTAATTGTTACTAGTATTTGCAATGATCGTAACCCTTGGTCTGACATGGATCTTATGTCCCATTCCCCAATGTCAGACCTAGGGTTACGATCATCGCAACTACATACTCAAATGTCATAGCCCAGTAGGGGGGGAGGGGGGGGGGGCTACTTGACGAAGATCAGAACATGCTATTTCCAGATTTGGTATACATCCAAGTTAGTAGTACTGTAGTTGCAGTACATGAAATTTCTATGGAAAAGATTATGACAGAACTGCTCTCCATCACTAAGTCTTGTAGTTGTACTGTAATCTGTAGGTTAGGTTAAAAAAAAAAGTAGCAGAGACTAGAGACAATGATTGAATATGAATCCAGCATGTCCAGTCCAGTTCAGTTGTTGTTTGCAAAGATTTTGAAATGGTTTATGCCGTTCATTTTCTATTAAAACACGCCATTGCAACCAAACAATTAAATCTCTACGTAGTCCTCTATGTTGTCAGCCTGCACTGCTATTTACAGCTCTCCCATGGACTATAAAAATAGTGAAAACTTCAACCCACCTGCTGAAGATACTGATTGAGACTGGAGTGCGCCATGTTGAGTTCAGAGGTCAAATGTCAACTTGACCTCATTTGCATGTGACCTCAATGGAAGATGGCGACGTCCACGATGAAAATTTGTATTCATTGATCGATGCTGATTCTAATTCAATTTCGTAAGGTATTACTGAATATACTGTTTCTTCCTCAGTGTTCTAATGTAGATCGTATTACAGGGATTACGATACACTATTTGTTGGGACTTAATGTTTCTTCAGAAGGTTGTAAAAGCCGTTTTTCCTGGTCAATTTTTAATTTTATGTGACAGACACTGACCCACTGTTTGTTTGTTTGGTCTTGCGTGGTGGCGCTGTTTACCTTTTTGTAACGTTACAGCATGCATGCATTTAGCTTCGAAGCTTCGTAATTTGAACCATACTTATTATTAATAACAAAATAGTATGCATTTTACCATAGTCATAGAATTAAAAACCTACACAATCAGTTATTGAAATTATTGTTATGAATATGATCTGAAAAGTGAGTTTTACGTTTTTTGTAGGAAGCTGGAACTGGAAGTGTATAATTTGCCGGCACCGTCATGCATTCTTCTTGTTGGCCATGCCGGCCTTCTTTCTCTAAAGGTTATTTTGCCGGAGGTACGTTCTAGTGCTTCAAATTAGCAATGGGTACGGCAAAATAGCGTTTATAGGAAGATTGCTTTTGTCGACAATATTGTACAAGTTGTAATGTTACACTTCCAAGTGCAGTCATTTTTCACAAAATGACCTCTGTTGGCTCCAAATTTGTGCACAAATGATGGTCGTCAGTGGAATTCTGCCAGAGTGCACAACAACAAAAATTACGATAACAAACCTTACTGTATCTTTAATTTTGTTATTTGGCAGCCTCTCATTTGAGATCTAACTGACAGAGGAGAATAAATACTGGACAAAATCCCTGGAACTTCAACTTGCAGGAAGAACTGAACTAAAAAAATAAATCAGTACGCACGTAAACAGACAAAAAAGGAAACCACAATAAATCTTGTTTGGCTCTGAGAAACTGCAAAGATGACGACAGCCGCAAGACCGACCTTCGAACCCGCAAGGGGAGGTCGCGGGAAGGGAGAAGGCGGTGACCTGAGTGCTATGTCCAAGCAGTACTCCAGTCGAGATCTGCCGGCCCACACCAAGATGAAATACAGGTATGGATGGTCACGAGGTTCCTCTGCTGATGGAACACTTTAAAATCATCTCAAATTGGGAGCATTAGACAGCTTATCATAAAATCAAATAATCCTGAGGAATGTTTCCGTCTGAACGAAGTTTAATACCACAAGCAATTATTAATCCGGAGATTAGTCCACTCTGGTTAGCTGGTACCCAGTTTCTATAGTAAACTAACTCACCTCAATACAACTCTTCATCTGTTGGGTCTGGGTACCAGCTATTAAACCAGAGTGGACCAATCTCCGGGAATGCCATTTAATCCTATAGAATATAAACCAACCTTATTTCATCCATAATGATAATAGCAGGATTCGAACCTTGACAATATTTTGCTTTAGTTTAAGATTGAGATGAATACCATTTTGCTGTTAATCTTTCTTGATTCTAGGCAAAGCGGACAGGACACCGTTGACGAAGTGAGCCGCCGTGACATGCGCAAAGATCTTGAGGAGAGGGAAAGAGCCGCAGCCCGAGATAAGCGAGGAGACCGTGGTAACAGGGGTGAGTCTGTGTGACGGTCCCCTCCCAGCCATTTGTCTCTACTAGCCAGAGCCCCAACTATGTCCTTATCCGATTTATCTAGATATCTCTGTTTCGGTTTTTCTCTGGTGATGATCTTGCCAGGATCAGCACTTTAGGTCATTTTGAAATAACGTGGGTCGCTTTGTGTTTTGAAGCTCCAAAGTTCCATCCTATGTGGATTGAGTCATTCACCACCAACGTAGGGCTGGATAGCTCAATTGGCAGAGTGCCTGTACGGTGTTCGGGAGGTCGCCGGTTCGAATCCCGCTCCAGTCAATTTTTCTTTGTTCACTTTTCAATGATTTTAAAAACTTGTGAAGAAATAGCCAATTATTGAACGAACCACAAGGGGAACTGAAAGGACTCATTTTAAGTCACCAGAGGTGAATAAAGATGAATTGTCTGACGTTGGATTCGAACCTGCAACCTCCAGAATACATTTCCAGTATTCTACCCACTGAGCCATTCAGCTAAAAATTGCTGAACTAGAATCTCAATTACCTTGTAGGAAATTTTCTCTTCTGATGCAAGAAATTAGTCAGTAAAGATATTATTTCTTTGCCCTTTGCAGAATCGTCGAGCACCAGCGGTAGCAGCAGTAGTGCCAAGAGGCCGCGTATCGAGCAGATTCCAGCGGCCAACTTGGACGCCGATGATCCCATCGATAATGACGATGATGACGCTGTAAGTCCGACCCAGCCGAGCTGAAAACAATTACTCTGTAAATAATCGTGCTATTAAGCCAGAAATAAGTAACCCCTGCTGGTTACCAGTAACCAAGTTGTGATGTTCATCAAATTATGAAATTTCAGCCAGTAACTCAACGTTTTTGGTAAAGAGTCACCAAACTTGCTTGGTAGTTTTACAGATTTAAGCAATTTTGAAGTAGCTTGTCAGATTGTGATTATATAAATTATGTCTTGATAATGGAACTGTCTTGTCTTTTTTTTTCTTCAGAGTGATTCCTCGGACAGTGATGATGACACAGCCGATCTCCTTGCTGAGCTGAACAAGATCAAGAAAGAGAGAGCTGTGGAACAGGCCAAGAAAGTTAGTATATTAAAATAGGACAATCTCAGACAAATTCTGAGCTAATAGACCGATGGTTACCCTTTTAGAAACTTAGCAGTACCGCAACTTAAACAGAAACACTGTCATATGTCACAAAACAAGATTTGATGGATCTGTGCTCATCTTTGTTTGTTTAATCCTCTCAGGATCAAGAAAAGAAAGTCGAGGAGGAGAAGATAAGAACAGAGAATATTCTCAGTGGCAACCCCCTGATGGCCAACTCCAATAAGAGTGACTTCAAAGTCGCCAAGAGGTGAGTGACTTTGAGTATCGTCGAGGGGATGAAAACTAAAATCCACAGCCATATTGCAGATGATACCTTACATTTGGCTCTTAATAGTACAGATAAGATGCTGCTCTTAGCTAAGAGTAAAGAAGACTTGGGGCCTTTCTTAAAGTTCGGCTCCGGCTCCGGCTTTGTCTCTGTTTTCATACGCTGAAGATATAGGTTGTGGTTTGCCAAATAGGCTGAAGCTCTGTTGTCATTTTCAAACCGAGAATCTACTTCCTAACTGCAGCCAAAAGCCTCTATTTTGATACCTGTAATTTTGAAATGGATCCATGAAATGGAGGCGGAGCCAGAGCCGAGCTTTGAGAAAGGTCCCCGATTGGTCCTGCTAGGATCATCTTTCTCAAAGGCAAGCTCTACCTTCTCCAAGAGAAGTTGCCTGTTTGTGGCCTCCGACTTCTACAGGAGGCTACTTAGACAGTTCGCCTGTCTGTATTGAAAGATATACTTTCTGTAAGAATGCCAGCATTGGGCCCAGCAGTACACAGCAAAGAATGAAGGGGCCGATTTCATGAAGCCCTACGATCGATCGTAATTCGAGTTACGAAGGATAACCCATCGTATCCTATGTAGGGCTGCAATGCATCACATGTCCTACGATTGATAGTAAGCTACGATGCGTTTGGTGAAAACAACCCCCAGGAACTTGTTGCCCGCCCTTGTCACATACTATCCAGACTCCCTTTCATTTCCAAACGGTGTTAATATACCGATGTAACTTCCAGCAGCTATAACGAGCAATCCATTCACTTGGTTCACTTTCAGGTGGGACGATGACGTTGTCTTCAAGAACTGCGCCAGAGGGGAAGACGACAAGAAGGAGAAACTCTTCATCAACGACACGCTGCGATCCGAATTCCACAAAAGATTCATGGACAAATACATACACTGACGCAGTCTTTACATTCGCCATCTGTAGAAAGAAAAAAAACATCTGAAAGGGGATTCCAAGGACTGGGAAGAAGCTTTTTAAAAGAGTGTTGATGAAAAAACCAAGCATCGATTGTTTTTAACCAACATGACATCAGAGATGGCAAGCTGTTATTCAATTTGGCTATCAGGGACAGCTTTGATGTCGTGCAAGATGGTCGGGGGTTCCAATCCAGCTCAGGGAGTCATTTTTTGAAGTTGCACGGCAGGAAATACTGCGTAGAAAGAAAACAAAACTGCTTATCCAAAAATATTGCTCCTAACAAGTAGCTGTTATAAAGCAAGAATGTATTTACCAAACGGAAAACACAAATATTGCTTCAAAAATGTTGCTTCAAGGGGAATGAGTCACATGTCGACCCTAGTCAAATTTTAGTTTTATATAGAGCTTTCATAAACTGAAAACCACATGTTGATATGACTTTTTGTTCCGAAGTTACGTAAAATTATGCAAATGACGACGAAAACTACAGTTCTGAGAAAAACGCCTTTAAAGTTTTGGTTTATTTTTTGGGAAAAACGCTTTTTAATGATTCCAAGATATGCAAGGCTTCAGAAAATCACATTTTTAATCAACTTTTGATGGAGTTCTGTAAAATTAAGTTAACACATGTGATAAATAAGGATTTAAACAACCAAATTATTCAGTAATCCCAAAACTTGAAAAAACCACCCCTCACACTAAAATAACCGTAATCTCCATTCGGGATTCCACGACATGTGACTCATTCCCCTTGATCATGTCACAAATTTGTACTCCAAGGAAAAATTTGCCAAGTACCAGTTTAATACAAAATTAGAATGCATTCTGTTACTCTTTGACTGGTAAACATGTGTTTACTGAGCTTAACATTCATTCGTGCTGGATTAGTTACGAGCTTCGTGACCTCTTGAGAATTGAGGTTCTTACTTTTTCATTCTTATCTGCACTCGAAGCTTTACAGTCTGTCTGCTAGAAAGAAAAACATTCAAATTGAAGTGAGTTTTCATAACATCTGACCACTTGAGACTTTATCCAATTTCCTTGGTTTTTTAGGGGTTTATCGGGGTTTTATTTTCACAACAAATTAATTTAATGTAGAGCCGACCGGTTGTGTTTTTGTGTTAGTTTTAGTTTAATTTTGTTTTTTTGTAAAAGTGACATTGCGTACGAACGCTTGAATGTAAATACAGTAATACTGAAAATAATCACTTTGTACATCATGTGTCTCGAGTCTATAATGCTGTTTGTTCTCACTAACTTCCCGGTGTGGGCCTCATTAATATGAAGAATATTAGAGAGCATGTCTTTGTTCTGTGTTACACAGATAAAAAGACAATGTGCACTTCTGCCGGTCTTGAATTCGATCAGTAACGATAACCAATTCAAGTAATAAACTGCTGCAAACTGCTCATCAAGTCATGATCTGAAATTTATCAAATGCTTGGAGTTAGGAGGGCCTGATGCATTTTGATCCTAGAAGGATCTTAATCAAAATCTTCGATAAAGATCCTGCTAAGATCGAAACGCGTCAGGCCCTCCAAACTCGCTGGTTCGAATTCCGCTCTAGTCAATTTTTCTGTGTTCACTTTCCAAGCAGTAAAGATCATATGGCAGACTTTCAAGATGGCAGCTACAAATGAAGTTTCCTATCTTGAGTCACGCACTGTTAATAATCCATTCTAGTGACGTGACCAAATACATATGAGGTCTGTAGGTATTTTTATCTCTCTTGAAATAAATCTTAACTACAAAACTAGTACCCTGGCGAGCTTCTTCAACTACAGTACTGTAACTCCACAATAAAAAGATACTAATCTTCAATTTCCTATTGGTGACAAGGAATACATACAGACGAATGTCAAACTACCCAAAATAGTTACTAACATAAACAAAAATACAAAGATCTAAAAATTAAACATGTTTAACTTCAATACAAGTAATAAACTGCTGCAAACTGCTCATCAACCAAAATAATGAAATTTATAAAATGCTTGGAGTTAGGAGGGCCTGACGCATTTCGATCCTAGCAGGATCTTTATCGAAAGCTGAAAGATAAAAAAAAATCTTCGATAAAGATCCTGCTAGGATCAAAACGCGTCAGGCCCTCCTAATTCCAAGCATTTTAAACTTCAATTAAATTTTCTGACCACATAACTCGTAACATAAGCATGAGAAAAAATAAAAACGTCTATATAGGCATATGTATTTTCGTATGAAAATATGCAATTTAAACAAAAATTGAGCTGTCGTGTAACCTTAAATTGTAAATATATTTTCAGGTGAGCCAATTCACTCATCAAACTGATAAGACACCTGCAATTGAAATCAGTGGTTGCTGGTTTGAATCTCCCTCGAACCATGATCAGTGACGTCATTTATCACAAACACACCTTACTTGGTTTTCCTGAATACTGAATACATTTAACTGAGTACAATATAGTTTGACTATTGAAATGAAATGACAAGAAAGACGGCGACAAAATGCATATAAATGCTAGACAACTTAAACTTCCATATTTTTCACACACACTATTGAAAGTCAATAAATGAATATGTTATATTTTCTTTGTAAGAGTTATTATATTTCAGTTCTAACCATTTTGTTCATGCTGAAAAGGAAACTTAAAATGCAACCCAAACCATGAAATTTGCAGACTACAAACCCAAATGCACACAGTATTAAAAAAATCAATCATCAAATAACCGCAAGGGAAACTGACTGCAGAGGGCTGGGCAGCTGATTTGGCCCAGAGCGCCGGTACAGTGTTTCAGAGGTCGCTAGTTTGAATCCCGCTCCAGTCATTTTTTTTAAATTGTTACTTGTAAAGCCACTTCAACCAGTTATGGCTGTATAAATATTAGACTTCCATTTCTAGTTTTCTAGGGACAACAGAATATGTGTCACTTATTTCACATTAGTATAGATGTCATTATCCAGCTTGAGGTTCTGGTTGAGCTAAAAAGAATTGGTCAAATTTGCAAAATCTGACACATTTTTAAAGGATGGTTGACAAATACGTCAGTCCATGTCACTCTCCATCACCATATCAGCTTTCTATCAGTCCTCTACAATTTAGGCACTTCATCCACTTTAGGCCAACTATCCACTTTGCCGACGGCTCCCGTCCTCTTCATCAGTTCTTCCATACGACCCTCAAACACGCTAAAGATGCCCCCTAAAAAAATAATAAAAAACACCCCAAACACAAGGAATGAAACAATTACTCAAAAGAAAAATATTGTTAGTGATCAGCAAATGGTTATTGAGTAGTTGAACGATCATAAATATTGGTATCAGTAATGATTACTACTACTTCTTATCGTGTCCACACACATCAGATGTTGTGTTTCAGCAAAAGCTGGACACAGCTCCTAGCAACATCATTGTACTCTGCAAGGTCCTCAGCTTTGCATTTATGCTCCATTAGAGGACGCTTCAAGAGGTGCTCCATAGTTTGTGGCTCAGTGCCACATATACAGGTTACATCATCAGTGTCTTGGAAGCCCCACTTCTTGATAGACACCCTGCAGCGGCCAGTTCCAGTTCTCAGTCTGTTGAGGCATTTCCACTCAGTCCAGGTAGAGTCAGCACCAGGGGGAGCTCTTCGGAGCCACTAAGAGCCATACATCTCTCTCTCTAGGTCGTCCTCAGACAAGCCTTCCATCGTCACTTCCAGTCATTCCGGTTTTCGATACTCGCCAGCCAGCTCGCTGGTGCTTTGCACTCCTGCGTCCTTCTTGAGAACATCCGGATATTATCTTGGTGGAACTTGGGTTTGCTAGCTTCTTTGCTATTCAAATGATGCGATTTGTGGGACACCTACAGCTTAGGCTAAAAGACAATTCTATAATTCTGTTTCTGGTCGTACCTGTATGAATGAAGAGGACCTTCTTTCCCTTGAATGTCTCCGGTTTCTCCTTCATCAGCTTGACGAGATAAAACGCCGTCTTCCCAGTGTAAACTGGGTCCAGGATGATGCCTGTCGTTGCGGCAACCTCAAAGATGAACTCTATCAAACAAGCCAACAAGAGACATATATACCCTTCATGTCACTGAACTGTAGCAAAAAAAAGTTAGCATAATCTAAAGATTTTTCAACAACTTGTTTTTCGTCTCTTTGAAACTCTTTACCTGATGGTTAATGTTCCCCATGCACTCTTATCTTATCTGATGAGCTATTTTCTTTTTCACAGGAATGTCAAATCCTATCTTGTGACGAGGGCTCAGACACTTTTCAGACTTGACTTGATAAAATTTGACTTGTGACTTGACTTGACTAGTGAAAATTTGACTGTGACTTGACTTGACTTGATAAAATTTGACTTGTGACTTGACTTGACTAGTGAAAAATTTGACTGTGACTTGACATGACTTGAGAAAATTTGACTTGCAACTTGACTTGACTGGAGAAAATTTGACCTTGACTTGACTTGATAAAATTTGACTTGGGACTTGACTTGACTTGACTTGAGAAAATTTGACTTGGTCACAAGTCTGCTACTTTAATACATCCGTTATTTATGGTTTCTCTTGTAGTTCCCCTTACCTAGTTCCTCAGGTGTAGACAGGGAGTAGCCCCTACCCACACCATCGTGAATATCACACAGGTCAGCAGACCGTACCCCAGGGTGTCTGTCACCCCATCCGATGCCGTCCAAGATCCTATCCACCTCAGAGTGGAAGTATCCGGCGTTGTCCCCCACGGCCATACCGTGGATCCTGGTAGTCCAAATTTGTCAGACATGAAATATCATGATACACTTTCAGCCAATCTATTGAATCAAGATTTGCAGTAGCCCTAGCCCACTATGTGCTTGTGGAGAGGAGCAGACAATGGATCACATCATAGATGCCTGCCCTCTCCAAAGACTAGAAGGAGGAATAGATGCCCTCCATGCAGCAAACCAGGAGGCAACTGCTTGACCAGCCTTCACCAATGGGGCAGTAGCCCTAGCCCACTATGTGCTTGTGGAGAGGAGCAGACAATGGATCACATCATAGATGCCTGCCCTCTCCAAAGACTGGAAGGAGAATTAGATGCCCTCCATGCAGCAAACTAGGAGGCAACTGCTTGGCCAGCCTTCACAAATGGGGCAGTAGCCCTAGCCCACTTGTGCTTGTTGAGAGGTGCAGACAATGGATCACATCATAGATGCTTGTCCTCTCCAAAGACTGGCAGGAGGAATAGATGCCCTCCATGCAGCAAACCAGGAGGCAACTGCTTGACCAGCCTTCACCAATGGGGCAGTAGCCCTAGCCCACTATGTGCTTGTGGAGAGGGGCAGACAATGGATCACATACCTCTCCAAAGACTGGAAGGAGGATTAGATGCCCTCCATGCAGCAAACCAGGAGGCAACTGCTTGACCAGCCTTCACCAATGGGGCAGTAGCCCTAGCCCACTATGTGCTTGTTGAGAGGAGCAGACAATGGATCACATACCTCTCCAAAGACTGGAAGGAGGATTAGATGCCCTCCATGCAGCAAACCAGGAGGCAACTGCTTGGCCAGCCTTCACAAATGGGGCAGGAGCCCTAGCCCACTATGTGCTTGTGGAGAGGAGCAGACAATGGATCACATCATAGATGCCTGCCCTCTCCAAAGACTAGAAGGAGGATTAGATGCCCTCCATGCAGCAAACCAGGAGGCAACTGCTTGGCTCAAGGACTACACTAAATAAATAAGATAATTTGTAGTTCAATCAAATGGCAAAGATGTTAGAAAACAAATCCTTCACCTCATTTGGGACTTTGTTAAATAATTGGACAGGCCCAGTCCAGCGATGGTTCCTCCACTGCCTACACCGACGACCAAATCACTGAATTTCTTGGGCGCTTCCTATAATGGAAAAACGAGACAAGAATTTCCCATCAATGATATCTGAGCTTCCCAATTTTCAGACTTTTGGAAGATTTGTTCTTCAAATTACCTGTTCAAGAAGTTCCCGAAAAGCCTCTACGTAGCCATAGACTCCGATGGAGTTTGAACCGCCGCAGGGAATGAAATAAGCTTTTTCACCTTTTTCCTCTCTGTTGCCAAAAGAAAAATGAGGGAAGAAAATAATGAATCATGGAAATTTTGTTCATAACCCTGTTTTTATTAAGCTGGACAGAAATGTCATGCTTAGCAAAGTCATGCTTTTGTGCTAAGCAGCGCATGAAATTGGCCCAAGGAGCCAATGGAGAGATCTTTTAAGCTTTTGGATGATGAAGATGAGCCCAAACCAGATCCTCAGCTGAGGTTTGAAAAGAACCTAAGGTCCTTGGTTCACTCCAAGACCAGTGAATAAAATGATATGCATGCAATGAAACTCACTTAAGTTTCTCCACCAGTTTATCTGCCCTTTGCTGGATGTCAGTCCCGTACGATGCGTCGCTTGGGACGAGATGAATGTTTGTGCCGACGAGGCGATCCAGCAAGACGTTCCCTTTGCAAGGAACCTTCTCTGGATCCTGTGGGACAATGGAGATGGATGGTATGATGATCAATGGGCTGGCTGGTGTGATGACAACGGTGATGGGTCATATTCACCGTAACCCACCTACATACCTAGTCTGAGTATAACCCATTCTATACTTCGTGCCACTACGTACGAACGTCTGATACATGCATGCATGCAAATGTTATGCAACGCGGCACATAAGCCAATCAGATCTGTTTTGAGAACATTTCCGTCAGGATCGTGACAGAGGATGTTGATTGGTCAATTTTGTACGTCCGCGCGGCAGCAGCTATTTTCGTGATAGACGTGCTCGCCAAACAGTACGATGCTGAGTAAATGCCCCCTGATTGGTCAAAACTTAGAGCGGTCAGTGCTGGGATGGCTTGCATAATTAATCAGGAAATCTGCACGCATGTGATAGATGCTCTCTCGCTTTACGACGAGTGCATCTATCATATAGACTACTGCATACCACAGTTTATCACACATTGTTTTTCCTGTGGTAAATATGGTATCCTGTACGATACACCACAGTGTGGTTTGTGTGGTAATGCATGCTTTATGATCCAGATTCCCAGTGGAGACTGTGGTAATGTGTGGTAAGCAGCTCTTGTCTAGTGTGGTAGGTGCAGAGGGTTAGGGTCAAGGAAAGTTGATCAAACCATTGATGTTGATGATGAAGATGACAGTGTTGAAACTATTGCTGGTGAGAGTAATGCTATCAAACAATGATGATAATCAAGATGGTGATAAAAAAGACAATCGAGAGAGTTGACAAATATGCCAATGATTGGTCACGACCGCTATAATCACCTGTTCTGTGCTCTTCAGCAGCAAGTGTGTCGGCATTCCGAGTTGTCGTGCCGCTATGCAGGTGGCTCTGCTGTGATTGGACTGAATCCCACCACATGTGATGATCGTCGAGCAACCCTTAGCAACAGCATCAGCCAATAAAAACTCCAGCTTCCGAATCTGAACGTAAAACCAAAAAAAACATCAATTTTTTTGTTCACATGATTTCTCATGATACCAACACTTGACACAATTGCAAATAAGAGCTATGTTTGTTTAACTCAAAGGATTCCAGATCTGCGGATCCATATGTCCTATGCAGGGTACGCTAAAATGGGATCCGGATCAGCAGGATTTGTGATCTAATGTGCTTTAAACAAACAGGCCCTAAGACTAACTGCTCTGTTTGCAATTTAGCAGTTAATGATCCATAACAAAAAAAACGTATGACAACCTCTTTCCTTAACACGACGCAGTAAGTTACCAACCTTGTTCCCGGATAGTTGCGATCCCGTCATGTCATCTCGTTTAATGTAAAGCTCAAAGCCATCAGGGACACCAGGAACGAACCATCGCTGAATGGGGGTGTTCGGATGCACAAGCTTGTTTGGAAAGAAAGACAAGACTTTAATTATAGACATTGGTTTAAATATTATTTATACCTTTAACTAAATGTGACATCTCATTTCATTTTTGAAAGAATGATATGTCAGGTACAAGTGCTCTTCCTCCACGGTTGAACTTCACTGAGCAGTGAACTGCTGTGTTCATATTATGATCATGTGGATCGGTTTGCGGAAACACCATGTAAGAATCGTTCGTACTTTCGCACTTCTATTTCGTGCGCACTTCTCGTAAGGTCTCAATGTTTTGACTAGCATGCTCTAGTCATCATCAGGAGACCACAAAATAGTAGTGCTAATGTACGGATGATTCTTGCATGGTGTTTAAGCAAACCGATCCACATAACCAATTGTCACCATGAAATAAAGCCTCAAATATTAATTTCTTGGTGTGTTCATTCCGACAAATTTTGATACATTTTGAAGTTATAAAAAATATAAGGGTCAATTACTACAGCTTGTAAATACACTGAAGGCCATTGAATTCAATGCACATAAATTTTGAGCAAAATCTGGGGACCCTCAAACCACTTGCAATTTTCAGTCACCTTCAATCGATGTTTGGGCAAGTTCAACTCGGCCGCCCACTGTGGTGCATCATAGTCATTGAGGTCACACCGGAGCTGGCTAGGGGATGTCATGGTATGGTGAATTTATTACTGACAAGAATACAACAAGCTGGGTGCTATAAATGATGGATTCCTGCTACATCAGCTAGCTTTGAAGTAATTAGAGTCTAGTTAAAAAAAACAAATTCCCACAAAATGTCAACAACAAACACGTGCACCCATGAAAACTTGAAGTTATTGTAGAACTTGGTCCACGTAATCACGAGAGGGCGCTAGTCAATTCAGCGCGCTGTACGTCAAAGGAATAAAAACAAACCAACCAACGCAATTTTTCGTTGCTTGCATGTAACTCCCAAAAGTGGTTTTATTTGGGTTTAAAAGAAGAAAATGACCTTAGACGTGAAGAGTGAGAAGAACAGGAGCAAGGATGATGCTAGTGATAAGAGGAAAGTGAAGGAAGCCCCAAGTACGAAGGTAAATCATTGGGTTGCCCAGTTTCCGGACCAACTTCTAGGCCTACTTCTACTCTAGCTTCTACTGTGTAGTTTTTTGGCTACTTTTTGGTGGGCGGGGCTAATATTTTGAGAAGGAATGTGGCGATCCTAAAAACACTACAGAGCCTATGGGAATGATCTGATGAAAAATAGGTAGGGCCTGTAGCCTGTTAGTAAGTAGGCCTAGTTAGGCCTACCCTGGTTTTCACAGGTTAAACTTGTTAAAAAAAACGTCAAACTGGGACAAGTTAACAAATGTTAACATGGACGGTTTATATTAATTTTATTGTCCCGCTAATGGAAATCTTTGTTAAGGGGAGTCATGCATCTAACTGGTGATCTGTGACTGTGTGAGAATAAGTATTTCTAATTGAATTGCCATTGTGTTTTTCTGTCATCTGAAAACAAAAGGTTGTGATCCGGTGCTTGCCTCCGACCCTGACTGAAGCCAGCTTCCTGGAGGAGATATCTCCTCTGCCAGATAACAACTACATGTGCTACGTCAAAGCTGATCGAAGGTATAGGCCTACACAACACAACAGCACTATGCTATTGGGGTTTACGAAATGGAGGCTGAGGCTCCATTCTAAAATTACAGGTTCGGAAGTAGATTGTCTGGTTTGAAAGGGAAAAAACAGAGCTTCAGCTTCAATGAAAAATGTTTCAGCATATGGATGACAGAGCTGGAGCCTGAGCCGGAGCCTCCATTTCATAAACCTCCTAAGTTTACATTGATGACAAGAGTCCGTTCATCAAAATTTGGCCCCTGGCCCCTGTGGTTATTTCACGAATACATCAAAATTTGTGTTAGAGGCTTGGGCCTCACTGTAGTTGACATAAAGCCTAACCATGTCACCATGATGATAGATCAAGGGTTACGATCGTCGCAATTAGCCTCTCCTTGTTGCTGTCTCTACCATGCAAACCTTCAAGCTTTATTGTCAAATTCATCTTTATCTGGCAGCCTGGAATCCAATGCCTTCTGTCGAGCCTACATCAACTTCGTCAACCAAGATGACATCCTGCCATTCCGTGACCTGTGGGACGGGCACCTCTTCGCGGATGCCAAAGGTAATCAATGAATCACCTCATCACCTTGATGCAGAAGATTCAAGAACTCTTGGAGGATGGCTTCCTTTGATGGAAATTTCAGGGTTAGAAATAAGGTTTGGTGAGGGCAAGGCCAATTTTCCATTGCAAGGGCACTTCCATTGGAAAATCATAATGTCTATGGAAACATTTGAAGGGGCACCAAGACCAAGAACCAGGGTATTGAAGGCCATGGCCTCCGTGGCCTCCGTTTATTTCCAGGCTTGAGACATGTGATTGAGTTATGTTTGAAACTGAATTCTAGGGCTGTGCGTTCTACCCGGGTACTCGAAACCCGACCGAAACCATCGAGTACCCGGCTCCATTTTTTCGATTCTATTACCCGTAAAAAAATAACAACCAAGCCCTTTTTCATATAATACATCACTGACCTGCAAAATTGGTAGTTGTTTGCAATGTCAAAAGCAGATTATTTCCCGCAAATCTGTACCGAAGCCGGCAGCGAGCCACAATTATCGACGCAGTCCGGCCGCGATCTACGGTACCCGACAACGCGACGCACCCCGGCCGCGATGTAGGCCTACATGTACCGACCAAAAATCCTACCGTGTACGGCAGACCATCGGAACCGACCGAGCCTACACCGTGCACACACACAGTACGTACGGTGTATACAGTATGTAGTCTTCCTGCCCACACGTGGTCGAGACTGGTGCACGTTGTTTTGACATCGTGGCTATTACGCGTGGCCGTGTGTGGGGCGGATACCAGCCATGGAACATTCGGGATTACCATGCTGACCATGTGCAGAATGCATCGTGATTACGTCTTAATAATGCGTTTGTCGCCCTAGTAATTTTTCTCATGTTATTTCTTAAGATCTAGCACATGTACGTGAAAAGTGTGTTTCTTCTAATTGGCCAACTGGACAAAATTACCGACTGAAATTCAAGTAAGATTTAGCTGATCAGGAAAATGCGATTTACGGGGTGGTCAGAATATTTTACGGGGAACACGCAACGAAATAACAACCCTGACAATACATACATCGTGTTTGATGTCGGTGTTCGATGTCGGAAAAAAGATCACGCTAACTTTTGCTTGGCCTGTCATGTCGGTAGAAATAACGTAAACTAAAATTCGGCACCCCTAAAAAAAAGCCGAAATCCGCTAAAGGTCGGGGTGTTTTGGGGAAGGTCTGGTAATTTTTTAGCACGCCTGGCTCGGAGCCCCGATACGGTACTCACCAACGGCCATTACGCAATATACTTCCGGGTTCTTAATTTCTTATGTTTTATATTATATCGCGGGTACCCGGGTACCCGCCCGTTTGGGCAAAGGGTACCCGGGTCCAAAATTACCCGTGAATGCACAGCCCTACTGAATTCGTTGATTGCTTTTCTTTTATGGCACGAAGGCATGAACTATCCAGCTGTGGTGGAGTTTGCTCCCTACCAGAAAATCCCGAAGAGGCAAGGGAAGAAATTGGATGCTCGCTGTGGCACCATAGAGGATGGTGAGTGATGACCAGGGCCATTACTGAGAAGCTATGGATCAAGGAAAGGGAACATGGATGAGCTGGTTAATGAGCCAGTATGGAGTGGTTACAGGGTCTAAAGTGGTTGTGGAAGTGGGGGTAGGCTTCTAGGTGAGACCCAAGAAGTTGGAAAGTAAGACATCTCGTACACCGTCCTGGACGGAGGCCCTGTCAGAGAGTATCCTGAATGAATATTGCTACTCCTCCAGGGGTCGATGTCACCAAACTCATCGTAACTTGCCATCAATCGTAGGACTAATGATGCATTGAAGTATGACACAATGGTTTGTCCTTTGTAACTGGAGTTACAAGCAATTGTAGGACTGTGAAATCGACTTGGGCAGCGAAGCTTACCCACCCTACCAAAACGAACATATGCACAGTTTTGACTGTGCACTCTTTTCCTCAGTGCAAAATTTTTCACTGTCTTGTCACATCATATCTAAAATTTCTGTTGCCAAGACTGGTGGAGCACCATGTTATACTTCCTTGCATCTTTAAACCAGAGTGGTTTTGTGTTCGTATTGATGTGGTTTGTTTTGTTTCTTTGACCAGATGAAGACTTCAAGAAGTTTGCAGAGTCCCTGCAGGCTGAGGTGGAGCGCTTGCCCAGCGCCGAGACATACCTGGAAGAGCTGGAGGCCAAATTGTCCGAGAAAGAAGGTGGGTCGAGGAGTCTTGTAAAATGTGCATCTTGCCAGGCCGGTTGGTCTCTAGCCGTTGCTCTTCCGTTTGGTTAGACGTATGATGGACCTTAGGTCCAAAAGTTGACAAGTTATTCAGATGGGTGAGATTAAAAATGTTTCCACTTTTCTGTTTCTGTTTTGTTTCAGCAAAAGATATGACTCCTTTGCTGGCTTTCATCAAAAACAAGAAGCTGGAAAGAATTGTAAGTATGAAGATACTTCATTTACCCCTTTCAGGACTAGAGAAGACAAACTTGGAAAATATCTTGCCTTTCGTTAAGATCCCTGATACTAGGTCAAAACAGCACCCTTTAATCCAGTATAGCGTTTAAAAAGTGCAAATTAGGCTTGCCCTTCACCGACGTGGATGAGCACTGTATACTCAGTGCTTGTGAGAGCACGTGAAAAAATCACATGCTGGCTCAGGTGGGATTCGAACCCACATATTCATGTTTAAAAAGTGATTAACTAAGCAAGGTTATTAGTCTAGCTGGCTCTCAGGACTTGTGGACTTATACCTTGTTCTATTTACTTCCGAAAGGTCCTCCAGGGACTATACTGGAAGTTGAGAAGATGAGAAGAAGATACAGTTTTAGAGGTGGGAGGAAAACCCCAGAGTAATATTCTGGGTAAAATTCACAGAATTAGCTATAGGGACTGAAAACCCAATCCACTTGTGGACCGAGCCGGAATTGAACCCGGTCCGCAGAGGTGAAAGGCGAGGAAAGAACCGCTAAGTCAACCTGACTCAACAGTAAGTTAGAAGATGCTGGATTTTAACATCCACCTAAGGAACCCTGTAGACCCAATTTTCATCAGGCACTCAGCTACATTGCCTAGGGCAAGCCAGGCTTTGACTTATTCAAACTTTTTTCAACTTTGAGCAGAAGATCCGTCAGGAAGCCCGCGAGGAGCGCCGACGCAAGGAGCGCGAGCAGAAAAAGCGGGACGACGAACGGCGGCAGAAGCGCGAGGATGAGAGGCGGCGCCAACGGGAGAAGACGCGACTGAAAGAGCGAGATGCCAAAGAGAAGGACAGAGGAAAGGATAAGAAGGGAGAGTCGGACAGAAATGAAACTCAGAAAGTCAAGGTACAAAAAGTAGAATCAATAATCGGGAAAATTTAGTTGGAATTTTTCATTTTCAATCCTACCCCAGTCCAAAATGTTACCATTACCTTCCTTCATCTGACAAAATCTAGAAATATCCATCATTATACGTCAGAGAGAAATGAAACTTGCTGATCATAACAAAATTGAGCAGCTAGACAGAAAGGGTCTTTCGTTCACCGCTCAAATCAAGAGAATCCAGCTAAATTTGAGAGACTTGGCTCTCAGGTCCAGAGCTCAGCCAAATTTTCCTCCCTGAACAAAAATGCAAATGCGTCAGTATCTTTATGACCAGTTTGTCACGATTCACATTTGCTTCTTGTTTACAGCTGCTTAAGAAACCAGATGGGGAGAAGAACACCAATAGAGGCGACTCCGCCGCGGATGAGAAGAACAGAGATAAAGAGAAGACCGGGAAAAGGGACCAGACTAGACCAGACGACAGGTATGCACTCGATTCACATAGCGCCCTCTAGTGGTGTTGATGCCTCGATTTACTGAAAACTTGATTTGACTATCCCTGTGGTGTATGTTATTCGAAGAGGGGATGTACACTCTGCAGTATAGAGTGCGGTAGAGCGTAAACTCTTTTGTTCTCATAAAGCAAATGCGGGCGGGGACACTGCAGTATGGTATGTTGCGCCGTCGAATCGGTGTATAGGAGGCGAGGCTGTTTCTGTTAAACTTGCAACGAGATTTGCGGAATGATTAATCACCGTTTCTTGCTCTTCTTGATTTGTAGGAAGGAGAAAGACTCTCACCAACAGTCCCGATCGGACAGAGACCACCATCGGTCATCTGGTCCACTGGACAGAGACGAAAGGGACAAGGGCCGACTGAAAGATCGAAATCAGGATCACGATCGAAGCGACCGTGACAAGGATCAGGGGAGGAGAGGAGAGCGGGATCGTAACAAGGACAGGGACAGGCGTGGAGGCGGTGGAGGGGCAGACAGACCCCGTGACAGAGACCGAGACAGACACCGTGGGGGAGAGAGGGAGAGAGGACGCGACGGAGACACAAGAACATCCACGGAAAATCGCTCTAGCAAAGGTAGCTTCTCCTTCTAGACTTCGTCACATTTGAGAGACCAGAAACACTCTTGAACAAAAGTGTCTTTCGAGATAGATTTCAAATAATTCTAAGCATGTGCTGTGATATAAAACGTTCTTGATCCTAATATTAGATACTGTCGTCTGTTTCTGTTTTAATCAGATACAGACACATCTCAACCATCGAAGGGACAGCCATCAAAGAGCCAGCCTCAGAGGGATGAGAGACGTGAAAGCTCCCGGAGAGATTCGTACAATGAGAGGTCACATAGACAGGGAGGAAGAGACAGTGAAAGAGGCAAGAAGGAAGAGCCGTCCCGCTCCAGCGAGAAGAGACCCGACCGAGACAGTCGTCCTAAACCAACAGAGCAGGGCAGAGAGGCATCGGGGAAGAAAGACGAGAAGGAGGCTTCTTCAAGTGAGACGGCGCGAGCACACAGAAGGCGGAGCTCCGATCTCGGAACTGACTCTTCTGAGGGAACTAGCGAGAAGTCCGGAAGATCGTCTAGAGGAAAGGAAGGATCCGATCGTCTTCGCAATAAGGTAGTCAAAAACTGCTATCTTGTAAAGTCAGTTCCAGAATTGTGTTTGATTATCTCTCTATCATGTGGATTTTTGAGGGTTTAAATCCTTTTTTCATTCTCGATCTTTTTTTGGTACAGGATCGCCCAACCATGGCTCTTTATCAACCAGGTCACAGGGCATCAGGTTCAAAGGGGTCGGACGGTGGGGAGAAGTCGAGCAGCGCAAGGTCCAGCCCCAGGGACGGCAATGCTAAATCGGCTTCTCAACAAAACAAAACGGAGTCCACCGAGGACAGGAGCGACTGGGGGAGGGACAGTAAGGACACCACGAGGGAGGACAGAGCCTCAGAAGGAAGAGGAGGCAGGGGTCAAGTGAGCAGTGACCAACGGCGTCAAGATCCGCAACGAGATGACAGGAGGGACAGAAGAGACGGAGGACGGGGCCCACGAGGAGGCGACCAGAGACCCCCGCGGAGGGATGGAGGCAGGGATGATCGACCTCGACGGGAAGACAAACCCAGAGATAGCGATCGACCCCGAGATAAAGGCACCAATCAGCCAAGAGATGGAAATACCAAACCGAGGAGCGGCGAGTCAACCCGAGGCGGCCCCAGCAACAAACCCCGCGGCGACAAAGTCCCTTACACCTCGAGGGACGGAGATCGCTCACAGGACAAGCCAAGAGATAAAGGAGGCGACAGAAGAGGAAGCACTCCAAGAGAAGACGATCGAGCAAATAATGACAGACAGAGAGACAGAGGCTCTGACAAGCCTAGGGGAGGTGACAGGAGGACTGACAAACCCCGTGAGAAACCCAGAGGGGAAAGACCTACAGACAAAGATGGTCAGAAACCAATGAATAAGGGGGACGATAAGTAGAGAGACTAACAAACAGACCCAACTAGAGAGGGTCATTCTCTTTAAACCCTAGGGATAATTATAGACCCGTTATTGTCCAAAGACCAGAACACCAAACAGAAAGGCATTCAGGGCCCAATTTCATGGAAACAGTTACGGTCAATTTTTGTGCTTACGGGCACTGCTTCACGTGAAATCGATTTCATGGAATCCGTAAGGAAGACTTTCAGTTAGCGAAGAATTTCTAGCATAACTGTAATTATTCTCTGCTAACGGGCTGTCAGATGCATTCTGCAGGAAAACCTGCCTTCCCCTTTCCAAAAAGCAAACTCTCCCGTGAAATACGCTATTAAACCGTAACACCAACAAAAGTATGCTAACGTAAGCGAAGAACTTTTGCTAACGGCAACGGATTTCATGAAATTGGGCCCAGGTGGAGTGTATATCTTTTGAACAAAAAATCTGTTAATTTTGGAAACATTATTTTGACAAAGACAAGTGGCAGTTCCACTTTTTAAATTTTTCTCGGTTCAATTTCTGCAACTTGCGAACTTGAACAAAAACAGGTGTGCCTCTAAGATGCTTGAAATCTCAGTTGATTAAACTGAAAGGACTGTTCTATTTGCACCATGCGAGACCTATAGAGGGCGCTATACTTCACATCAAGTATACTTTTGGGGAAAAAACAAATTGCGGACTCGGGACAAAGTCATTTTCTTGTTCTTGTTACAAGAGATTGTAATAAAAACCAAGCTACATAATTACATTAAATTCTTGGTTTGTTTGTTTATTTGTTTTGTTTATGGTTGAATTTATTAATTAAATTTATAATTGGCTTCTTTACTAGTGTCAACTTATCAAAAACTAACCATACAAAACCATAAAGGTAGTATCATACTTTGGTAGCATACCGCATCGAAACAGAAATCTTCACAGATTTACATATAACTTACAGGGTATAAAGATGGTGGTGTCAGAAACATACCATTAAAATATTTCCGCCAGAAATGGTGTATTTATCCAGAAAAGGGTCAAAACAGTGACCAAAATTATTTTTGATCTTTTAAAGATCAAAAATAAAAGAGAAAAGACTTAAGAAACACTGGCAATTGTTCACTGTTATGGGCAGCGTATGGGACTGAAATTTTCACAGATGACTGTTATTGTATCTGCCTTGATATTTTTGCCCATGAATCTGTATTTCTTTGACAAAAAAAACGAAGTATGATATTACCTTTACTAACCACGTGCACTTTCAACACAAAACAATCAGAAATTGGTAAAATCGGTGAAATATTAATTACTTTTCATATTTTTGAAAATGTACAAATGAATGATTTTTGTGGAAACTTTTTCTGTGGTTTAGGAAAAGTTAAGAAAGAGTTTTCCTGAAAGTCATGCAAGGATAAAATGGAACTGAAAAAATAATGTGGGGGTTGTGGGTACACACAATTATAATTGGCCAACCAAATTACCAGCAACAACAATAGACCTATGGCTGTTCTAAGGTTTGGTAAGAACAACTTCTGGAACATGTCGCCCTGTTCCAAAGTGGACCGAATTTAGCGACCACAATATTTCCACAATGTAGTTAGGCCGCGTCCGAAACGACTGTCTAGAGCTAGGTCTAGGTCTTCGCTCCATTGGAAGTACGCGCAGAAACCTAGACAATAGACCTAGCCGTAGCTCTGGAAGCCCGTTTCGGACACGGCCTTAGTCACTCGCAGGTGACCGATTAACTACTGCCACGAGGGAGGAGCCGACCTTTAACCCGGCCTGTGATTGGTCGATTGTTTTGCATAATTATCAGACGTCACAGCATTATGCAGCACTGTGTGTGGCGTTATCCTAGAGAAACCCAGTGAACTTTGCGTTCAACGTTCAACTTGGACACAATATTTCATTCAGCGGATCATCCGTTCGCACGAGGACAGCGGTAAGTACAAACCCAACGCATTTTTCTTCTCTTTAGTTAAAAAGAAAATAAATCTTTATCGAATTGACAATTTTCCCTAATAGATCTTTCATTGCAATGTTAAGCCTGAAAATAGTTGAGTATGCTGACCAAACTATCGATGATGGGGCTGAATTAACCTTCGTGATTTTTGTAAGAACCTTCTTTTTCCAGATGTTTTTAACATTATAGCCCAATTATATGGCTTACATTAATACCAATTAATTACCTTTCATAATGTTTTTAATTGGATAAACATATAATTAATATAGCGTAGGCTAGCTAATTGTTTTGAGATTTGTATTTGATAACTAGGCCTCAATATTGTTCCCGGGGTAGAACTATAACTGTGTATATAGGATTAGGAACAAGGGTCCCTCAGAAATACATTTTTAACATAGATACAACAAAACCAAATCAAAAACTTTAAAATCTTATCATGATACTTTTATAGAGTCTCTTGATAGGAAATCCTCGTGAAAACCACCAGATGTTAACTTATGGTTCTAGAGTATATTACTGTTTATTTCGGCTGATGTTACAAACAGGATATCGGTCAACTTGGAAATGGAATTCATTTCGCATGATATAACATGTCTCTCCGCGGCACGACCGCTGCAGTGTGCAGTGGCCTAGTGACCTTCGCGAACTTTCCTCTCATTTTGAGGGTAGGGTGCCAGCCTGGAAAATCGAGGGAGAGGAGCCTGCTTAATAAAATGCGTTTAAGTCGTTTACTCTCGAGTTAAAACTTCGTGTAGTCATAAACTGGCATGACAAAATGGCGGTGGGAAAACGTCACTTTATTGCATGTTTCAAACAAAATACAAATCTCCTAATTACTATCCTCAAGAAAATTACTAGATTAATTTGAAATTAGGGGAATGTGTCAGTTCTTAAGAAGATTGCCTGTCAATTACTTCGTGTGACATGGCCCAGGGAAACTACATTTCATCAGGACCAGTGGCGTAACTGGGGGTGGGGCAACAGCTAGGGGCACGTGTCCTGGATGTCACTTTTTACGGGTGCCAAAAAAGCAAAGGCAAAAACAGAATTGAAAAAAAAAATGGGGTATAAAATTAAAAAGAAGCTGTTGAAGTTATTGGAAATCTAATCCGGCGACGTTTGAACAAAGAAAGAAAGATTCCAATTTCAAATTTTGTTTCTGATTGGCATCAGAAGTTGGAATTTTAGCGCTTGCCCCGGGCGCCGTTTTCCCTAAATGCCACTGAGCATAGCATTCTTCAAGTTCAGTGTGTTCAGTGAAACATCGTCCACTTTGTGTACTTCCTGCAACACTGTAGATGTGGGTGAAGGGTCACCAATACTTACTAACACGATCCCAAGTTCACGTCTGTGATGTCAATGCAATGTTTAACCATAATTCTTGCTCTATGGTTAAACACACTCAAGCAGTGGCGGTTCTACGGGGTGGGGGAGGGAGAGGACTAGGGGTGGGGGGCTTCAGCCCGCCAACAATTTTGTTTAGCCCCCCTAAAAAATGCAATTGAAAAAGAAATCTCGAAATACTGGATTTGTTCAGTTATTTAGCGCCAATTACATAAAAACGAGTTGTGTAGGCTATAGGTGTATGATTTTCTACTCCTAATAAGACATAGCAGAAGCGAGTGTTAGAAGAAGGGTCTGGCCCCAAAAAATATTGGGTCTTCTAGCCCCCCAACTGTGCAATATTGGCTCTATAACCGCGCCAGCTTAACCCCCAAAACGGTGGTTTTTCAAGAACCGTGAGTAATGACCAAACCACCGCCTGAAATTGGAAACAATTTTGAGGTCAGTAGCCTATTCCAATTTTGTGTACCTGAATGATAAATCGTAATGAAATGGTGACCCTCTTTTTCTGTTTCATTCATTCATTGAAACAATTATTTTGTTATCTGAAACTTGTAACAGGTTAGGCCTACAGGTTCCAAAGACCAAAACCAGCCCAGCCGCGCCCATGCACTGTTACCCGCATGATATGACGTTTTCGAACATTTTGTCCTGTTGCTATTTCTTTGACCCAATATTGCATGTTCTATACTTTCATCGATGTCCCATTAAGTTTGTGTGGGGTAATCATCTTTTTATTCCATTTTCGACATGCAGTAATTCAATAGCAATTGAATGGCCCAGATTATAATTTCCATAGGTAGTATAGCTGGTGAACTTTGCTTAGTGTTTGCTATATCGTTGTTAGCGAGCTTATCACACCGACAATCAGTGTCGTGTATCCACACATGATGACCCTACGCTTGGAATTTGTATTCCAAGTTTCAGTACAATTGGAGGGGAAAAAAACGTTTTAGATTTAAAAGAAAAAAAACGATAGGACGGTCTTTATATATATACCATGATTTCACTGTTTTTTTGTTGACGTAATCCATGCATGTATATTATATTGACAGTTCACTGAAATTGGAAAGTTTGGATCTCTGAAAACGCGCGCGAAATATCATTTTATTATTCGTGTGATAAACATACACCACTTTTGAATTGTTTCAACTCAAAATAAGTACAAGTGGGCCTAATGAACTTCTGCAAACTGCTCATCAACCAAAATAATGACATGTATGCTTAGAGTTATAGGGCCTGACGTTTCGATCCTAGCAGGATCTTTCTCAAGCTCAAAGGCTAAAATTAAGTATAGAGATTGCTTCTGTCATGCTTTATCTATTATTCCTAACAAAGATTATAATAATAGTCCCATAGCAAAGAAAGAAGTATCAGTATGACATGAAGTCAACTAAACAAACCTTGGTTTAGCTCAAAGTTCAAAACTAAAATATATTTTATATTACCCTATAAACTGCATAATATTTTAAAAGTTAATTCCCGTGTACATTTTCATCTTGTATTAATATCAATTTCACTATACTCCGTTCTCGATAAAAGCAAAATATTATAATTAGAACATCAATGATTCAAATATTTTGGTTGTTTTCGTTGTTGGAAATGCATAATAACAATAAATTTAACTACATGTACCAGAGTGTATATAATATGGACTAATCGTTTATATTTTTTAGTGATTATCTATGCAAAACAAGGGCGTACCGCAATCAGATAAAAAACTTATAATAGAAATTTTGGGCTGAAATTGAACTTTGGTTTAACTGGTTATTTTACAGCAGTGCGCGGGGGCGAGTGGGTCGGTTCAGAGTGCATTGGGTGAATTAGGCTAGCTAGCTGTTTGCACTGAATGAAATCATAATAAGTCACTTCAGAGTAACTTAGTAGGCTACTCTGCAATGTATAGTTGTATCGTTTCACGCGAACTGTAAAAGTCTAATTCAGCCATCTTTCGGTAAGTCGCAACTGGACTCTTTTCAGTTTGCCCCTATAAATTGTAAAAACTCTCGGTCGGTTTCAAGGGTCAAAATAGACGCATTATTATCAACTTTTAAAACTAAAATGAAAATCTATTTCCTGTTTAAATGGGTTTATAGTTTAATTGAACAATATTATATAGTGGATGGGTTTAAGGGTTAATAGCAATGCATATCTACTTTGCGATAGTTTTTATGTTGTATCATTACACTTCAATTACTTTATGGAAATTCTTGCAGTGGACAGTTTTCGGTTTTGATTTCAGTTTTACTTCTAAAAAACTTTTTTTTTTGTCTTAACAGACCAGTGCTTATACCATCACGTTATTTGTCGGAACTGGTATTAGAAGAAAATTTATTCCAAGACCGGGAAGCAAATAAGAAATTAAAGGGTAAGTGTAAATCTATTTTTTTCTGTGAAATCGAATGAAAGTATATATCTGTTTCATTCAGTAAGGCGACAGTATTTACTGCAGATTCTCATGTAACCTTGCAGACACCCATTAAAGGTACTGTCATACTTTGGTAGCATTATACCGAAACAGAAATCTTCACAGATTTAATTACCTATAACTTACAGGGTATAAAGATGGTGATGGTAGCAACATACCGTTACAATCATTTTGCCTGAAATACTGCATCTATCAGGAAAAGACTAAAAACCAATAACCCAAAACAATTTGGATCTTTTACAGATCAAAAAATTAATGATGGTGAAAAGGTTTAAGAAATAATGTGGGAGTTTTTCACTGTTTTCTAAAACAAAAAGTGGGTACCATAATATTATGGGACTGAAATTTTCACAGATAGCTGTTACTGTATCTTTCTTGATATTTCCGCCCATGAATCTTTAACAAAAACCAAAGTATGACATTACCTTTAAAGGCACAGTACAGCATTTCAGGCAGAAATATGTTAACGGTATTTTCTACAATCCCCACATCTTTATACCCTGTAAGTTATCATAAATTGCCCCTAGTAGCTGCATTGATGACAAAAAGATGCTAGCGCCGACTTTTTAGAAATGTGCTTTACTATAACCGTTTTGTTGGGTCCGTTGCGTTAAGGGGGACAAAGCGACACCGTGTGGCCAGATAAAAACGCTTGAAAAGCGGACTTAAATCGTGTGTTTGGGCGAAAAAATATAGTCAGAAAAGGATGATGCTGATTAGGTTTGTCCTCCTGTAATATCCCACAGACTTTGCATCTGCGGTCTTCCGATACTTCAGTTTATAAGCAGCGAGCGTCGGGGAGACAGCGACCGGGCGAGGAGGCAACATGGCCCCGGACCCGTCCACAGAGTTGCTGCGCTCGGGCGTGGACGATGGTGGCTACGCCGACATCCGTACGGACGAGAATCTGGACATCATCGCCAACAAACTGACTTACGATGACATCCGCAAACGGCGAAAGGGCTTCCGTTACGGCAATTCGCTGAAAGTCATGATACCAGTACGGCCAAAGCCAAGGTAACTTATTAAGTACTGTTTTTTCAGTGGTATAATTCTTGAAAGATTTGAGGCTTTGCATATGCACGTGGTGACAATAATTGGTATGTGGATTGGTTTGCAGAAACACCATGTAAGAATCGTTCGTACTTTCGCACTTCTATTTCTTGATAACAGGAATTCATCATTAGTCACAAAATCTTTGTTTGATTTTTGTTATCTTTGTTAATTCATGTAAATAGGCCTATAGGCCTATCCTATAAGTATTTGTAAATTTGTTTCTTCATTACGTGACACGTTCCTCTTCTCTGATGAAGATCAACGGAAACGACTCGAAACGTTTGCACAAATTAAGGTGCTTGGAAAATAGCAGTGACAACAATATTATGTGGATCGGTTTGCGGAAACACCATGACTTTGTGAGAATCGTTCGTACTTTGTCGTTGGTACCAATTGTCATCACGCAAAGCCTCAAATCTTTCTTAACAACAATATTGTTTAATTTGAAGGTTATAAGACCTATTAACTGGCAAATTAAAAAGTAACCAAGAAAAACAGACAACTTAGTCTATACAAAGAAAGAAAAAGAACGCAATATTTTGAGTTTTGTAATAACGATCAAATTATTCTGACAACTTCTTGTCTAATGATGATTGCAGAGGGAAACACTCGGCATTCGACAATCACGGCCTGCTGTCGTTCGTGTTTGCTACCTACATGAGCGAGATCTTCATGAAGGCTTTCACGAGAGTGCTGGAACCAGAGGATCTGTTTCAGAATTCACGAGACGACACGGCGAACATAGCCGGTATGAGGTATGATCATTACAAGTTCGTCTCGTAATTCTCCACGTCTCATCGAATTGGTGACATAACCTGGCCTTTTCCATAATTCAGAATTACAGTAATTATCAAATTAGACTTCAAGGCAGTATCAAACTTGGTAAGCAAAACCAAAACAGAAATACAGGGTATGAAGATGGTGGTGGTAGAAACCTACCGTTAAAATTTTTCCGGTGGTGGTAGAAACCTACCGTTAAAATTTTATCGCCTGAAATGGTGTATTTATCCAGAAATTCAAAAATAAAAGAGAAAACTGTGGCCGTTTTTCACTGTTTTCTCAACAAGTGGGCACCGTATGGGACTGAAACTTTCACAGGTGACTGTTACTGTATCTACCTTGATATTTTTGCCCATGAATCTGTATTTCTTGGACAAACACCAAAGTATGATATTACCTTTAAGGGTCGGGACAGCTAATTAACTAATTAACCTGGCCGGAAAACTGAACAAAAGCTTTCCTTTTCAAGCTACGAAAATGGGAAAAATGAAATCAATGAATGACCGTAATCTGTCGTGATTTTGTTTCAGGGTTGAAGAGCTGTGGACGGAGGAGGTTAAGAAGCATGGGGTGGAGAAGGCATCACTGCCCGGTGTGGTCATCAGATTCATCCGTACCAGGCACTTGGTGGGATTTATGTTCGGAATCACGGCAGTGGGCTTGAGCTTTGTGGCTGGGGTAAGTTCAAGGACTTGGGCGGGGCGGTGGGGGTGGCCAACTTCCTAAATTAAGCCAAGATTATTAGTTGAACAGTTTGCAGATTGGAAATAGCAGCGAACTCTTTTCTGCTGTTAAATCAATGTTTGCGTGTTCGACAGAAAATGGCTTTTGCCGGATTGCTGCTATTACTATTGTTGTTGCGGCTGTTGTTCTTGTTGCTGCTGCTGTTGTTGTTACTGCTGCTGCTGTTGTTGCTGCTGCTGCTGTTGTTGTTGCTGCTGTTGTTGTTGTTGTTGCTGCTGTTGTTGCTGCTGCTGCTGTTGTTGCTGCTGCTGTTGTTGTTGTCGTTGTTGCTGGGTGCTGTTGTTGTTACTGCTGCTATTGTTGTTACTGCTGCTTCTGTTGTTGCTGCTGCTGTTGTTGTTGTCGTCGTTGTTGTTGCTGGGTGTTGTTGTTGTTGCTGCTGGCTACTGCTGCTGTTGCTGTTGGTGTTTGCAATGGAGTGTGTTTGTATGTAACCAGTTTTCAAAAAACATTTTTGTTTTTAATGGAGCGTTTACTTTCATCTTTGTTATTTTCATTTCACTTTGACGGAAGTACGACCACTTTGGATTTTTTACAACCGTCAAAGTAAACTTAAAATTAACAGAAGAGACGTCTTAAAGACGTCTTAAAGGGTTCTTCTGGTAAAAATTCGGTTGCCCCTTGTCCTTTCAGTCGTTTATAATCGGCCAATTGCTGTCCTTCGCCGCCATCACGGACAAAACCTACCGCAGCCAGAACTGGAAGACGGGTGTGATGTGGGTGGGTTTGCTGGTGGGTTGCAACCTCTGTCGGACCTTAGTGGACGCCGTACACTGGAGCATCAACCTGAGGACTGCCACCAGGGCGAGGTCAGGCATCCTTGCTATGGTCTTCAAGAGGGTGGCGTCCCTGCGGAGTCTCCAGGACAAGAGCGTAGGCGAGGTGGGTAATCATCTTAGACACCTTGGGAAAAGAAAGACGGTTTTCGCAGAGCATGATGTTTATCGAAGGCAAATAATCATGTCTTTGCTCAACTAATGAACTTATTAACATGAAATCTTGCAGATCGTCAATGTATGCGCCAACGACTCTCAGAGGATCTTCGATGCCATCGTCTTCTCCAACTTCTTGTTCTTCTCCATGTTCCTGATCGGGGGTATTCTCGGCTACGGTTACTATGTAGCTAGGTGGCCGGCGATCGTCGGAGTTCTGTCCACCTTTTTCATCTTCTGGCCGCTAACCGTGAGTCTTGAATGTCACAGGAAGTCTGTGGAGTGTTTTGTTTTTTTCTCTGCTAGAAATAACTTTTTATAGGTGGCGGCAATGTAGGCCTATGTCTCTCTGAGGTGAGTAACCACCTGAAAAACAGGTATAGCCCAACGAATATACATACTTGTGCCCGACAATTCCATCAAAAAGCCATTTCTTTAATCAAGATAAGCAACCATCTGGTAGAAATGAGAATCAAACAAGCAAACAGTAATTGTAGCAAATGGCAACAGCATGTCTCACCATGGAAAGCAGTCACCTCACCAAACATATAGGCAGCTTAAGGTCGTGTCCCAATTCTCTGGCTGCTACCGCAAATAACACACAAGTCTATGGAAACGGCTGAAGTCACTGGGTAGTGGCTGCCATAGGTACACGCATAATTTGCAGCCGCAAATCTGACACATGATTTTCTCCACGGTTTTATTCAGATCGTCATGGGCAAACTGCAGTCCATGATCCGCCAGAGGAGCATCAAAGTGACCGATCTCAGAGTGCAGAAGATGAACGAGCTACTGACCTACGTCAAGCTCATCAAGATGTACGCATGGGAAGTCCCCTTCTCTAAGGACATTGCTGGTAAGTCCATGACGATGCCCAGACAGAATGGCATCCCACAGAGATCCATCGATTTTCAATCCAGGTGTTCGTTGTTGGTTTTAACAACTTAATAATTTCCATACTGAAAATAATTCCTTAGACCCAGTAACTGGGCCGCTGAACTCCTTTTTTTTATTTTTGGGGTTGACGGTCTAGTCGGTCTAGCGCCCCAGAGAATTATATTGGTTAATGTGTTGTACACGGAAAAAATCTTACTTCACTACACTTTCGCCGAAAATGTCCGTCCTAAATGACAACAAAGACATTGCAAATCAGCTTGAAAAAATCGCTCCATCTCTTCTCCGATTGTCAGGGATGAAATGCAACCTATTGCCACCTTTTCACCTGTTTTCAAAAATGACCGTTTACAAAATAGCTATAGGCCGATACCCTAAGTGACTGTATTTTCGGGGATTTGGTTTTGTTTTTCTCTCCAGGGATTCGTAAGCATGAGAGGAGCTACTTGGAGAAGGCTGGGTACATGCAGAGCATGACAGTGGCTGTGTTTCCACTGACACCGAATGTAGCCACCGTACTCACTATCATCATCGTGATTGCCAGCGGTGCTGTGGAACTCAATTCAGCAACGGTATAACTTTAGCACAACAACTTCGGCAATTTAGGGTTTACCTCTTGCCTCTGAAAATTACATTTTGGAAAAAAAGATTACCATGAAAAGTCCTATTATTAGTCATTTTTTAGATCTCAAAACAAATAATCTAGATTTTCTGAGGCGGTAAAAATGTTTTCATCATCAAATTAATGAAGTTGTTTAATGTTGGGAGACAGATGTTTCAAGATCCCTGATAACTGTTTTATAAAGAGTTGCGTCATTCGAAGTACAAAATATGGGTATTTTTTTCATTAAAGTGTTCTTTTCTAAAAATAAAATCCAATTGGTTTTTTGGTTCATAAACTGACATACTCCTATTTTGGTAGGTAGGTGTGGATGAGGTTTACAATGAATCTTTCTTCAGCATATCATTCAGATGTTCTACCTGTTGTCATTATATAAAGTCAAATTATGCAAAGAGTTTGATTGGTTGAAAGTTTTTGCATATTCATAATATGCAAATATTGTGTATGATAATTATAATATTGAGGGTTTTCTTGTATTTTTGACAGGCATTCACCCTTGTGTCTGTGTTTAACTCCTTGGGCATGGTGCTAGGACCCACGCCGTGGGCTATCCGTGCTCTGGCTGAGGCAATGATAGCGCTAGGCAGACTGAAGGTAAGATCATGGAGGAAGAAAGCCTCCATGGTGGGTTCGAGACCCACGAGATGGCAGGAGGAATTACCTTGGGACCAATTTCACAGAGCTGCTTCACTTTAGTTATCCTCTTTTAGCTAAACGAAAACTCAATCATCAAATAACCACAACAGAAACTGACTGGATTAATCTTAAGTCATTGCAAAGTGAACAAAGAAAAATTGACTGGAGCGGGATTTGAACCTGCAACCACCGAGCTGGAGCCAGAGCCGAGCTTTAAGAAAGGCCCAATGTTTTTATTGTGATGGTTTTTCTTGGCTTCTTTTTCCTGATTAGAGTATCTTGGTCATGGAGCCTGCTGTACCAATCAGCCGCATGGAGAAAAACAACGACTACAGCGTCATCATCAAAGATGGCACTTTCTCTTGGGATAAGGTCAAGGATGACAATAACCATGGCAACAAGGATGATAGCAACAAAGAGGAGCATGTCTATGCCAACCCGACCTTCGAGAGCAAGAAGGAGCACGTCTACGCCACGACTATAACTAAAAAGGCTAAGCGACAGGACTTCACTGTCCAGGTTTGTTATCACTCAAAACCTGCTAGAAAAAAAGTATGCAAATCATAGGCTCACCAGATGGGAATTCTCTGTATACGGCCCCAGACTCTGGAACAAACTCCCAGACTACTTCAGAGTCACCACCTAATATCACAAATTCAAGACACTCCTGAAAGCTCACCTGTTTCAGGAGGTGTACCATCAATAACTTGTCTTCTTTTTGTGCCTCAGCGCCTTAGAGGAAACCATTTTGATTTGGGCGCTTTATAAATGGATTGATTGATCGATTGATTGATGTTCCTTTTTCCATCTGTGATTCACATTTTAGAACCCAATCCTGAAATGTTCATGGACTCCATTTATCTCAAATGAACATTTTATCTCAGGTTCAGCTGGATGACGATTCCAGCTCCAACGATGATGACCAATCCCAGGTCTCTGATCATGGCACCTTCATACCCTTACCGCCAACCAGCGTCGGCGTCCATCCAGTTACCGGGCAGGAAGACCAGCAGCCGACTCGCAGCGTCACTAACTGCAAGCGGCGCAAGAGCTGGAACTCCAACCGGATCGACCAGCTGATCGCGACGGCCAAACATGGGTTTGTCAAGCCCCTCAACCCCACCCAGATGACAGATACCATCTTTGACATCGACTTCATCCTCCAGAAGGTAAAGCCCTGACTCTGACCCATCATAATCCATGACCCTGACCCTCAAGACTATATCCTGAGAAGCTGAGATCAGAGGAGGTCAGCTTCATCATCTCCAGCTGTCTCAAATAAGTTCCACATGCCCCGGCCATCAATAGGTTGGATGAGGCCTAATTTAATGGCTTTGGCTTCCAATGAGATTCCCTTCTCACTGCCACCTTTCCAATTCTTGTGGCACGAATCAAGACATTCTTCACAAACTCTGCAACCAGAGAATCCTAAGAGAAGTCAAGTGCAGCCATCCATGGGCATCAGCACTCGATTTCTGGCAACTTGTCACTTTTGAGTTGAAATGAGATGCTTCATGAGATGAAACTCTTCCAGACTTTTTCTCTTTCACTGACTTAATGGATGTTTGGCTCTGCAGGGGCGATTAACCGGGGTCTGTGGTGGAGTAGGCAGTGGGAAGACCTCCTTGGTGTCTGCCATCCTGAACAACATGCATCGACCGAAGGGTCACTGCGTCGTGAACGGGTCCATCGCCTACGCGGCGCAGGAGGCTTGGCTCTTCAACGCCACGCTGCGAGAGAACATCCTCTTCGGAAAGCCATACGACGAGGAGAAGTATGACCAGGTCGTCTGGGCATGCAGCCTGAGGATGGACCTTGAGATTCTTCCTTTTGGTGACCAGACTGAGGTAAGGTGATGCCAGTATTACAGGTCTTGGATGTCTTGCTGGGGTAAGCTAGGTAGGAGCATTACACTCACTAGGAAACAGAAGACTTGGTCTGTCAATTGATCACCCTAAGAAGACTGATACAAATTTTTTAAAACAATCTGAAATTCCTCCTTCATACAAGCTCCTCATTCATTTTTCTCTGGTCCTTGACAATTAGAGACTAGTTTTGTAGATACAAGCACTTTATGAGCATTTTATTATTCAGTGCTTGAATCTGTGAAGTTGGTAGTGTCAAGATTAGAGTTCACTCAGGAATTTACAGCTATCGGTGAGAGTTGGACCAGACAAGTTGATTATCTGGAACTGACCAACTGGCAATGCCTCACCGGTCATTAGGAGGGGGCAAGTTTATTTCGGCCGTATTTCTGCTATCCAGATGAACAAAGCGTAAAAAGGTACATGAAACAACGTCTGTAAGGAAGTTTAAAACCTTCACTTCTGTTAAAGTACCCAATTCAGCCCAAACGCACATCTTTGCAAATCCTATATGCTCCCTTTAACAATCACACACCAAATGTGAATCCTCCTCACTCTCCCAAACGATTGCTTCCAACGACACAGATTGGAGAGAGAGGCCTTAACATGAGCGGTGGTCAGAAGCAGAGGATAAGCCTGGCCCGAGCTCTGTACTCAGACCGTGACATCTATCTTCTGGATGATCCACTCAGTGCCGTGGATGCTCACGTCGGCAAGCACATCTTCGAGGAATGCATCAATGGAGCTCTTAAAGGAAAGACGGTCATGTTTGTAACTCACCAACTTCAGGTAAGTCAAGAAGAGAGACTTCGATATTTTGTTTTGTTCGATCTTCCATTTCATTATTAGATGCCCACTTTGTTTGTTTGTTGGAATGTTTGTTTGTTTTTCACTCAAAGTGATTAATTTGAAGGCCAGTAATAATATTCTGAATTTTTAATGCCCTTTTCTGTTCTTTTTTATAATCCAATTAATCGAATTTAATCAAGATTTAAATTAATTAATCCAATTAAAAAAATATAATTGGTTAAATAACTAATATAACACTAAATTTGCTGGTTCGAATCCCACTCCATGCAGTAAATTTGTCTTTGTTCACTTTTCAATGACTTGAAATTAACCAGCCAGTTTTCATTGTGGTTATTTGATTATATTAAATAAATTTCTTCGATCTAGTAGAAACTTGAACAAGCAGTGTCTGAAAATATGGTTTGAAATATCTGTGTTTTGCCACACTGTGATACGAAAAAGTAAATTACGGGACAGGGTAGATTTGCAAGTATTTGCTGGTTTTTAAGTCTTTTCACTTGTTTGGAATTCTAACTCCTTCTGTGCACAGTATTTGAAGGACTGTGATGTGGTGGTTACTATGGACAGCGGCCGCATCGTTGAGCGTGGCAGCCACAGTGAGCTGATGGAAAAACAGGGACTATACGCCAACCTCATCGAGACGTTCCACACCAAACAGGAGGATACAGAGGAGGACGACGATGCCTTCAAGGAGATGGACCGCCGACTGACCCGCGCACTGAGCACGATCAGTACGCGCTCCCGTGCCGACAGCGTCTTAACGCCGATGACAGAGGGAGAGGCTGATGTATCAGCACCTGATGACGGTAAGAAACGCAAATCCTACAACGGTCCAAGAAAAGTTGAACTTCATCTATAGTCTTTCTCGACAGCCCAAGATTTCCTCCTTGTCTTCTCGCAGCGGGGGTCGATTTTACCAAACTCTTCGTAACTTACTATCAATCGTAGGACTTTTGATGCATTGAAGCCCTACGTGGGATAGGTCCCCTATGGGTTATCCTTCGTTACTCGAGTTGCGATCGATCGCAGGGATTCGCGAAATCGACCCCAGGTTTCAAATATCTTCAAAACAGAGTAGGCACTTTTGAACAATTCTTGGCACCATCTCCAGAAGCCGATCATCATGGATACCTCTATAATAAATTGATGAACCCTTCTCCTTTCATCATCCTCCAGGTACATTGATAACCAGCGAGGAGATGGGAGCGGGCAAGGTCAAGATGGAGACGTACTTTGGCTACATGAAGGCCATGGGAGGTCCTCCCAAGGTGCTCCTGTCTCTCTTTGTCTTCGTGCTCATGATGGGCATGCTGACCTTCAACAACTACTGGCTGTCACTGTGGTTCAATGATGTCCTGAATGGCACGGTGTGGGACAATGAATCGGTGAGCCCAAGACATGTTCCGAAAACCAAATAACCCCCATTCCTCCTCAATTTGTCCCTCACGTCTCTCATAAACATGTCTACGAAAGGTTACTCAACCTGCTGATTATGACTGCGGTACTTTGTAAATAATGATGATGACAGCCAAGATGACAGTGACAGTAATAATGACAATGACAACAAAAATAAGGACGGTGATTAAAATGACAGAGATGACAGCCAGTACAGTTCAAATGTGGACAATTAAGGTTGCAGTCACAGTAACATTGACACTATGAATTCTGATGATGATGCTATAGTAGTGCCAACAATGACAATCAATGACAATGAAGATGACAATTAAGGACAATGACAGACATCACAATAAAATGGGAATTACAATGAAGACAGGGATGATATAGATAGACAAATTGATTGATGCAAAATTACAACCATTTTCTTCTTAATAAGAACATGCAGAATGAATTAAGTTCAAATTAAGACGCTCCACAAAACGCTTTCAAGACCAAACAACTAGTTTCTTTCAGAGCAATTCTATAACTCCAACAAACATTGATATTAGTGTTGTCTGTCTTTGTCTGACTAATCTAACCCACCCCCACTCTCCAACTATACCCCCTTCCCTTTGTCCATATCTTCTCATCCATTAATGTATGCTTCTTTCACTTGCATGTTCTTGTTCTTCGTCATTCAGCCTTTGAGAAAGATCCTGCTAGGATCAAAATGCGCCAGGCCCTCCTAACTCCAAACATTGATAAGTCTTACAGCATAAATCGTTAAGGTATAACAACAACTGATCTCCCTCTTTGGTTGGGTTTTGATTCCGCAGCTCTCCACTGGACAAGAGCCGCCAATGTCCAATAACCGTTATCTGACGACCTACATGATGGTGTACGGACTGTCACTAGTCAGTATCTTCATACTTGCTGGGTTTAAGAGTGTCATCTATATGAAGGTAATATGGTCGGCATCCATGCCAACAAAAGCCAAAGGGCAATTCCACGGTAACATAAGTGACCTTTTAAGTGACTTTGACCTATTCCTTGATCAATCATTCTTGAAAGACTCCAATTTAAACATGTCCCATTGGAATCAGCAAGTATACCACTTAAGGTTCCTTGAAATGCATGCTTATTATATGCAAAAAAAAAGAGGTAACTTACGTTACAAAATGTCCCAAAACTGTGGAAATGCCCCAAAAGTGTTTTCTGAAAGTCTGTGGTCCCTGATGTTCGTCGATTCAGTGTTAATGTATAATGATCATGTTCTTCTCTTGTACAAATTATCCTTTGGTTATTTTTCGAAGTGTTTTCGAGTTCCTTGGGATGAAATTTTGTCTTGCTTTCTCTGAACAGGCTGCTCTGAGTGCGGCGTCTAACATGCACGACACCGTCTTCCTGAAAGTATTCCGCAGTCCGATGAGTTTCTTTGACACTACCCCTACAGGGAGAATCCTGAACCGATTCTCCAAGGATCTGGATGAAAGTGAGTAAGACGGCGGTCAGGTGGACCGGGGTTGAAGGGTCATAGGTTGGGGTGGGACGGTCTTTGATGAAAGATTTGAGGCTTTGCATGGTGACAATTGGTACGTGGATCGGTTTGCGGTAACACCATGCAATATTTGGGTTCGTACTTTTTGCTCTTCTTATTTCATCACGGTTCTCGTTGGGCCTCAACGTTTTGACTGGCCTGCTCTAGTCATCATCAGGAGTCTGCCGTTGATGTCCACAACAAAATTCTGCTTGTTCGATTGATTTAGTGAAGACTTGTAGTAACAAATGCATTAAGCTGGCACTGAGAAGTAACAGGTGTGCTCGAGTTGGACTCGAACCTATAACCTCCCTCTCACCGGTCTATTTATGTTTTTTCTTGATGTCTTAGTCGACACTCTACTACCGATGAACGTGGAGGGCTTCATGGCTCAAGTCTTCAATTTCATCTTCGCTCTGATCTTGCTCATGATCGTCTTTTGGCAGCTCATTGTTCTCCTAGTTCCCGTCACCTGCATCTTCTACCTGGTCTTGGTGCTGTATCGCAGCACCATTCGCAACCTCAAGCGCATTGAGAACGTGACCAGGTCACCGTGGTTCTCGCACATCGGGGCTACGTCACAGGGCCTCGCTACTGTGCATGCCTACGACAAGACCAACGAATTCATCGAAAAGTAGGTGTCCTAGGTGCTGGCTTTTTCTTCCATATCTTATACTAGGCTTGGCTTGGCCTGTATACATTACTTCCAGACTAACATCTCTCCTGAAGGAAGTGATTCTTTGTTGAAACAGGACCTCAACAGATGACCTCCCTCTGAGGCACTCAGTCAGCCGTACAATTGCTGACAATACTATAAATGGTCTCCAAACCAATTAATTCACTGACAGCCAACACGGCTTAGGATAAACCTCCAAGCGAGATCTTTAATTTAAGCTGCCTCTTGTCTTGACCCTTTGCTTCTTTCAGATTCCGCGACCTCTTGGACAACAACTCCGCACCCCTGATCATCTTCCGCCTGTGCAGTCGCTGGGCCGGCATCCGCCTGGACTTCCTGGTCATCACTGTCTTGGCGACGGTCAGCTTGGCCGTCGTCTTCATGCCTGACCTGTTCCCGGCTGCTTCAGCCGGTCTGGCCATCACTTACACCCTCAGGGTAAGCCGAGTCAAAACAGATGGACAAGATGAAGAGGATGTCCCGATATTATTGACCAAGATAGACTCATAAACCACGTACTTGCACAGCAGTTAACAGGATAGTAAGCCAAAATTAAATTATCTACTTCATCAAAATAATTCCTAGTTCCTGAGTATTTTGTTTGAGAGTGACATTGTTGTAGTACTCATACTTGGTACTCGTACTTGAGTACTACTCGAGTACTACTCGATTACCATTTTCAAAGTACTTGTACTCGAACTAGAGTGACGGTCAAGCTGACCATACTCAGAGTGTGATATCACACCTTTCAAACATTACAATTAAGTGCCTTTGTCACACATCGTCTTCATTTTTAAGAACCAATGATTCTGCCCCCAAACTCTCTGTGCTGTCCATCAGAATGTCAAAAAACAGACGATTCGGTTGGGCCACTAATATGACAGGTGGAGAAGTACCAGGATCTCAAATGAGCCAGGCCTGGTGATTGGTTTTTATCTTGCAGCTGACTGGATGCATGCAGATGCTGATCCTGATGGCTTCCGAAGCCGAGGCGAGATTCACATCGGTAGAGCGTGTTCTGTCCTACATGAAGGTGAGAAGCCACGACTAATTTCTCCAGTCCCTCCAGTCCAGTCCAGGTGGCTAAACTGCCTTAATTGTGTGCTCAAGGGATTCTTAATAAGTCATCAGGGGTCGACTTCACCAAACTCATCATAACTTATCGTAGGACTTATGATGCATGATGCAAACCTACGTAGAAGTTGTAGGATACGATGGGTTATCCTTCGTAACTCGAGTCACGATCGATCGTATGGCTTCTTGAAATCGACCCGATGTTTCGTCTCTGTGGAGCAAGATGTAAATCAAAGCCAATTATGACGCCTCCATCCCTTCTTGTCTTCTCAGAACTTGGAGATGGAGGCACCTCTGACCATCAAGGGCAAGAAGCCACCAGACTCCTGGCCTCAGAACGGAGACATCCGCTTCAAGCGCTACCAGATGAGATACCGCGAAGGTCTGCCTCTCGTCATCAGGGGAATAACATTCCACGTCAGGCCCATGGAGAAAATCGGCATCGTGGGAAGGACGGGCTCTGGTGAGACCAACTTTGGAGAAGAAATTTTAACTAATTTTCTGGAGGCTGTAATACATCAATTGAACCAAGCAGCTCCCCCCCAAAAAAAAAAAATTACACCTGTGAAAAGGTCATTGAAGGTGATTGAACTTGACTGGTATTGTGGACAGTGGTTTTATCTATAGATCTAAACATCTAGACCAACCTGTGAAACTTCTAGACCTTTGGTTTACTCAAAAGCCGAAAAAAGGTACGACCTCATATTTCTGAATAAAAACAGTGCATGAGCCAATCCATGGTCTATACGACCGGACGACAGATTAAAAATCAGGCATTCAACCTTGTCTTGATATGATCAGGGGGATGTATACTTGGAGCCAAGTCGTTCAAAGTCGCAGTGATCGTCTCTTCTTTCACGCAACTCTCGCAAATCCGCTCTATTTTTTTGCGAGACTCGTGGCTATGACGAGAGTTCGGCTCTGGGCTCGGGACCACTCACAAAGAGTAGCCACGAGTCACACGAGAAAGTAGAGCGGTTTCGCGAGAGTTGCGTGAAAGAAGAGACGATCAATGTGACTTCGAACGACTTGGCTCCAAGTCTAAGGGGGATGCAGCAGTCAGTTGTACAACGGAAGAATGTCTTAGCATCGTACCGTTTCAGATTCAGGATGTCTTCTCTCTTCTGTTATTGTCTCGTCTCTCCAGGCAAGTCCTCCCTTGCTGTCGCCCTTTTCCGTCTGGTAGAAGGAGCATCCGGGAACATCTTGATCGACGACATCAACATCGGCGAGATTGGACTCCACGACCTGCGTCAGAAGATCTCTATCATTCCTCAGGATCCTGTGCTGTTCATTGGCAAAATCAGGTGGGTGAGGACTCACTCCGGAAGCTGCATCCTTGATGCCTTGGAGACGACCGCTCTGTGATTTTGGCTGACCTCCTTAAGAGGTCCTTCGTGGAGAGATACAGGCCTCACCAGTGCCGAAGAGCTGTGCTCCTGCATGCTGGATTCGAGCGTGAAAGAGCCAAACCTCGAATCAGTGCCTTCCAGGCATCCCGATGCCTGGAAGGCACTGATTCGAGGTTTGGCTCGTGATGTCTCTATGGCGGTCCCAACATAGTAGTAGTAGTAAGAGGTGGAAGAAGTGTAGTACCCCATGCTCTACTCCAAGTTGGACCTGTGATCGCAGTGATGGGCTTTCTATGTTGTCACAGTCTCAACAGACTGTGGAATTTCTTTCACAGCGACCGATACCTCCAATCACCCAACCAGTACATCACCTTGACCACGCCACTTTTTTAACCAGCCAGTTCCTTTACTTCTTGTCTCCGCAGATATAACCTGGACCCCTTTGGGCAGCATTCAGACAAGGATATCTGGCAGGCTCTCGAGAGATCCTACATGAAAGACAAGGTAATGTTTGTTATGATCCTTCCTTAATAACAACCACCAAAACTTCACTACCACAAAAACAGATCAAATTTTCTTCTATAATGTTTGATGAATGATTGGAACAAAGAAGATGAATGGCAGGTACATTCCCCATTGGTCCTTGAGATCATTTTGGTCGTGTAAAGAAAACACTTGGGCCCTATCGGAACTTGAATTTAGCCCAGATCGACCTCTGGAATATCACACCTTTTGCTATACCTCTGAAATCTCTGTTTACCCCACGAAAACACTGTTCTTTGTAACAAGCTTTTTTGATTGGTCGAAATCCATGCAGGTCAAGTCTCTTGAAGGACAACTTGATGCTCCAGTCGTTGAAGGCGGCGATAATTTCTCCGTCGGAGAGCGTCAGCTCCTGTGCATGGCAAGAGCTCTCCTGAGAAACAGCAAGGTAAATGAACGTCTTGAAGACAGTTTCCAAAGTGAAAACGGAGTTCATGCATTTGAAGAACATTCCAATCACATGGCCCTAAGCCCCATGACCTCTGACACTGCATGACCTTTCTCGTAGATCCTGATGCTTGATGAGGCTACGGCAGCAATCGATACGGAGACGGATTCTCTGATCCAGAAGACCATTCGGGAGGCATTCAGTCAGTGTACCATGCTGACGATAGCCCACAGACTCAATACCATCATGGACTCAGACCGCATCCTAGTGATGGATGACGGCAGGGTAAGCAATCACACCTCAATTATGAAACGAATCCCATATTTACTGGAGGTAGGGGACGGGGGTGGAAGTTCATTAACAGGTGCACTAGAGTTTGTAGTGGCATTCAAACCTTGGACTAATAACAAAAGGGACAATATGGTCCGCGATTGGAAAAAGATCCACGATTGGAAAGCATGTACAAAACCAATGGAGCTGCTTCCAAAAAGTTCAAGTCCCAACAAAAGAGGAACACAATAGGAGGTCCACGATTATTGCCGGTGTTCACACACACGTGTGTGAATATGCTGGAGTATATAGCGGCACTTGGTAAGGGTTCTGTCACTTGTAAGGTAGAATTTCTGTCTCTGACCAATCTTTGCTTTTCCTCATTCTTGCGGCAGGTTGCAGAGTTTGACAAGCCTTCAGTGCTGCTGTCCAAGCCAGACTCACACTTCAGCCGCATGGTTGCTGCTGCAGAATCCCAAGAGGATGATTAAATATGCATATTGATGATTATGCAAATCAATTACAGGAATACATTTAAATATATGAATACCAAATTATGCAATGGGCTAAAACATTCTTTTTACCTGTGCAGAGTACTACCTGTAGTTATAGCCCAATAGGAAAAGTAGTGTTATAAAATTAAAATGGGATTACCAAAAAATAAATGTTTTAAGAGTTCACATTCACACAGAAGTTGTTAATTCCTTTGGAAGTGAGATCAGAATTTAAATTTTTACTGTTTCACACTCTTGTTTTATGTGATGAACGCAATGAATTGTTTAAAAATGGAAGCAAAATTTCAAATTTGATCTGATAAGTATCAAACAGTGTGTCAAATTCACGCCATGTGCAGCAAATTTGAACGTGATTGTCTGAGATCACGGTATTTTCATTAGTGCATATTAACTATGAATAATTTTGATTAATGGTTAAAGACCGAACTAATAGAAGCATTTGTGATACATCCAATAAAAAGTAATAGATTTATGTTTTCCACATTTTTATCTTAGGTTAGAAACATTATTAGTTCTAGGGTTGTACTTGTTTGTCGTGAATGAGATTTAATAAAACAAAATTAAGATATTTTAAAAGGTATACCTGTAAGGCCGACATATTTTTTAGATTCATGCTTTTTCTAACTTAAAACATCTCAAAACCATTAGCAATTTTTCAGATTCTTTGAATGAAATTCCAAGAAAACTTAAGGAGAATCAAAATAGGAATTTTGATATAATTGTATTATAATTGATTGGCATATGTGTTTTCATATTTCTTTTCCAACCGACTTTTTTAACAACTTTTTTAGTTCACAGAATGTAGCCATTTTTTAAAGAAATAATTGCTGAAATATTCATTGAGTACAGTGTAGTTAGTTTACTCTTAAACAATGTTTGAGTTTGGTTTGGTGAACAACATTTAGATTTTGTGACATAGTAATTTTTGAATTAGTACAAGACAAAGAATAAGCTGAAATTTTCTTGAGCTGAAATGTGTAAAACCAATGTGAAGAAATGAATATTTGTTATAAAATTTCAGTGCTAGGAAACGCTGGTGTGTCTCTAAGATCAGTTTTCATAATAAAACTTGACGTAATCAAAATTTAATTTAATGTGTCATGCTTTGATGTTCAACAATTTCCAAAGCCAAAATTTACAGCAATGCCATTTCTATAGGGATTATGATAGACGCACCCGCCGTACAACGAGCAAGTGTCTATCACATGCGTGCAGATTTCCTGATTAATTATGCAAGCCAACCCAGCACTGACCAATCTAAGTTTTGACCAATCAGGGGACATCTACAATCGTACCGTATGGCGAGTGCGTCTATCACGTAGATAGCTGCTGACGCACGAAATTGACCAATCAACATCCTCCGTCACGATCCTGACGGAAATGTTCTCAAAACAGATCTGATTGCCCGATGTGCCGTGTTCCATAAAATTTGCATGCACGCATGTATCAGACGTTCGTACGTAGTGAGTTTAGTGACACCATGTGACACGGAGTAGAATGGGTGATACTCGGACTAATTTTTTTACAACTGACTTTCTATCCGTACAAACTCTTTTACTTCATCAACAGCATTAAAGACGATCTTGATCAACCATTTTATTTTTTACATTTCAGGCAAATTCATGGTTTATTGAAGACATGAAAATTGACACGAGAGTTGAAATTTCCTTCACATCTTTCTTTCCCCGCCGAATCATTTTTAGAAACACCAGTACAATAATGTGAACAAATCATGGTCACAGTATTCTCTAATTTAACCATAAAAATAGGCATTATTAAATCTTAGGTTTTTCTATATACAATTCTGGAAAATTTTACACTGGTGTGTGGTCATAATATTTTGCCTTTCAATAATATTTGGTAATTAGATTAAATGACGAGGTTACCATAGCGACAAAAAGCAAAACAAATTCAAAATAAGGGGAATGGAGGCTGAATTAATCAAATAAATGGAAATAAATATTGTTTACGCTTCTACGGATTTGTCACAAGGAAGTAGGTGCGTGTGTATAAAAACAATTTTTTTTTCAAACGGATAAACCCTCAGTACCAATTATGTTGATTTTTCCCAATAATAATAACTAACAACTCTCACCACCAACACAAAATTTATCCATCAAAACCCCCGAGGAAAATAGACCAAAAAAAAGAAAATTGTCCAAACAAAATAATCAAAATTAAAGAAGAATTCTGGAAAAAGTAAGCCGCAAAAATTGTTTCAAACCATTCTGGAATGAATGTTCGAGTACGTTTGAATCAAAAACAATTGAACAAGAAGAAAAACAAAATTGACAAGAAAATTACTGATAAAAAATTTTGAAAATAGAGAACAAAAATAACGATGTACAACAAAAGTTGTCAGCAACAGAAAAAGCCACAAAATGGTACACGATAATTGTAAACTCTTAAAACATTGAGTGGAGAGTGCAGCGAAAGATAATATTTTGTGAGAAAATTTCAAGACAAAAAGGCGACAACAAAAAAGGAATACTGCTCTCTAAACAACCAACAAAAAGACTTTGAACCTGCTGAACAAACAGACATCATGCTGTGTTCTTTAAAACAAAAATAAAGTTTTATAAACGCATAATTTTTTTAACAGGGGGGTAAATGTCTGGCAGCAAAATTCTTTTGTGATATCTTGGCACAGTGGCGTCACCAGACTTTTGAGTCTGGGGGGGCACAAGGGGGGCACTAGCAATTGTTGGGGGGGCACCGCTACAATATATATTATATTTTTTTCTCCAACCCAAATCTCAAATGGGGGGGCACGCGGGGGGGGGCACGTGCCCCCCCTGGCCCCCCCTTGGCGACGCCACTGTCTTGGCAGCCATCCAATAATGGAATTTTCCCATGCCTGAAAATTCTTGTGTTTGTGACTTTATAATAACCTTTGATAAACCTTAAAAATTATCATTTAATTGAGGATTTAACTTTTAATACTCCCCTATTAAGAGTGTCTCGATTTATCAACAATTACGGAAGTAAAATGCCACAATGCAACATCACAATATGAAATTGCATATTTGGTGATAATGAAGAGTACGGTAATATTTATCCAACTGCTTGGACGCAAGTTGCTTTTCCACCATTTTTGGTGGGTGTTATACTTGGGAGCAAACAACGGTGACACTCACTCAGAGATCTTTTGGATCCAAGTAGGTTCCGGGTAGGAACCTTTGTAAGGTTCCTAGTGGGAACCTTTGTATGTCTTGGGAGATAATAAACGTAGTGTTGTCGCAGAACGAGTCCAATTAAATTATGGTTTACTGTCTTTTTTGTTATTGTAAAATATTTTACGAAACGTACACTCGTACAGTACCATGAAACACAATTTTACACCATTTTGTCACCAAGGTAAGATATGTATCATATCGCGATACCGTATAATCATTATACCCATACTGACCATAATTATGTATAATTTATCTAGTAAATGAAAACTGGGAGAAACTGACCAACTACATGTACACAAGTCTTGTTTCTTTCTCAACACGAGGACGGGTTTCACAAAGTCGAAATTCAAAAAGTACGAGCATAGAAACACTTGATGTAAGGAACAAAGGAACAACCCAAAATGACTCGTGTTTGACAGAAATACGGTACCTCCAAAAAAATTACACGAAATAATTTTCGACCAGAGAAACCAATTTGTGAAGATTCGTGTTCGTCGTGTTACATACAGTACATTAGTGCCACTGATCTTTCTGTTTCCTAAGAGATAATCAAAGCAAAGTTCCTTTTTCAAAACGTCTGGTTGGTTGAATCTAGCCTTACAGAAATTTTGGACACGGACTTCGCTCTTCTCGTTTCCATCTGAAAAATGAAACTCCTCAGCGTTGGAAATTACTTGCAAAACTGTCTCCATTGTCTTAATATCATATTGCTAACCTTTATACACATATATTTAAATCATCAGTCAAAAGTTCATTACGTGTCAGTGTACTAATTGGTTTGTCGTTAATTAAGAATAATGTCAGAGTAGTATCCAGAAACTTTGGTGTTTTTTTGTCCGGTGGAGTCCCTGAATTCATTTTACCCGATCACACATTTTTTTTACTGGATTTTTCAAAAACTGAAAAATATATTTCTTATAGAGAAAGAAGATCTCTCAATAAAAGAAATAATCGAAACAATTATCTACTGTTTATCTGTCACTTTCTTAAAGACTGGATATGTTCAACGTGGATGGCTGATGCAGCTCTTACGAGGGGTGACGTGAAGGAAAGGGTGACTCAAAGTTGTTCCAACGTGAAAGGTGCAATTCATGTCACTTTGAAGAACTTCAGGTACAAAGGGGGTGGGGTGGGGTGGGGAACTCGACTTGGAATGTTAGGATACATCGTCATGGAAACACGCTGTCTTTTGTTCAAGGGGAGCCTCCAACATCCAACATGGCACGGTATTCAGTCACCCATACCAATATCAACAATGGTCTAAAACCATGATACCAAATAATCGAGGACCTAACTTGTTTGGTTCTAATTTCTAAAAATGAGTCTTAAAAGACAAGCACACATGTTATTTGTATTTTTTAGAGGGGGTGGGTTGTCAATGTTACAACCCATAATGCTCTAGGGAGAAATGAAGAGCGCCCTCTCCAGGTTGTGCGGAGCAACTTCTCTCACCATTTAGTGTCACGGACCGCTTGAACTGAGATGGAAGCTGAAGGTTGAGTAATGCTGTTTGTTGTCATCTTGTACAAATGTCCGAGGTATAAGGGGGATAAAGGAATCTTGTTCGTCGTACAGTTCTTGAGATACGGGCAGCGTTCGTTCGTCTATTGCATCCTGATGGACTGAATAATCTGGAAAATAGCTGCAAGAAAACAAAAACAAAATTATAAAGATTTTTAGCAAAAGATAAAGATCATGCAAGGATCAAAATGTCTGGCCCTCCTAACACCAAGTATTTGATATATTCCAGGGGCCGATTTCACTAAGCTTTGCGATAAATGCTAAAGCTGAATTCCATCGCTAAACGGAAAATTGCTACACAAAGTTAGAGTTCGACTTTCCGTTAAGCGATGGATATGGGCTTTAGTGATGATCACAAAGCGTTAGTCAAATTGGCCCCAGTCAGAGTTTTGGCTGTCGAGCAGTTTGCAACAGTTTATGACTTGTAAAAATAATGACTGGTATGATTGTAAACAATACAGGCGTTTCACAATAGCGCGATTCCAAGAGTTTGTTGGCCAATCAAAATGCGCAAAATCTGTCAACCCTTTCCAGATGCACATTGAGTCGACAAATTCCATTCATTGTGATTGGCCAAGGCACTGCAAGTGCAAACTCTTGGAGGCGTACTTTTGGGATAATAAAAAGGTAATAAAGATAATAAAGGTCCTACAGAAAGTGAAAGAAATAATTTACCTGATCCACAGACCACAAAGATGAAGAGTCCAAGTAACCAGGGAGCCACGGGGTATTTGTCATCTGATGGTTTCTGTCCAGGAGGAGTAGGAGAAGGAAGTGAATATCATGTACATGAAGTCATGAACCCTAACCCTCTGCACCTATATAACACATTTGAGGAAGTTGATAGACGCAGAAACAAAGGGAGACCTGAAGAAACGTGCAAGGAGAAGGATTTCAGGCCTGAAGGCCTGGCCAGGCTTTCCATTGGCTGGGCCTGGACCAGGCTTCAAGCCTAACCTTCTGCACCTACCATGCAAGACAAGAGCTGTTTACAAAACACATTAATTACCACAGTATCGAATCCACAGAGGGACCGGATCATTAACAGCACAAACCGAACTGTGGTTTATTTTATTGTGGTATTCAGGCTGCTACACTTCCCATGGGAAAAAGAAACGTGTGTTAAACTGTGGTATGCAGGTGGGCAAGGGTTTGGGAGGGTTAATACCGTAATCTTTTGTACTGATAACGCAGTCGATGCTAACACGCCGGGATGCACAGAAATTTTTCATTATAGTGGTCGTTTGTTATATAGTGAACACTGTTCACGAGACCTATAAATTAGGAGCCAAGGATGATGTTCGGTATAGACAAATATTCAGTATACATGTAGCGGTGTTCCTTAAAGCGGCGTTCCACTGTAAATTATGTAACAGGTTGCAGAAAACTGAGAACACGTCAACGTCACAGCAGTTGACATTTTTTGTAATCTTCCGATTGTTGATTCTTTGAATACCATCTACATGTAATTAATGCCAATCAATTCAATTAATATTGTCATGACTACTCTCATCATGAAAAGGAAATGGCTCGACAGTCACGACTTCAGGGTACATGACGTAGGATGATCGTAGAAAGCCAGAGGCAGGCCGCAGGTGGATCAGAGTCGTCGCAAGGTTGCTCCGAGGTACGCTACAATCTCCAGGTCCTGCATAATTTTCATGAATGGCCGAACTTTCACCTGTTTATGCCACAGGGCAGGATGGATTCACACAACACTTAGGCCACATAAAAAAAAAAAATTGTTTAGCGTCCACCTCTTCCAAATTTTCTAGGTAGGGAGGGAGGTTTTTATTTTTATTTTAAGGATAGAATGGCAACATGCCTGTGGAAGAAAAGATACATGGTATTCATGGTCAGAAAACATGTTAGGAAGATACTGAAGACCATAGAAGCTTTCAAGCTAGATATCTGACCATTGGAAATTTCAGTAGACTAGAGAAACCTAAGTAAAAGTGTAGACTTGACTCAAGTCGGGTTACGGTAGTTCTAGTCATGCGCTCGGCTGATATTCCTTCAGTCCGCCACATCGGTACAAATTTCCGGAACGTTGATTATCAAATGTCCCTTCCGCTTAAATTTGTACATTTTTCGCATGCTGCGGCTTCTACCCCAGGTGGCCTTCATGATGTTTAGTCCGAAAATTACGGTAGATATTAGCGCACACTGCTTTTACATACAAGAAATAATTGTTTCCCCAAATATTTTTTTTTTTTTAGACAAATAAAGCGGGGACGCTAAACAAGTAATTTTGTTTATGTGGCCTTATCTAAATCTAAGCACGATGACGTCACAATTTGTTGTCTTTGACGAGATGCAGACAATGCTTTTTTTTTTTTTCGTTTTTCTGATTCCTACACGTCTTTGAAGGAGAATTAACACTTTTAAGTAGAGCCGGGAGGGAGGGAGGGAGGAAATTGATTGACAGTACCATCTGTAATATTGCCACTAATTAATGCCACTTGAATTAATTTCAAAACTACTTCTTGTATTAGGCTAAAACATAATTTACAAATGACACATAAAAAGTACAAATCAAACGGAAATGTTTCATTTACTGACTGACATAATGTATTTACCCATTGCTAGTGGAAAAAATGGAAATTTTCGCAAACTTTCCAACATGTGTTTGAACAAAATTATGTGCCCAAACAACATTGTTGACAGGTTAACATATGGACATATTAGGAAAATAATCTGACCAAGTGTGCAGTGAATGGAAATTAAAACAAAAAAAACGTTGCAGGACTGACATTTGAAGTGTAAATATTTAACACAGAATGCGTGAAATGAATGAGCAAATCGTTCCAATTGCTCTTCCAACACAATAATGGATTAGGCCTACCACGAATTTTAATTTCCGAAACGTCACTTCTATTTCTAAGTTCTAGATCTACCATACGCATCCGCATAGGCCTACACGCATTTCGATTACGCCTACCAAGTTCCATTGAAAACTGTACACGCGTCATCACGTTACGCTATGGGCATTTCAACGCTATCTCAATGGTGTTGGCTGCAGTTAAAATCGAGTTCGATAAAGTTCAACTTACCGATGATTTCGGCACATTCCCTCGCTTTTCTACATTTTTGGACGCCTTTTCGTTGGCAAGTCTCATCCTCTGTTTACTCGGCATCTTGGCTAAGGCAGTCGAACCTTCCTTTCTGGCGAAAAATATGGCAAATAAACGCCGACTTCGGTGATGATTTTCGTACCACGCACGACGTGCTACGTAGCATAACCTGCGTAATCCCATGGGTCAAAGGTCGAGCCTTCTCACTCAAATCTTTACGGCCAATCCGCTAGAAAAAACAGTCCTCAGAAAAACAAGATTGAACTATTATCAGTGTGTGGTTTCCTTAATTGTTTCTTTTATTTACTTAAGTAAGCTACAATAAAAAATATTAATTGGTTAACTTAAACTTTTTCTCTTTCAAATACAGAAATAAGTACAAAACCAATAGGCGTATTAATTTCAAATATTTAAATTAGGTGAAAGGTCGATATAATTGCTGATGTAGCATCAGTGAACATGCAACCTGTCATGCTGCATTCGCACACTTTTTCAATCAGCTTTTAACTATAGTTGTCCTACCTCCATTGTTTTAGTGACAATAACTGGTACAGGTGAAATACGTCACATTTATACATGTAAAACAAAAGAATCATAAAAAATGCATTATTTTACGAGACAAAATTAATGAAAAATGTTATTCTGTCCATTCAAAGAAATAAGGAGGTCATCTACATCGATGAATTCCTTGAACCATGGAGGAAGGATATGAGATGATGTCCGCACACAAAAAAACGGCGCTTGCACATAAAGAAAAAATGCCGTAAAATTGTTGGCATGGTTTTTCTTCTCTTCGCCCACACTTGAGTTTTTAGTTCAACTGGAATATCTTAGGATATTGATGAGTGGGAAAATATGAAATGAGTGAAAAATTAAATTCAGATGAGAAAGTTACAAATGACATGGAGCATGCAAATGATAATTCCATCACGTCATCATCACTACATTTATATTATACTAGGGTTGTGGTGGTGTACTTATAAGAAGTCCACCCCCCCCCCCCCCCCCCCTCCCCAGTGCCAAGTGAGAGGGGGCCGGGGGGGGCTAAAAATATATCTATTTCCCGACCAAAATCATTTAATATTCATCAACAGAGATTGTTCACAATAATACTGCTTGTGAACCTTCGGACTAAAACCATGTTTCCTTCACGTTCATTGTAGACTCCCACCCCGATCACGGGTCAACTATAATAGGGGTGTGTCCGGTCCAAATACATGTACGGCATTTAATTGTATTTGGCAAGCTAGAAGAGCAAACGGGTCAAGGATTTTATGGGTGCATTCGTTTAGCTCCCCCGGGTCGACACCAGTCAACCTCGTCCCATTCTCTCGCTTGGTTTGTGGTTTGTGCAGTAAAACACGACCATTCCCAGTAAGGGCTGACCCGTGTGAGCTAAACGAATGCACCCTATTTTGCAAACTTCTCTCAAATTACACCGCAAGAGGGCGTCCTATAACCACAGTATTCAAGCCTGCATGTGTGACTGCAGCGGACAAGGTAAACAAAGTCATTTAGGAAAGTGGTAATTCGGGGGATTTTGATGGCTTTTTAAATGACATTTCGAATACTAGGGACGTGAATAGTTAAACTCAGGTAACGAATTTTCTCTGATCTGAGAAATAATCGAGTAGTTTACGTAAACAAGTCGTATGGCAGTGCGTGCATTGTCATGATTGCAACTTGTTTGTATTGTTGTAAACAGTAATGAAAGTTGTGAGTTGAACTTTTATTTTATAACTTAAAGAAAAATGTAATTATCTTGCATTGTGTAAGTTGTATTGATGTATATACATGTACTATGTACATCAAGCTGCCTGAATTAACTTTAAATGGATGCATATTATATAGGTCTAACGTTACAGTCCTACTCGCATACGTACTTCCTTCGACTTCGACTTCATCTTCAAAGTTCATGTTCGCATATTGTGAAAATCATTGTAATGTAAATGATCATCTTGTAAATCGCATTGTCCTCAATCTCAACAGGTTGTCATGTTTTTGCATCTAGTCTTTAATTTGATGTTTTTGAACTGCATGGTGAATACTAGAGCGGCTTTACATTTTGAATTTTCTCACCTAAACCTTTAATTATTACATTGTTTTATCTGGTTTGATCAATTATGTTACTTTCTAAATTCAATGTATTTTTTTTTTCAGGCTTTTCAAGTCTCCAAAATGTCCAAATCCCAGAAAAAGAACCAGAAGCGAGCCAACAAGACCAAACAAACAGGAGGCTTTGACGTGGAGGAATCAGTGGTCGGCGCTGGACCGTTACCGACATTGAAGCCTCGTCACGACCCAGTTCAAGAATTGCGAGAGAAACTTGCTCAGGCAAAAGCAGATAAGGTTTGTTTGAAACCTATCAAACTCTAGGGGGCAGCAAACACACAGAAGTGTCTGCTGCCTTCATCGGGAGGCTGTGAAAATCACTGACATTACATGACGTGTCGTCAGTGTCACATAAGTTGCAACATTTTTTTTTTAAACATGAGAAGAACGCATTGGCTTGGATTTGTCTGTTTGTTCTGCTTAAATTAAACAAAACTACAAGAAAAAAACTTTGTCTAAATAAGACTTGAAGCTATGCATGATGGAAGTACTAAAAGTTGGTAGGTTTGCGGTGACACCATGTAATCTCTTCTGTGAGAGAGTGTGGTTCTGAGAACAACCGTTGGTATTACCTTGGGACAGGAAAAGATTTTTGGGTTCTCAAAGGAACCATTCATATTTCACAGACTGTATCTGTTATCTCAGAAATTTCAAAAGATTTCCCTAATTTTGTTCCGCTTTTAGAATCATGACTTGGCCAACAAGTTAAGACAAGAACTGTGGATTACACAAGACCTAGCGGCTGGGTACAAGTAAGTGTCATCCCTCACATCACCTTTCACATCCTCTCATCAATCAGTCTTAGATGCAGTATATATAGACCGATCCGACGGCACGATATAATGTCCGCCATTACTGGAGTGTCCCCGCCCGCCTTTTGTCCGGCAACAAAAGAATTTACGATCCACCGCACTCTATAATTGCAGGGTGTACGTCCCATGATAAGGGGAAGTACACCCTGCAGTATAGAGTGCGGCACAGAAAATATCTGTTCAGAGCATTTGCTGTTTGAACTTTTCCTAAACAGACCCAAACTTGCCTCGGAGGACAAGGATAGCCAAGAGGCCCTCACTAAGGTGGTAGACACGCTGTCACCTTCCAACCCCTCAATCTCTGCCAAGTTCTCCTCGACCGCACCATCTACCTTAACTACCTCCGTCTCCAGCCTCGGTGAAGATGAGAGGAAGCTCAAGACGCTGACCAAGAAACTGGATCAGATCCAGAAGCTGAAGAAGAAACAGGAGCAGGGAGTGACCCTGGAAGCCAATCAGGTCAGAGGTCATGGGTATCGGATTTGGGAGGGTTCGGGTTCAAAGTACAAAGTGGACCAAACTTTTGTTTGGCACCGTTTGCAGAGAGGGGTCTCGGTAAATGTAACCGGGGGAAATTTAGAATGGTTCCTAACCAAAATGGGCTAAGGTTTAGGGTCAATGTAGGAATGTCCTTTCACGACTATATTCAAGGTTTCCAGAAGTATATTTATAATCAGGAGACCTGATGATGATTCGAGCAGGCTATTCGAAACGTTGAGAGCAAGAAGTGTGAACGATATAAAAGTGCGAAAGTACGAACGATAATTACATGGTGTTTCCGCAAACCGATCCACATACCAATTGTCACCATGCAAAGCCTCAAATTTTTCTTATACTTATAATGTTCAATTCTTATTTGAAATTTGGGGATTTTTTTTTTGGTACAGTTGGCGAAAATTAAAACTGAAGAAGAGATACTGGAGGATATCGAGCATCTACAGAAACTGCTCAGCATCCCGGCCAAGAGGTAACAGCAGATTGAGGTCACCGTCACGGTGACGGTCAACGAGTCTATTCCACTGAGAGTTTCCTAAAGGAATGAGGAACCATGGGTTGTATGTCGAGTATCAGGGTTTGTCACAGACGTGCGTAGATCTTAGATAAAACCGAGTGAGGAATTGACAGCACCTTGTTATAGTCCATCCAAATGGCCCAATAGGGCTCAGCGCTCGTGACGTCACATTCAGATGTTCGGACAAACAAGTCGCACGTTGCCCAATTAACTTATACCTAAATGTTGTGAAATTTGTCCAAACATCCGGGTAAGTATAGCTGTCAATATAAAGAGCGTATTCTATAAATAGCTCGAGCGCAGAGCCCTTAACTATTGCCACCTGTAGCTTTTGTAGGTTTAATCTGGGAACTTCGGTTCATTTGACCTTATTCCACAAACAGATATCCGAATGTCTCGAAATTGTGACATGAAGATAACGACCTTAATATTATACTGACGCAACAGTATTGTTGGCCTCTGAGACAATGGAACAAGTTTCCCAATGATACATTACACACATAAGGTGCTATCGTCCTCTTTTTGTTAAAACCTGAGACAATTCAGGAGATTAGAATGGAATATTAAAACTAGAAAATAATCTATGGGCCTTTATAAAACCTCCGCTTGGGCTCCGGCTCCATTTCGTACATCCATTCTAAAGTAACAGGTATCAAAATAAAGGTTTTGGGGTACGGTTTCAAAGTACATACTCTGCTTCGAACAAGAAAACGGAGCTTCAACCTCAGGGAAAATTCACAATCTGTATTTTCAGCTTTTACATGACAGAGCCTAAGCCCAAGCTCAAGCCCAATCCGTTGTTTCGTAAGGGCCCATGAATAGCTGGACAGGCTGATGACACCTTGCAACTATCCTCTCCTAAATGGCCAAAGCAAAAATAAAACAAGTAACAATATCAAGTACAGTTTTTCAAAGTGTATTCTGGTACTGAATTACATATCAAACAACTGTGTAACCTTCAAGCAAAGCAATCCCTTTTCCTTAATACTTAATCGATGTAATATCTCATTTTACGTAATACACAATTTTTTGGTCAGAGTAGAAGCACGTTATAATAGAATGTGGCAAGAAGAGTAGTTATGGAGCTCCACGAGTGCCATTTCACTTATCGAGATAACCATATAATTTATTTCGCCAAGTCGACTTTTGGAGTGGTAAAAGTCGTCTTGTCTCAATAATTATCTCAACATGATGACTTTTAGCGAAAACGAGAAGCCAGGTCAACAAAGTGAATCTAAAATGTCGTCTTATCCTGATAAGTAACCTCAGTTTTAATAAGTCGTCCTTACAAGGTAAACTGTCAGGACAAGTCGACTTCCTTCTTTCAGAAAAAGTCATCCTTCACGGATAAATTATCTTGATAAGCCGACTTTTAGGGCTTAATAAGTCGATTTGGCAAGATAAATTATGTGGTTATCTGGATAAGTGGAATGGCACTCGTGGAGCTCCGTAGTATTTTGTGATAAAATAATATGTATTAAATAAAAATGCACTCTACAAATCTAAAATTAATGCCCTGTAATTATTTGAATATTAAATTTTGCATAAGGAGTGCTCGAAGCCAATATTCCCAGCTCGTTAAGCTTTCAATGATTGCTTCTAATTATGCATTTAATGTTTTTAAATTTACTTTACATAATATAATACGACCTAACAAGAGTTCCTCCCCGAAATAATTGTATAAACCTGATTAAAAAGATTCCTCATATCGATAAATTATACATGCAGATGTTTTAAACATTTCCGAAGAATAAACTGTACAAAAATAATTGATAAGAAACAAACCCTAAAATGCTTTTCTATTAGTTGCACAATTTTGATGGACATGATGGAAAGTCACTAAATCCAGAGTGAAGATTTTACTCAATTTCATGGGTATAATGAGGTTTCTGAGTTATGAAAATTCAACTGAAATATAGCATTAAAAGAAATCCATCAATAGCTGTTGGTAAAAAAAAATATACAGGCCGGTCTGTGAACACACATTGTGACCTATTAAACATCATGGTGGAAAGTCACACAAAATATGTTTAAGATTAATTACCAATGAATTGAACTTTAAAAACCCAGCTTTTCAAATGTTTCTTTCCTTGGTTGAAACTTGAGACAATTCAGGAGATTTTGATGTAATTGAATCAACAGAATGTTGCCTTTGAATAGCTGGACAGGCTGATGACTTAAAGGTAGTATCATACTGGTAAGAAACCAAAACAGAAAATGTTCACAGATTTACGTATAACTTACAGGGTATGAAGATGGTGGTGGTAGAAACATACCGTTAAAATGTTTCCGACTGAAATGCTGTATTTATCCAGAAATCAGTCAAACAACGACCGAGAATCTTTTTGATCTTTTAAAAGATCAAAAATAAAAGAAAAAAGACTAAAGAAATACTGTGACTGTTTTTCTCTGTTTTCTCAAAAAGTGGGCAACGTATGGGACTGAAATTGTCACAGATGACTGTTACTGTATCTGTCTTGATATTCTTGCCCATGAATCTGTATTTCTTTGATAAAAAACCAAAGTATGATATTACCTTTAAGCGACTTTCCACTCATTCTGTGATGTCACACAATAACCGTTTACACCATAATACTGATATATTTCTATAAACATTTCTCTCGTACAAGTACAAATATTACGTGCCAAAATGCTAGCTGCTGTGTGGTTATTACTTATTACTGGTGTCCAATACTAAAAAATACGAGCATTGCTATTTAATACTTATTGCTTATTGCTTATACATACTATCACCGATACATTTGCATAGCCAATCAAATATACACATCTAAAACCCCATATACACATAATTAATATCCATACACACTGACTGACACAATATTGAAGATATTTTAAAAGCCTTCATCCCAAACTTTGAAGCACATTATCAGTAGAGGTTAAAAGCGTTTACACAATGGTATAAATTTTCGTTTGTTTTTTTGTTTTGTTTGTACTTTTGTTTTTGTTTGTTTTTGTTTTATTCACAACAAAATCCTACAATAATGGTCATGATTTGTCTGGCCATTAATAAATTTACAAGAAAAAAAAATATATTTATAGAATTTGTTTTGATATGATTCAGCCCCTTTTTTTTTGTTGATAAAGTCACATTTGGAATACGATGAGTATGATGGGTTATCCTTTGTAACTTGCATTACTATCGATCGTAGGACTTGTGATGCATTGCAGCCCTACGTAGGATACGATGGATAATCCATTGTAACTTGAGTTATGATCGATCGTAGGATGACTTCATGAAATCAACCCATAATTTTACCGGTTATCTAGACCACTAGGATACATCTATCTATTCACTAGATTTATTTGACCAAGCAAGATTTAAGACAAACTATTTCACAATGATTTTTACAAGTCTACCAGACAATCTGGAACCAACCTATAGCACATGGAATTATATCAAATATGATAACATTTCCCCAAATCCCAACACCGTACCAACCATTCATAATCATACAGGGTAGATATTGAACAGAGATTTTAAAAATGTTAAAATGCCTCCCCCTCCTCTGACGCCACGCCCTTCTGCAGCCATGCCCTTCTGCTGCCACGCCCTTCTGCTGCCACGCCCTTTAGCTGCCACGCCCTTCCACTGCCATGCACTTCTGCTGCCACATCCTTCTGCTGCCACGCCCTTCTGCTGCCACGCCCTTCTGCTGCCTCGCCCTTCTGCTGCCACACCCTTCCACTTCCCAGATAAGCTACATCCATACTCATTGATCTGATGACTCGGCTGGAATTACACACGTCACATCATCACATGATATGATGTGTTAGCAAAGACAATAACTCACACAATTTGGGTACAAACATTTAAGAGGCTGCTCAATAGAAAAAACAGCTCACCAAATACTCAGACTAAGCCAAAAAGCAGCTGTATACCACTTATGAGTAACATACATCATATGGGAGAAGGAGAGAAACTACAGTATAATACTAGTCAGGCCTAGCCTCTAAAAAGCCTGGCCAGGCCAGTGGGTCTAAAATCTTTTGTCAGCCGCGAACTTTAAAAGTCAAAGTCAAGCGTCTAAATGACGTCGTTGTAACAGCATCATCTTATACACCGTCGCCATCTAATGCTTGGCTCCCGTCAGCCACAGGTGAAGCATCCTGTTGCTGATCGGAAGTCGCTGTCTCGCCTTCTGCTTCCCCTGCGGGCTCCACCACCGGTTCTGCCACGGGCTCCACCACCGGTTCTGCCACCGTTTCTGCCACCGGTTCTGCCACCGGTTCTGCCGCCGGTTCTGCCGCCGGTTCTGCCACCGGTTCTGCCACCGGTTCTGCCACCGGTTCTGCCACCCTCTGTGTCGCCGTGTTCGTCCGGGCATCCTGCGTCCTCTCGCTGGCACTATGGCTGGCTTCGTGGAAGGCTAGCACCTCGATGGTCTCGCACTGGAAGTTGCCGCCGGCCGCTAGCGGTGGATTCTTAAACGTCTTGCAGGCTTGACTCCACCCATTGGATATGTCGCTCTCTAAGTGTATCCCCTCTCCTTCCCTGAAAAAGGAAAAGAGAGCTATATGATAGATAGTTTCAAAACAATGACCTATAGGTGGAAAGTGCACGAGGCACCGCTCTCACCAATGTGGGCCGGGTTCGATTCTGGCTTAGAGATTAGATCAGGGGGTTGACCTACCCTCCACCAATGGACAAGAGCTCTCTCGTTCCTCGGACGAACATCTGGCTGGCCGTGTCGACCGATCCCTTCTCTGTCCTTCTGCCCAACCCCACCCAGGGGTATTTCTTCTCCTCCGGCGCCATGGAGAACAGGAAGATCTCACCATTGCCGAAGTAGGGCGTCTTAACTTCAGGGCTGTTGCGTGTGCTCAAGGGGCAAGACAGATAGGCTCCAAAGGTCTGATGCAAACAAAAAGTTTCAAACAATGACGGATTTGCTTTTTAAGAACTTGGAGTGTTAAATAAACACTTGTAAGGTTGGACATCAACAAGAATGTGTTCTATCAATATCAATCTTTTCAAATGTCATTATTTATCAGTTTATCACAGCCATAAAATGATTAGAGTTAATTAATAGAGCCAGACATTTCAAGCCTGGTAGGATCTTCTTTGAAGCGAAGAGAATGCCCTTGGGAAATATCCTGCTGGGATCGAAACGTCAGACCCTGAGTAATTCATAAATTTCAGGGTATAAATTTGGTTCATGATCATTTTGCAGGACTTTATTACTTGTATGAGGCAGAAAATCATACAGGAAAAGAGCAATTTGGGGAAGACAGGAATTATTCTCCTCATTTTCTCACCTCACCGTTGAGCGTTTTAACGAGTAGAATACACTGTTCCTCATCTTCACACCTGGAAGAGGGGTGGGGAGAAAAAATGACACATTTAAAAAAATGTTCTGTTCTCTGTTTTCTTGTTCAGAAAACAAAAAAAATCACATCAGAACTGTAGCCAAAAGGCTGTACTAATGAGACCAGGGGCTGATTTCACAAAGCACTGAGATTTATCTTAAAGGAAGTATCATACTTTGGTAAGAAACCAAAACAGAAATGTTCACAGATTTACGTATAACTAATACAGGGTATGAAGATGGTGGTGGTAGAAACATACCATTAAAATGTTTCCATCTGAAATCGTGTATTTATCCAGAAATTAGTAAAACGACCAAAAATCTTTTTGATCTTTTAAAAGATCAAAAATAAAAGAGAAAAGCCTTAAGAAATACTGTGGCTGTTTTTTACTGTTTTCTCAAAAAGTGGGCGCCATATATGGGCAAGGACCATACTATGATTGTTACTAACATGTTGTAGAATGTGTTCAGACTGATGCCATTTTCTGTGGTGGTGAAAATCAGGTGAGGCTGCTTCAAGGACATCCGTTCAGGAAGCCAGCGCCAGAAAGACTTCAGCTAAAAGCAAAACGAAATGAAAACCATAGTAACATAAATAGTCATGAACTTAATGAATTATTCATGAGCGGCTTAAGACAAGTGTATTATACAAATACAAACAATGAACACCGACTAGGAACACGACACATTATCACCACGCATGCAACTAGAACAATAACAAAAAACGAGAAAAGTTGCATGCCTGTATCACGCAAACCACACTGTGGTGTATTGTGGTATTCAGGATAACATAATGGGAGACTTTGGAGAACCAGTCTTCAAGTCAACAGCGCACGCGCATGCAATTGTGAGCATGCGCGCGTTGTTCTGCGCCTGCGCTGTTGTGCATGTGCGTGCGCTATTGACTTGAAGACCGGTTCTCAAAAGTCTCCCATTGATACCAACATGTATGGTAAACTGAGGTAAGCAGGTGGGTCGGTGTTTTTACAAACAAGACTCTAAACATGATTGGCTCCTACCTGCTTAGCATTCAGGATAGAGGAGTTGACTTTGTTCAACACTATCGCCTGTTCTCTGGGCTTCTGGACAGGAGGCACGATGCCCGACTCTCTTATGTTCTGCTTAAACTTGGTGTGGTACGTGTCGATGACGGTACGTGACAGCCCTCGGAACTGGAAGCCAATCTGAAGACAAGAGGAAGATCAAAATGAAGAAAAAATCTTCAAACGGTTTCTAGGAGCTTATAAAAGGACTTGTATAAATGCCAGTCTGGCTGCCAATTCTATAGGAATTCCAGACCCGCCATGATGTTGCAGCATTCTCGTGGATACAGCCAGGTGACGCTACGAGGAAAAACAAGCACGATCCTTCTAGTTCTTTCAGAACAGACCGTTCCGGTTTTGCTTCCAAGCCCCGCCCATGTGTTTTACATACCGAATATGACCGAGTTTGACCGAGGCTTTCACGGTCACCTGATTAAAAGGTATCCTACAATTGGTCAATGCGCACAGTTTGATTGACAGGCCGGAAGGGTCCATTGCCCTCGCCGCCAAGAAGAGTTACATGATGGAAAAAAACCATTGTTCATCGTGGAAAATGGTATGAGGCCAAATGTTACATGTATTCACATGGCTCTCCTGTTAACAAAATCAATGTGCCCAGCTAAAGGACAGAACATTTCAATACCGAACAAAAACAAGATGATATGTTTTTCTTTACCGTTAGCAGGGCATCTGGCGTGACTGGAATGGTCTGAGCGTACTGTCGAATACCTGCCGCAAAATCACTGACTTTCCCAACAGTTGCTGTAACAAATTTGATCAACGACACAAACAGTTCATCAATTTTGACATTCATAGAAATGTAGTCTAACTCTCTTTATGGTGAAATGATCCTTGGGGTAGGGCGGTGTGTGAGTGGTTTCATGGTTTCTGACTGCCAAACGAACAAAGATAATTGACTAATGGGGTCACCACCACCGTAGGGCTGGATGGCTCAGTTGGTAGAGAACCTGTACGGTATTCAGGAGGTCGCCGGTTCGAATCCCACTCCAGTCAATTTTTCTTTGTTCACTTTTCATTTTTTTTTTATGGATTATGGATTTAAAGTTTGTTCAGATGCTGGTCACCTTTCTTCTTTTTGTTGAACAAGACGAGTATAGCCAGAGAGACACGGTAGAAAATCTTCAAACCTTCCATGAAGTACGCATCCATCACCCGGATCTGAAAAAAAAATAAAACAATATTAATTGGAAGTGACGAGTCCAAGTAATCCTAAACTTGTCAGAACAAAATAGGTGGGCATTTGCATAAATCAAAAACTTAGAGACCTCCAATAATAAAATATCTATATTAAATGAGACATTATCAACACTGAAATGAGCTAGAAAGAGCTTTCCAACAATAAACAAAAATTTGCTTAGCACAAAAATTAAAAAATCCATTTGACATTCATAGTCAGCAAACAACAGCCAAAGAACAATCACAAGTGATGCTCAACACATGACAATTTGGTTGTTAATCCTGTTCTTATTCAAGACAGAAATTTCATGGTAAGCAAATTTTTGTGCTAAGCAGGGCCGTGAAATTGGCCCCAGGTGAGCAAACGGCACGTCCTCTAACATCCGCCACACCTAGTTTGGTTGTTCGTTAGTCCGTTTGTCAGGCTGTCTGTATAGAGAGCTAAGATTGTCTACATCTTACCAGATGAGCGAACGGCAAGTCCTCTAGAATCCACCACACCCAGTCGATGTACACCATCCCTGGATCCATGCCCTGTTTGGTAACCACAGAATTCGCCTGGCTCTGAAACAACACACAAACACACAAACAAACAAACAAACACACAACAAACAAACAAATAAAGAAAAAAGGACATGCAAATCATAAAATCATGCAAATGAATGGCTGAACTCAAAACCAAAACCCACTGGAAAAATATGAATCAGAAATATGAAACATGAAATGGTAATGAAATTTGTGGAAGCATTTCCATAAATTGCTTGGGGTGCAAGAAATAATTTTGAATGATGATTTTGATTTTGTGGCTTAACATGGCCATCAACTACTCATAAAGAGGGTATATCTTTAGCAAATCAAAATGCCACAATTTGGGATTTCAACAGAATTTGCAGGGAGCACAGATAAAAAATATCTCTTTACAATTTGTATAGTGAAAACAAAAAATGAATGGTCTTGATGAAGTAATGTACAACTGAAACGTGTGCAAAATGCAAGTACGTGAATCCAGTTTGGTGAACAGCAAAACACGAAACAGTGTATAAAGTAAAAGCTGAATATCACACTCAATGCCGAAATGATGGATAAAAAGACTTTAACAGTGTGAAGGAATTATGAAAATGGAAAAGAAGTGTCATGTCTGAAGAAATGCACACGACAGACTAGTCAACTTCAAAATAATGACCAGAAATTTATAAAATGCTTAGAGTCAGGAGGGCTGGATGCGCCTCAATCCTAGCAGGATCTTTCTCAAAGGCTAATTCAAAGAGCTTAAGTAGATTTGTAGCCTTTGAGAAAGATCCTGCTAGGATTGAAATGTCAGGCCCTCCTAACTCTGAGCAGCCTTTGATAAGGATCCTGCTAGGATTGAAATTTCAGGCCCTCCTAACTCTGAGCAGCCTTTGAGAAAGATACTGTTAGGATCGAAACATCAGGCTCTCCTAACTCTGAGCAGCCTTTGAGAAAGATCCTGCTAGATTTGAAATGTCAGGCCCTCCTAACTCTGAGCAGCCTTTGATAAGGATCCTGCTAGGATTGAAATTTCAGGCCCTCCTAACTCTGAGCAGCCTTTGAGAAAGATACTGTTGGGATCAAAACATCAGGCTCTCCTAACTCTGAGCAGCCTTTGAAAAAGATCCCGCTAGGCTTGAAACATCAAGCCCTCCTAACTCTGAGTAGCCTTTGGGAAAGATCCTGCTAGGATTGAAATGTCAGGCCCTCCTAACTCCAAGCATTTGAGTAATGTCTGATTGTGAGATGTCTTACAGCAAATTTCTTTGCGAGCTTGGTGAAGCTTCCACGGAAGGCCTCCGACTCCACCCAGCTCTGGTCCAGGAACTTATACTTGCGGCTTCCCAGCAGCGCCGACAGACAGTCAAAAGCCCGCTCCGCATCCATGTAGTGCAGCAGGAGGGCCGCTATGGGGTGCAGGAGCGGGCAGTGGTTCAGGTCCGGTCGGGTGTGGGCCAGGACGTTCAGGAGACGGGTCAGCTGAGTCCGGCCGGCCGGGTTCAGCCGGTAGGTGGTCAGGTGCCGATCGTTGCCGAAGGTCTGCGAATCCGGATTGGAATTTTCATCTGAAAAAATTCCAAAAAGCAAATGCAAACAAATTCAAAAAAGTCAAAAAGCCTGAAATTAAACCTTTCGGTAAACAATGTAGAGAAATACACACGCTTCTTTACATGTAGCAATTGTTTCTTTTTTAATACAACCTGGGTTACCAATAATTTTATTACAAATACTAAAATGTGTAATAAAATGCTTTTCTGATGATAAAAATAGTTCTTTGATGCAAAAGAATGCAAAAAGGACTGATTTTATATGATTAAAAGGCAAAGTGGCAGTGGAGAATACAACTTTAAGGTCGGCAGTAAAAAAAAAAACAGACAACAACAGAAATAAAGCTACAGACCGAGCTTGTCTAGTAAATGTAATTGCCTATTAAAAATGTACTTAATTGTCTATTCAATATGTTGGTAGGGTATAGGCCTAATGCATGAAAGATAATATCATAAGTTGGTTTTTGTCAAAGAAATGCAGATTCATGGGCGAACATATCAAGAAAGATACAGTAACAGTCATCTGTGAAATTTCCAGTCCCATACAGTGCCCACTTCTTGAGAAAACTGTGAACAAATCTCACAGTATTTTCAAATCTTTTCAAAGAGGGTTTTCATCTCCCTCTCGGACAACCTGATTTCTATTCTGACCCAAAATGTGAACTCAAAAATAATCTAGATCCAATTCTTAAAAAAAAAAATGTATGTATTTAAATTATTTTATTCATAATTTTCAAGAATACCCAAATGCATGACATGTCTGTATTTATTCAAGCATAAAAAAGTACAGTATGCTATTCACAGACGCAGCTGCATTGTACCAACACATGCTGCCTACGTGCCAATCTATTTCCAATACACCTGTCGACAATTAATTATGCATAACCACTTCAGTACCAACTGCAATATTCATAAAATAGATGTTTTGAATGATGATTCTTTTTTTAAAGTCGGGATGCTGGTTGTAATTCAAATCCACGGGCCACAAAGAATAGAAAAATCCTTGACTTACTGATTAAAATCATAATAAAATAAAATGGCATGCAAATTCATAATGTAATTTGGCAATAGTTCAACAGATGGTACATCGTGTACACATCAGCAGCCTTACAATATATCATTCTGATTATGGAGCTAGAAAGATACAGTCAAACAAAATCTCTCAACCAACGTAATATGGTTTCAGATGAGAATTTGAAAATAGGAGAACTTATAACAAAAATTTCTAAGCATGGCTTAGAAAGATTAAAAAGTTTGCATTGCTAAGTTAACAATGTACAGAAGGTTTGAAGAAACTGGTTTTTGGCGTGGGGGAGAGGGTGGTTTGTGCAGTTATCATTTTTTTCATTTTCTAACTGTGTATTCTGTTCACGATATTCAAAAATTAGAATTTACAAAGCTAAGTGACAGTGTTTGATGGCTCAAGATGTTGGCTGAAAGGTAGCGACGTTTCAACTGCAGACTGCTAGCCTTTGTCAAGCAGACAAAACGTCCCAACCTTGGCCAAAAGTCTGCAGCCAAAATGTTGAAATACGTTTCAGCCAACATCATGAGCCCTCAAACACTTAGCTTTTTACCATTTTGCCACAATGAACAACAAAATTAACAAAAATAAAGTTTTCAACCTATTTTTTTCTTTCATAAGCCAGACTGCGTACATACTTTTTAAGCATGAATATTTACATGGAAGGAAAAAAGAGTATTCATATTTTAAGCAGATGAAAAAACAACATTCAATTTCTGTCTTTCACCGGAAGTTTACGGCAGACTTTTTCCCTGATGAATCAGCCGTGCTTCCGGCTTGTACCAATGACTTCCTGTTAAGTTATGATGAGAATCAATTAACGATCCACAGCGACTGACCACAGAGATGTTAAAGGGGTAAGCCGTGAAATGAGAAATAAAAAAATAAAAATTTCACCGAATTACTTTAACTAACATTGTATTGTGAAAGCAGAAACCTCCCATTATAAGAACTTTTGTCTTAAAATGATTTCTGCCTTAACCCTAACCCTCTGCACTTAATCCACAAGACAAGAGCTGCTTACCACACATTACCACGGTCTCCACAGGGGGACTGGATCATAAACCATGCATTACCTCACAAACCACACTGTGGTGTATTGTGGTATTTAGGACATCACACTTACCACAAGTGTGTACATGTATTACCGGCAATCAATTTTTAGTACTCATATTTTTTTAAGAAAAGAGTAGTATAAATCGATGTCTTAAAGAGATTAACACAATTTGTGTTTTACTAAAGTGAGTCCAGTTTTGACTACCGGTATTTTCATCAATCATACTCAGATGGCCTTGATCATTTCAAGCTGTTAAAGATGGGATAGTTCACGTAGGCTATATATTGTATAGAGTCTGGCATACTTTAGTATTTGCATTTCTGTGGCCTTATACAATCATGTATTATCCCTTTAAGACAAGAAATACTGTAATATAAGTCAATACATGTTGTAACAAGAGTCTTCATATGACAAACAAATTGAGAGGAAACAATTAAACGGGAAAACAGGTCACAAATGTTGGCCAACAAGAGTTGGTATGTTTTTCCTGAATCAAGGAAACCACATACGAAACTCTACAGAATAATCGAAGGTGCCAAACATCTGTTAAAAGCTTTAAAATTTTAATTCCAACCAGTTAAAAATGCAATGGAAAAACTGAGCTTCTCTGTGAATAACTGTACTGTACTGTAAGAAATCATAAATACTGTCTGATGGTAATTTAAACATAACACATAAATTATAACAAAAAACTGCCACACCATTTGAATTTGTGGGAATTTGTTCTTAAATATTTGTTTTTGGCAGGAGGGATTTAAAAACATGTACAAAACCATTAATCATAATCTGAAAAAAATTCGAATTTATTAATTTGGTAAAGAATATATTTTTATCACTCTTATACTGTACAGTATAAACATCTCTTAACGGAGCTCTGCAATTTCAGGATTTTCAGACATGCCAAAGTTAAAGACTTATAGGGAGCCACAAAAGAAACGTACGGGTCCATTCAATTTACTGTCATATTTTTGACATTTCATTGCGGCTGTTTAAATTAATCAGATTCAACAAAATTTGGTACTGTACAAAGTTTCTGACTTGAGTGTTGCTCTTGTTGTCATAATTTTGTTGAATTCGACTTAAAATTTTTAAAAGCCGCAAAATGACAATAAATTTAATGGACCCATGGTTTGTGTTTCTTTTGTGGCTCAGTATGTGTAGGTTCAAAACTTAGGGCAATTTTATAGTCTTGTCCATTTTAGCAAAGAGCCAGTTGTCCTAGATTTTGCACCATGAAGGATTTTGATGATAATTTTACATTTAAGCCACGAGTAACAGAGCAACGTCTTCAAAGATTAATTAAAGACCCACCTGAACTTTGACCTTCCTCCCCAAACAAGTCCTTGGCGGTCTCCTGATAGACGCTACCCACGGCAACCACATTCTGCATGCAGATGTGATGCCATAGATCCCTCCGGACAGAGTGACCGACTGACCACTGTCCCTTCCGGACGACCTTTTTCAATCGGAGCGGGTCCGTTGGGAGTGGGCCGCTGGGGGCGGAGCCATTTTGTTGGGCGTCTGCTGCACTGTGATCTGTGTCAGGTAACGGCTCCACCCACGGCATCAATGCAGATGTTGTCTTGTCCGGCATCGTTCAAATCAATTTAAATCTGGATAGAGAATAGGAAGTAGGCTGCAGTAACGGCCCAGAAGCCAATAACGACCTGAAACGTAAACACAAGAATTAGTGGTTACTACGTTCAACCGTGACTAGTACAACTACAAGTAACTTTGACCCTAAAAATCACCTTTTTTAACATTTGGACATGATCTCCAAATGTTAAAAAAGAACAACAAATTATGCTCGATAAGATCCACTAACCGGGGGAGTAACTGGAGCCATCATTTTATTCTTATGGTCGGCAATACGTCACTTCCGGTCCAGTGATTGTTTTCACTCCAGCAGCATTGTCAATGTCAAGCGGTTCAGTGAAATCGGGTCACAAAAAAGCCAAATTGTGGCGACCGTGACAATATACGCATAAAATAAAATATAAATTAACGTTACATAATCCAGAGTTTGTGCTTCAAGTCTGATTCAGTATAGGTAGTTCATAACAATATTATCTTTTAAGCAAGCGACTATTTATCACCGGCATAATCATGGAAATGTCTACCTCCATGATTCAATTAAGCAATTCCCTCATTCTGCGCAGGTCACGTGCGGATTGGTGGTTAATCAAGCGTTCACGTACAACTTCACATGATGATTTATGCAGCGCAGACAGTTTATAAAATAAATCATAAAATATACCGAGTATAATTACTAACATGAGACAATCACTTGCAAGAGGATATCTGCAATCTAGACCACTACTGCAACACTCACATTTACACCTCAGACTCAAAACATCGATGAATTTACCACAATTTACAGAACATCAACCAAAAGTGGGCGAGACCTTTCCAACAAAATAATTAATAATTGTTTTCATTTTATCGAGTCACATGCACTGATGGTAATGGTGTTCGGTTCCCAGTGCGTGGCTATCCACTAGCATTAGGAATGTGTCAAGGGTACCAGACTATTTATTCTGATTTTTTTCAGTCAGCAGAGGGCGCTATCATAAAATTTGTTGACACACACACGTGTGTACTTTAAAAGTTTATTACAAAAATACAAAGCACTTGTCAAAAGTTGTTTATTACGTGTTTGACTTCCACTGGTGTAGCTTGGGTGAGTTTGTTTGGTTGATTACTTCCTTCGAGAAAGAAAAATTGAAATAATTCGTTTAAATCGTGGGCATCGATGCCACTGTCTAGAAAAATAGGGTAATTGTGGACAAGTGGTGCTGAAGTGAAGAGTGACTAGCGAAGTGGTTCCCAAAATTGCAAAACTAACTTTAGTCTTATTTTATATTTATAAACTTAAGTTAAAGGAAAGGACAAGTGGTTTCTTAAACTAAATTTGGGAAAGGAGAGCAACTTTTTATAGCTTCTACTAGCTGCTCCCAAACGATATTTTTTTACTTTCTGCAAATGTTCCCGGGTCAATAAACCCTAGATTGAAGAAATTTCCTTATTATTTCAGTGAAAAACTCAAAAAGTACAATTTTCTTACCTGCTTAATTGTTTGCTAGTTTTAGGAACCACTTGTCCACAATTACCAAAACTTGGGTAAGTTAAGACCATAGGCATGAACACACCATATGGAGCTACGATTTTGGCATGAATTGTCAATTGGACAGACCATAGAGCTAGGAACAGTCTCCAGTCTATGCCAAAATCATAAATGAGAAGTGCAAGTAATTAGGCTCCAGTTTCTGGATCTAATCTTCACCGAGTCGTCTCTTTAAGTATTCGTGAACAAATACGTGAAATGAACACATTGTCTCCCACTTTGCCTCAACAGAGACCTCAAGAATGGATCCGAAAAGTGCAGACAAACCAACAAGACGCTGGATCGGACGAGGACGGGGTATCTTAAGTCTGTCATCTCAACAGACCAACAGCAACACGGAGAGGAGACCAGGGAATCTCGTAAGGACTCCAGTCCACGTCTGACTCCTAGACCAAGAATTAGGCTCCTCTGTGAACCTTCTCGTTCTACGAGTACTCGCAACTAGGACATAATCACTAGACTCCATTAACACAAGTTCGGAGAAGGTTTATGGAATGAGCTTTGAAGGCTGAACTTCAAGGGTCGTGGACATTTTTAGAGTGTTCAATAGGACTCCGCGCTCAAGCTATTTATAGATTACACCCTTTATATCGACAGCTATAGTTACCTGGATGTTCAGACAAATATCACAACGTTTACGTGTAAGTGAATTGTGCAACATGCGACTTGTTTGTCCGAACATCTGAATGTGACGTCACAAGCGCAGAGCCCTATTCCTGTGGAATTCAAAACATTTCTGGTTATTCAATGTATCTGTGAAGAACTGGCTATTGCTCAGTTTATTTCAAAATCATTGACCATCTGCCGAATTACTTCAAAAATTTACTGTAAGCTGATATCAAAGTTTGATCAAAATATAATAAGTTTTGTTCGTTTTCCCCTCATATCAGGGAGAAGGGGACAAATCTCGGTCGGTAAATCAAAACAACGGATCCGTGCTTTCAACACCTACATCTCAACGGCCAGCTAGTGGTGAGCAGCGACGGACAACTACAGCCAACAGCAGGCCAACGAGGACAGTAGCTGACCAGCAGCATCCATTTCCTGCTGCTGCTGACCAGCGAAGACAACAACAGCCACCTGCTGCAGACAGGAGAGCGCCGCAGGCCAGCAGCAGCAACGGCGGGCTTACAAAACCACAGATGCAAAATAGCTCGAGTAGGTAGAACGTACAATCCCTTTGACCAGGGGCTGATTTCATAGAGCTGCCTAGCACAAAAATTCACAAAATGTGCTAAGCAATTTATTGTGCTAAGCAGCTCTATGAAATTGGCCCCAGTTCAGCAAAGGAAACACATTGGGTTCTGGGGTCAACAAAATGCAGTGAACATGATGATCGTAGTCGTCTTCTCAGGCAACTGATTTGCAGCATGTCTGTGATGTAAGCAGGAGCTTGATTCCGGTATGCTTTGAAGATGAAAGTAATGACCTTGTAATGGATTCTTTGAGTGATGGGGAGCCAGTGTAGCTTGATAAGTGGACACAGGTTTCCATTCAGCATAATATTCAAAGAAGCAAGAATTATTTTTCAGCAAATTAGAATTTTAAGTGATTGTGGACTAACGTTCTTGGGACTTTTATTCCTACAAGATGGAAGTGAAACAGCAAGAGAGAGGGTGGAGTTACTAGCCGGTTACAGCTACAAAGCCAACCAGGCCAGTCCACTGGGATTCCCTGAGCTGAACATCAAACAGGGTCAGAAGCTGACTCTGGTAGAGAAGCACGCAACCAACGAGCACTGGTGGAAGGTGGAATCCGAGGAGGGAGACGTGGGATATGTGCCGGCCAATTATGTGATGGTGAGCGTAGCTAGAGACTCTCCGTAGCTGAACCTCAAAGGGCATCTTGGCTAGAGACTTCTGCGCTTGTTATTCATATTGCTGGTTATTTAGCACCAGTCAGTTGCCAGTTATGTGCCAATAAACTCTGTTTCAGTGGGCATCTTGGCAAGAGAGTTTCTAGTTTCAATCAACTGTGTTGCAGTTTTGAAAGCTTACGAATGATGTGTACGATTTATTTATTTGTATTCAGATTCAAGAGAAAAAACCCAGCACTCTGCCTTGGCTCAAAAACAAAGAACCAGAAGAGGACGTCCCTGCCGAAAAACGTAAGGAGAAATTATTCAAAACTGTCACTCCGGCATGATCCATCACCTACCAACAACAAAACAAAAGTAAACAAACTCATGAAATGAAATTTCAAACCGTCAGGCTTTTTTTGTCTCCAAACTTCCCAAGTAAACTTCCTCAGTTCCATGCTCAGATTATCGATTCATTTCCATGTTTTGGATTCTCAAGGTTTATATGTTTCATCAAAGATCTAGAAGAATCACACATTTTACTCGAGGGCTTTCCAAAACCATGGAATTTCTGACCAAGAAGGAATTTACACCTTCATTTACATTTAAAATCATCAAATAACCACAAGTGAAAACAGTTGTTAGGGCGCCTGTACGGTATTCAGGAGGTTGCCGGTTCAAATCCCGCTCTAGTCAATTTTTCTTTGTTCACCTTTCAATGACTTCATTTTTATTTCTTTGAGACGTCTTGGAAACTTTTTTTTTATCGCAACAGCTGCCTGGAAGGCTTACGTTTCGGCCTACAACAGTCCGACTACGAATGGCACCGAAAGCAAGGACGCGGCGGTAAAGAAAGATTACTACTGCCACGTTTGCGACAAGACGCTGAACGGACCCAAGCCGTACGGAGCTCACATGGCTAGCAAGGCCCACAAGGAGGAGATGGAAGTTGCCAAGGAAATGGGGAGGGAGATCTGATGTCAAGAGAAGGATGTGTTGTCAGGACGACGAAGAGATGACACTCCAATCAGGTATAAGGCAAAGTTTATCTCGGGATGTAATTTCTGTTTTTGCATTCCATGGTGTCATTCAGACCAGCAAATCTTGAAACGAAAAAATCCCTTGTGTAAGTCTCCGTTTGAGAACTGAGAACTAAGTACCGGTAGTTTAACATGCTTCCTCATATCACAGAGAAGATTCAGACTTTCAGGTGTTGAAGCCAAAGAACTTTGTGGTCACTAGGCCAAATAATTTCCTGTTTCATTTGTGTTTAGGCATTTTTGTCCACTCTCCATATTGGGTTTATGTAAGTTTCAACCTTTCATCTATATGCATTTTTTTATATCTATATTTTTATATCAATGGTCAAATTGCATAATTTTTTTGGTACTTTTGTGAAGTGTTTTTGCTTGTTTGCACATTGATTGTTTAAATCTCATTGTTACACCGTCGAAAAAGTCTGTCACTGCGGGAAACGTTCTCTAAATTTGAAAAAATATTTTTTTTAATAATAGCACATCACCATATGCAAAAATCAGCACAAATATATTCACGATACAGTTAGTTTTGATTGTCACTGAAGTAAGTTAGCTGCTACAAAGTTTCCTGGATATAAAGAGGAATGTTTATCACGTCATGAGTAAAAACCTGAGGTATAAATTGCCAAACTTGTTTTAAAAAAATACTTGAAAGTGTGAAGGACATTTTTGGGGAGTTAGGGAATATTGTGGATCAAGATTTGGGCAGGGAACTATCCTGTGTTCATGATTAAATCTCAAAATGTTTTTGTTGCACGTACAAAAATTGCCAAACTGAATCTTGCCAAATACTCTTGATCCTGAGCACATAATTACTGGAGCAGCAGCAGCCGATTTCACAAAATGTTGCGTAACTTACGCAACGTACAAATGTTGTGTAATTTTCGTGAAACAAAAAAGGTAGGCAACCAAAGGCAGGAAAATGTTGCGGAAGTTATGCAACAAAATGTTGCGTATGCAACATTTGAAGTTTTGTGAAATTGGCTGCAGGGCTCTATTTCATAAAAGTTAGGAATATGTTGTATCTTGGACTTAGTATAACTATAGGAACATTTCTTTTGGAAGATTTCGTAGTACGTTTTATGAAATATAGCCCTGTTCAGGGTTCACCCAAATCTGCAAAGGGACTTCTTATGGACAACAAGTAAAGACTCAAAGATGGAACGTTGTCCGCTTCCTTATTTGTGGTTATGCTTTCATGTGTCCCGCCTCAATCAAAAATAGTGATTACCTAAAGTATACCCAATTTCGACATAAATTTATGGGGAGAAGGTCTCGGCACTGTAGCATTTTCAGAGAAGCTTGACAATCTAAGGCATTAGTTTTGGATGGATTCAGGAAAAAGATTCCCCGTTAGAATAAACCGGGAGTTATGCTTAAGATTTGTTTCTTGCCAACTCCTCGCTTTCAATTTTTCAAAGGTGATGACATTTCAGAGTATATATTGCAAGAGGGAATGTCTCAATAAATTTACATGTTTATCAGGCAACTGCCAAATCTTTGCACACGACAGCCACCAGGTAGGAATCCTGGGTATAAATTCATTTTTTGTTCACCTGGAGAAATATGCACAGGATTATTTTCATCATAAGTTTATATTTTTCAATGTTAGTGTTAGTTTAAAACAAGTATTCATATGATTATTTAAACTATCTATAAAATGTTCAATATATTGCGTTATTGTCTATGTTAGTTCCTGTTTTTAGTTCTATTAAAGGTAATGGTGACGTTAAGTTTTTCATTACAGTGTTTCAAGTTGTCTTGCTCAAAAGAGAGCATCTACACCTGTACATGTACTTCCAAACTTTATCCCAAAGCCTCCATTTTGACACAGGTACAATGTACTTCAAAATGGATGCATAAAATGGAGCCAAATCGTCAACAGGCATATTGAGGCTAACATTTTGATGGAGGCCTTTAAAAACACAATACTATGTGCACCTCTCATAAAAAGAAAGACCAAGACAGAGAATCAATAGGACATTTTGAAGTCCACTAAAAAACCCAACAAACAGATCGAAGCTTCGCAAACTTCGTAAAAACGCTTGATTGTTCACTGCACATTTTGTACACAAGTACAGGTATTATGCCCTTTTTAAAAATTGAAATGCACATCACCCGTTACTTAAGTTTTGATCACATCTTAAACTGCAACTGAAAACAATACAATGTTAATTTATATTAAAGAGGATCTTCAACACTCAACAAACTAAATTAAATTAAATGAATAGCTCATGACGTCATATTACGGAGCCTTTTCATGAAATGTCTGCTGCCCCATTGACGAAATTCAGACAGTTTCAATTTTGGGTTAGCTTGCGGGTTGAGCATGTAGAGAGAAAAATCATCAAAAAGACTCTCTTTCTGTGTTCAGTGTAAGATAATTTTTTTTTTCTCATGTCAAGTTATTTAATGATTATAGTTCTAACAAATAAAGCGAGGTTTGTTGAGTGTTGAAGATCCTCTTTAAATTAGTTCAATGTCTGAAAGAATTATGTATTGCTGTTTCATTCATTTTCGGTTGTCGGGGTGTCTTGCAAATCCTTCTCTCCGGAATCATCTCCTCTATGATCAGTTTTGTCTTCTGAAAATGTAGTGTCTGCCTCCTTCGAGACATGATCTTCAGTTTGTAGACCGTCTTCATTTTGTTTTATCTGGTCGTTTAGGAGGCTGGTGTTAGGAGGATGACCATCCTCCTCGCTCTGAACGTTACTCAAACAAGGAGATTCGTTTTCCGTGATGACAGGTGTATCATCTTTCTTGTTGTCATTCTGGAGGTCATCGGATGGGTTATCTTGTTGATCGCTACCCAAATCGGGTTCCTTTGATTTGTCAGTGGCAAGCTCTTCCTGCTTTGGTCTTTCCTCATCCTGCTGATGAGTCAGTCTTTCCATCTCACCTTGCTCAAGCTTCGTCTCCCCTTGTGAAGTAGGACTTTCAGGGGTCGGGGGTACCGCGACGTTCACCCTGGCAACCGCATCCATTTCATCCTCAGGACTTTGGCGTTTGATTTCATTATCTGCATGTGGGAGTCTCTCGTCTTCTGTTGCTTTGGGAAGCTCCGCTCCTTCGGATTCCCCCGTCTCATTCTGTTCGGTACCAGCTCTGTCATTATCATCCTTCTTTTCATTGCTATGACTACCTGCCACATCAGCGTGCACTGTTACCTCTTCCATGTGAGGCATCTTTCTTGTCTCAGGCTGGGTCAGATAGATCGCTCTTCCTTCGACAGCCTCGTCCTCTTTGAATTTGAATTGGTTGGCGTCGTACTTCACGATGGAAGACAGTGAGCTGGACGCCAGGGACTCCGTGACCGCCTGGATGCTCAGATGTCCGTCGCGAGACTTGGCATCGGTGTCTTTGCTTCTGGATTGCCTCCCACCCTCGTCCCCGACGGAGAATGTGACGTGTGGCTCGCTCTTCCCATACATCTCCAGAAAGTCCAAGCTTCGAGATACTGTCAATTCCACCGAATCAAGACCAAAATATCAAAAACATTAGGTATACAAGTAATAAACTGCTGCAAACTGCTCATCAGCCAAAAAAATGACCTGAAATTTATCAGATGCTTGGATTTAGGAGGGCCGGATGCGTTTTGATCCTAGCAGGATCCTAGCAGAAAAATCCTGCTAGGATCGAAACACGTCAGGCCCTTCTAACTCCAAGCTACACGTATTAGGTTTTGCAGATACGGTACTTGGCAAACATTTAAAGCAAGGTGGGCCTAATGGCTAAATAAGATTTATATCAAATCTTGAAATTTTCAAAATTTGAAGCTTGGGATTTGACAGAGTCCAGGGGTCGATTTCACCAAACTCTTCGTAACTTAGTATCAATCGTTGGACTTTTTATGCATTGAAGCCCTACATGGGATAGGTCCCCTGTGATGGGTTATCCTTCGTAACTCAAGTTACGATCGATCGCAGGGCTTCGTGAAATCGACCCCAGGTCCTCCAATACTCTGGTCTTGGCCTTACATCTCCCGCTTTATTCCAATAGCCATTCTAAATGCTGATGCTGAGAGCACAGGTGCATTGAGAGAGGAGAATAGGTCAGCCCTTTCTACAATGATATTCAAGGGAGAGGAGAGCTCAAGAAGCAAGGGTTGTCCTGGCTTCGGTCTGATAATTACCTGGTGCTGATGCTGCGTAGCGCTGGTCACGGCCTCCTTCCAGGCCCCTTCCCCTGCCCCTACGGGAAGGCTTGTCTCTCGGCGATTCCACTTTCCATGAGTACCACTTGGTGTTGGTACCCGGCATGACCGGTAGGAGGAGGCGGGGCGCCGGTACATTCTCATCTGAGGAGGGCCAGTGAAGATGCAACGGGTTGTTGTCGTCGCGGCGGTAGCTGCGTTGCCGTTTGCACATTCCCTGATTTAAAAAGACAAACATACTCTGTGAGTCTCTCTACTACTGATGAGAGACCATCAGTCTTGTTTCAGAGGGGGAGACTGTAGTCTCGCGACATAAGGCTGGAGACATTTATTGTTGATTTGGTGTGGACCAGAAGACTTTTCCAGTCGGCCAGTCTCATTTAAACTGAAAAGAGACCATCAGACTTGTTTTAGACTGAGTGACTACATTCTCCACACCCTCAATTGCTGCCTCAGTAAAGATGTGGCACCCTTCCGACTCCATTAATACCATGAAGTCTTCTTTAAGAATGAGAGGCTGGTTTTCCCAAGGTTTCCCAAGCCGCACCTACGGCTAGGATCACCAGCATTCCACAGATTTGTATTAAATCAAGAAAACCCAGCGACACCCGTGGTTGTTGTCTTACCCTGTAACTGGCGGAGCCGTCGCAGTTCCTGACGGCATTGGACAAGTAGGTGACTTGAGCGTAGAGCTGCTTGAGTTGACGTCTGGCCTGGCCGTAGTTAGAGGGGCTGTGGAGGATATGGAAGGGCTTGGTGGGCTTGACGGTGTGCTTGTACAGGCCGTGGGGGTTCTTGGGAACCCTCAATGGAGGTACCTCAGGGGGCTTCTCGCTCTCCTAGTCAGAAAAAGAAAGAAATCGGGTAATAGAATGAGCACATCAAAGGTACGAAGGCTACTTTAATCCAGGATCCTATGAAATGAATTTTGTAATTTTGTTCCTTTTGATCCTTAGTTCACAAATGTTGGTTGGAAAAGGGTTTAGGAACTTGAGAGTTAAAATTAGGAGCAATTTGTCTCCTTCATACTTTACATATTTCACCAGTTGCTATTTTTAAACATGTACCTACCTAACTATCATTACTGTTACTTTGTCGAGAGTGCTACTCACAAAGTAACCCATTTTTCCATTCTAATTCAAAATCAGTTTTCTTTTTTTACAAATGCCGAAAGCTCTGAGGCAAAATATAATCATAAGACAATAATCTCTACTGGTTCAATTCCACAACACTTCATCAAAACACACAGGAGGTCGCAGGTTCGAATCCTGCTCCAGTCAATTTTCCTTCGTCCACCTTTTAATGAGTTTTGAAGTCATAATGACTTCAAATTAATCTTGTCAGTTCCCCTTTGATGCTTTAAATATTAATTTATTCATTATCATAAAATACGATGACAGGAATAATATTTTTTGCCACATTAGAAAAGACGACGTTGTCTGAAACAGTTGAAACTCTATCCACTGAAATGCTTCTAAATTGAGTTTGAACATCTGCGAGCTGTCATGTCAGTTTTATTTACGGGAGATAGGAAAATTTCTCTTTAAGGAGAGAAAAAATGCAATGCGTGGGCAGAGGACAACGACGTACCTCTTCTTCTTTTTAGAAAAACGATGACTCACATTTTTACCCTCTATCCACACTGCCAAATTGAATAAAAAAAGAAAAAAGATTCCTGTCCGCAAAAATGTATGCAGGCCACGACTTGCCGGGAATGAAAAGGGGGAAAAAACATAATTTATTTACGGCATCGATGGGGGAGGACGAAAAAGCAATAAAAAAAACCCAGTAATGTGATCTGATCTGAGCGCAGCATGGTTGAACATGACGGACTGTCAGCCTCAATTGAAAGGAAATTATCATTTAGAAATCTGCCTCTGTGTGTGTACGGGCGTTTACGAAACGAGGGCTCTGGCTCAGGCTCAGGCTCCAGCTCTGTCATCCATATGCTGAAAATATAGCTTGTGGTTTTTCATTGAAGCTGATGCTCTGTTTTCCTTTTCAAACCAGAGTATCTACTTCCGAACCGCAGCCAAAAGCCTCTATTTTGATACCCGTTATTTTAGAATGGATTCATGAAATGGAGCCGGAGCCTGAAACGGAGCCTGAGCCTCCGTTTTGTAAACGCCATGTGTGTGTGTTCATCTGAGGCTAAGCTCAATAAAGACAGATGGTGAAATATTCATTACTGTTTCGCATCACTGATGAATTTTTGTTTTTTTATAAATGGCCACTCATCCACAACGAATAATTACAGATGCAGAATGTGAAATTTCATGTTGAGCAGATAGATTTATAATTCTTAGGGCCTTCTTGGGCCATTTTAAATTGTAATTTGTTAATTTTGAGTCTTCTGTTGATATGGCAACCTTCACATAAAGAGAGCAGAAGTATAACAATTAATTTGAAAAATTTTCAACTTTAAAATTAATTCAACTATTGAAAGGTGAACAAGGAAAGATTGCCTGGAAGGGGATTCGAACCTATGACTCCCAGAATACTCTATACAATTATAGTGGAACGGTGCTTTAACGAACACCACTATACCGAACATTTGTCTATACCAAACATCATCCTTGACTCCCATTTTTTATTTACAATACATACTGAATATATGGTTTTTCAATTCTCTCTAACGAATGACTACTATACGTGAAATAACCACAAGGGAAACTGACTGAGTTTAAAGTCATTGAAAAGTGAACAAAGAAAAATTTACTAGAGCGGGATTCGAACCGGCGACCTCCTGAATACCGTACAGGTGCTCTACCAACTGAGCCATCCAACTGTGTGCCTGGTTTCATGGCTTCTGACTGCCAAACGAACAAAGATAGTTGACTATTGGGGTCACCACCAACGTAGGGCTGGATGGCTCAGTTGGTAGAGCGCCTGTACGGTATTCAGGAGGTCGCCGGTTCGAATCCCGCTCTAGTCAATTTTTCTTTGTTCACTTTTGAATGACTACTATAACGGACAATATCTGTGCATCCCGCCATGTTCCTTATAGCGGTATTCAACTGTACTTGTTTCACTGTTTTGACTTGGATCAAGTTGATCCATCGTTTCTCCTTGTAAAGTTTAAATGTCTGGGCTCTACGTACAGTCCTGGGGCCAATTTCATAAAAATGTTAAGCAAAAAAATTGCTTAGCACAAAAATGTCTCGCCCAATACAACAAACCACCATTGAAAATTCCATTTGATATTCATGGTCAGCAAACAACAGCCAAAGAACAATCACAAGTGATACACAACACATGGACATTTGGTAGTTAACCCTGTTTTTATTAAGACAGAAATGTCATGCTTAGCAAATTTTTCGTGCTAAGCATCTCTATGAATTTGGCCTCTGGATATTAAGAAGGCTGGAGGATCCAGATGACGAATGGATCGGAGATTTGTCTTACCCTCTGCATCTTAGACCGGACCTCGATGCCTTCGTAGTCCTCCCAAAGCTTCTTGGCGCTGTGGACGCTGCGACCGTTGTTTATCCTGGGCAAGGAGCTGGCCCTGACGTGATGCGATCGCCGGGTGGAAGCAGCATCTTGACGAGATGAGGTGATGAAATCACGGTCAAGATACTCGTAGGAGATTGCCGTCTGCACAAAGAGATGAGAATATGGGATACTCGTCAGTATGATGTATATGCCTTATGGGATGACTGCATTGTAGGTAATACTGACAATAACCACAACCACATGTAAAATGGAATCATGGCCTTTTTTCAAAAAACAAATGTTAAAGGTATTGGTAAAGGTTACAGAACAGCACTCACACTTTGTGTGATCCAATATGTGCATGAAATGATAAACCTGTGAACATTTGAGCTCAATTGGACATCTGAGTCTTGAGAAAATAGCGATTTTTCTTATAAAACATAAAGAATGGTTTTTGATCTTACCCCGAGATCAAAACTGTTTTCGGTCTTTGTTAATTGCTAATTATCTGGATACAATTTAATACACCATGTCAGGCGGAAATATTTTAACGGTATGTCTCTACCAGCAACATCTTCGTATGCTGAAAGTTTGTGAACATTTCTGTTTGGGTATGTTACCAATCATGTACTGTACCTTTAAGAAAAATTATCAGTGTCACCAAAGTGATTTTGTGAAATCACACCTAAAGGTAATATCATACTTTGGTTTTTATCAAAGAAATACAGATTCATGGGCACAAATATCAAGAAAGATACAGCAACAGTCATCTGTGAAAATTTCAGTCCCATACGTTGCCCACTTTTTGAGAAAACAGCGAAAAACGGCCACATTATTTCTTAAGTGTTTTCTCTTTTATTTTTGATCTTTTAAAAGATCGAAAACATTTTTGGTCGTTGTTTTACTAATATCTGGATAAATACACCATTTCAGACAGAAACATTTTAAGGGTATGTTTCTACCACCACCATCTTCATTCCCTGTAATTTAAGTTATACATAAATCTGTGAACATTTCTGTTTTGGTTTCTTACCAAAGTATGATACTACCTTTAAACCTGAAGATGACTTTTCTATGAGTCATCATCGTTTCATGTCATCATGTTGCCCACATGACTTGAGGATTATGTCTGGTCTTGGATATTACATACTGACCTTATCGGTACGAGGGTAGCGTGTCTTCCCGGCAGGTGGACAGGAGAACTCGGAAGCCATCTCCTCCGGGGAAAGATTGATGATGAAACAGACGGAAGATGGTGATGATCAGATTATTAAACGCTGCCGATTATTAAGCAACCGACATGACGTCGTCGTTGTCATCCTGCTAGGCATGGTGCTGCAATCTAGAGTCAAGATTGGGTATGGGGTCAATTTCATAGAGCTGCTTAGCACACAAAAAATCGCTAAGCATGACATTTCTGTCTTAGTTTATAAAACAGGATTAACTACCAAATTTCTGTGTGTTGTGTATCACTTGCAATTGTTCTTTGGCTGTTGTTCACTGAATATGAATATCAAATGGAATTTTCGATGGTGGTTTGTTTTATTGGGCAAGCTGTTTTTGTGCTAAGCAATTTTTGTGCTAAGCAGCTCTATGAAATTGGCCCCAGGTGGGATATACAAGATTATGAAGTCCATCATTTCAAAATGTCACACGCAACTAAGGATTAATTCTCTTTTCTGAGAAATACTTCTGCAGATGACCTTTTTTTTTGGTAATTGAGGACAAGTGGTTCCCAAAGCTATATAAAGGAAAGGACAAGTGGTTTCTAAAACTATAAAGTTATATTAAATGAAAGCAACTTTTTATAGCTTCCACTGCTCCCAAACGATATTTGTGACTTTCAGCAAATGTTCCAGAGTCCTTAAACCTCAAGATTTAAGAAATTCTTCCAATATTTCAGTGAAAAAAGTACAATGTTTTATAAACCACTTGTCCTTTCCTTTATAGTTTTAGCATGGAGAAATATTTCTCCATGGTTTTAGGAACTACTTGTCTACAATTACCCTTTTTTAATGATCAAAATGAAGCTAAATTCTTGTATAACAAATTAAAAATCATGGAGTTAGCAGGCCCTCCTGATTATATTTCTGGTCAATATCTTAGTTGGTGAGCAGTTTGCAGCAAATTTATTATTTGCCTCAATTCCTGTGGATATGTTAAAAACAAACTAAAAACTGTTTTGTTTTGAAAAATCTTTGAAAAATAATATACATGTCTCCTGCCTGGTGCTTAAAAAAAGTTTATGTAGAATCAGAAAAAGTGGGTCGGGGTCTTGAGTTGTGGAAAGAGTTCCACAGACAAACACTCACATTGTTGTTTTTTCACAAACTTCATGTATGATCAGCAAAGCGGTACTATAGGCCGGCCTCCTCTTTGAACTTTGTCAAACTTAATTTGATCACCCTGACTGAAATGAAAGTTAATTAAACTGAGATAAAGATCTTACCCAGTAAACATCGCAGTAACCGTGAAGAAATGGTTGATAGAATTCCCACACTACAGCCTAAGCGTAGAGAGTGTTTTACGAAGTGGTATGGCGGCTCCCAGACACCGAACACCGATCATCAACCTACCGAAGATCGAGTCATTTTCACCCGTGTCAATTCCATCGATCCACGGCGAGTGCCCACCACTGTGATTCTTATCCCGTCATCTCCTAGTTACATGCTGTCCTTTACAATCGAAACAATCATAAGCCAGGAGGACAATAGACATGTCCTCTGAATATTTGATCAAAGAGAAAAGTAGTCTTGAAAAGGTTTAGGAGAGAGAGTCTTTTGTTGGTCGCTGTCTGTGAGGTAACGACTGAGTGACAGAAGTTTTTTTTCAAAGCATACCGTGAACTAAAAAGAAGGTATCGGCATAACCTCGAGAAAGTTCGACCGCACAGTTTGACAAAATTGCGGCAGAATAATTCATGACAATCATGACATTTACCTCATCATTTTCCTTCCATAAAACACAGCATTTTGTTCGGCAACCAAACAAAAAACTCGGCTCAAAAAACTGTGAGAAATGCTTGAGTGACTTCAAATACAGCGAGCACATGTACTGTGCGTCGTGAACCGCCATGCACAAAAGAGTGTCCTAGCAACAGGTTAATTATATGCCTCAGGGGTGCAACAAGCTAGCAGGGGGTGTGACCTTGTACCCCTCAGTGGGCCACCATACCTTGTTTTTCTTCTGAAGTAGGCCGATATGATGATCATTTATTTATGATGTCAACATTTAGTGGTGTGCTGTGACTGATCTCAACTTGTACTTTGATTTGTCAATAGAACGAGAAAAAAGTGCGTTATGGATAAACTGGCAAAAAAAAACAACAAGTTTTATGACAGTGCTATTTGTGCAGTTCACTGAGTAGACCTGCATTTTTTTGTTCGTTCGTGTTCGGCTCACCATGAAATTAAGATGAACAAAAATAAAAGTTAACCAAGGTTATAAAGAATTGGTTCAGAGCTTTATAAGCCTATATTTTAAAGGTACAATCATACTTTGGTATAGGAAACCAAAACAGAAATATTTACAGTTTTACTTATAGCTTACAGCCGGGTATAAAGATGTTGATGGTAGAAACATACCGTAGAAACATACCGTTAACATATTTCTGCCTGAAATGCTATTTATCCAGAAATTAGCAAAACGACCGAAACTATTTTTTAAGAGATCAAAACTACTGGTGAAAACAATTACAGAAATTCCATGGGTATTTTTCACTGTTTTCTCAAAAAGTTTGCCCCATATGGAACTGGGAATTTCACAGATGACTGTTACTGTATATTTCTTGATATTTTTTACCCATGAATCAGCATTTCTATGACAAAAACCAAGGTATGATTTTGTATCAACTTTGAGGGACTTCTTATACCTCCATAATTATAATTCGGACTGAATATAAAAATGTTTTTAAAAACATATGCAAGTTTGAACGGTGGTAAGCGAAATACTGTCACTAAACCTCACAAAAATATTCTTCGAAACTCTTATAGAAGCAAAAGACACACACACAGACACAACTTTATACAACAATAATTCAACACGTGATAAAACAAGTCATTGGTTCACATTAATATAAATTTAATTGTGATATAACATAATCGGCAGAGAAACCATTTGGACAAATTTCACGGACAAGATAAGATAATAAATATGAATGAAACAAAGCGAGCCCTACTATACCAAAAAAACGAAAATCTACCAAGCGTGAATTTGTTTATACATTCATAATACAATATAATTATGTATATTTTATTTATATATTTACGATTGCATATACATAGTGATATGAGCGCACTATAGGCATAACAGCCATTGTCATCCACGTGGGTTTAAAATACAGTATAATGCCATCGACGCCATAATGTACCTTAGTTTTATACGAAATCTATAGACCTTTCTTTTGCAACGTCACAGCCCGAGTTTTTGCCAAGCAAGATGGCGAGCCATCAAAGCTGGGCATAAAAAATAACCACAGTTTGTACTCAACGTTTCATAAACATTGAAAGATGTTGCTGAATGTGATGGAAACAACACAAGCAATGATGGCGTGTATTTTGTACAGCTATGGAAAGTTTGTTAAAATTATGAATTTGGTCACGCCGTCTGTCGAAAAGACGAAATGATTTGCAACATTTTGGCCGCCCATGCCAACCACGAGACAACATTTCAAATGGCACATACATGTCCTAAATTGTACCGTTAAGTTCCCAGTTTTGTTTCTAAAGAGGTTTACGAAACGGAGGCTCGGGCTCAGGCTCCAGCATCATTTCGTGAATCCAGTAAAAAAAACGCCATCAAAATAGAGGCTTTTAGCTGCGGTTCTGAAGGATTCTCTGGTTTGAAAAGGAAAACCGAGCTTCAGCTTCAATGAAAAGCCAAAACCCATATTTTCAGCATAATGGATGACAGAGCTGGAGCCTGAGCCTGAGCCGAAAATGAACCGCCAAAGTTGAATCGAGCCCATTCAGACATTATACCGTATTTTTCCCCGAACACCAATGTATTAAGTTTAATTGATTACACATTTTAATTAAACATCCACTTTTAATTTTTAATTATCCAGCACGGTGCTCGGTTTTTGTCATCAGAAAAAAAAATCCAGTCACATTCTTAGCGCGTGTATAAATTATGTATATACAAGAAGCCTATTATGCGTCACAATACCTTGAAAATGAATGACATGAAATGCGTTTTCTATTCCAGTGAAGCCTACTTCCATTACCCAACGGTTCCCAAATAGCTTGTGGTTATTTTGAAATGAATAAATTCGGATGATTTTTGAAGCCTGAGATGAACAAAACCGACAACTAGGCCGTGTCCCAATTCTTTTGCTGCGACTGCAAATTACGCATGTATAGCTATGGCAGCCACAAGCCAGTGACTGCAGTCATTTCCATAGAGTTGTGTGTTATTTGTGGTCGCAGCCAGAGAATTGGGAAATGGCCCTAACTCGATAAAAATGCTGTTCCCAAAGGTATTGTGCGTCTTCTTTATAGCATGATACCAAAATACGGTAGTTTTTTATGAAAGGAAAATGTTCTCTTTTTCATAAATCGGCTAGACTACACATAATCTCTCGGGGAGATTTAAAGAGCAGTGAAATAAACCTTATAATAATTCCCATTTCAATTCCATGTTTATAGGCGGGAATGTTTCGCCGAAGAAATACTACATATAATATCATAATAGGACTACCATTATGACAGCGGTTTAGCTAAACCATCAATATTCATGAATGTAAAATACCCAGATTAAATTTCAGGATCAGGAAATAATAACTCCGCCATCCGACCAACCCATCAGTCACGCTAGATTTATCACGTCTTATCTTTTAAGACATCAGCACAAGGCTTAATATTAATAGGCCCAAACGACAGGATATTGGGCCGAGCAAGTTGAAGCCTTCTGACTCGGCCAAACCCCTAAATACGGCGTTTTTTATAAAGAAGAATCAGAGTTGTTTGCACTCTTATGACACTCGGAACATAAAACTGGCTGGATCAGAACCCGGAGTTAATCAAATCAATCTCTGGTTCTTATGAGAAATTCCCTTCCATTCATATACAAGATTCAGCCTAATTTTGTTGGAGTTTTGTTGGAAAATGGCATGATTGGAGTTAATGCATTACATTAATTTATTGCATTTCATTTTTAAAGATCAAGTTTGCTCATTTGAATTTTGCTCTGCTATACTACTTCGCTATATAAGGCCAAAATTACACTGTATTCACTATTATATAATATTACACAAAAAATCAAGGTTATGAGCTGAACTGTACATGGACATTGTATATTTTGTGGTATATTACTAAATCAAACAAATCTTAATAATTTATGATTTGTGTCAATGAAGCAGCATTTATACAGCGCGATCTGCCCTACACCCAAAGTGATAGGTGCATGGTCCGTGGGAAACAAGGCTATCAGGCTCAGCCGATGGAACTTCGAATCCAACCAGAGATACCCAAAGTGATCATGGCCCCGTGATGGGGAAACAAAGCTCTCAGGCTGCTGGTCGAAGTTCGAATCTAACCAGGCATTCTGAGAATTTGCCCTCATGGGCACTCCATACAAGATTACACAATAATGCTGCACAAAACACAACAGTGCCTAAAACTAAAAAGTCATCTACAACTAAATAATTATAAGAATTCAAAATATAGACCAGCATTTACTAAAACATAACATACATTTTATACCTTTTACATTTTGACAACAAAATTAAGACACATTTTGTAGAGTTTTTGAGAAGTATACGTTAAGGCAAATTATAATTGAAGATAATATAGACGCGAGAGCCCTCAGAATATACAGCTTGGTGTAAAGTGTATATCTGTATGAGCATTTTGTTACAGATTTGTTTTCTAAGCTTAACTTGTGGCTAAACAAGACACCATTCTGCTAAAATGTGAAATCCATTTTCAGACCCTGTTGGTATACCATCTCTGTGTGTCAGTTAAAAGACGGCTTTACACCAATAGGCCTAGCGGGCTTAACACCAATAGGCCTAGTGGGCTTAACACCAATATGCCTAGGCTTAACACCAATAGGCCTATATGCTTAAACACCAATAGGTCTAGTGGGCTTAACACCAATAGGCCTATAGGCTTAACACCAATAGGCCTATATGCTTAACACCAATAGGCCTATAGGCTTAACACCAATCGGCCCAGACTTAACGCCAATAGGACGAGGCTTAACACCAATAGGCCTAGCAGGCTTAACACCAATAGGCCTAGGCTTAACACCAATAGGCCTAGGCCTACTAATCGCATGAGTTCCTCCTTCACCAATAATTAAGCAGCGTTCTATGATACACACCACGCATGCAAAAATAAACTACATGTATACCCAAAATAGAAGATTTATACGTAGAAGATTTTTTTGTACAAATAACACTTTGCTTTCGGGAGTTTAAGCGAGAAAGAGTAAATTGAAGAACAGTGATTGTGTCTGCAAAATCAAATTGACAAAATGAAAACAAAAATCGCAACTTTACAATAAATCTCATTATCAGGTTTCAAGGATTCCTCACTTAATCTTAAGAATGCAGTTAAAACAAAAATGAACTTTTTTCAATGAGGTGAGCGGTAAAATCTACGTGCGGTGAATATTAATACAAAAATAAAAGTCCTAATTTTAAGTACCACACGTTTTAAAAAGCACCTATAATCTTTCTGTTATGAATAATGCACTTTGCTTATATTCATTACCAATGTATGTGAGCTTCTTCAGACAACAGAGAAAAATGATGTGAAGAAATGAAACTTCGTACTTTCACAAATCTCATCCCAGGACACTTGTGTAAAATTCAGGTGAAAACCAATCTTAGGCCCTCCTAACTCCAAGCGAAAACCAAACTTATAAGAAAATGCTTGGAGTTATAGGAGGGCCCAACGCGTTTCGATCTTATGGCAGGATCTTTTTCAAAGGCTAAAAATGAAAACGGTTCGCAGAGCCCAGGGATTACAGATTTTCTCTTCAAGGCGAGGCGCCATTTTTTTTTCTTAAACCGTAATCTTTTCAGAGAACTGCTGTAATCGTTCACGGTGTCACTGCAGAGCAAATCGATAGGCCAGGCCAGAACGTTCATCACCCCATAACCAGACAAGCTCTTCATGCCGACACTGGAACCTTTTTATACAATTCAACTCCTATCGCCCAAGGCCTGCATAAAATCTACCTCGCTCGGAATTCGATCAAAGTCTGCCGCGAGCCAACATTTTTATAATACATGTAACTTGGTCAGTTAAGAGCGGCGCGACCGATATTCTGGAGGTCGCTGGTTCGAATCCCGCTCCAGTCGACTTTTCTTTGTTCACTTTTCATTGCTGAATTAAAATTCAGTCAGTTTACCTTGTGGTTGTTTGATGATTAAAATAAAAAACAAAAACAAGTGATAAACTGCTAGAAAACTGGCAATGTTTGCATCACAATGTGACAAAGGTAAACCAAACCTTTTGGTATTTGACTCAACTGACCAACACCACCATGTAAAAATGAAACATTTTTTGAAAGGCATAATTTCTTTTAGCTCCCTAGGAAACAGAAAGTGTTGGTTCTTTTTTCATATAATATATAAACTGACAATGCAGATGCTATTTTAGGGATGCTTTCCGAAGGCAATGTTAAAAAGGCATGAGTGAAAAGTCGAATTTTAATTCATACATTTTAAAAATTAAAAGATGCGACATCTTTTTTAGACAGAAGTGCCACTTACAATACTCTATTTTCAAGCCGAACTGGGTCTTCGTTGCCCCTGGCAACAACCATTACATTCTCCAATCCACAATGGTTACCAAGGCAACCGCCATTCTATTTGCGGATGGCATTGTAATTGCGAGAAGCTTACAAAACGTTCATAGATTGAATATGAATCGTTTCTCTGCACTCAAAAAGAGACTTTTTCAAGGTTTTTTAGTCACAATCTTTCTGCAACATCAAAGACCAAAGATGTCTTGATTGTCTTCATGCAATTAACTTGGCTGTTTTGAAAAGCCAGTTTTGAAAAGTAAAAACTGCCGATGGTAAACGCCTTTTGATTATTTTGTCAGTGAAGACAATATGTCTCCAAGATGGCCGCCGTGATTGGTTAATTTTTTTATTGATTTCAGGGTCTTTTGAAGACAGATGGAAATTAATTGAAACAAAGGGCAAGGAAACTGCTTGAATGCGGAGGCTAAGAAAGTATGGACAGTAGAAAAAAGGGAAAATCCAAGAAGGCATACAAATAAAAACAGACAATAAACACTATAACAAGATATATGCATAACATAAAATCCTGAAAATTTGCACCAAAAATGAGCAAAAACCAAACAGCGCTTGTATACTTCATACAGTATACCATGTACACTGAAGATAGATGGATGGATATGCTAAGATCGGCAAATACGGCTTACCAGCTAAAATTCATGCACTGCACATTACTTGACTGGTACTCAGCAGATATCAGGCTTAATACTTGTCTAGTAACAATGTATCAATCAGTGGGAGCATGCGCTGCGGCAGCGCGTTGCCGCATCTACCTTCGAGAGGTACTCCTTCGGTCTCCTGATAGCCATCCCTGCCATGTAGCTATACATGCGATAATTAAACCCTAGTTCTGAAGAGGGGGGGGGGGGAGCAGTGATGGATCACCATGGCAACTTAACAAAGAGAAAAATAGATGACCTTTGACCCTTCTATGACAAGCCGCCACAAATATTCCTCCGCCGCTTCTTATACTGCAGTCGGTTATGCCATTAATACTTTACTCAGTACTCACGACCAAAAACTTCTCAAACATTTTACCCACTCAATAATTAGATCTTCCCATATGATGGCTACAGAAAAAAATTATATTCTAAATTTCAAGTTAAAAAGCTACAGCGTTTTTATATTTCACATCTATACACATATTTCACCGATATGATCATGATATATATATTTATTAATTTTTTTTTCTTTTTAAACTGAAGCACCGATTGCTTAGAGCTTTCACACTTGAGGTACTAACACAAAAACATAAAAGCACAACAACAAATTTTAAACAAAATGAGAAATTTGTATGTGAATTTGGGCTCAGTGATTTTGTGCATTTTTCAAACAACCGAACTTTTTATGTTGGTTTTAATGTACGACACCTTCACTAATTTCTGTCGACATACTCCTGAAAAATTGATTTTTTTTTTCACCTAAACTTGGTTTTATTTGTGTACAACTATAAGTAATACATTAAGAAAGTTCAAAAACGGAGGCATTTGTTTTTTTGTCACTTGGATGTGTAATCCCATGCGGCGCAGGCACAAAACTTTACACAAAAATCTAGCATCGCCTTAAAAATGTACATGTATCCAAAGTTTCATTCGAAACAGGTCGATCGGCTCGTCCAGCCGGAGACTGAGAGAAAACCATGACGACGAAACATCTTTTTACAGGAAACACAAACGTTTAGGCTAAACTGAGTTGTAGTCGTCACTAGAGGGCGCTTCTCACATCATCTCGTACTTGTTGGTATTGATGAGCTTGGCCAATCCAAATGAAAGGACGATTCCGATAAGCTGGTGTATCGGGGGGGGGGGGGGGGGGGGGCAGAAAAAAGGAAAATCAACAATTGAGAATGGAGCAAAACTCTTAAATCAAAAATCGCATCAGTTTTCACAATGTTCTCAATGCCCGGGCCCGGTACTGAGAAAAGTACATAATTTCTGATGAGGATACCCTGTTGAAATGACTACATAAATAAATAAATAAAAAGAAGGTGGGTTTGCGGTGACACCATGTAATCTCTTCTGTGTGAGTGTGTGGTTCTGAGAAGAACCGTTGGTATTATCTCGACGTTAAGAACAGTGTGCTCTGTTCGTCCTCAGGAGAGTGACTAGTTGCCTGACTTCGATGATAAATAAATAAAATAAATGACATGAGAGATTTAAGGGAAGAACAATCAAAACAAGCAACCGTGACAAACCAAAAATACCTAACTCACTGAAGTTTAAAACTCTTTGTAGATTTTACTCAGTTAATACCATGGTTACACATGAAATGTCACAACTTTATATTTACCTGAAAGAAGGCAAAACCCAAAGCGCTCCCACCAATCACGGACATCTTCTTGTCAAGGAACGCAGACACTTTCTCAGAGCAACCCTGTAACCAAGCAACCACTTAGCATAATTAGTCTGGTTCCGTGTGGACGGACATAATTCCCATGAAGAGAGAAAAAGGCCCCCAAGTAATGATAACACGTCCGACTTGACAGAAAAACAACTCCCTGAAAAATAGAAAGACAATCTTGTTACGTACCGAGTACCGACCGGCCGTGGTTATTAAATTGAATATGCCTGCTACTGCCGAATATGCCCGAGAATGAAAATTTGTACGTTTATAGGATTGGGATGAGAAGAACTTATCTGCATTTTATTACCGAGTCGGCAGACAAGCTAAATTAGTCTGCTGTCTGTGATTACTGCAATTCCTGCTCGTCTCGTTAGGGGTCCCTAGGGCGGGAAAAAAGGGCGGTCTTCTTCCATCGTGTACTCAGCTAGAGCGACCGTTAGGGGGAAACGTTTTGATATGAAAGTGGACGTTTGGGAGAAATCGGCTGTAAGGGGGAAATTTCCATTTCGCCCTGAGATTTCCAGCACCTTTTTTTATAAAGAAACATGTCCATTTGTTGATGTGAGAATGCTCTCGATATGAACATATATCAATTGCAAGTTCATTAGTTTATATGCTTAGAAATAGGCAAGTAAAGTTTGTGAATTTCCCCCTAACGGTCGATCTAGGACTATGTCTGTGATGTCACTCCATGTCTGTGTTACTGGCTCCTGTCTGTATTGTCATAATTTAGGCATAGGTCTGTTGGTTCAGACTTGGTACTTTTGAACTGCCAATCGGGGAAATTATCTGAATCTTGCACAATATCCAAAATACATTGCTACACTGTATCATGGAAAAACAATATTCCGATGGTATATTGAAAAGGGCCTCTTTCAGTATGCATATGGATCCTTTCATCAGATTCAGGGTAAGAACTTCAGTGAGGTGACATTGGAGAACACCTCAGTGTCCCTGGTCATTGCCTTTGTGTCCCTGGCTTGGTCACTGCCTTGGTGCCCCTTGTCACTGCCTTGGTGTCCCTTGTCGCTGCCTTGGTGCCCCTGGTCATTGCTTGGTGTCTCTGGTCACTGCCTTGGTGCCCCTGGTCACTGCCTTGGTGCTCCTGGTCATTGCATTGGTACTCCTGATCATTGCCTTGGTGCCTCTGGTCATTGCCTTGGTGCCCCTGGTTATTGCTTGGTGTCTCTGGTCACTGCCTTGGTGCCCCTGGCCTGGTCATTGCCTTGGTGCCCCTGGTCATTGCCTTGGTGCCCCTGGCCATTGCCTAATAGTGTCCCAGGTCATTGCCTTGGTGCTCCTGGTCACTGCCTTGGTGCCCTGCTCATTGCCTTGGTGCCCCTGGTCATTGCCTTGGTGCCCCTGGCCATTGCCTAATAGTGTCCCAGGTCACTGCCTTGGTTCCCCTTCTCATTGCCTTTGTGTCCCTGGTCACTGCCTTGGCACAGTTCAAGTCAAGTCAATGCCTTTGTGACCTCACCACGGCCTTATTGCTGCTGGTCACTGCCTCCTTGCCCCTTCAAATCTTCCAGTGGACATTTCAGTTTGTCTCACAGGATTACAGTCCTCTCATAAAATAAAAAAAGTGAAAATTCCCCGTTCCTTTAAAAAAGAAAGATTCCAACCTGAATAACGTACCTGGTTATAAGCTAGCAATGTTCCATTGATTGAGGTCGGTATAGCGCCCTCGGCCTCTTGGCAAGCATCTTCGTCTACAGTTGCATTACAGCAGCTTGAGGGGACTTCACCGGGATTGGCCACGGACCACTTTGTGTCCTTTGCCAGCCAGTCAGTGTAGTTCGTAGAGCCACAGCAATACAACTGAAAAATACAACCAAAACGAAGAAAGAACATTCATTATATAATAATATAATAATAATTTGGGAGGCTAATCATCCTTACTCGCAGCTGGGGTGCTGAATTGCGAAGGATGCGACTACAACGTGATCGAGTAGCAGGCTTTCATGGGCGCCCTTGGCTGCCAGCCACATCAACCAATATATGATCACAGAGCACAGCCTGAGATCGAAAGTGTTTGATTTTTGTGGAGGGAGGAAAACTGGAGAACCCGGAGAAAAACCCTCGTAGCATAGGAGAGAACCAACGCACAACTCTACTCACATAATGACCTATAAAGCCGGAATCGAACCCGGGCCACATAGGTGAGAGGTGAGTGCATGAATGACCTCTAAACACAAGAGATAAGCCATGTTCAATTTAACCCTGTGTAGTATGGATACGAGGGGTTTGGGATGAAATGTTTACCTCCCGCTGTGACCGCAAAGGGTGGACCTTTATCGGTCTCCGGAGTACTGTGTCTGAACATAGCCTTAGTGCTTTGTGAAATTGAACCCAAAGTCAAAACATTGCCTATGGCATGTACATAATGGGTTCCCGCTGTGTGGTAAGATACAATCAGTGTTAAGTGTCTTGCTCAAGGACACATGCAAGGTGATCCGGGCATCCACCTGTTGTTTTATCTATAAATGTTCCCCTTACCCTCTCTGTAATGCCAGAATCCTATTGCGATATTGAAAGAGACTGCATCGGTGCCCCTGGCCTGGACTTCACAAAGCACTAAGATAAATCTTAAGATGAGTTGTGAGGATCACCATTTTTTTTTAAAGGTAATATCATACTTTGGTTTTTATCAAAGAAATACAGATTCATGGGCAAAAATATCAAGACAGATACAGTAACAGTCATCTGTGAAAATTTCAGTTCCATACGGAGCCCACTTTTTGGGAAAACAGTGAAAAACGGCCACAGTATTTCTTAAGTCTTTTCTCTTTTATTTTTGATCTTTTAAAAGATCAAAAAGATTTTCGGTCGTTGTTTTACTCATTTCTGGATAAATACACCATTTCAGATGGAAACATTTTAACGGTATGTTTCTACCATCACCGTCTTCATACCCTGTAAGTTATACGTAAATCTGTGAACATTTCTGTTTTGGTTTCTTACCAAAGTATGATACTACCTTTAACAGGAGCAATCTTATGGAGGCAAACATCTGGGCAATTGCCTTTTACTGCTCCTCCTCGTTGCCTTGGAGATATCTTTTCAAGGAGGATATAAATATTTACAATCCAGAGAGAGCTTTCTCATCTTCAAATGGAGCTAGGTGCACTCCATCGATACCCTCTCTCCCAAAAAATTGATTTTCTTCAATCTCGCTATGTAATTCAAGGACTAAGGGTGAGCCTTTTTAGAAATTATTGGGAGCGTCGTTTCCTGAAACAGGTGTATCTTGTTTCCATCTTGGAGAGTGTTTGATAGTCGGAGGGTCTCAGCTTAAGATGGTCATAGTCTGGAGGACAGGTCCTCCTAAGACCTTTCTGTAAGTGTTGGGTCTACATATTTTCCTCCTTTGGTCTGATATCGGCCTCTGTACATGACGGTTAAAGGCAGTGTCAAGATTTTAGAGCAAAATGCGGCACGCTCTCGTTGGAATCGGTGAGTGGCTACCATATGTCACTCTACACTTGTTGGAGTGTTGGAGCCCGGGTCCAACTTGTCCAACAGGTGGAAAATCCTTAACAATTTTGACAATAGTACAGCTAGATTTTTGTGGGTCGTGTCTTTTCCAAATAATTTAACTAAGTCTCTTTTTTTTTCAGAATTTTGTTTTTCTTCAGAATTCTGGATCAAGATATTTATAGAGTTTAAATGTAGTATCATACTTTTGTAACAAAGAAGAAATACAGTGGCCGTTTTTCACTGTTTTCTGGAAAAGTGGGCACCGTATGGGACTGACATTTTCACAGATGACTGTTACTGTATCTTGATATTTCTGACCATGAATCTGTATTTCTTTGACAAAAACCAAAGTATGATATAACCTTTAAAATATTCCAGTGCAATTTTCTTCAGTTTTTCAAAATATGACCCTTGCAATAATAATCTTTATAAATAAAAAATATTTGATGGTTGCCACAGTTTTTGTTAATTTATGCAAAAATTGCTGAATCGTTTTTCTTTTCCTACAGTATCCTAGAAAAACAAAGGAGAATGGTGAACAAAAAAAAAATGAAATTCACTTAAGTGCACTGTTCATGTCGTCGGATGCCAACACGTCTTCCAATTAAATTCACGCCTTCGGAATTTAAAGCCCGGTCCCTACTGAGGAATTAAAACGGATATCAAATTTGCCCTCCCGGAAGGATGCGAATCCAGCCGCAGCGATCGGGGGAACTCTTATCAGCGTGACGATATAATGAGATGATAGGGATCTCCTTCAGGCTTGACTGATTCACGCCGACAGAGCGACAAGCGAGCGAGCGGTGCTTGCAACGGACAGAGTGTTTTCAATCACAAAGGAAGCTTGGCATGCGTCTGGGCTTGATCATCGCTCACACGCCCGTTACAATTTTTTATAGCGTCATTATCATCAACGTCATCTGCTGCTGCTACATGTACTGCAGACGACTGGTGTAGAAAGGGCAAAGGTATCGGAGAAGGGAGGGGTGGGTGGGTGCTTTGAGATTAAAAAAGAAGGATGGATTCCATCCGAGAACGACCCTGCATATACAACCATGATAGTGATCTTCTCTTCACATGTAAGCCTCTATGTTGATACCCGTTACTCTTAAAAATTATTGTATGAAATGGAGCCGAAACAAAAGCCAGAGCCAAAGTTGATGTTAAGAAGGGAAGCCTGTTTAGAGATGACAGGTTAGAGATGACAGGTTAGAGATGACAGGTGGATTTGGGGTAATGAGTGCTGACCTCACAAGAAATATATTTCATAGAAGGGGATGGAAATCAAGTTTAGTGATCGATGGCATCAGGGGGAAAGGCGGGAATAAGAACAAGGGATTGAGTTTTGGGAAATTGGACTGAAGAGGAGAGCGTAGGACAGGTGTAACAACAACAGGTACATTTTTACTATCTTACCTTTTCCTGGAGTTTGTCAATGTAGGAATCTGGAGGCTTACTGCTTCCCTTGTACTCCTTGAGGTGCTTGTTGAGACCCTTCTTGAATCCCTCTTGCAACTAGAGGAAGAGAGGAGATGGAGGATTACTGATGCATTAAAGGTATAATCCATGATTGGTAAAGGTCACAGAATAGCACTCACACTTTGTCTGATCAAATATGTACATGAAATGATAAACCTGTACAAATTTGAGACATCTGAGTCACAAGAAAATAGGGAAAACCCTTCTCAATTTTTCTTATAAAACAAAAAGAATGATTTTGATCTTACCCCGAGATCAAAACTGTTTTTGTTTGAATAATTTCAGGATAAATACACCATTTCAGCTGGAAATAATTTACGGTAATGTTTAATTAACGGTATGTTTCTACCAGCATCGTTTTCATATCCTGAAAGTTATATGTAAATCTGTAAACATTTCTGTATGGGTGTGTTACCAATCCTGTACTGTACCTTTAAACCATGCTCATGATTATGAGGGCCTGACATTTCGATACCCGCAAGATCTCTTTCTCAATAGAATCAAACATTCTTTGAGAAAGATCCTGCTAGGATTAAAATGTCAGGCCCTTCTTACTCTTGAAGCATTTTCAACAATATACAGGTTATACTTTGGTTTACTTTAACAATCAGTCATTCACTTAATGGAAATTTAATCATTCCATTCCATTTTTTAAATAAGAATAGACTGAATAAAATCCTGATTGACGATAAGAAAACCGTGCAAGAATTTTTTTTTCCCTTCGGATCTCCAATCCAATAAATGTCCATTCAGGCAAAAGCAGATCCCCGCCTACTCCTTTTGAAAAAGCTGGGTGAATCAGACAATCGCTCAGCATTAACGCAGGACTTACATGGTGTGCGTTCATGTGCGATACGACCATACGGCATGTACATGTACATGTATGATGTACTGGGTACGTGTGTGGGTGTGAGCCTCTGTAGGCATATGGTAAAACGAACAGTCTTCCAACTCGTCATACATGTACTCAGATGACAGGTAAAAGAAAATTATTTCAGCCGTGAACATCTCTTAAAATCTTACATGTACCCAGATAAGAGGTAAAAGAAAATTATTTCTGCTGTGAACATCTCTTAAATTCTAACGAGGCCAGGAGCTGATTTCACTAACACTTTGCGATCATCGCTAAAGCCCAAATCCATCACTTAACGGAGAATTGCTACGCAAAGTAGCGAGCGAATTTCCATTTAGCGATGGATTTGGGCTTTAGCGATGATCGCAAAGCATTTATAGTTAAATCGACCCCAAGAATGTCTGAAATATTTTAAAGGAAAGGAATTTCCTTTCAGTCTTTTTTAAACACAGAACATCATCATTATGATGATTTTTTGTCGGGGGCTCATGAGGTGGGATTCGAACCCATGACCTTATGCTTACTACAGTGCAGACGTCATACCACCAGACCACCAAAGCTAGCTGGGGTCAGCAGGTTAATTTGAATCCAATAATCACAGCAGGTACAGCAATTAATCATTGTGCTACTATAGTGATGATTTTGTTTGTCCGGGTGATAGAATTATGCAATCTAGGCTTGTCCTTAACGTAAATTGATAAAATATATTTTAAGGGCATGAAGGTAGGAGCAAGCTCCATCACCTTCACATATTTGCACGGGGGGATCCGGGGGGGGGGGGCGTTGGGATGCGCACGCCCCCACCTTTCGTTCCAGCCAAAAAAAAAACCAAAAAAAAATAATATATATAGGGAGGGAGAAAGACTAAAAAAGAAAAGAAAAAAGAGAGGAGGGAAACAAAATAAGCAAGCTTTGATCGCCCCGAAATGCATCTGTCGCTATAGAATTGGTGCATTTTTCCAACGCCCCCCTTTCGGAAAATCCTGGATCCGTTCCTGGTATGTCCATGGATCTTCCCTCGACAAGATTGAGAAATATGTCATCTTAAGGACACGGCCACTCTGGCCTTGACAATCTGGAGCCAATACTGCAAGACCGCCGAGGAATTCTTTCTGATTAGGAAACTGAAATTCAACCACCCACACTGATTTCGTTTCAGTATTGCTTTCCACAAATACATACAACACAATACATATACAATGAAACACATACAACTGTGAGGCATGTGTGAGGGTTTTTTTTTGTGATAAGGAAATTAAAATTCACCTAAACTAACTCGATTTGAATTTTCTTTTCCAAAGAAGAAAGTCAGTATTCACTTTCGGACAGAAAAAAAAAACACTATACATGTAAATGGAGACGTGGTGCGTATTCACTGAATAGAAGGATGTCAACGTTGAAGGCCATGAAAACGAGAGGATTTATTATTAAATAATGTATCAAGAAGGAAAACATGAATACCATCGCTGAGTTTCTTCCTTTTTACCAGAGCATACGTGTTAATCGTCTTCTCTGTTTAGTCATACTGCCCCGAGGCAAGAATGACTCGAGTTTAGTGCGGCCGGCAAAACCATGCATTTTTAAACAGGACGGGCTCCTATTTCACAGAAGTAGGGATGCCTTGCGCAATAACAGGAGCCTTAATGGACCTGTCTGCAATATGGGGTTATCCAACGATGCGACCTCAAACCAATTTCTATTAACATACTGCACAACATCTATACATTTTTAATGTACATTAACATACAGTATGTGCATGTACAGTAACTGAAAATATCACTGCACATTTTAAAACATTTTCATACATTTATGTCCAGACTTTTCATCAATTTTAGACAGCAAAACTGACTGAAAACTAATTATTTCCCAAGATTTATTACGAGCTTAAAAAATGACAAAAATGTTTGTATCGTGGTTATCTACAAATTTCCCCTGAGACGTGGGGCTTGTTATTTTGAAATACGACAGTTTCACGATGTGACAGCACTGCAATTTGTGATACAATCAAATAAAGATTGATACGAAAACAAAGAATATTCCTTTTTTTTAATTCCAACACGATTCGCACAATTAAGAAGACTAAAATATCACTGAAAAATTCAGAAATTGATACTTAAATTTCCAACACGGATGCAAACATTTATATAAAATTTAAAATTTTTCTTGACCATCACTCGGTTAATAAAAATAAAACAAAAAATAATTAATTTTAAAGTAATACATTTTCAAAAGATTTAATGTGAAATTAATTGAAAATGCCTCTCCCCACACCTGAAATTAGAAATTAGATAAGATAAAACAATCGGACTGCGACACAAAGGAATAGAATTCATTTGAATGCAAGGAGCATTAATTACCATAACGCTGTTAATACAACGGCCATGTCCGCCTACTGAAGCATCGCCACACACCGAGGCTCTTTCCAACATACAGTACCTAAATTACAATTGCAAATTATGCCATATGGAGTGGCCGAAATAATAAGATGTAATTAGGCGCACTATTCTGTAGGCAATGAAAACTGGCCATCTAGGAGTAGACACGCCCGAGGGTCGGACACCAGATGAAAGGACACCAACAGGTTCGTTAATTACTCCTCAACAGAAAGAGAGTCATGAATGAATGTAAAACAGGTGGGAGTATTGTGGGATAAATTAACAGGATATGAATATAAGGGGAAGGGGTGTGGGGAGGGGGCGTGGTGGGAGGAGGGAGGATGAGACAACGAGACAATGGAACTTTCATTCTTTTACTCTACATGCCAAACAGCGAGGGAAGGGAGTGGTCATGAAAATGAGATACTTACAGGTTTTTGGTAAACGAATCCGCATATTCCGGCTGCTAGTAAAGCCACAAAGATGACAAACACCATCACGCCATACTGCCGATAAAGAAGAAGAAAGAAGGACATTTTTACCGTCATCTTTTCTAGACTTACACCCATCCATGCTGGATATGAAGGCTCTGTACTGCAAAGCAAAAGCCAGACATTTTGCTATGTCTACCACTGCCAAATGTCGTGACAAAAGAAGTTTTTCAACCAATTTCCTAAAAGACCCAAACTTACTATTTCATGGGTTTCTTTGTTATACGGGTAACCGTAACCGTAACCGAATTACAGATGGGTAACCGGTTACAAAATTATTTGTAAACTTACAGCCCTAGCAGCCAGCCAGCCAAGCAACAAGCCAACTTAACAAGTCTGCCTCCCACCTGTCAACCAGCGGGTCATCAGGCCAGCCTGCCGCCCAGCCTGCCGACCAGCCTGCCGACCAGCCTGTTGGCAAACCAGCCTGCCAACCAGCCAGCCAACTTAACCAGTCTGCCAGCAAGCCTGCCAACCAGCCAACCAGCCAGCTAAACAGCATGTCAACCAGCCTGCCGACCAAACAATCTGCGAGCCCATCTGTCAACAAGTCCACCAGCCAAACAGCCTCCCGGGGAACCAACCAGCCAGCCTGACAGCCCGCCTGCATGTCAACCAACCACCCCACCAGTCCCCAATCAACCTATACCCCCAGTAAAACACCCTCCACCGACCCCACAAACCACCACTACATCCCCATACTTACAAGTTGAAGAAGCCAGGCGATATTCTTGACAGTAGCACAGCATCCAATGATCCCAGCTGCAATCATAAAGCTACCAGTTCCTATCAAGACGTACTCCACGTTAGAATAATCCGTCTCCGATAGCTCCAGGTAATATTTCAGCTCAAAGATCCCCCAGATGCCGACTGCTAGGAGCACAATGCCAACCACCTGTACAAAAACAAACCAACATCAAATTTATGAAAATAAAGTTATCAAAACAAACAATCTGATCAAACAAACCTGCAATAATAATAAGTTTCCAAAGGTTTCCATGAAGTTTTCATAGGTTTCCATCTATAGGCTCCCATAGGTTTCCATCTACAGGTTCCCATAGGTTTCCATCTACAGGTTCCCATAGGTTTCCATCTACAGGTTTCCATCCATAGGTTCCCATAGGTTTCCATCTATAGGCTCCCATAGGTTTCCATCTATAGGCTCCCAAAGGTTTCCATAGGTTCCCATAGGTTTCAATCTATAGGCTCCCAAAGGTTTCCATAGGTTCCCATAGGTTTCCATCTATAGGCTCCCATAGGTTCCCATAGGTTTCCATCTATAGGCTCCCATAGGTTTCCATCTACATGTAGGTTTCCACAGGTTTCCATCTATAGGTTTCCATAGGTCTCCATGGATTTCCATAGGTTTCCATGTAGGTTCCCATAGATTTCCATCTAGGTTTCCTAAGGTTTCCATGCATCTAGGTCTCCATAGGATTTTATAGGTTTCCATACATGTAGTTCTCAATAGGTTTCAACAGGTTCCATATATGCATGTATTTCCTTACATTTACAGCATGAATGCAAATTTCACTATAGCTCTCTTTAATTTCCTCTCAATCATGCCAATACAGCTTTTTTTTTCTAGAATCCGTAAAATGTTCTACTTCTTATATTTTTTCTTTCATTTGGAGAAACCTTCAGGTCTAGCAATAGGAAGCCACACCACAGGAGGTTCAGACCGAGAGCCGGAAATAAAAATCCATAATTGGCCAGTGTCTGAAGTGGGTGAAAGCGCCGAACGTGCAGCGTGGTAAGAGCGCTACGGACAGGTGGCTCGTTGTTTTCAACATAAACCGCAACGAGAAATAATCATAATATAAACCTGTGGCATTATTGATGTATTATATTTAAAGGAACATATTCTGCAGACTGTATATTGCATGAACAAGAACAATGCAATGGTGACAAGTGTTGCATATATATACACATGTTGCACCAATGTACATGTACAGTATGTTGCGTTCCATTTTTAACTATAGTCGTCGCACTAACCTGGGATTAACCTTTGATTTCACTGATGTTCCACGTCCTACGCACCCATATATTCCTTAGAATTCATCATAAACATGCAGGACAATGTGAACAACATACATACATGTATATGTGACCCTATAAAGATCAGGTGTAATGGATAAAGGCACAAAGACATCAACTTTGATTCTGCAATTTAACGGATCTGTTCGGAGAGAAGACGGAACCCTGTTACGTTGTCTTCCAACACTCACAGAATTAATTTGATTTGAAAAGTGAGCAAAGAAAAATTGACTGGAGCGGGATTCGAACCGGTGACCTCCTGAATACCGTACAGGCGCTCTACCGAGCCATCCAGCCCTACGTTGGTGGTGGTGACCCCAAAAGTCAGTTTTATTTGTTCGTTTGGCAGTCAGAAGCCATGAAACATATTTGAAATATACAAAATGGCACTAAACATAGAGGGCGCTTACAACCAGAGTATATAAGCCATGCCTGCTGTGGTTAACATGAATTGAGCAAAATTGGAGGGGCCTAATAACAAAAACAGAACCATTTTTGGACCGTCACACATAAATACGTAGCACCATCAGCATTAAAAATACAGTGCCTGTGGGCCGCACATGTTCATGTATCCTGTACACAACATGTCTGAAGAGTGAAGGACTCAAAATCCAAGCTCACTAACAGACAGATTGGGACATTTGGATACGGAGGAAAAAACTAATTACTTGTGCAGTTACATGCACCTGCTACAAAACGCTCACCAGTAATCAGTTTCAGGATTTATAAAGTGAATTTGTGGCTAGTTGTGCCATATTTTTTTCAGATTGTGTTTATGGTAATTTCTGATGTTCCAACTTCCACCTAAAAATAAGTTGTTCCAATTAATTGAATTCAAATATTTTCTCCAATATGATAGCATAATTTTGGCATGATGTTAGCGAAAAGGTCAAAAAGCCATAGCATTTCGGGGTGGGATTTATGAATTTCACAAACATGTTGCCACTGGTATGGAATTTATAAATGGTAAGTTTAAGTTTCCATACTGAATACTAAGTAATGTTTTTGAAGGATTCTTACAAATTCTGTATAATTGTATGTAATTGTACACGTACACTATAACAACCTAGATATGCCTGTCCTACATTGTTAGTGCCCATACATTTGTTTATTGAAATTCTCATTTAAACGTTTGGGGTTTTTGGTCTTCATTTAATATTTTGATGATATTTGCAATGTTCCATTAGTTTCTCTGTCTGTGACTGCTGATCATGGAAACCAAAGTATGGATTTAACTGCAAAACTGACAGACAACGAAGCAACGGTCAAACACAGTCAATGACACAGTAGGGAGCTGGTAAAATTCCTATTGACTGATTATGAATATTGATAGGACCATTGGGATTCAGCAGAGCGTGGCGTGCTGAGTGCAGATTGTGACGGCACGGGCATTATTTCATCCCTTTCAGGAGCAATGATGCAAGCAAGGATCAAAGAGAATGAAAATGAGTTCAAAGGTTATCTCTCTCTACGATGCCGCTAATACAATGATCTCAGTCCAGGGTTTATTGTATTGTGACTTGTACAGGCCCACTAACTGTTACCTGACCTGGATAGTGTAAAACTCTCATGAACAGAGTGCCTAGACACCAGCTTTCATCTGACTGTCGGGGCCATCAACAAGGCCCATAAATCAACACCAGATTCATTGCATTACGGATTTTTTCTTCTTTTGATACAGGTAGTATCATACTTTGGTAAGACACCAAAACAGACATGTTCACAGATTTACCTATAACTTACAGGGTATAAAGATGGTGGTGGTAGAAACATACTGTTAAGGTTTTTCTGCCTGAAATGGTGTATTTATCCAGAAATAAGTAAAACAACGATCGAAAATCTTTTTGATCTTTTAAAACTGAAAGATCAAAAATAAAAGAAAAAAGACTTAAGAAATACTGAGGCTGTTTTTCACATGTTTTCTCAAAACGTGGGCACCGTATGGGACTGAAATTTTAACAGATGACTGTTACTGTATCTGTCTTGGTATTCTTGCTCATGAATCTGAATTTCTTTGATAAAAACCAAAGTATGATATTACCTTTAAGGGTTGAAATAGATGCTCTGTTTTGAACATGAAAGTGAAAGTGCCAGCTCCAGCTAAAAAAAAAGAAAATGTGTACTTCTCAGAGTCATAGCCAAAGCCAAAGCCGAAAGCCAAAGCCAAATTCCAAAGTTTCAAAAAAGGCCCTCTGTTCACACTATTAAAGCATAGATCACCAAAGCCGAAGCCTAAACCTAAGCCAAAGCCAAAGCCAAGGATTCATAAAAAGCCCCTCACCTCAGTTCATGCAATCATAAATGTCATCTCTAATAAACATCCAATAAAGATTATCCCCCGTATCCCATCCGAGGCACGGTCCACTGTCCACTCTAAGCATCTTTCATTAAACGACCATCTACGATCCCTCATCCCAGCCCCCCACTCTATCTGCCCTTTTGATGATGACAGGTCTTTAAAAGCTTCCATCAACATCCTCCAGGTGTCAGGGAGCAAAGCCGGGATGACGGAGAAACAAGAGGAGACAGATCAAGGGGTTCAGGGGGGATAAAAAAGGGCTCGCTGTCGCAACGAGACAAAACACACCGATTCGATTCGGTTACTGCCTTGACTTTTTGAGGTTTAATTAAAAAAAGCTGCCCTGGCGTCCAGTGGCAATCTTCATCATCATATAACGGGAAAGACTAAGGAGAAATGTAATTGGCGAAGCAGGAAACTGCTTGTGTGTTTATCTGTGAGCTGCTTCAAACATCACAAATCTGGCATCAAAGTAGTGACTCAAATTGGCCATAAATTTGTGGATTTTACCTTGACCTTTAACAGAGCCTGAGAGACAAGAGGCAATTTCCTCAGTGCTTTTAGAGGTAATTTTGTAGGATTCTGAAGGATCAAGAACATCATTGTTTACTTTTAAACATTGAAAGTTTGACCACAATTTTTATACTAGCACCAACATTTCAGTGACAGTCACTATGAAATATTTGAAAAATAAAACGGAAGAATTTCGAACCACAAAAACAGCTATAATTTGCATTTTGGGTGTAAAAAACAATTGAAACAGAATACAATGAGAACATAAACAAATTCAATCAATTACAAACAGAAACTGTTTCTTGTTATTTTCCAAAATGATTTTTTCTAAAGGATTTTGGATGAAATTTGTCAAAGCACAAAAGGAAAAGTTTTATGACTACTTGAGTACTTTGTATACACACTGTATACATAGTGTATCAGTACAATATTTTGAAAACCGCTAATAATAGAATGAATGTACCATACTATACATGCCCAGGCACTGAAAAAGATTTGACAGTTTAATCTTGATTCCACGACAAAAGCATTTTATGTCAACGGATAATGTGACAGTGATTTTAGCCAATTCATCTGCCTGAGGGTTACAAAAGCACGAACATGTATCCTTCCACTCCTCCATTATGTTCCCTCAAGTTATCAACAGGCCTGCAGTACAGGGGCAAATTTCATGGAGCTGTTATTGATAAAGCACAAAAAATTGCTTAGCACAAAAATGCTTTGCCCAGTAAAACAAACCATAGCATTAAAAATTCAGAATGCTTTTTACAATGTTATTCTTTAGATCAAGCATTTAGATCAAGTACACACATTGTTTCTTTTAGATCAAGTATGTGAAAAGTGTGTTCCTACTTGGCAAAATGGACAAAATAACTGACTGAAATTCTACAGTTTACACTTTTTGGGTTGTTGAGCATGAGCCAAAGCACGAATAATAATATGCACCAGCGATACACAACTCTCATTGGTCATGTGCTTTTACTTGAGCCAGCACAGATTTTATCATAAAAGGCCTCCAAATTAATGACGCACTCCAACAGCAATTGGCATTCAACCAAGGTCACTACATTACCGGCTGCAATAAAATCTTGCATGTCAAATTAGTTAGGACTATAGGAGGCTGATTGTTTGGGAAGGGAGCCCGCATTTATTGCAATTAAATCTAGTTTTCAAAATGTATCATAAAAACTAATCTACTGCTTGGAGTATTAAATAAGGAGGGCCTGATGCATTCAATGCAATTATCTAGTTTTCAAAATGTATCACAAAAACTAATCTACTGTTTGGAGTAAGGAGGGCCTGACGCATTTCGATCCTAGCAGGATCTTTATCGAAGGCTAAATGACAAGAGGACAAGAATATGCAAGTAAAGGTACACATAAAACCAATATAGATGGAAAATTTCATCAAAATCAATGAATTCATGTTTTTGAGGTATGATGAAAAGAAAGGCGGTTATTGTTTCAATATTGATTGATACAATCATCAGCTGTTGTGATTTTTTTACAGGTTTCTGAAAATCTTTCAATCTTTTAAAAACTGATGGCATTTCAGGGGGTTATATTTCACAGAAATATTGTTTGTACAAGCACTGCACTTTGTGAATACCAAACATTTCACCCAAAACTGAGCAAATATTGGCGTCTTTGATCCGTAACAATTCCACATACTCTCTATAAAAGCAATGTAGGGAAACATGCCAACCGGTCTCGCCTCAATAAGAATTGCAATGACAAAGCGCGGCAATAGGTCCACACATTTAGAACAGATATTCACGCACGTACACATACATGTACGTACATTGGGGCAGGTAATACAGGTACATGTATAAGGTTAATGTAATGACTGTATGTGCACTGTACATTATAACCACAATCTGCTGTATGTGGCTAGCAAGTATAAAAAAGCCATGCCCACATTTTCATAAATGTACCAGAACATTTAGCCAAGATTCCCTACATACAGCCGGCCGCCGCACGCAGCATGCGCAAAGCGAAACCCGATATATTTTGACATTATGAATACATGGAACCGACCCTGCTCATCAACGCAGCACATAGCACTGCACCAGGGCTATACAGGTGACATCCACAGACGAACAGAAGGGGCGAATTTCAGAACTTGAGTTACAGCCCCAAAGATGTAATTTTAAACTGCACCGTTTAAGCGCAGGTGGCTGAATTTTCAATCCATTAAATTTTTGAACGCTGTACAGAAACATCTAATTATCTAACCATTTACCCAACAAACTGCAGAATTTCATTGAGACAGAATAATGTAGGTTGGCAGAACACAAGCAAGGGAAAGCAAAGGAAAGCAAAGGGAAAATATCACTACCAGTCGAAATAACATAATAAATTTTTATGAACGTAAAATACATTAATAAATTATTATTAACATATTAGCTGAGGAGCATATTTTACTGTTATTGTATAACTTTCAATTGGTCTTTAGTCTGTAGCTGATTAGGCCACAGAAAAAAATGTTCTGCTTCCGGTTACCCGACCGACCTTATTTTTTGGCTGCGACCCTAAAAATGTTACCAGGGAAAATGGAAACAAGTTTTATTAGTACCCTTAGGCCTTGAATACACACAGATGACTCAATAGGATTGTACACACACAAATTTACCAAAAAAGTACATGATTGTACATGTACCTACCCTATTTTGAAATGCCATGTAATCAGAAGCAGAACTAATTTGTTTGTTTGGCCGGCCTTACATTGACAATATCTAGGTTATGAAGAATTGAGATCAAATGCAGATTAAATACCATAATTCTATGATACAATGTAGATGGCAGGAACTTAAAGGTAGTACAATGTATCATACTTTGGTAAGAAACCAAAACAGAAATGTTCACAGATTTACGAATAACTTACAGGGTATGAAGATGGTGGTGGTAGACACATGCCGTTAAAATGTTTCCGCCTGAAATGGTGTATTTATCCAGAAATTAGTAAAACAACGACCGAAAATCTTTTTGATCTTTTAAAAGATCAAAAATAAAAGAGAAAAGACTTAAGAAATACTGTGGCTGTTTTTCACTGTTTTCTCAAAAAGTGGACACCGTATGGGACTGAAAATTTCACAGATGACTGTTACTGTATCTGTCTTGTTATTTTTGCCCATGAATCTGTATTTCTTTGATAAAAATCAAAGTATGATATTATCTTTAAACGCGAACCTGATTTGTTGCATATTATTTGATTTCAAGTGCAACATACGGCAATCACAGGGGGAATTGTCCCTCAAGTTATCGAAGCATCTCATCATCTGAGTCTAAGATGGTGAGCGATGTTCAACACAATGTCCCACATCATATGAGGCCCCAGAGTTTTATAATTGAACGATCCTTCAATGCCTCCCAAATTCCAATGTATGTTCGCATATATTTCAGGCTGGGCTACAGCCTGATTCTGCGTCATCTTTTAAAGGTTACAGTACAGGACTTCTGGTAACATACCCAATAGAAATGTTCACAGGTTTATGTTTAACTTTCAGGGTATGCAGATGGTGCTGGTAGAAACATATCGTTAAAATGTTTATACTGAAATGATATACTGTTTTTATCGTTAAAAATGCGTAAGATACGCAACAAAATGTTGCCTACGCATTTACGCAACATTTGAAGTTTAGTGAAATCGGCTGCAGAAATGTTATATTTGCCAGAAAAGAGTAATTCAACCAAACACCAAAAACATTTAACATCAAAAATCCTTCTTAAGGCCAATGTTTTAAAAGAAAAATTGAGTCAGGTTTCTCCCTATTTTCTCATGACTCAGATGTCTGATTGAGCTCAAAATTTTCACAGGTTTATAATTTCATGTACATGAAAGACAAATGAAGTGTGAGTGCTGTTCTGTCACCTTGACCAACGTTGTAGACGCCCTTTAATGTTAAAGATACATTAGTCACAGCGCATGATCATGAGCCGGCACAATTCAGACAGGTGTGGACTAGCAATAAAGAAAGGAGTGGGGGGTCGAGGGGATGATTGGGGATTGCGGTCTGCGTTCTGAATGACTTGACACGGATGGTGATTTTAAGCTAAATTTCATTGGACTCAATGCAACAAATATGTGTACAATTCTATTCAGTTGCCATGGGATTATATGGGTACATGCATGTGTACCTGATGTATGTTCCTACACTGAGGTCTACTTATTCAGTTCCGTAAACTTACGAGCTGTACTAAGAAATCTGAAAGAATGTTGGCAGTTCAACTCCGTAATGGCTAACTGTGCGTGAACTAACGATCCAACTTTGCCTCATTCGGCTCGCCCGCTACATCCAACACAATCCAACTACCGACTGGTACGTGTATGCCACGTTTAGCTTGCCTGCCGAATCCAACACAATCCACATTTAATAAACTGCTGCAAACTGCTCATCAGCCAAAATAATGACCTGATATTTATAAAAATGCTTAGAGTAAGGACGGCCTGACGCGTTTCGGTCCTAGCAGGATCTTTATCGAAGGCACAATTTGTCACTTGCATGCTTAAACACTTTGACTTAAAAAATTTTTTTCTGGTTGTCAGGTAAGGCTGCAGTTTGTATCCAGTTATAACCGGTTAACCGACCGTTCAAAAGGGTACCCGGGTACATTTTCCCAGTTAGGTTAATCGAAAAGTATCTTTCTAGTGGCCTATTCTTTTTGAAACATAGACACATCTAGAGTTCACAAAAAAAATGTCAATGATCTTTTGAAAACTGCACCAGCAGGCTTATGCAAAGCAAAGGCCAAACATTTTGCTATGTCTACCACTGCCAAATGTTGTGACAAAAGAATGTTGTCAACCAAGTTCCTAAAAGACCCAAACTTACAATTTGTTTGTTTTTCTTTGTTTTCTTTGTTATACGGGTAATCGTAACCGTAACCGAAAAACAGACGGGTAACCGGTTACAAAATTATTCGTAAACTTACAGCCCTATTGTCAAGATGCTTTGACAAACTAAGTTCAAAGTTTGCACAAGTGGAAAGGATTCATTTACCATGATAACTATAATATACAGAGGGAGAATGGACAATTCAACAACATGCACAGCAGGTCCTTGCATAAACATGTTTTTACAAACTACAAAGAACTCCAGTAGTGAATAACACCCAGAATTATCCCTGTGCCAACCGCAAACTTCCTTTTCTGTCAAAAAGTGAACGAAAGAACTTCCCCACTGAGCAAGATAATGGTGTATAACGAGGCCTCTGATTGGCCGATGCCTAGCAAACAGGCAGGCCGACTTCCTCCCTGTCTGACAGAACTGATAGCCACAACTTCCCAGCTTTCCCAAAAATACAGATATCACGTACACATTGGCAAGTGGTACATGTACACAGCTTTGAAAAATGTCAACTCAACTCTGCCTATTTTTTGCTTGTTTTAATTTTTTTGTAGGGGAACGATGTCCATTGCCTTTTTACTCCAAGGTTCAATTTCATTACATTTCCCCAATGCTACAGGAAAAAAAATGTAAATTTAGACAGATAAGGGAGAAAATCATAATGTGGAACACATTGATGAAAAGTTGGGGAAACATAAGTACATGTATGTATTGTTCTTTTAATGAATACGTCATTCAATCTTTTCTTTTTGTGATAAACATTTTCAAGGAAGCATTTGTTAATAGGATTTGCAAAGATGTGCATGTTGGCTGACTTTGGTACAGAAGTGAAGGTCTTAAACTTCCTTACCATGCTTGTTTTATGTATCTTTTTACATTTTGTTCATCTGGATCTAGCAGAAATATGGCCGAAATAATCTTGCCCCTCCCAATCCTTCAAGGTTACACCACGCTTTCGAAATGCTAAAAATCGTTTGGATGAACAGTCTTTTTTAAAGACACTTAATCTTGATTTTCTTGAAAAACCCAGCATCTGATGAACCAAGATTTCCCACGGTGACTGTTTGCACTGTTTACGAACTGTTGAGTCCATTTTTTTTCTCAAACTAAACAATTTTTTGGAGGCCTGCAAATCCTGTACGCTGCCTGTCAATCTAAAATATTGGACAAACATTTTTTAAAAACCCAACATTTTGCACATCTGCACAAGACACAAGATGCATAGGCCTAGACAGAAAAATGAAAACAATTTTGTAATTGAGGCAAATTTTCCAGCCTGCTCAATGCTGCCAAATCAGGTGTGGCATTTGATGGAAGCCGTGTTCTTCTCTTCATTACCTGCTAACAATGGCTAGCCCCATTGCCATGGAAACGGAAACCTTGACTTTTGTGAGGCCTCGCTGTTTTTGCCAACGGCATCCGTCCGCAGACACAGCGAAAATGAGTTAGCAAGTGGGTGGGTTACACGTTGCACAATCATGTGATGCATGTAATAATAATTCCCAATTCTTAGAAATTTTTCACATTGGCTCAAAAAAATGTTCAATTCTGGAATTCATGCAGATTATGTACAAAGTCTCTTCAAATAATTATTTTGTCATGTTTTGACTAGTTTTCATTCAGTAGGCCTAATTTTACCCCAAAAAAGAAGGGTTTTCGGCTTAAATTTGCCAATTTTTGGTGCATGTATCATGTATTAAAATTGCTCAATTTTTGAATATTTTTATAGAAAAATCATGCATGCATGTCTAATATGAACTGACATCTGACGCTGAATTTAATTTGACAATAATTATCAGGGCTGGAAATAAGGTTTTGTGAGGGCAAGGCCAATTTTCTATTGCAAGGGGCACTTTCATTGGAAAATAATAATGTCTATGGAAACATTTGAAGGGGCACCAAGGCCAAGAACCAGGGCAACGAAGGCCATGGCCTCCGTGGCCTCCGTTTATTTCCAGCCCTGAATTATATGAATGTGGAGTTACTGGTTGTGTATAGGATAGATATTTGTTTATTTGTGAATTTCTCTAAATTCTGGGATCGAGGTTTGTCAAGATGAATATGAGTAGGCAGTGGGATAATATACAGACGGGTTAAGGGTTCATATGCTATGGTCCTAGACAGGGTTAATTAAAACCCTAACCCACCTCAATCCTTCAAAATCCTTCTGGTAGTTTTGGAGGATTTCAGAGGATTCAGGATATAATGTCATTTTTAAGCGAGGACCGCTTGAGGAGTGGCAAGGATTCAGGATAAACGCATTTTTTTGAGGTAGGGCCACTGAAGGATTCTGAAGGATTCAGGATTCTGGTACCTCTCATTTTTAGAATAATTGAGATCACTGGAGGACTGTGGAGGATTCAGGATGAACGTAGTTTTTGAGGTAGGGCCACTGAAGGATTCTGAAGGATTCAGGATTCAGGTACCTCTCATTTTGAGTATAATTGAGATCACTGGAGGACTGTGGAGGATTCAGGATGAACGTAGTTTTTAAAGTGTGACCATTGGAGGATTGTGGAGGATTCAGGATGGTACACAGTAAAATGCCCCCAGGGGGTTCAAAGGGTTAATGATGTAATAAATTATATGTGTAAATGTATGGCCTTGACATGCCTATCTCGACCCATCAACTGTGTACGTTAAATACATCACACATTACACTCTGTAGGCATACAACAATACATTGGTAAAGATTTCAACTGAGCTGACTGACAATAAAATAAACTATTGAAAGGTGAACAAAGAAAAATTGACTGGAGTGGGATTCGAACCAGCAACCTCCGAAATACCGTATAGCAGCTCTACCAACTGAGCTATCCAGCCCTGTTTACATAATTACATGTATGTATTTTTTTTAGTGGTGTCCCCAATAGTTAATTATTTTTGTTCGTTTGGCAGTCAGAAGGCAGAAGCCCCTGACCGATAAATTTTTCTTTGTTCACCTTTCAATAGTTTATTTTATTGTCAGTCAGCTCAGTTGAAATCTTTACCAATGACTTTAGAAAATTAATTCAGTCAGTTTCCCTTGTGTTTATTTGATGATTAAAAAAAACTATGTTAACATTCTCACCAAGTGCACATGTACACATTTTTCTAATTCATTTAATACTCTTTCCTTACGGAATACCGTCACTTGCCTGTAGACATGATATTTTGAGGGCAGATGAAATATAACAAGAAGAAAGAGAGTACAGCCTGAAAATGTCAATTTATTATATCAACAGTGTTTTTTTTATTGAAATTAAAACTTCATATGACATATTTTATCAAATATCAGTCAAACATACTTAAAATAAATTTAAGCAAAGCTTGTTTAATATTCACAATTAAGCATGTAAATGTCACAGATTTCTTCTTCGGTGGTATGGAGAACATGTTTAGGTCCAGAAAATGAGAGCAGATTGAGAAAATGTTCTTTTCACTGTTTCAGATTATTTTTCAAAACCATTTCAACTCAAGTTTAACAACTGACACTGACAGTGCTGTTATTTGTCATCAAGCAACAATTTGCATGCGGTGATAAACAATGAAACATTATCGAGGAAAACATGTGTTCACGAAAACAAAACCATCACAGGATTAAAACAAAGGATTGTGAGGTCACAACTTTCTGCCACGTAGGCCCTACACACAGCTAGAGACGTGCCCTACACTACACCTGTCGCACATACTACACTGTGCATGGTACCCATGGAAGTTTCACGACTTGCAAGAACAGTCGATAAAAATGGCGAAGACTTACCCAGAAAATCAAGTTGAATATCGTCAGAAGAAGCTTGACAATGGCCATAGCGGCCGTGGTTTGCATCTGCTTGGCCATGTCTACGACTTCCTCGTCTTCTGTCTCGACGAAAACGTCCCAAAAGAGTGAATTTCGGGCTCAATATTGCGAGAGCCGTCCGAGGTTTTGTGTCGGTTTCAGAGTGGGCTAGGCTGGGTTGTCAAACGTGTGCACAGATCGAATTCACTTTCATCACTTGCAATGCGACACATGACTGAACCGACTCGATTTTATAGAGGGCGCACTTCACGTTATAGAATTATTTTTTGCAGTTTGTGTGCTAAAAGACTTGTATTACTATACTGTACATGTTTAATTTTCTGGAGGCCTTTACGAAATCTGGCTTCAGGCTAGGCTTGGGACTTATTTTGCCGCTACCGCTTGAGGTCCACAAAACGAAATTAAGGGAGTGGGCCAATTATGACAAAGCCGAAGAAAGGCTCCAGCTTCAGTTCGCCATGCATCTCAAGCTCTTCGTTTCATTTAGGACACAAAATGGCAGTAGCAAAATAAATCCCAAGCCTAGCCTAGCCTCAAGCCTGATTGCGTAAAGGCCCTGGGATTGAAATAATTATCTGCAACCTGTACAATTTTGTTTTCTCCTTTTTCTAAAGTACAATTGATCTTCTAATTAATTAATCAGATTGTTTGTAAATGTATATCATATGCATTTTTGTTGTTTAACTTTAACTTTATTAACGTTTTTTCATCATTTTCATGCGAAGTACAAAGTTATTGAGAGGTGAACAACAAAGAAAAAATCGAATGGAGCGGGATTCGAAACCGGTGACCTCCTGCATATATGGTGTTCAGGAGGTCGCCAGTTCGAATCCCGCTCCAGTAAACTTTTCTTTGTTCACCTTTCAATGCTTAAACATTCAGTAAGTTTTTTAATGTGGTTGTTTAATGATTAAAGTAAAAAGGTTATGTCTGTGCAGTGTGCATGGGACATGGGGTCAATTTCATAAAACTGTTAAGCAGAAAAATTTGCTAAGCATGACATTTCTGTCTTAATAAAAACAGGGTTAACAACCAAATTTCCACGTGTTGTGTATCACTTGAGATTGTTCTGAATGAATATCATGAATACCATGAATATCAAATGGAATTTTCAATGGTGGTTTGTTTTATTGGGCGAGACATTTTTGTGCTAAGCAAATGTTTGTGCTTAACAGTTTTATGAAATTGGCCCCTTTATATGCGTCCTAAATTTATCTTCCCGATTGTACACTTGTCGTCTTGTCATTTTTATCTCTTTAAGAACCGATTGGCAGTTTGGTCCGTAAAATGTTTTTACTTAAGATGCTAAAGCGCTCCAGTCAATTTTTCTTTGTTCACTTTTCATTTTTCAATGACTTAAAATTAATCAGTCAGTTTCCCTTGTGTTTATTTGATGATTATGACTTCATGAGAAAGACTTACCGTTGGTGAAAACCAAATTAAAGACTGTACTGTTACAATATTGTTTTATTGCAAGGGCCTGGACTTTTTTTAAGAGCCAACTTTTGGGTTTTTTTCTGAAAAAAAGCTCTTCATCTTATCTTTGTTTGTGTTGGATGAAAAGTTTTGAAAATGAATTTCAAATAATGTTCTGAAATAAATAAAACTGGTACTGACTATGGTGGCAGATCATAATTTTTGGATTTTTTCCACATCATAATATCTATTTATTTATGTTGACTCTTCAGACATAGCTCACTGTAATTGTACAGCTATTAAAAAGTTATTAGAGAAAATTGTTTTAAAAAAAATTCTAATGAATCGTATAGGGCCTTTTATATGAAATGTTAGAATACGAAAAAAAATATTTCAAACTTTCAAAAGTAAAGATGAACACCGCAGAGCCGTCAGTTATAGCGCCACCAAGCGATTACTTTTATGTGTCAAGGCCATAACACTAAAGTATTGAAGTTCCAGTTCGCGTTCGAGTTGCATAATTAATTTTCTTCGGCGAACCCTGGAAATATTAAAATAACCTTGGTAAGACAACGTTCACATTAATATAAAGAATCCGTTCGGACGTGGATCGGGAATCATTGGTCACGGTTTGCAAGAACTGTCCGTGCGATTTTTGGAGACCGTAGCGTAGGCACGGCACGTGTGGCATTCCGTGGCGTTACGTTACCACATTATATCACAGCGATCTGTGGGACTTGGGCTGACGGAGTTAGGTTAATGAATAATGAACAATCGCCTCATTATCAAATGCAGATCTGGGACGGACGATTGATTGTTTACATACAGCTACGTGACTCTGCAGTTTGCAAATTATTATGATGACGTGAGATCGCTATCTGCTTCAATTTCCATCACAGTGACTACTGTTACACTGCTACAGTGCTAGGGGAGGCAGGAGGCAGTGACCAAGGGACATAGCTTGGTTGGTGATGTGGTGACTCGTAGGTTCGCATTCTGGCCTACCACATAATCTGAAAGATTACCAGTTTGTGAACTCAGTGTGTTAGCTCTGCATCTGATGAGCAGACGATCTGGAGTTGCAGCTCATGCAAGTTGCAGTCACATCTTGCCTGTTGTACTGAGGTGAGAATTTTGTGTTTGATTCAAGATGTGCTTCTTGCAAAATGTCCAACCCATTATTGAAGTGATTAATAATTAAGGTCTAATTAGGGTTTTTAGTTATGTTACATTGTTAGCCTGTACTGTGAAAATGTGTACCACTACCAGAAAACAATTGAATTGGTGCATGCTCTACACATGAACCACAGTCATGGAGGTAGATGCAAGTTACACATGTAGTTTAAAATGTTACACTCATCTTAAAATGATAACCAACAAAATCTAACTAAATTTAGAAAAAATCAAACCAAATTTAGAAAAAAGGTTTTTACTTTTTAGGTATAAATAAAAAAAGGTACCATTTGTAATTTCATTTTGCTCTATAGCCTCTACAATATGTAACTCCTTTGTTCTGCTCCTCTCATCCGTTTGTGTGCTTTAGATTGCACGTTTGTGTACTTTTGTCATTTAGCTTTTGAGCAAGCAATTAAGATCATGCTAGGATCATCAAGGCTTCGCTAAGTCTGAGCACAGAGGAAGAAGACTGAGCATTATATTTTAGGTTATTAATTTGGGTTGATGAGCAGTTTAAATTGCACAGTTTGTCACTGATATTAAAAATGACAAGTACGTAATTTAATATTTACCAGTATGAAAGTAATACAGTGAAACGCCGCCATAACGAATATGGCGGGATGCACATATTGGCTGTTGTTACAGTGGTCATTCGTTATAGTGATTTAAAGAACCATATTTGATATGTATTGCATAAATTGCCGGGAATCAAGGATGATGTTCAGTATATAGCCAAATATTTGGTATAGAGGCATTTGTTATAGCGGCATTCCACTGTACTAGTTAATAAGCTGCAGCAAACTAACTCATCAACCAGAGAAATCCCCTCAAAATTATTTAATACTCAAGAGAGCCTCAAAGTTCAATCTTTCCATCTCTCTGAAAAATTAGCATCAATTCCAACTTAAATAAAAATAGATATGAGCCTTGTTTATTTTAATATAATGTTTACAGAGAGGCAGTTATTTTCTAAACGTATGCTGAATGAAATAAATATATTTTTCACTGGAAATTTCATGAGATACAAAAATCATTCACTATCTTTGTGATTTCTATTATTTTCAGGTGATCGGAGAGAAAAAAGCTTGATAAAATAGAAAAAGAAATACAAAAGTTGAGATTTGACCAAAGCCAGGAGAGGTTCTTGACACCACCATGGGGGAATCCACCCCAAAGAATGACCCTTCCAAGGGCCCTAGCGTTGCCCCTAGTCCCGTGATGGCTTACCCGGTAGACAATGCGGGGCTTGCCGATATTCGCACTGAGGAAGATGTTGCCATAACTCCAGCCGATTTGCGTACCGTCCCGTACCAAAGGAAGAAAGGAATCTCCAAATACAAGGATACTGTGAAAACGTTGGTGCCCATTCGTCTAAAACCAAAGTAAGTCAATAATTGATGATGCTTTCCAAAAAAAAATAAAAAAAATATTGAAACATTTGCTATTTTTGTTTTTTGGCAATTGAAAAAAGTGTACATATGAACAGGAAGTAATATGCTGTACTTAATATTTTGTTCAAGGAAGTAATTAATTTTATGTCAAATGCTTTGAATTATGATGGCCTGACATTTCGAACCTACCAGGATCTTTCTCAAACAGTCGAAATGTCAGGCCGTCCTAACTCCAACCATTTTATATATTTCAGGTCACCTTAGCAGCAATTAAATATTACTTAATTTAATTAATTTTATGTCATTACAAGAATAAATTGTATTGCACCAGAAAAAAAATTGACGCCACATGAAAATATTATTGAAAAAAATAATAAGCTTGGAGTTAGGATTGCCTACAACTAACTCCAAGCAATTTATAAATTTCAGGTCCGTTTTTGGCTGAATATTTATTGCAGCAGTTTATTAGGCCTACTTGTATTGAAAAAGATTTTATAAGCATTTATATAGCCCCAGTGAATCTACTTTGAACATTGACACAGAAAAGAAACGATTATATTTGTATACATTCACTGTCCCAGAAGAGGCACAAGTTATTACTATAGAAAAAAAAATTAATCTCGGCCCCATAAAAATTTGGCCACAGAAAAAGGTTGCCATGGTAACCATTATTGCTAAAAAAGAGCTGAGTAATGCAGTGCTGACGTATGTATGTCGGTGAAAGGCAAGCCTATTTTGCATAAGAAAGACCTTTTTTCTGTATAATTTGTGTGTGTGTGTCCATAAAAAAAAAAATCATGCTTTTTGCCTCTAAGAATCTAAGAGAAGTCTAATAAGAAAACATTTTATTTAATAGGGCTGATTATATAAATTTCATGCATCCACTGTTCTCAATTTATTTCTCTTTGTAATTCTCGAATAATAACCACGAGGGAAACTGACTGTCGAATTTTTAAGTCATAGGTGAACTAAGAAAAATTGACTGGAGCGGGATTGGAACTGACGACCTCCTGAATACCGTACAGGCGCTCTACCAACTGAGCCATGTAGGGCTGGAGGGCTCAATTGGTAGAGCACCTGTACAGCATTCAGGAGGTCGCCGGTTCGAATCCCGCTCTAGTCAATTTTTCTTTGTTCACCTTTCAATGACTCTTTGTAATTCTCTTTGTTTTTGTATGCTTGTTGTTGATTTGTTTGTTTGTTTGTTTGTTTAGATCTGAGCCGTTTGTTCCTTTAGACCACGCCGGTCTTCTCTCCTACCTGACGCTGTCATGGCTGACTCCGATGTTCAAGAAGGCAGCCAAACGACAGCTGGAATTCTCGGATTTCTGGAAATTTTCGGACAAGGACAGCGGATATCTCAATGGGGAAAGGTAAATAATTATGCTGAACTTCTCTGATTTGATTTAATATCCGAACATCAAAATATTAATTGTTTGTATGCTTTTCTGTCTGTTTTTATTTGTTTGTTTTGTTATTTCCAAAGCACATTAGGCTTTGTATCTTGGTTTGACAGGTCGAGTTGGTCCATAGAGCAAGAAAACCTTTGCTCTATATTTAGTCTTTGCTTTGTTTCAAGTTGAGAGAATGTGTCAGGAAAATTTCTAGCCAATTATTCCATAGTTGGGGCTGTCACAATATGACATTCAGATAATTGCCGTGTTGCCGCCATAATATTTTGTTAAATGCATACATCACTTAAAAGCTTCTTTGGTAAATTGATCATTTCTACAAACATTTTTCAAGTTTTGCTAAAATGTGGAAAAAGAAGGGGTTGGTATTTTGAAAGTTTATTAAAAAATTTCCCCAAAGAATACGCATTGAATTTATATTTTTTTTAGCTCTTAAAGGTAGTATCATACTTTGGTAAGACACCAAAACAGAAATGTTCACAGCGTATAACTTACAGGGTATGAAGATGGTGCTGGTAGAAACATGCCGTTAAAATTTTCCCGCCTGAAATGGTGTATTTATCCAGAAATTGGTAAGACAACGACCGAAAATCTTTTTGATCTTTTAAAAGATCAAAAATAAAAGAGAAGACACTTAAGAAATACTGTGGCAATTTTTCGCTGTTTTCTCAAAAAGTGTGCAACGTATGGGACTGAAATTTTCACAGATTACATTTATTGTATCTTCCTTGATATTTTTGCCCACGAATCTGTATTTGTTTGACAAAAACCAAAGTATAATACTACCTTTAAAAGTAACATTGCATAAAATGGTAACATTTTATCAAAAGAAATCACTGTCCATCTGTGGTCTGAAATTTGTCAGTGTGTGAGTGAGATAACGCACGTTTAATCCCATAAGAAGCTTGTGACAGCCCGACCCGCAAGATGACCTAGTAGCCCAGATAGAGATTAGGCCTATCCCACGCTGACCCTATTGGCATACATGTATTTCCTCTGTACACATGTTCACACACACATTCACAATTTGCTACTATCATACTTTGGTAGCATACCGAAACAGAAATCTTCACAGATTTACCTATAACTTACATGTACAGGGTATAAAGATGGTGATGGTAGAAATATACTGTTAACATTTTTCTGCCTGAAATATGCTTTATTTATCCAGAAAAGAGTAATTTAACCAATGACCAAAAACAATTTTGATCTTTAAAAAATAAAACATAATGGTGAATTTTTATTTTCTTTTTAAAAACTGTGCGCGTTTTTCACCATGTTCACTGTTTTCTCAAAAAGTGGCCATCAACATGTATGGGACTGAAAATTTCACAGATGACTGTTACTCACATCTAGCTTCCTTGATATTTTTGCCCATGAATCTGCATTTCGTTGATATAAAAACCAATGTATGATATTACCTTTAATAATACATTACATGCCAGAGAAATAACTCTTCCATTTTCCCGATATGACATGTTGACCGTCTATTTTTATCAAATATTAACTGTGAATGGCGCGTGTATGCAATTTTTTGTGTTTGAACTTTGGCTAACATTCGGTATCTATGTAAACTACATTTTCCTGGTAGGGCCATGACTGGCTGTCACTGTGGTGGATTCCACTCACAAATCCTGTGCAAATACAACTGCTCATGAATTGAACTTTACACTACATAGGCCTACATGTTCCGTGGTCATGTGGAGTCACTCAATACTAGACTTCCTTATGATGATGCAACACATTACATGTTTTAAGGTCATAGAAACTTCCACTCTTATCAATTCCTGCGGGAGTAAAATTTTTTTGGGCCGGGGAATCGTTCAACTTTACCCGACATAAATTTTGTGGTGTTCTTATGCTACGTGTGTTTAGGTCACCGTAAATTCCATTCATAAATCCCACTCAAAACTGAGCCTATAGGAACCATAGGGACTCAGACAAATTAAATTTTTTATGATAGCCTTTTTTAATAAAACTACCGCCTAGTACGCAATACATGTTATTTGTGTTGAGTCATAGGGAACTAAAGTATACACTGAGCCTGAGCGACTCAACTTTACCTTTACATTTCATGCTGTCATTTTTTAATATTAAATGATGAATTATAATAACGACCTCCTACACAATGCATGTTGTGTGTGTTAAAGGTAGTATCATACTTTGGTAAGACACCAAAACAGAAATGTTCACAGATTTACCTATAACTTACAGGGTATGAAGATGGTGGTGGTAGAAACATACCGTTAAAATGTTTCTGCCTGAAATGGTGTATTTATCCAGAAACTAGTAAAACAACGACCGAAAATCTTTTTGATCTTTTAAAAGATCAAAAGTAAAAGAGAAAAGACTTAAGAAATACGGTGGCCGTTTTTCACTGTTTTCTCAAAAAGTGGGCAACGTATGGGACTGAAATTTTTACAGATGACTGTTATTGAATTTCCCTTGATATTTTTGCCCATGAATCTGCATTTTTTTGATTAAAACCAATGTATGATATTACCTTTAAGTCCTAGTAGGGAACTCTCACTGCCAAAATAGGGACTCAACTTTACCCGACAATTTTATGGCGTCCTTAAATTAGAATTCCTCTTGCACCAACGTGATATGGGACACCCTGCACAACAGGCTTGTTTGATACAGACCAGCGCACAATGGGCATGTTTGTTACAGTTCATCGCACATTACCTTGCCCTACCAACATCAATTCACTTTCCAATAATGAATGAACTTTACCCTACACTCGTCTGTGGTATCTTTTGTGATACCTGATTTCCATTTTGCAGTATTTACTAAAAAAGGGGTCTGTGGTGAAACAATTTCAGAGCCAAGGTCATTTTGTGTAGTTGATATCAAAAAGAAGACAGTATTTTGTTAGCTGTGAAACCAAAATTATATATAGCTAGCATATTTTTTTGAATACAAGTAATAAACTGCTGCAAACTGCTCAGCAACCAAAAATGACCTGAAATATATCAAATGCTTAAAGTTAGGAGGGCTTGACACGTTTCAATCCTAGCAGGATCTTTATCAAAGGCTGAATGACAATGTTTTGTTAGAATGCACATCTTTATGCATGGAAGGTTTTTTATTATGATGCGTGGTGCAATGATCTCGCTTTAACTTTAAGCACCAAGGAATATGACAATAAAAGTTTATATATCAAACGTGAAGCAGACATTGATAGATGTTATTGAATAATTCTGCTGGGTGGTAGCAAATGTAGTCACAATATTTACTCACAAATTAAAGGTACAGTACAGGATTGGTAACAAACCAAAACAGAAATGTTCATGTATGACTTACAGGGTATAGAAATGGGGCCTTGTACAAACATATACCATGAACATTTTTCTGCCAAAAATGCTGTATTTATCAAGAAATTAGTAAAACAAAAAGACCCAAAACAGTTTTGATTTCCGAAATCAAAACCTCACAATTCCAAATACCTCACAATTCTGCGTAACAGTTTTTCGCTGTTCACTGTTTTCTACTGTTTCCAGTGGTCAATTGAGCTGAAAATTTCACAGGTTTGTTTTTATTCCATGACAAATCAAATTATGTACAATACAACAGTTGTTCTGTCACCTTTACCAATCGTGTACTATTTAGCCTTAAGCCTGGAAAAAGCTTTCTTTAAAACAACAACAAACAAACAAAGAAACATAAATTCTTGAAAGCAAGTGAGGTAATTGACTATTTGTCCATATATTAAAAAATTGCCAAATCTTGTCGCAGTGGACACAAAAGGAGCCCCCCATATTTCTGTGGGTTTGGCTTGATTTTTCTTTCGGGTTTTTGGGTTTGTAATGTTTCCCACAGCAACGGTACGACGAACACAGGATTGGAACAAATATAGGTTACAGGGTACTGTGAACATGAGATTCAACAGCCAAAGTTCAACCATAGCTTGATATATGTGTGAATGTGCATTCTGATAGAGGCTTGTCATTGATTATACATATTAATATTTGAAAAGAAGTTTATCTTATCTGTTGTGATAATATTCTAAAACGACAAACAAAGCTATCTCTACGAGCACCAACACTTGAAATTGAGGGTACGGCATATCGCTGTCATACAACAGCCGAATAAATAAAGTAAAAATTTGATGTTTTTTTTTTCATATGAGAAAATATAGTGATAAATGCACTTCGAACACATATTTTGTCATGTTCCTACACATTATTTATGTTGTTGATATGTGGATAACTTTGTTGAACGATACTTAAAAAGCACTCAAATGTTAAGTTGAAGTGTTTAAATTGATTTCAATGCATTTTTCTGAATGCTACTATTTTATTCATATGCAGGGTCTATAACTAAGGTTTTGGAGAATGTTTATCGCACGTGCCGGCATTTTTAATTGGAAATGTTTGGATATTTATGGAGACCAATGGTCAAATTTACGAAGAGTAAGATTGATCTTATAAATCGTAAATCAATCTTAATTGGAAAGTCACATGACAAATCACCACAGTGACAATCAACTTGACAACTCAAATTTATTTAGACCATAATCTTTCAAATGAAGAGAAACTGACTTTTAAGTCATTGAAAAGTGGGCTGGGTAGCTCAGTTGGTATTAAGAGCGCTGGTCCAGAGTTTGCTGGTTCGAATCCTGCTCCTGTCAATTTTTCTTTGTTCACTTTTCAGTAGATTAATCTGTGTGTTTCATGAAATCCCGCTCAGGCCAGGACCTGACCATGTTGTTCGCTGACCATGAATATCAAATGGAATTTTCATGGGTGGTTTGTTTTATTGGGCAAGCTATTTTTGTGCTAAGCAATATTTATTGTGCTAAGCAGCTCTATGAAATTGGCCCCTGATGCCCTATATCCCACTAACCCTAATTCACCAATGATGTAGAATATTGTAATCACCACATGCTAGGTTGACCCCAGTGACCTAGGTGCTGACCAAAGCTGCTGTAATTCCCGGCTTATCCTTAAAACAATGAACTCCCAGGGTGTACATCTTGGGCGAGGGCTTACTACTACAATCAGATCAGAAAGAGTAGTAGGATTTGAGGATTTGGGAGGAGGGAGGTCGCACCAGGGAGTCACTGGGACTCTGTACATGGGTTACAAACAGAACACTGCTCTTGTTGTCGATCTTCTGCCGTCATGCAGATTAAGCATGGAGCTAGGAAGTAGATTAAGGAACTCATGAACTTCTGTGTGGCATTCAAAGCACCATCCAGCTGCCATTAGGCCTTTTTACACTATCTCCTTTTTGATCCCTGTTGAAGCCAACCCGGATCCACCCGGAGTTAGGAGGGCCTGATGTTTTGATCGTTTCGTTATGAGTGTTGATGTTTCCGTCCTAGCAGGATCTTTCTTAAAGGCTCAGAGGCTACCATTTTTCAAAATAATGACCTAAAATATACAAAATCATGGGTTATAGATATGCAAGATTGGCCTGACATTTTGATCCTAGCATGATCTTTCTCAAAAGGCTATAAATGCCGCCCTTTTTGTTAAAAAAAACCGTGAATATATCCATGGCAGTCTTCAAGTGGTACTAAGGTGAAGGCCTGCAGAGCATGGCCAAATGCCCCATAAAATACATCACTTAGGCCTATATTATAATAATATATGAAATGGAGTTGACCGTCAGTCCAAAGAGGAAATTTCCTGGAAGAATGCCAAGCCCATTTTAAAGGCATTGCCTAAGTTTGGTAATGACTCTGAAAATTTATGGCAATAAAAACTTGCTTTGTGAGAAGTATAGCTGCTTTGGAGAGTATAATGCATATTGAGAAACGTTCAATTTGAAGTACCGCGGTTATGGAAAAATATGTCACTTTTTATCTCCAAAAATTATGAATATGAGAAGCGTTATGGCCGTAACGCTTCTCAGCTATTGACTAACTGTTCTCTGGCGTGAAATAACCACTCTCGTTTGTCACCAAAATCTCAAAAACGCTACCACCTTTTGAACTGAAACTTTCACAGGTTAGTTTTATGGTATATATATTCAACTATATTGGTTTGAAACAAACAATAGGTTCAAATTACCAAACGTATGCAATCCCTTTAAACTGCGCTTGCTGTTGACAGTACATGGAGCCTATGGAGGTAGAGCAGAGTGTTGGATGTAAGGCCTAATATTTGCACCAACTCCGTGGTTTAGAGTCCCCTTGAATCTTAGGCCGGAGAGTGTACATGTAGGCCTAGGGTCTATTATTGACAGAAAATGCTAGTCAAACAACGCAACTGCGGCCTGTGTAATAAGGGTGTAACCCCCTGATGAGGCATAACCATTGACCTTCGTGACTATCTGCCCAAAGTACATGTTATTCCTCCATGGTACATTGTAACACTGCAATGGGAGACTTTTGGAGAGGGCTGTCGATAGAGGGCAGTAAACTACCAGGCGCCTTAAAATTTTTTAACACGCTGTAAGTTCGGCGGTTGTCCAAAAAATCACCGGAAAACGCAGGAAAATACTGTGAACATTAAATTCAGGCCATTTACAATTAATTTTTATATTCACAACAGCCGCCCACCACGATTCCAATGCCCGAAAACACAAAGTTAGGTGAAATTCTGATGTTTGCCGAGGAATAATGTGATAGGCTTCGCTTGCAAAGTAAAATCTCTGTGCAAAAAACTGAATGCTGTTTGCCGTGGGCCAACGTGATCATTTGTAATTTGCCATTTTAGTGGCCAATCTCCACAAATTCTGCATTTGTTTGTTCTTGGGGAACTCATGTCCTCCCCTGTCACCACAACCGGTCACTGCACAGTATTTACCAGGCATTTTCATTGCAATTATTTACGCCTGTTGTGTTTACGATGAACATTCGTGCACAAAAGCAATGACAACAAAATCAAGACACTTTTCCCGAGCCTGGTGAAGCGCGCCCTCTTGTGATTAACAATGGTTAGTCAAAAGTCTCCCATTGTGAGAGGCAAATGTACCGTAAAAGCCAGCTACATGTATATGGTTTCACCCAAGTAAATAAACTCCCATAGACAACAGTGATAAATCCTAATACTTTAAAAATCATTTAAAAATATTCAGAACTCTCACAGGTGTTCAAGTTGCACAGAAAAATGATGATGAACATGTCACCTTTCATTTTCTTTTCATTTTATGGTTGGGTTGACCATTGAATTTTTGAGATATACTCATTCTCAGCTGACCACCTCTTAAACAAGGTTATGGATCACTCCAGTCTAAGAAGCCATTTTCAAAAAAACATCCCTCTGCAAAGCGGCTGAAATAGACCTACTTTCTCACCCAATTGCATCACGAATGGTCACAAATGGAAGCCAAAATTCCAAGCAGGAGGTCCAGTGCCATACTTCTTCAATCCCTCAGTTTCATAGCTCTCACAACTCTCTCGTTTGAGCTCGGCGGACATTACTACTTGGGTGCACCCCTATATAGCCCCACATGACATTATAAAATGGTGTCCAACTCAAAAATCCACATATTGGATGTTGCTGGATTGGAGCTGATTAAGATTTATAATAAAATGAATACAAATATTGCAGCTTATATACAGTATATAGTTCCTAGACCTTATGGGCATTTTCATGGTTTGGGGACATTTTTGTAACAGAAGTTAATACCTTTTTTTTGCATATTTGCATGCATTTCAAGGAACCATGTATAAGTGGTATTCTTGCTGATTCCAATAAGAAATTTTTTAAATAGCACTCCGCATTTGCGCTAATAATAGCACACTGGATCTCAGACAAACATTGCAACCATGCAAACGTGTGGTGGGTGTGCTTGTGTGCATGCATGGTGTACCCTTCATGTGTGTGTGTGAGTCAATGTTTGTCTGACATCCGGGGATTTTGTACCAGTACATGTGCACGCTGGCCAAATCACTCGTGTGACGTCATTAGTGCGGAGCGCTATTAATTGGAGTCTTTCAAGAATGATTGATGAAGGAATAGGTCAAAGTATCTTACGAGGTAAAACATTACCGTAACAGTCACCGTCGTGGAATTTCCCTTATAAAGAAACACATCATGGCAAGCTGGTTGCAAATATTTGAACTTATCCTGTCCCAGTCGTTAAATTCTGACTAGTGTATTATTATGGGACATTCAATACACTGTCGGTCTTGAGAGGAAAATTATAAAACTTAGCTAGGGTTTAGTTGAGGCAGGGAGGTATACTAGGGCCCTTTTCCAAACCTCGACTCCAGCTCAGGCTCCGGATCCAACTCCATTTCTTGAGTCAATTTTAAAATAACGGGTATCAAAATAGAGACTTTTGGCTGTGGTTCGGAAGTAGATTCTCTGGTTTGAAAGGGAAAACGGAGCTTCAGCTTCAATGAAAACCCACAACCTCTATTTTCAGCATATGGATGCCGGAGCCGGAGCCGGAGCCGGAGCCAAGGTTTGGAAAAGGGCCTAGGTAGCCCTACTATAGCTCTCCAGGGTTTAGGCATTGTATAAAACCCCCTATTGTAAATAACAATGAACCGCCCTTGGACTTCAAGCACAAATGGTAAATACTGGTAAATAGAGCAGAACAAAAAAAATTGGCAAAGGACAAAAAAATCTTGCGTAAAAAAAAAATACCAAGTTGCCAACCTTCGACATTTCACATGATGTGTATTGTTGAGACCGGTACTTCGTATTTGTGTTTGTTTGTTTAGCATAGAATTTTTGTTGGGTAACCCAATTTTTTTTCCCATGCAAGACTTTTTTGCACTCAGGAAAGTTTTGTGTGCTTTAATTGTGGCGGTGCCGCAAAATTGGCTCCTGGTTGGTGAGGAGAGGCGGGGCCACGAGGAAGAAGGGGGGGGGGAGAGATTGAAAAACTTTGTGGCTGAATTTTTTTGAGTTCAGAAAAAGAATGGAAGTAAATTTTTTTTAATTTAAATTAAAACTTTACTCACAGTGTATCATCACTACATACAAATATGGGTATATATTAAGGTGACCATATTTTGTTGAGATGATCTGTGGACAGTGATCCGTGTCCTGGGGGAGGGGTGGAATTTTGAAAAAATGTTTAATCCAGATGGTGCCTACATGCAAAAGGGTGGCATATATGGACATCTTGTCCAGTTGACATGAGTGGGTTACATACTTATACATGTCTTAGGTGGTTGTTTTCGCATACTTCGGGGACTGTCCCCGGAAATTGGGGACGTCTGGTCACCTTAGTATATATATGCGAGTCTTATTTGAATAATTCTATCAACCCTATGTGAATTTCAATCAATGATGAATATCGTCATGGTTACACCGTTCCCCCTGGTTACAGGTTGCAGGTGATGTGGGATGAAGAGTTGAAGAAGAAAGGGCGGAGCAAGGCTTCCTTGGGAGGGGTGTGTCTGCGCTTTGCCCGAACCAGACACGTTCTGGCCGTCGTGTCCCTCATTCTCTCCGTATCCGCAATTTTCATCACCACGGTAATTAGCTTTTGAATCTCCTAAATCCAACTTGTATATTTCATCATAAACTCAGATCTATAATGTGTTCTATCTTTCGCGATTTATAAAAATTGCCAAGATTTTAGGGCCTTGACAAAATGAAGCTTGAGGCTATAGGCTTCAAGCAGATTGGGATTTATTTTGCTTGAGATACATGGTGAAGCTTGAGCCTTTCTTCGGCTTCGTCATGTGGCCCATTCTTTTCATTTCATTTTGTGGGCCTCAAATGGCAGTTGCAAGTCTCAAGCCTGGGGTCGATTTGACGAAGCCCTACGATCAATCATAACTCGAGTTACGATGGATAACCCATCATATCCTACAACTTCTACATCCTACATCCTACATCCTACATCCTAAGTTATGATGAGTTTGGTGAAATTTGGTGACCTCTTTGAAATCAAACATTCACCGCGATTGCTTCTGCAGTATGTTGGGGTTTGTGGGTCTTTGTGGGTTGGAAATTTTGGCAAGATTGGTCAGAGATTAACCGTCATTCTCTGTTGATTGCAGTCCGTCTTGGTCCAGCGTCTCCTCCTGTACACGGAAGCCGATGAACAGAACCTGAGCTACGGGTTGGGCATCGTCTTCGCCATCCTGGGAATGAACATCATCAGGGTCATCTTTGATGTGTGCTTCTGGATGACCAGCTTCCGTACCGCCACCAGGCTCCGGAACGCCGTGCTGACGCTGGTCTTCAAGAAGATCGCCCGGCTGCGCAGCCTTCAGGACAAGACGGTGGGAGAGGTATGGAGGCAACCTTCTTATGGTCAAAATGCCTTGGTCTTTGACTGGGTATCTTCTGCTTGAAATTTATAGCAGGAGTGAAAATAGTCTCTCTGCTTCCCCTGTAATAGTTGCCTTGATGTCCAAGGATTGATATCATGCTAGCAATAGAAGTGTTTGCCTTGGTGCCCCTGGTCATTGCCTTGGTGCCCCTGGCCATTGCCTTGGTGCCCCTGGTCACTGCCTTGGTGCCCCTGGCCATTGCCTTGGTGCCCCTGGCCATTGCCTTGGTGCCCCTGGTCACTACCTTTGAGCCCCTGGTCATTGCCTTGGTGCCCCTGGTCATTGCCTTGGTGCCCCTGGTCATTGCCTTGATGCCCCTGGTAATTGCCTTGGTGCACCTGGTCATTCCCTTGGTGCCCATGGCCATTGCCTTGGTGCCCCGGGTCATTGCCTTGGTGCCTCTAGTCATTGCCTTGGTGCCTCTGGTCTTTGCCTTGATGCTCCTGGTCATTTCTGTGGTGCTCCTGGTCACTGCCTTGGTGCCCGTGGTCATTGCCGTGGTGCCTCTTTTCATTGCCTTGATGCTTCTGGTCATTGCCTTGATGCCCCTAGTCATTGCCTTGGTGCCCCTGGTCATTGCCTTGGTGCCTCAGGTCATTGCCTTGGTACTCCTGGTCATTGCCTTGGTGCCTCTGGTCATTGCCTTGTTGCTAATTCTGGTCATTGCCTTGGTGCCCCTGGTTATTTCCTTGATGCCCATGGTCATTGCCTCGGTATCTCTAATTCATATGTTCAGGTAGTCTTTTCTCTTTCTCTTTTGGTTTTAAGATCGTCAACCTGTGCACCAATGACAGTCAGCGTTTGTTTGATGCCATCGTCATTGGCAACCTCCTCATCTCGTCCTGCTTCCTACTGATCGCCTGCGTCGCCGCCGTGGCGATCATCATCGGCCCCGCTGCTCTGATCGGCGTCCTGGGAACATTCATGGTCATCACTCCTCTTCAGGTAGGTGAAGGATGCAGTCATTCTATCTCTCGGACCTTTTCCTGAAAAGGGTTCTGTAAGACAAGACACCTGAGGTTGCTTACGCTTTAATACTTCACGTTGCATTGATTGATTGATTGATGGTAGTTGGGTCTGATGAGCAGGGGCCAATTTCACGGCGCTGCTACGCACACAAATTTGCTTAGCACAAAAATGTCTTGCCCAATAAAACAAGCCACAGTCAAAAATTCCATTTGATATTCATGGTCAGTGAACAACAGCCAAAGAGCAATCACAAGTGATACACATCACATGGATATTTGGTTGTTAACCCTGTTTTTATGAAGACTGAAATGTCATGCTTAGCAAATTTTTGTGCTTAGCAGCGCCGTGAAATTGGCCCCTGGTGTCAACACAAAATCACACAGAATTGTCTGCTGCCCTCATTGACGAAATTCAGAGAATCTGAACTCTAAATAATAATAAAAGACACTCACATAGTGCCAAAATCCGCCAAAAAAGACACTCAATGCTCTTGGGAGGCGCGACGGGCTGAGAAAAGAAAATCAAATAAAGACTCTTTCTGTGTTCAGCGCGAGATGAACATTTGGTCCCTAAACAAATAAAGCGAGGATTGTCAATTAAAGGATAACCTAAACTCTTATGCTGGTGGCATCTGTGATGGCAGAGTATTCACTGAATTAAGATCTTGATAAGATATTTGAAGGAAATCGGAGTGCTGTCTTGGATTTCACTCTCTACCTTCCCCACGAGCAGGCACCCTTGAAATCAGATTCATTCTTCAATAGCCTTACTCTCTGGAACTCCCTACGCTCTTCTTGTTTCCCACCGGCTGAAGCCCGTCAGAATCCCCAGAAGGGGGGCATAGGTGGCAGGTGCGTTAGGCACTCGCCTCTCACCAATGTGGCCTGGGTTCGATCCCGGCTTGGGTCATATGTGAGTAGAGTTGTGCATTGGTTCTCTCCTATGCTACACAGGTTTTTTATCCAGGTTCTCCGCTTTTCCTCCCTCCTTCAAAATCAACACTTTCGATCCTCTGACGTGATACGGGAACCCGCTTTGTTGGAGTTATCATCCAGATCTGCATCCATTCATCTCTCCATTCTTGTGGTCTCCCCTTCTTTTTTTCCACCTAGTTGCTCATGGGTAGAGCCACCGCCAGGATTCGGCAAGTCGGCATCAGGATCACCGACGAGCGAGTGCAGAAGATGAGTGAGGTGCTGACCTACGTCAAGCTCATCAAGATGTACGCCTGGGAGATTCCCTTCGCCAAGAAAGTGAGAGGTGAGTTGGTGATGTGGAGAGGGGGCTCTGGTTTCTTTGATCAAGGGTCATTCCGCGAAGTAGAGGCATTTGTGTCATCTATCACCCTTTGTTATGACCTCTACATTAGGATGCGTGTATCTCCCTGTTCAAGGAGCAGATTGACTTCATTCTCATTTGAAGAACAGAGAATGTCCACCATCAAAGTAAGGGATAATGAACAGTACAAGTTCACTGATGTTATGGGACACCATCACAAATCCTGCCCCAAACATGGTGGAATGACCCTTTTGCTGGCATTTATATTGAAATGGAGTAGTTGAGTCTCCTTTTGAAGACGGCCAGAGCATACTGGCCGAAACGTCGAGTTAACCGGCTCTTCTCAGAGCCTCAAAGTTTAATAATGAGTTTAATGCATGTCTCATGGTGTTACCGCAAATCATCATCGTTTGCAGTTGCCTTGCTTTTTTAATTTTCGGAAATTTCCTTTTTCTCTCCCCAGCCATTCGTGCCAAGGAGCGAACTCTCCTGGAGAGAGTCGCCTACATGATTAGCTTCAGTCTTTCCCTGGTACCGCTGGTACCCAACATTGCCACGGTCTTGACCATCATCATTCACATTAGCTTCGGCAATGATCTCACGGCCGCAGAGGTACGGTTGATCCACTTGTTTCGTTCACACTGGACTTTGAAAAAGTTAACCTGGGATTAAATGAATACTTGACTATGGGCGTTTACGAAACAGCAGATTAGGCTCAGGCTCCAGCTCTGTCATCCTTGTGCTGAATATTTAGGTTGTTGTTTTTCATTGAAGCTGAAGCTCTGTTTTCCTTTTCAAACCAGAGCATCTAATTCAGAACCTCTCCACTCTTTCAAATTTTTTTTGGGGGGAAGACAGGCTGTAAGAGTGAGATCTTCTTCTAATCTTGTGATGTTTGTAGACTACCGGTAATTTCAGATTATCGTTCTGTCATTTTGTTTGATTCATTCTGCAGGCCTTCACTCTGATCGCTGTCCTGAACACAATGAGAGTTGTCCTTGGACCCACGCCGTTCGCCATGCGCGTGCTCGCCGAAACCAGCATTGCTCTCAAGAGATTACGAGTACGTTGAGAAAATTTCATTCCTGTTAATGTTGTTCACGTCAGATAGATGGCTGAATTTGGTTGTTCAAACAAGCAACCAGGGGTGCGTTCCGCTTAAGCGAATATATGTTCCTGACGTTTGCGTTACGCTTGGAACGCACATGCAACAAATGGCGAACAAAAAATTTGCTAAGCATGATATTTCTGTCTTAATAAAAACAGGGTTAACAACCACATTTCCATGTGTTGTGTATCGCTTGTGATTGTTCACTGACCATGAACATTAAATGAATGTTTTAACAGTGTTTTGTTTTATTGGGCAAGACATTTTTGTGCTAAGCAAATTTTTGTGCTTAGCAGCGCCATGAAATTGGCCCCTGGTATGAGTCCCATCAAGTTTGAGTGTCTACTTTTGTTAACGGCGGTCTCCCTTACTTCTTGTGCTTCCCAGAGTGTGTTGGACATGTGCGACATCCCTCCTCTGAAGCAAATGGCTCCGAACGACAAGTACAGCGTGATCATCCGAGACGCTACCTTCGCCTGGGACAAGATTATGTCCTCTGCCCCCGAAGGCCCTTGTCAGTACGAGACCGACGGCAACGAAAACGAGACGAAGGAAATTGCCAATGGGACGGCCATTGATGGAGTCGCGATCACCGTGGACCAAACGGTCCAAACTGAACAAGGTGAGGTCCTGTGGTTGATTTCACAAAGATTTGCGATTCATCTGTCAGAGGAGTTGTTCATGTTTCCATAGCAGCTAGTATTGTGACATCACACTTTGCTGAGTAATTAAGATTGATATGCATGTTGCGACCTGTCTTAGCCTTTCGTGAAATCGAGCACTGGTCCTTGATTTTGAGTCTGATCCTGATCAGTAATCAACTGATTTCTTATAGTGATTCTGATCATGATTTTGGTGCTATATTGGATACCAATTTTGATTTCAATTTTCACAATGCCAACTTTATCTTCATCATACCTTGAAAGCCATAGCTCTCTATCTTTATGGCATACAGTAGACTGAGGACAGTTGTACGGTGAAAGGGGCCTTGTTTGCCTGTGAGAAAACCATAATACAAATTTTTTTCTAGAACCATTGTAATTGTTTCTTCCACTTTCATCAATTTCTGTTCTGACTTCCCATTCAATTCCTAGGAGATGAAGTTGAAAATGACCACCCGAGTTCGGATGACAGCGCCACCTTCCAGGAGATCCCGTTGAACGAGTCGGCAAACACCAACAACAACGCCAGCTCCTCGTCCAAGGGTAAAGGAAAGAAATCGGCCGAGGTCACCGGACCCTCTACCAACCCCGACGACGCAAAGGTCGAGACGCTCTTCGACATCGATTTCAGCATGGAGAAGGTGCGAGAAAATTTGTACGGATTCCGAAACAAAATTTGTCAAAATGACTTCTAGACCTCTACTGCTTATATATTTGAGCGGACCGCATCATGGCATTTGGAGTAAATGGTTAGGTTCTTCTCAGAATCACATTTACTCACAAAAGAGTTATGCAGGGTGTCACCGTGAACCATCCCTAACCTGCTACCTCCACCATGAATAGTCTGGAATCTCGTTTGACGGGTTGAGTCATAATTGTAAAGATTTGATCTTCTTTCACAGGGTCGCTTGACTGGAGTTTGTGGTTCCGTAGGAAGCGGCAAATCCTCCCTGATTGCTGCCGTCCTCGGACAGATGCACACCACACATGGGTCGTGCTTGGTGTCAGGATCGTTCGCCTACGCCGCTCAGGAGCCTTGGATCTTCAACGCCACTCTCCAGGAGAACATCCTGTTTGGCAAGGAGATGGACGAGGAGAAGTATGAGAAGGCCATCTACGCCTGCTGCCTGACCCAGGACCTGGAGATCCTGACGGATGGTGATATGACTGAGGTAGGCGATGTTAAGAGACTCGGTCTGATTAAGAGCTGACCTTGAAAACCTGACAAGCATTGCTGGGCTTCTTCAACTGTTGTCTGTCTTCATCCAAGACCAACGTCCCACAATAGTCAGACTTTCTGGACTTGCGGGAAAGTTTTGGCCTTTATCTGGTAGCTCTCTCATGTTAAGTGGTCGATTTCACTCCAGTTACGGAGGATAACCCATTGTATCCTACATAGGGACGCAATGCATCATATTAATCCTATGATTGATAGTAAGTTACGATGAGTTTGGTGAAATTGACTCCAGGTGGGAATCGGAATCAGTTTTTGGTGCAAACAATTTAAATCGTATAGCTGAGACAAATTTAATGTTGCCAAATATTTGTCGTAGATTGGAGAGCGTGGAATCAACCTGAGCGGAGGTCAAAAACAGCGCGTCAGCCTCGCGAGGGCGGTATACGCCGAGCGTGACGTCTACCTCCTGGACGATCCCCTGAGTGCGGTAGACGCTCACGTCGGCCTGCACATATTCAACGAGTGCATCAAGGGCGCCCTCAAGGGCAAGACGGTGTTGTTCATAACGCATCAACTCCAGGTACGTCAAATTTTATAGAGATGCAAAGGTTGGAGTCGTCCTGCCTCTTGGTGGCGCTGTAACAGTGTTCGCACATTATAGCCATGATGTTGAATATTGGAATATATCTATCATAAGATGACCAAAGATTCATTGAATTTCATAACACATCATCAACTCCAGGTAACAAGTAGTAAGAGATTGGCATCATCCAGCCTCGATCTTGGTGGCACTGTAACACCTCTGTGTTCGTACATACCCTTGATGTTGAATATTGGAGACTCCTGTCATAAGAGGATCAAATATTTATTTCTTGGGAATTTTTTAATTTCTTGGCAGTATCTGCAAGATTGTGACTCCATCCTGGCCTTAGTGGATGGACGCATCGCGGAGCGCGGCACTCACTCAGAGTTGATGGCGGCCGAGGGCGAGTATGCCCGTCTGATCGAGAAGCACCACTCCAAGGCAGAGAGCGAGGAGGTAGAAGAAAAGGAGCCGGAGGCTGAGATGGAGCCCGCAGACTTCCAGAGGAGTCTGAGTCGGATGTCGACGATGTCTGTAAAGAGCACGGCCAGTACGACTTCGGACATCTCAGGAATGGCAGACGGTAAAGATTTAGCCTTGTTATAGCCTCATCCATCTAAGACCATGCTCGTGACTCCTTGTTCAAACAGCTCCAAGTGATCACATATCATCAACTCGGTCTATTTTCAACCCTTGGTTCTCCGAAGCTGCTGTTGTACATTTCATGAACGGCCTGTAATCCTAGGCTGTTGCAGTTCGCAGGTTGTATGTCTCAACTTCTCCGGGACGTCTCCCTGAGAAAATGCAAACAAATCATCATGAGGATGGTAGAGCAATGCAGTGGTGTCAGGTTCTACTTCTGGTGTAGTCAAATCGTCTCATGCCGACCTGAACTGTGATGTCTCATATATTTATGTCCAGTCCGTGCTGTTTCAAAAGGTACGAGGAGCCAATAATTTCAAACTCTTGGTTCATCTCTTCCTCAGGCGGCACTCTCATGCAGGAAGAAGACCGTGCTGACAGCTCAATCAGCTGGGAGACCTACCAGGGCTACATGAAGGCAGCCGGCGGCTACCACATGATCGTCCTGGCTTTCCTGACCTATATCCTGGTCATTGGGAGCCTCAACTTCAACAACTACTGGCTCAGCTTCTGGCTGAATCAAGGCAACGGCACAGAGGTATGATCAAGAGGGGAAGGGTTTGGGCATACAAGAGGGGATCTTCCTGGCGTATCATTCCTGCTCTGCATTTCAGTTTGATAGCAGGAAGGAAGACTGCCAGCATCTTTTAGCTCTACTTTGTGCTTTTGCATGAAGTCCAGTCATGTCCTGGCACTCCTAAATGGGTTGAAGGTCCCCGGAATCCAAAATTAGAGTATCAGTTTCATTGAAATAAGCTGGAAGAGAGCTTTCCAATGCTGTACGACTCTTTGGGTACTGTCTGTTGAAACTGGAGACATTCTAAGTTGGAAAAGTCACTTGAATGTTGTCTCTGAACTGCTGGACAGGCTGTTGACAACCTGGCAACTTTTTGAAGTCATCCTATGACGGCAGGTCACTTTTAAATTCTGGGCGGTTTTCAAAATCTCGAAACTGAATCACCCAGTCAGAGTCAGAACATACCGGAAAACTCACGTTGGTTTCATTTCTCTTGGACAGATTATGGTGAACTCCACCAATCCCGACGACCCTCCCACGATTGTGTTTGAGGGAAGCATCGCCGACAATCCAAACCTCAACTTCTTCATGCTGATATACGGAGTCACCCTTGTGGCCACATTGCTGTTTGGCGGTCTGAAAAGTGGAGTCCTGATGAAGGTAATTAATGAGAGGATAACAAAGTATGTTTGTCTCCCGAGTATATTTTTAGTTCCAAACATTGGTTTGAACCTCTGCTCTCCACTCCAGGGCATCTCATTCTCAGAAATGATTCCTCTACGCTCTTCAAATATTTAGGAAATCCCATGACATCCTCAAGCCACTCAAACAGGCTGGTATTCCTATGCTCTAACTTTGTGGCTCATAGCTTACCAGATAAAAAACTCATAGAATCCACATTTATTTTGTTGGACCTGTTGTTCTCCTTTTACCCATCCTTCATCTTCTTTTGCATCCTCTGAAAAAATGATGAATGCCTTGACAGAATCATATTTGAAAACGGGCAGTGATTTTAGTCAATTTCATGTTTGAGAGAGAGAGGGAGTTATCTCTGCGTTTGTCTGATACCTATCCAGATTCTTCTGAAGGCTTCCTCCACAATGCACGACACTCTCTTCATCAAGGTCTTCCGGAGTCCCATGTCATTCTTCGACACAACCCCGACCGGTCGCATCCTCAACAGGTTCTCTAAGGATATGGACGAAGGTACTTAGGGGGGACAGATTTATTGGCAGAGGTGGGATCTTAATGGCCTTAAGGTTGCTGTAGTTGACAAATTCATGTCAACATCGACAGAACTTGCCATTTTCTGAGTCGTTTCCTAAAAACAGTGACAGAGGGAGAATTCCTGATCTTGATAGGGACAGAGTTCCACAGTTTGGGACCAGCTACAGAGAATGATATATCTCGGAAAGATTTTGACCGAGTAGGATTAGACAGAAGAAGTTTGTCATAAGAAGATCGGAGTCCCGATCTGCCTGGTTGATACAGAGTATTAAGTAAATGAGACAAGTAGGGTGGAGAAAAACCGTGCAAGCATTTGTAGACCATGAGAAGAAGTTTGAAAGAATGTCGCTGTTTGATGCCACAATTATTCACGTTAATCTTTTCCCTCCGGCAGTCGACGTCCAGCTTCCAGTCAACTTAGAGCTCTTCACTCAGAACACCTTCCTGATCACCTTTGCCCTGGTCACCATCTGCTTCGTCTTCTATTATTTCCTGGCCGTCTTGATCCCGGTCGCCATCTTCTTCGCCATCATCCTGTACTACTACCGACGGGGCGTGCGCGGCATCAAGCGCATTGAGAACGTCACTCGGTCGCCGTGGTTCTCCCACATCATGGCGACGGTGCAGGGCTTGTCCACGATCCACGCGTACGGGAAGACAGAGGAGTTCATCAACAGGTTAGTTAGACGAACATCCAGTTGTCTGCATCAAAGAGACCAACAAAGATATCGCATTGACAATTTGACAACTTAAGTACACAACCTATAAGCAAAAAATCAAACTGCGAAAATATATGTATTTAGTATTTATTTCATTTCTTGGGAAGAACAAGTTACAAAGCACAAGAACAACAGTTAACACTTTCAGTTAAACAGGACAAAACAAATACATAACTACATTTAAGAATCTAATTAGCTCCCGAAGGATTGCCCAAAAGGAATTATTCCTAATTGAATTAAATAAATATAAATTAATATAAAAAATAACATAAATTCCAAATGTATTCCCATTTGTAAATCATTCCTGTTTTTTCGAATCCTCCAAATATACCAAAATAATGATTAACCAACGGCATCAATAATGGAACCTCCCTGTCCAAGTTATCTGAGCTTATTTTGAATTTTCCTGACAAAATGGAGGATGCTCAATGTATATTTTCCCTGGAACCCCCGACGTTCAAACTGCATTGAACAAATTCTATCATATTTTCTGTAGGGTGACCTCAATTTCAAAGCTTTTGAGATTGAAGCTGTCTGATTTTTACAAATTTTGTTCCTTTGTCCAGGTTCATTCTTCTTCTAGACAATAACGCCCATCCGTACATGGTCTTCCGGATGGCCTCTCGTTGGGCTGGTCAGCGGCTGGAGCTACTGGTCATGACCATCTCCCTAATTACCAATCTCTTTGTGGTCTTGACCTATGGTATCGTGTCCCCTGCCCTGGCTGGTCTGGCCGTCTCCTACACTATCCAGGTAAGCGCTTTAAGAAGTGACAGCATAGTTTACAGAGTGTATCAAGTGAAAATGTCGTATTGAAGAAGAAAAGTGCTTCTGAAAGAACTAAAACTATTAAAGAAAATGACGTAAAAGAAATGTAAGCCCACAGAAAATAACAGGCATAAAAACAATTTTTTTCAAAAAATAAAAAGAAAAATCAGTTCAAAATTAAGAACCTTTTTAAAGAAATGAACTTAAGATAGCATATTAATTTTTGAAGTGCATTCTAGAGTATCAAAGTGCATTTCGAACGTTTATTCTGTGATGACGCTTTAAAGTTACTAATAGAATTGAATCAAAAGTCGATTTTTCCTGTCCGTTGTGCAGATTACAGGATTATTCCAGATCACGATCCTCATGGCCTCCGAAACTGAAGCCAGATTCACATCTGTCGAGCGAATTTTAAACTACACTCGGGTGAGTACAAGTGAAAGTTCAAATTCGGGGCACAGTTCTGAATATTAAAATGAAGTAGGTTATAGTGAATTTTGTGTAGTTGACTGGATACGGCCAACAAATTCTACAATCTCAATTTATCATTGTTGATTATAAAGCACGACATCACACGACATCCTGCTGTTATAGCTACAACAGCGCCCTCTAATGTCGAATCACCGTCAGGTTTTATTGGCAGCTCGATTGTGTACTTCAGGATGATATTGCAAAACAAAATCGAAACAGGAGAAAATGCATTGCTACATTAATTCTGGAGCTTTGCTCTGGCCGTAAGCTCCCTTTCTTTGTATTGGGCAGGGCCAAGTTTGCCCAACTTAAGATTTTGAAAGGCTAATTTGTATACTTTACAAACATGGTCTAGGCTCTAAAACCCGAAGCCCCGAGTCACATCAAGGAAACGGCACCATCTAAGGACTGGCCCAACCAGGGAGAGATCGAGTTCAAGAATTACAAGATGCGTTACCGTGACAACCTGCCACTCGTCATCAAGGGCCTCAACTGTCGTATCCGGCCCAAGGAAAAGATCGGCATTGTGGGAAGGACTGGATCAGGTACACAAGATCCTCAAACGCTCTTGATGTTTTAGTTCTTGGATATAACTTAAAACGTTTAGACTGTCGGAAAGATCCTGCTAGGATCGAAATGTCAGGCCCTCCTAACTCCAAGCAAGCTTAAAATGCTTACTTAACCAAGTGGCTGACTAAGTTTGAAGCCATATATCCCAGGAATACAAGATTTGAGAAAGTTTTTGAAAACAGTTTGGGATGGCATTGTCTAACAGGGTGTGCTAATTCTCAATTGAAAGTCAGAAAGAGGGTGTCCGTGCTACAACAGCAGTCAGGTGTTCATTACTATCAAAAATATGCCATAAAAACCTCCGTGGCTAAAACCTTGCCACCAGGTAGAATTCGTAGAAAAGGCACAATGTATTAAACATGTTTTTGATTTCACTACAGGAAAGTCGTCTATTGGAGTGGCGTTGTTCCGACTGGTGGAGCCGTCCTCCGGTGAGATCCTTATCGACAAGGTCAGCATCGCGACCATCGGACTCAAGGATCTACGCTCCAAGCTCTCCATCATCCCTCAGGATCCTGTCCTCTTCAAAGGAACCGTCAGGTCAGTTGTCCTCGCTACTCTGTTGACTTGGTGAACCAAGAGTCAGGTTGGAGAAGCGGTTCTTTCCTCGCCTTTCACCTCTGAGGACCAGGTTCAAGTCCGGCTCGGTCCAAGTGGATTGGGTTTTCAGTCCCTACCTGATTCTGTGGGTTTTACCCAGAATATTACTCTGGGGTTTTCCTCCAACCTCTGAATCTGAATCTGTATTTAGTCCTTCTCATCATCTTTCCATAAAAGGTTTCATCAGGCTTTCGAGCTACAATGCCTAGGGCGCTTTTGAGGAATCCTTGGTGTCATTACCAGAATTAAATAATAATAATAATAATTGGCTGAAGTAGGATTCGAACCTCCAGATGCTAGATTTTCAAACAGTCGAGTTTGTTGAACCCTTTCCTCATCTTCAAGAATGTCCTGGTAACGCGGATGTTTTCTGTCTTCTCCCTGAAACTTTCTGTTTTCTCCAGGTACAATCTTGATCCTTTTGAAGAGTACGATGACACCAGTATCTGGGAGGCACTTGAGCGAACCTACATGAAAGACAAGGTCAGATTTAGCTTCTCAACCCCTCCTTCTTCCTTGACATTCTCGGGCAACATTTCTGGGTCCAACACGCACCTCTTTAACACAACCTCTGCATGGTTGTTGAATTTGCTGCATGTGGTCCTGGAGGGAGGGCAGTTTAACTTGACTAAGTAAAAACTCGAACCAGAGACACTTGGAATGATGGGCAAGTGCTCCGCCTCTGGAGCTTGGGTCAGTCCTGTGATGGGTCTTTCCTCTCGTTTAGTATCTTAGTGCCATATGATCCGCTGACTTATCTAGTGGCCTGGGATCTCACCCCATTGCAGCTCAGGAAACACAAGCTGAAGAATCAACTTTTTCCACATCAAATGAATTATGAAAACAATTTTTCAAATCAGTACAAATGACCGGCCAAAAGTGAGCTATTAGCAAAATATTCCCGCGGACAACTGCACTTGCAAAGTAGAAGGTTGTGGGTTCGAATCCCACCCAAGCCATATTATACAGTACTGATGTTGAACAACGGAGCAGGGTATTAACACTTGGTTTTTGTCTCTGTTTCACTTTAGATAAGTGCATTGGATAATCAACTTGAGGCTCCGGTGGTTGAAGGAGGCGAGAATTTCTCCGTTGGAGAGAGGCAGCTGATGTGCATGGCCAGAGCACTCCTCCGAAACAGCAAGGTACGAGACGCTTTCCTCATCTTCTCAACTTTCCAGTTGCCTCAGATCTTGCTCGTTCTTCTGCCCTTTAGTTTGCTCTCCTGAGATATCTCCACTGGCTTTCCAAGTCATCTCAAATTTGTGTTTCTCGAGTCATCCGTCTGTTTATGTTTCTATCTTGTTTGTTTCCATCTTCGTATCATTCGGTCTTCGAGAAAGATCCTCAGAACAGATCCTGTTGAGAAGGCAACTTGAGTTGCCTTCCTTTTGAAGGATTGTTGGAGGGATGTTACTCTCTGTGGAGGTCCTTCTCCGTTTCTCTTTTAAACTTGAAGCTAGTAGAGAGGGTTTGCCTCGGGTGATTCACTTGATCTCTCGTCAACTTGCAGATCTTGATGTTAGATGAGGCTACGGCGGCCATCGATACAGACACTGACAGTCTGGTTCAGACCACCATCAGGGAAGCGTTCAGCGAGTGCACCATGCTGACCATTGCTCATCGTCTCAACACCATCTTGGACTCTGACAGGGTGCTGGTGATGGACGACGGAAGGGTAAGCTTACTGATGGGTCTGAGAGATTCAGGACAGGGTTGGGAGGTAGCATCAGGCTGACTGTTACTCAGTCTCTCAATTCCATTAAGGCTTGGTCAGGTTATGTTAGAAACCTGCCTTCTATGACTGGGACAAGGTACTTGTTATGGACTTCCATTGAAGTTGCAAACAAGGCACTTGTCTAAGACATATCTAGGTCCCAGTGTCAATGTTGTAGGCGCTCCCTTGGACATGGACAGAGCACGTTAGTATGTTACAGACCTCAATACCACTGAAGTCACAGACAAAGTACTTCTCCTTTCTGCAAGACAAAGCTATTAAAGACTCAGATAGTGGATAGGTTGTAGCTTAGGGGGCTCCCTCTTGGACTTGGACATGTGCCATGGACTATCACTGAAGTCAGAGACAAGGTACTTCTCCAAGACATAGATAGCTAAGACTCGGATAGTGGATAGGTTGTAGGGGCTCCCTCTTGGACTTGGTATGTGTCATGGACCTAATTATCACTGAAGTCACAGACAAGTCTTCTCCAAGGCACAGATAGCTATGACTCAGATAGCGTATAGGTTGTAAATGATCACTCTTGGACTTGAGACCGGGTACATGTTCTAGAAAATTAAAACGATGTTAGAACATGGAAGGACCTACAAGACTGATCAACTTGAAGGGGAGGCCGGAGGAAATCTGTACCAATCTGAGGGTCTACCCTCGCCACACAGTAACATTTCACTGTTTTCTTTCCACTTTTCCTCAGATTGCGGAGTTTGACAAGCCCTCGTCTCTTCTGGCCAATCCCGATTCTATATTCTTCAACATGGTACAAGCAGCCGAGTCGCAGAAGCAATCTGCGTCTTCAGAGCTTTAGTTCGTATAATCTAGTTAGCATTTCTTACTTATTTATGGTTATTTACACGTAGCTTCTAATTTTTTAAGCAAAAAAAAACAATCTAAACCAAAAACAGAAGAAACGTATTCTAAAGAATCCAATGATTTTCGGCTTATAGAATCTAAATTTTCTTTTCTGTTCGTGAACATTTTCAATTTTGTTTCAGCTTCAAAACCAGATGTTTTCAAATCCATTTTGCCTTCATATTTATTATGTCATGTAGTTAATACAATTAAGAACGGACCAATGGATTTTTAAATTTTGACATTAAATTTTCAACGACGTTAAATTATGTATACTGTAGCTTGTATTTTGTGTCTGTTTGATCCCAAAATCAAAATCCAGTTTGGAAACACAGTTCCAATGTATTTCGGTTTGGTATATGGCATGGCAAAAAATAACAATGACCCAACATTCCTACTGAGCTATCGTTTCTGTGGTCGTCGCAACTAATGCCAGAACAATAGCGAGTTATTGATGAATAAAATAACCGAAAAAAGCCTTTTAAATAACCGCGAGAAATAACCGTTACAAAGCCGTATCATCTTTGAGTGATCCCCATGCACCGTTCTCAGGTTGCAGCGTTGCTGCGCGAATCGATGAAATGATCCTTGGGGTATGGCGGTTTGTGTGTGGTTTCATAGCTACTGACTGCCAAACGAACAAAGATAATTGACAATTCAAGGTAGGGCTGTTTAGCTGTTGGTAGAGCGCCTGTACCGTATTTAGAAGGTTGCCGGTTCGAATTTCACTCCAGTCAATTTTTCTTTGTTCACTATTCAATGACTTTAAATTCAGTCAGTTTCCTTTGTGGTTATTTAATGATTGAATAAAATAACTGTTAGCTTAACGGTTGGGTTTTTGAATATTGAATAATTATACAGTACTTAAATATGTAGTTTGAATGAGGGGAAATGTTCGGCAAACAAAAACAGACATTATTTAGGTTGGAGCAGCAAAATGAATACAGCAAAAGTCGTTGCGGTTTGTGTACACGTAAGTAGCATTCATTGACATTCACTCAACTATTGAAGTTGCATCGGCATCGAAGTAAAGTATGCACTTTCAGAATTGTTTCTTGTATTAAATATGACTCTTTTATCGAACCAATTATATGTTCTTTTAAGTCTTTTTAAAATCATTGTTTCAAGTATGGTCAAGGAATAGAAAGTTTCATATGTATTTAACATGTAATCATCCATGTAATTTTGCTACATGTAATTTAGACAGAAACAATAGGAATTTGTACATTTTGTAGGACAATTTTGAAGCTTGAAGGTTTTTGGGACGATAAAGTTTCAACCACGATCTGTTTATAAAATCTAGTGAAAGTAATGATAATAACACTGACTGGGAATTGAAAAAATCTTAAAATTTAAGCCGAAGATTTCTTACAGCCTATAAATTGTATATTTTTTACCTAATTGGTATTTTTCTATCACTTCAGAACTTTTGTCTTCACCAATATATACACCGTTAGAATAATTTAAAAAAATAGTAATAAAGCAGATTTCCACGTAATTATATTTGTGAACAAACTGAAATTTGTTAATAATATAAATGAAAAAAATATATAAATGAGTTGAAATTTTTTTTTAAGTAGATTAAATTTTATGGCCTCTGAATCGATATGCTCATTGTTGGCGACATGATCCACTCTTATAAACAACGCAAGCAGTGGGGACCGCGCCCATGAGCTGCCGAGGTGGGCGGGGCAGGTTGGGCGGGGCAAAGGTGCAGATGTGTCTCATTGGCTATACACCTGGGGTCGATTTCACAATTAATCTTAGTGTTTGGTGAAATCCAGCCCTAGCCTAACTTCAAGCCTCCTGGTCGGAAAGTTGTAATAATCAGGTGTTGATTTCAAGAAAGAGTGATCGTAAAAGTTAAATTGCAATCTTAAACTGCGTACGATATCACAATTTAGAAGTTATTGTGATGAAAGAAAAGGCTCATCTGGAACATGGATTACAAAGCTTTGTCATCTCGGGCACTGTCCCTTCTGTACCGAAGACAAAATAGAATTCATGACGTTGACGGATCCAAGGAACTGTTTCAGTAGCTCATGTGAACGAGGACGAACGTAAGCCAAGTAGAAGTTGAAACCAAATGAACGCATTCTTAAATTTACAAGTTAGACACGTCTCCATTGCCTTACATTCTTTAACCAAACACTACCTCTTCAACTCAATTATGCAAAACAAGGTATTTAAACCAAACAAATTGATTTTAAAAATTATTTTTGTGTAATTCATCTATTACTGTTTGAATTAATTTTTTTCGAATTGAGGTTGTTGTTCCGTTCAAACCTGGCGGGTGTTTAGAATATTACGACGATTGTGAAGTACGGTTTTTAAAATTTCAAGCAAAAAATGACAAAGTTTTCTATGAAACTGCCAAGCGCTTACTGATCATTTAAATGAAAAAATGTAATGATGTTATAAATTTTTAAATCATAATGATATTTTTAGCTAACATTAAAAGTCAAATTAAATGAAAAACAATTGAGAGTTTAATACAAATAAAATTTATTTTTTAACACTTGACAACATTGGCTCATCTTGTGTATAAATTGAAATGTGTGAATTTAAAAGTGAAAAAATATATAATTCCATATAACAAAAAACTCCAAAACGGCTAAGAACGAGTTATATTTAACCTTTAATATATGACCTACTGACCCAAGTGACCTCTCTTAAATTCGTCAGTATGACCTACACACTCCTTCTATGGCCCCCAATGTCACAAATTGGCCCATAAACTGACACAATTTCTAGGCAAAAGGAAAATATTTTGTGAGAAAAAATTAATTCACAATTTTTACTCCCCGCGTATTTGTGTACAATTCTATACACCCCATTGCGACAACATATTATATATTTAAGACTTAAATAAGTTGAACAAGCTAAATTTAAATATATACCTGTTTGAATTATATTTCCCCCCCATATTCCTTTGAAATATGCAGAAACTTAAAAAAAAAAAACCAACACAACTATGACATTTATTTATTTCAGCTACATTTAAAAAAGAGAAAATCCACAATAAAAGTAATTAGACAAATGATGATTGGTAAAATGTCACAATTTTGCCGCATACTGCACAATCAATTTAAAAAAGTAAATACAATTTTTCAAAGTTAAACATTGCATAAAAGAACACAAAATGGCAATATATCTGAAAGTGCATAAAACTTCACTGAAACAAATACATTTTTAATTCTTTCTGATTTTTTTTCATTTTCCCAAATGATTTAAAGTGAGTTTGAAGTCAAATTCATTAAGTACGCCGTTTAACGCTCATAAAATTTAAACCATCTTTTAAAAAGAGTGCAAAATTTCATAGGGCCTGTTTGTTTCACGGGCTGATCCTGCTGATCCGGGTCCCATTTTAGCATATCCTGCATGGGACACTGATCTGCAGATCATGGAACTCATGTGCGAAACAACAAACAGGCCCAAAGTCTTATTTACACACTATAATACTGAATTAAAAGTGCAGATCCAAAAAGGTCAACCGAGGTCAACCGGCAAAGCCCCATCACAAGAGGGCTCACTTCCCACTGGTGGTGGTTACAAAGTGCTGCTTCTTCTTTTTTTAGATGCGTCCCTTTTCGGCCAGCTCGGTCATGAGTTTGGCATTGTATTCTGCGTGTTTCTTCTGCAGTTCTTCATCGTTGACGGCACTCTTGGCCCAGTAGGTCAGGCCAAGGGCTGGTCTCCATCTCTCCTTGGATCTGATCGAGAGATAACGAGGAAAAACATATCAAAGGATATCATCTTTTGTCGCAAGCATCCACTGGCATCATCACATCATTGCCATCCAACGATAGGAGGCCGGAGGGTAGCTTTCGATGTAGTCTCTTCGCCATTTTGTTGATTTGATCAGAAGGACATCAGCAGAAGTGTGCTTCTACTGATGTTTTGATGGTTGGAGGGCTTCTTCTACCCCTCCCAAAGGTACTGGGTTCTGGCTGGTAAAGAACTACGTTCTGGACGGTATAAGAATCAGGTTCTGGCTGGTATAAGAACCAGGTTCTGGCTGGTGGTGAACCAGTTTCTAGCTTTCTCAAGAACCATGTTCAGGCTGTCACAGGTACCTCTTTGTGGCTGAAACCGGCTAAATTTTGGTCGACTCAGGGTGCCCATATAATGCCACATTCTGGCTGATAAAAAGTTCTGGCTGGTACAGGTGCCATGTTCTGACCTGTACAGGAGCCAGTTCCGGTTGCTACAGGTAATGCAGGTGCCACCTTCAAGTCTGCATGCAGGACATCAAAACACTATAACAGGGTCCAAAAGCCACTCCTCTACTTTAACTCAAAACTCTTCCAAGTCCAACTGGCTCTAAAGAGATCGCTTGTGGAAGCTTCCACAAACCTACTATCAAGCAACACAAGCTGCAAGTGCTGTATTCAACTTCTGCAATACTTACTTGTTCTCTCCGGCTCGGTGGATCATGTAGGCATGGTGCCCCAGTAGAGTCCCTATACAAATGGAGAAGAGACCGGAGTAAGATTAGGCATGAAGCAACCGGGCGGAATAAGTCATAAGACGCAAAAGCTGGTTATGAGAAACAGGCCACTAAGAAGTTGGTGCACAACAAATCTTTGGGAATTTTTTTTTTAACAGAACTGCTTTTATAGAAGGAGATAAGGAGATGCGTCCAGATGGTAGCCAATCGTCCGTATTGACGGCGACCAAAGAAGAAGATGAAGAAGAAGAAACCCCAAAGGATATCACTTTGCTATCAGAATAAAAACCTGAATAGTAAGATGAATCTTAAGACTCATTTTGAAAGATCACATCACATTGGCAATGACCTTATGACCCTGCCAAATGACCCTGTAACCTCTGAGGTGACCCACTTACCTTTCTTGGCCGGCATCTCCTCCTCAGTCTCCTTCATCCAGTCTTCGTATTCCACCAGGGCCTGGCTGAAGCCCAGGGCTTCCGTCTTGCGGTGTTCCAGCTCCCCCTTCCTATCTGACTTGGGGACGTAGTACAAGCAGCCATTTTCAGCATCGGCGTCATCCAGGGCCAGCCAAAATGTGATGCCTAGAGACATCAAAATGAGGATTATCAGGCCTTTTTTTTCCTGGCTAGCCCATCAGGCCAGCTTACTTCAGATTTTACTAGCCCGTTTAGATTTTTACTAGCCCATACATATGTACGTTGATCCATACCTTAACAGGTAGGTTCTTAACATTTTACTAGCCCACTGGGCAACCAAGGAAGTGAGTCTAGCTAGCCCGGAGCAGTTTTTGCTAGACATTGAACACCAGGCTAGCACTATTTCGAGCCCTGATTATCTCCTAAAAAAACCTCAAAGTGCCTATGTGGGTAACATTATAATGCACTTCTTAACAACGGGAAATCTTAATGCACTTCACAATGTTACCCTGGTCTCTGGGTTGAACTGAAATAGGGAAGAACAAAACCCTGGCTGCTTCATGAGCACACAAACGCAAATCAGACACACAACCACCTCTACCTTTATAAGGTACTTATTTAGATTTTCTGGATGGGATAGAAGTAAGCAGTGACAGAATGCCTTGGCTCACAGATGCAAGGACCAAGACCTCAGTGGTTGAACTCCGACAGACAATCTGTGAAATGGTCCACAAGAGAATGAGTTGGATGCATCAGGCCGCTTGGCAGGCTACGGAGAACCACGTCTTGATGCAAGGGAGCTCCTAAAACTCTCTTGGGTGGAGAGAGGTAAGTATTGTGAAGGAATCTTGGCTCAAAAATGCAATCTCCAAGCTCTCTGAGGTCGGATGAACAATCTGTGAAATGGTCCATGGGTTGGAAGAATCAGACCACTCGGCTACTGATAACCACGTCTTGATGTAAGGGAGAACCTCTCCATGTGAATCCTGCAAATACCGGCAGTGTCATGATGCTCTGCAAAGATGAAATCAAGATTTCCCCTACCTCTAGGGCTCTAGAGAGGTCACAGTCACTACTTACCTCTGTCGTGCATGAAGTATTTACCATCTTGGTGAGCCGGAGTGCATTTGGCACCGGGAGGCTTAGAGAAGTATTGCACGTTTTTGGGGATGCACTCTTCCTCCAGCAGCAAGTCGGCCAGTCCGTTGAAGGCAGGCGACTCCCCAAGATCCTAGGTCAAAGGGCAAAAGGTCAGTTCATTAAAAAAAACATACTCTCTGGCATCCTAACTTTTGAAGAAACACTCTTCATATGACAGAAAGAAGAGAGGAAGACAAAGCCCTGAAGCCGTGATCGGACTCACCTTGAAGAAAGCGTCGTAGTCCAACATCCTCTCTAGACGGATGATGGAGTCCTTCTTCCCTTTCTCCTCGTAGAATGCCATCTTAGGAGGTAGGTCTGGAACCACATCCTTCTCATACCTCTGGAGTTCACTTTTAATCGTGCTCAGTTCATCCTCTCTTATAAAGGCATCCGCCTACATTTGACGAAAAATGTAGATCCCCCATTTCAAGCTGGTAACTTATTTTTATTTTGGACTCACACTTAGTTTGTGATATAGGTTTACTTTGTTAACATCATAAGTACGACACCACATTTGCATTTTAACTGACACTGTCTGACAAGTAACTTGTCCAAGGGTAATATAGTCTCCCATCATTCCTTTGCCAATAACAAAAACATTAAATACTGACTGTTACTAGTGGTATATAGTAGGCATAGTTCTAGGAAAATAATTATAAAGCCAAAGTGATCGATGGCTTACAGATAAAAATTGAGACCACACAAGCGTCTTCATCAGTTTAACAAAGGCTCAGTCTGAAGCTGAAACGACACTATCTTTCTAAATTCAGCCAACATCGTGAGCCATTGAACATTGTGGCCCAACGTTAGGCCTAAAAATTATAGGCCTAGGGCCGGGGGCCTAACTGTTAGGCCCCCTACTTACTTTTTAGCAACTTAACAAATAACAAAAACATTCTTTGTAAGCATTTCCTCTCTTTTTCCTTTGAATCTTTCCGTGAAATTTACTAAAAGACATTGTTAAAATGTTATGTATTAAGGAAAAATAAACCTATTTACAACAAACATGAAATATGTATAATCTAATTGCCATTTTGTCACGAAATAGATGCAATTCAACGTAATGCAAAACAAATCACAAATTACCCTGATGTATCCCTTGTCTTTGAACAGGCCTTTCGTCTCACTCTCCACCAATCTCTCTGAAAACTTGGGCCACGTTGACACGAGTCCCTCGCCCGTCTTCTGTCTCTTGGCTTTCGGAGGCTCTGGCATCTTGTCAGGTAGAAAAACTCACCGTTTGTGACAGAGAAAGTGCTCCGTTTCGCAAGGTTTGTCAACCATAACAATCGCTCACATGATTCTGACAGGTCGCGTTACCGCCTCGGCGGCGCTGCCCAGCTCCTTGTCGTAACACATCACAAAAAGGCGTTAACCAGACTACGGTGTAGGAATTAAACATTTCCTATTGACCTTTGACATTCATTGTGGTTTATTTTTAGCCCCTGTAATATTTTAATAACAAAATTACCATCTGTTCCTAGCTCTATGCAAATATGATCAAGTTACACTGAGTTTAAATTGTTTGCATAAAAGTGGTTGTTTTTATTAAACAAACTTTGAGTCCCCAAAAGATAAGCCCACAAAATAGTGCAAAGACCGTCTATAATGGAAAAACAGTAGATATTAATGTTATCAGTAAGGTACGATCGACGGGCCAATCCCAACACAAATGTTGAAATATCTTTTAGTTAAAGTTCAGGTTTTAAGCCATTTTCCTTTTGCAAAATGAGCCCACTTCAAGATAAGATTTGAGGTGCGAGTCCTATATACATAGGGTCTCAACAAAACAAACTAAAACAACAAACAAACAATTATCAAACAAAATTCAGAGCCTAGCGGGAAAACCCTTTTCTTTTGAAGGAAAGTTTTATTAATCTTCTATGGTTTATCCAACATGATATAGCAAAGTTGCACGTATATGTGGATATTCCTTGCGGCAAATTATTCCTAATGACCACACACATAACAAAATAATAGGACCAAGCATTATTAGACTATCAGGAATTTTGTACAAAATATTGAAGACGATTTTGTAGGATCATCACAAAAAATAAAACAGATAATTTTATAGAGGACCAAATTGGCAGTGTTATTTGGGAAGATCTTTTACAATACACTGTACGTGGTTCGGTGGCAATCACAGGATGCTAGCTGTAGAAACGTCATTGGCATAAAATTATGATTATTTACGGCGTGGCGAGATTTCCACAGAAAATGTAAAGAATAATCTCAATTATAATTCAAAAATCAAAAGTTCCAAGTTGGGTCAAGAAAAAAATCCCATGGAATTTACAAGGAATGTAAACTCTGTTTATTATCAACAGTTTGACTTTGATGCCCATTTTTGTGCAACCGTTTCAGCCACTTGAAAAATCCGACCACTTTTTCCTCAGGTCGGAGATTTTCCCGCCCTTTTGGTGTCGTCTCGTCTGCTTCGGCTGCCAAACCTCCGTTGTCGATTATCACGCGCACGGTGGGATTTGATTGGCTGTCGCCCTCCACCTCGTCTCCGCTGATTGGCAAGAAGTTGTCCATGACGTCACGGGCGTGACGATGATGGTGATCATGATCATGATCATGACTGGACGGGGTCTTGGTTGTCTTGGACAGCGAGAGGTATAGTAGAGTCAGTTTCAGTTTAAGGTGATATCTGTTCTTGGTCTTGAAAACGGTGTCCACGAAATCTCCACGGTATACCTATATAAGGAAAATAATGAGCACAATATAGCAAACAGATAGTATAATGTAAGTTTACCATTTCTAAATCAAATTTGCCTAAATAGAGGGTCCATAATATATAGCAAAGTTGTGAACAATATCTTAATATTGTCCATCACTTAAAATTAGCTCGATGTAGAATACAAGTTATTTTACGACGCAAATCACATGATTTTGGTTGTCTATTCAAATCACCAAAACCAGAAACGGAAACAATGTACTAATATTATAGTTACCTTCAGAATGTACAGAGCCTTGCGAACGAGGTTGAATTTGAGGTCGTCGAGGTTATCAATTCCCAACTCCTCTTGAACTTCCTAAAAAAATTATACAGACAGAAAATGTTTAAATCTTTTATCATCAAAATTATATTGGTTTGTTCAGCGGCCTTTAAAGAAAAACCAGCTCATACAAGGATCAAAACGTCAGGCCCTCCAAAACTCCAACCATGACGTATAGGTCTATCTTGTTAGTATTCTGTTGGAGGAAGTTTGTAGCTGTTTGGTATCATAAAGCTTGGTCTTAGTTGTATTGACTAATTCATTTTGCACGGATAGTGAAGTTTGTGTAAATCAAATTTAATGTATATGTATTTTCTGAATGACAGCTTTGTGACAGCTAATCAGAATACGTGCATAATCATTCTGAAACAATATTCGTCGGTGATTATGTCTATGCACTATATCTACTTCATGGGAATTCATTGTAGAATTTCCTGTACCTTGATAATGTAAATAGCTTTCAAGACCAGTGTGAGCTCCAACTCGGCAACCACGTGACCAGCGAATTCTGACGTCAATGGTTTGTCCTGCGGAAAAGAAAAGGATTTATTTATGATTCTTGATTTTTGACACAACTTTTACGGTAGGCCTTCAACATTAATATACGTGGGCCATTATTTAAATTGTTTAAAACAGGGAGAAAGTGATATTATGGGAACTGTGAACTACAAGTAATTAATTCAAAAAAAAACACACACACACACACAACTTTTGGATTTCTTCTGGTGTTTTTTTGATGGAGAGTCAAAAAGTGAGAACTTACACTCAATAACGAAATAGCCTTCAAGATCAGTCGCAGTTTGAGTTCATCTCTCATCTCGCCGTTGCTAGGTAACAGGGAATTGACGTATTCTGGGTTCTCGACATCCAAAGTCTGCCAGGACGAAAAAAGAAAGACGAGAAACTTGTTACATTAGTTTAAAACTAGACAGCGTAGTTTTTATATATTGTTTATTGAGTTCAAATCAGTTTTAAATAAAAATTTATTTCGAATGACTTTACTTTTCAAAGGATAACTTTATTTTGGAATCCTCGAACAAAAACATTGGAACGCTTCACGATTTAACATGTCATCCTTACGCAGGGTAACCATGCTAATCTTCTAAGTTTAATGTATTGCTCTTTATATTGTTTCTTTGTCGTGTATTTGTGTCAGGGCTATGGAACATCATTATGAAACTCATTGTTTGCATCAATCTTTCGACTTGTCATTTTTGCTCCTGCATGTTGTTAATACTGGGTCAACATGATATTCAGTTTCTGTGAGGTTTGTCTGTCCGTCCGGTATTTATAGGTTTGTCGGTCTGTCTGTCTGTAAGCATTTCAGGACTGTGTACCTTTAGTATGTCCAAGGCCTTTAGAATAAGTTTCAACTTGAGGTCATCTGTCATGTGATCAGGGAAGAATTCGTCTATTTTCTCGTCTTCGTCTGGCGGCATAAGCTGAGGAAATACAATAAAAAGAGGAATTTAAATTAGTTGTTTCTATAAAAAAAAAAAAGACTTTCTTTTTTACTTTTTTAACGGGAAGAAGAAGAAGAAGAGGCTAACAGTGGCCTTTCTCAAAGCTCTGGCTCCATTTCGTGAATCCATTCTAAAATTACGGGTGTCAAAATAGAGGCTTTTGGCTGCGATTCGGAAGTAAATTATCTGGCTTGCAAAAGAAAACAGAGCTTCAGTTTCAGTGACAAAAATGACTTGAAAATCGTAGGCAGCGTATTGCTCATCTATAATTCGAACTTTTATTAACATTTCAGTTGAATTTCTCTGTACACACGTGCAGGAAGATTGCTACCCAAAGGAATTAAAAAAAAAACTCAAGAAAATGTTTGTCCGCCCCATTTTATTGCAGTGGTGATTTTAATTGTGGATCTTACAAAGCGACTTGCCACTATCAATTTAGTGCAATGAAATATCCAGTCAGTCTATATGAACAATTAACATCACTTAAAGGTACTATCATACTTTGGTAGCATACCAAAAAAGAAATCTCACAGATTTACCTATAACTTACAAGGTATAAAGATGATGGTGGTAGAAACATACCGTTAACATTTTTCCGCCTAAAATGCTGTATTTATTCAGAAAAGAGTAACACAAGTGACCAACATTATTTTTGATTTTTTAAAGATCGAAAATAAAAGGGAAAGACGTAAGAAATACTGTGGCATTTTTTTTACTGTTTTCTCAAAAAGTGGGCACCGTGTGGGACTGAAATATTTACAGATGACTGTGTATGTTCCTTGCTATTTTTGGCCATGAATCTGTATTTCTTTGACAAAAACCGAAGTATGATATTACCTTTAAACTCCATCGCATAGCGGACTTAATACAGGAAAAACAAAACCCTTTTAACCAGGAATTTTACAGAGATACATCTCTCAGAAATAATACAAGATAATAATTTGAGATGAATGTATAAAAACTCGCTTACCGTGACAGATTCTGAAGACATCTCGCCGTCTTCGTAGTCTGGCGTTGATGACGAGCTTTCGGTGGCGTTCACTGTGTCGCCATTTTCTTTATTCCCGAAATCCCAGCCGAAAAGATCTGTGAAGAACATCATGCAACCTCCAGTCACTATGACCACGGCCAGGAAAATGCAGACGACAGGGAGAAGGATTTTGGCGCTCATTTTTGAATTTGTGGAGTAGAGAAAAAAATCAATAAGGCCAAAGATAATACCGAAACAAAGTTAAACCAAATGGTAAAATGCTGGCGATGCTTGATGAAATTCAAAATACAGTAACGGTAGGCCAACTTGAAGATAAGTTGTCTTATACGAATTGTGAGGATTTCTTGATGCTTGGAAGAGGTTTCCTCGATGGATTTTCAAGCTGTGAAGACCTTGGTATTTATAAGGGTTTTCAAGAGGGGTTCCCAACGGGAACCTGATGAGAGGTTTGGTTCGGACTTGGGGCACTCCTGTTTTCGTCCGGATTTGGGTGACGAGGCGCTGGGTGCGCTGCATGTTGTGCAGACAAAATTAATATCCTGTATCAGTTAGGATTTCTGCAATTCACGATTTATGTATCAATTCTTTTTATAGGATGATTTGATTGGTGTGGCGCTTGCCAGTGGGCGAGATTTGGAAAAATATGGTTAGGAATGCCCCTTTCTGTGTCATTCGAGTATAAATATAAATGCTTGGAGTATAATTAAAGGAAAGATCCTGCTAGGATCGGAACGTCAGGTCCTCCAAGCATACATTTGAAATAGTTCAAGTCATTATTTTGGTTGATGAGCATTTTGCAGCGGTTTATTGCTTGTTTACTACTTACTAACTTGCTATATGAGCAAGATCCGCCCTTAGATTTGGAGTTAAAAGATGTTTGCATTGAATATTTTATTATACAAACTATTGTTATGGGAATCGTAAGCAAGAAGGTCTATGGAATAATCTTTAATCTATTTGGCATGTCGTGGTGAAATTTGACAAAGATGTACAACCCAAAATAATCTAATCTTTGCCACCTACAGGTAAACTATCCTATGAGATGTATCAAAAGCCCTTCATTTCATTCAGGACACAAAATGGCGGTAGCAAAATAAATCCCAAGCCTATAGCCTCAAGCCTCATTTCGTAAAGCCCCAAAATCTTGAACATTTTTATAAATAACGAATGGCGAAAACGCGTAAATAGATCTAGGATTTCTGATGATGAAATTCGAAAGTGGGTCCAGTCGCATGACCTATAATGACAAGACACTCTATAGTCTCTATATCCTGTCAAAGTGAAAGGAAAACCTGAACGGAAATGAAGCACCAAAGTGCTGGAGAGGTGAGGTCCAAGCCAGGACGTGCGTGAGAACGGACCGTCACTACCGTACATAGGCAGACGAGGAAGAAACAGTGCAGAGGCCAATTTCATGGCCAGCTTGGCACAAAAAAAAAGCTAAGTTCATGTCTTGTGTATCATTTGCCATTGTTCTTTGGCTGTTGTTCACTGACCATGAATATCAAAACCGAATTTTCAATGGTGGTTTGTTTTATTGGGCAAGCCATTTGTGTACTAAGCATTTTTTGTGTGTGTGCTAAGCATCTCTATGAAATTGGCCCTGCATGAGTGGAGGAATGACGATCCCAACCACAAAACTTCCTTGGTCACCTTTGTCTGGGGAAGGTGTTTTTCGATGTCGTTAACCCGCTGGTTTTATACAGTCATTTTCCAATTTTAGATATTATTTTCCTTCTTTTCATAAAAGTGATTACTTCCACCTTGTCTGGGAGTGGCTTCGTCTTGAGGGGGTAGGAAAAAAGCTCCCACGCTCTCCCAAAAAGGGACATAAATGCCTGTCAAGTTCACTTCTTTTTATCACTCGACAATGTGGATCTTTTAAAGATAAAAAAAATGGTGACAAGATTGTTTTAAAAATACTGTGGGATGTTTCCACTGTTTTCTCAAAAAGTGGGCACCGTATGGGACTGAAAATTTCACAGATAACTGTTACTGTACCTTCCTTGCTATTTTTGCTCATGAATCTTCATTTCTTTGACAAAACCCAGAGTATAACATAACCTTCAAGATAAAAACATGTTTATTGTGTGAACTTGAGAACAGACTTCCAGCCCAGCCCCAGCGAACTCATGAAAAGTACACGATCCTCACTACGCGTCATACCTTCGGACATTCGCCTGGACGGATACCGGGGTAAAACATCTGCAGGAAATGTGATGCAGACGTAGGATGTCAAACACTCCCTTTGTGTCAAATGACCATGACATGACTTTTAAAAAGTAGGTCTAACACACACAAAAATCGAGATGTGAAAACAAGACAAGTGGCAGGCCCACCGTGAAATTGGCCAGGGCCAAAACAAACTGCTTTCTTTGCTTTATACCTTTAAAAAAAAAACCAAGGAAGACCATATCCTGCCATGAGCAGACGATGGTGTATATAAGACACACGGCAGGCGTGACATTTCACTTCTAAGCGTCGACTGTCGTAAATCGAAAACTTTTGGCGCGTAAAAGTTGAGCTGAGAAGGAGACTGAAGAAATTCTGTCCAAGTGTCCGAGACGAAAGATCGTACTACGGGCGGCAGCATGAAGAGCACCGGCCTGCTGATGGTCGTACCGGGGCTTCTCCTCATCGCCTCGGTGGTGTGTCTTACGGGGGCCTCGTCGCCGTCTGGGTCGCGAGAGGAAGTCCCAGAGTATGAAATCATCAACCTTGTGCCCCATCTGGTGAGTTTAATAATGCTAGCTCATTAGGCCTTATACTACTTTATGACTTTGTATTCCGTTTATCATGAGAAATGTAACCACAAAAACACAACGCAAATTAAAAAAAAAAACGAACTATTTAGTGACCCTTTTTTATTTGAAGTGTAAGTCTTGCACCTGATTTCATGGCTGTGCCCATTGATGTACCCAAGTTCAGCTTGTGGTGTAGTCTTCACCCGACTGGGAAACAGCAACTTTAAGGATTTGCTCTAGTTTCTGTGTGAAATGCCGTATTTATTCAGAAAAGAGTAAAACCAAAGACCCCCAAAACATACAGTTTTGATCTCAGGGATCAAAACTCCCGTGTAAAGATTTTAAAATACTGTTAGCGTTTTCACTGTTTTCTCAAGAAGTAGGTACCGTGTGGGACTGGAAATTTCACAGATGACTGTTGCTGTCTCTTTTCATTTGCTCATGAATCTGCATTTCTTTTATGAAGCTACTTTTAAGAGCGGTTGGTCCCTGTTGGATGCCAGCTTATTGATAGCTTATCACAGCCTGATATTAATTACTCATTCCTATTTTTCACCGATTCCTTCTCATTTTCCAGCCCGAGGAACTCCGTGACATTTACGACGTCATCGCCGATCCTTCCCATGACGACATCAAGAAAGAGAACTACATCTTACGGGGCTTGGAACTCTTCATCTCCGGCGGGAAAAACTACGAGCAGTACCGCTGGTTCTACGATTGGCTGGTGTGGCAGAGCGCGTGGTTCGGGGACAAGTCACCGGGGAGGCACACGCCGCGACACGGTCACGGTGGTGGTGGTGGTGGTCCCGGTGGGCACACACCCCGTGGCGGTCCCGGTGGTAGGACCCATGGGCATCGCGGTGGAGGGCACGGGGGACGGAGCAAAAGGAGACGGGCTGGACCCGGAGACAGAAAGCGCCGTCGTCGACACTAGATGTCCAGAGAAACTACCTCCGATCATATCAGCATGGAAACTTGACAACCGATAGGCCTACCTGTTTTAATGTAGTTTATAAGTAGTGAGAGTGAATTTAAAGAACGATTCATTTTGTAACTGTCCCGGGGTCGATTTCACCAAACTCATCATAACTTATAGTATCAATCGTAGGACTTATGAAGCATTGCAACCCTACGATGGGTTATCCTTCGTAACTCGACTTACGATCGATCGTAGAGTTTCGTGAAATAGACCCAAAGGGCCAATTTCACGGCCATGCTTAGCACGAAAATTTGCTAATCATGAAATTTCTGTCTTATTAAAACAGAATTAACAACCAAATTATCAATGTGGCAACCCACAAATTTCACTTCGTGAATTGAGATACTTAAAGCCTTGCCAGTCCCTCTGTGATACTATATCACATTTATAATCTCATAACCACAAACGATTAAATTTGAGGACGGAAAAATATTGAAAATTTTGTTGGAAAGCGCTTTGACTTCATCACAGACAGGGAAGAAGTCTAGTCACAACGCATGAGTTTGTTGACGGAGTTGGTTTCAAAGTAAACAATTATCATATTCCACTCTGATCTTACTAAATCCTTTTTATCCGATTAGACCATAATCAGAAAATAGCGAATAATCCTTTCCCTTAAAAAAATTGTAATAAAGATTGAATAAATAAATTGATAATAAGAGAGATTATTTAATATTTTTGTGTTTGGTTTTTATTCTTGTAAACACTCAAATACAGTACAAACAAAGAAAGTTACCAGTAATTATTTTTGTTTTGTTTCGAACAACTCTTCAGAGAAAAAAAAAATGTACTTCATAATGAAGCAGAGACGTCATATTATTAAAAATGGCCTGTTGCATGCATCGGGAAATGCCGAACAGAAATGCTGGATTTTTTTTTTAAGATATGGAGGAGCTTTTAGCAAAATTATGTCCCACAAATTTGCAAAATTCAGCCTCCTACCAAGGGCTTCAGCTGAAGAAAAATTGCTTTTTCACTGATGACAAGATAATTCAAATTCCAAGTCAGCTTAATGAAATTGGGCCAAAGAACTTCTTTCTTTAACCCCATTTGTTTCACCCATCAACATTAAACCTGACATTAAATAGACCCAAACGTAATAAAGAGTGCTGTTGTTCAATCTGGAGTAGACATCCCCATGAAGGATGACGGTAGCCATCCACTTCCTGTCAACTTTTCAGTCCACTGCGCTCAAATATCCATGGTGATGGTCGTCAATATCCGGGATTAACCTTTCTGCAAAATGATCGTGCTACAGAGGAACCTCACTAATAAGAGCACCTGTTACAACAAGGTTCCTGTTACAATGATCTTGTTTCAAGGTTCCTGTTACAGGGTTCCTGTTACAATGATCTTGTTTCAAGGTTCCTGTTACACGGTTCCTGTTACACGGTTCCTGTTACACGGTTCCTGTTACACGGTTCTTGTTACACAGTTCCTGCAAAGTTACAAGGTTCCTGCAAAGTCCCTCTAGAGGACTTCGCATTAACGAAGTTTGATTGTATTTTGTACAGCAAGTTTACTGTGCCCTGGCACGAACAGCGCCCTCTTTTGTCAGCAAATAAACAGCAAAGACACTTCAAGGGTAAGAAAGAGAATGGAGCATAATCTGCTCTGTATGTAACCAGCATTATGTAAAGATAGCTGAACAGAAAATGTATTTTATGTGAAGTTATTTCATAATTGTTCCTTTAAATCTTGAGACTAGATGAGCCCTCTATCTGTAGGGGTCCAGCACCCTGCTAATTCTCTTTATCCTTAATCCCGCTATGTTAATCCTCTTAATCCTTATCCTCCACATATTCGAATGGCTCTGGAGGTTCCGGCTCATCCTCTTCCTCTTCCTCCATCTTGGGTCCTCCGGCTAAAGACAAAAATATAACAATGAAGACGGCACAGTTAATACTGGGATGTAGATGTATGGCGTCAAACCAGACTAGGGACCGAAGTCAACTATTGCAGATGCCTTTAAAGGTAATATCATACTTTGGTTTTTGTCAAAGAAGTACAGATTCATGGGCAAAAATATCAAGAAAGATACAGTAACATTCATCTGTGAAATTCTCAGTCCCATACGGTGCCCACTTTTTGAGAAAACCAAAGCTTTTCATAGGATTTATGATCTTCCGAAGATCAAAATTGTTTATGGTCAATTTATTCTTTTTTGGATAAATACAGTATTTCAGGCAGAAACATTTTAACGGTATGTTTCTACCATCACCATCTTTATACCCTGTAAAATATAGGTAAATCTGTGAATTAGCAGGTAAGTTCGAATCCATTATTGCAGCAGGCACTGCAGTTAATCATTGTGGTAATCATATTTGAAAGGGATGATAGAATTATTTGAATTAGGGCTTCCCCTATCCATGAACAATCTGACTGACCTGGGACGTTGAGGACAATCTCGACCGGTTCGTCCTTGGCCGTGTCCTTCATCATTATGATTCCACCGTCTGAGAGCTGGAAGACCAAAAAAAAAAGACCCCAAAAACAGGAGTTACCAACAAAGAACAAGGTCTCAAATCTTCTTTCCTGGAAGAAAAACCCACTTTGTCTGAAAAAAAATATCATTCTCATTCTTCAAGTACACTGAACTGCAATGAGAATGTCAAAATTGGGAATATTGTAAAGGGTTTCATGCCCAAGGACCGAGGGGTTGGAGGTCGTGACCTCCTGAAAAGTTGTTGCCTGAAATACAAAAGCTAGAATTTAAAATTGAAATCAATTCAGTAAAAATGTACTGTAACAAGAAAAGACAGGTACCGGTATTCAACATGACTTAGTTTAATCTGTGATGTTTGTGATTAGTCTGCTGCCCTCTTGTGGGCAGTTTCCTCCAATCCAACCCACCTGTTTGACTGGTACGTATCTGGAGCCCTCTACGGTTGACAGGACTTTGAGCTGGGCCACCATGATTCGGGCCGGGGAGGAGAGGACCTCGAAGGACGGCTCCACTTTCTTCTCTTTCTTCTTCTCCTCCTCGGGCTCCGGTTCGTCCTTCTTGTCCTCCTTGTCCTTGGCGTCTTTCTCCGCCTCCTTGGCGTCTGTCTTTTTGTTCTCTTTGTCTTTCTTGTCTTTTCCTTCTTCCATCTCCTCCTCCTTGATGGGCTCGTCCTGAAGGTGATAAAGTGCATCCGATCATTCTGTTGGTGTTCTGTATCTAAGCCTTCAAGCACCTAAGCTCTTTAGTGGGGACTGAGCAGATGTTGCTAGTTGCCTTAGAGCCCCTGTTCATTGCCTTGGTGTCTATGGTCACTGCCTTGGTGCCCCTGGTCATTGCCTTGGTGCCCTTGGCCATTGCCTTGGTGCCCCTGGTCATTGCCTTGGTGCCCTTGGCCATTGCCTTGGAGCCCCTGGCCATTGTCTTGGAGCCCCTGGCCATTGCCTTGGAGCCCCTGGTTATTGCCTTGGTACCTTGGGTCATTCATTGCCTTGGTGCCCCTGGTTACTGCCTAATAGTGCCCCTACTCATTGCCTGAGTGCCCCCGGTAATTGTCTTAGTGCCCCTGGTCGTTGCCTTTAAGCAGCAGGTCATTGCTTTGGTAACCACAAAAATTCTGGCAAAACTAAAACTTAATTCTAAGTGGACCCGTCCTTCGATTAGAAATCATTTAAATTTTAATGAGGATCCTCCGAGGTGATACTCATTATATAATGACACTCCAATTTCATTATTCATTTTGTTTTCTTCAATGTTTTCAATTATGTAATCAATTCATGGAACATACCACTTCCATCTTGGACTCTGCCTCTTTGCGTTCGCGTTTCTTCGCTTTGGCCGTGATGGACAGCACAGCCGTGGCAACTTTCTCCTTTTCCTTCTCCTTGGGCGTCTCCAGAGGGGGTGTGTACGCATACATAGACGGCTTGGCATTGGAGCGGATCTCCAACACTGGCATCTATTAATAGGAAAAAGCAGACAAGGTGATATCACATTCTATGCATTCCAGAGGGAGTGTGCAAAGTTAAACTAAAAGCAAAGCACCAAAGAATATCGTTTAATACCGCAGGCCCTTCAAGGTTGAATGACAGAAAACCGTTCACAGTGTATTCCAGAGGGGGTAGGGAAAGCTACATTGACAGCCTGAAGGTGAAATCCTACATAAGCAACCAATTTCTCTGAGAAACGAATTATCGAGGACTCATTCAACATCTTTCAAACGTCTTTGAAAACTAAATCATAAAATTAAGGTTTTTAGCATATTATACGAAGTAAGAGTTCTTAATTAGTTCACAGTGATTTACAGAGTTCGAGAAATTCTACAAAGTGAACCCGATCCAATTTCATAGAGCTGCTTAATCACAAAATTTGCTTACCGCGCTGGTAAGCATGAAAAGTCTTTCTTGATCAAACAGGATTACCGACCAAAGTTTTATGTGATGTTTACTGCTTTTGACTTGTTTTCTGGCCATTGTTTGCTGAGCATCACATCCGCAAGGAGTTGTGGCTTGCATACGGATTTTATCCACCAAGGTTTTTGGTGCTTAAGCAAATGTTGGTGCTTATACAGCTCTATGAAATTGGCCCCAGACGAGAATACAAAAAAAAATGTTAAGTGACCATGATGGAAAAGGAGTCTACAGCCCGAGGAATGAAGCATTAATCATTATCCACATTCTGAAAAACTTAAAATTACTAATATTAATGGAAAAATGCATTTCACAATCTAGTCCCATTTCACTTGAAATGTCTGCGTAAATTATTCCTCATGATTACACATTTCTGTTGCATTCTTTTCTGCTGAAAGGAATATTCATTAGTCGATGATGGAGATTTTAATTAGTTTCCACAAAAGGTATCCTTCAAACTGGAATGAGATTAGAAACAATGGGTTTTGAGATTAAAGGCAAGACAATTGCGAAAGTCACGTAGTCATGATTCGTCGGCGGGGAAACTGGTTTACAGTTCGTGGTTTTGTTTGTTTTGCACCTGTCTGGTTCGTGGTACGATGTTTCAGGGTTGTTGTGATGAATCACCGGGACAGGAATCCGCTATCCGAGAAGGAAGCAAGGCTACTTTGTCTCTTGCTACTTGTAAGTCAAGTTCTCTCGCTCTTCAGGGGAAGGTTACGTTGATGGGGGAGTTTGGTGAGGGTAGGTGGAGGGATTCCCTCTGGCCTTGACCTGAGCTCAAGCAAGACAAGGACTGAGACGGCCGAGGTCGTGATAGCAGAAGTCTCCCTGAGATTCCAGGCTTGCATCAGGGAATTGGTTGCTTCCTCTCGCGGTCCCTTAATACTCAACCTCCGACAAGTTCCGCTTTATACGCAGTCCTGATCTTAAATCAGGCAGGGTGAAATTCTTTACTGACAGCCGAGGGACACCATGTCACTGGAAGGACGGCCTCCTGATGCGACTGTCACCCTCGGCTCTCAGGGATTTCAGTCACTTCTATGGCCCTGAACCAGCAAAGAAGCACTAAAGATTCTATCGGAAAAAGCTGGACATTTTAAGCTGCTGTGATGAATAGACCCGACCTCTGTTTCAGGGTAACCAAAAGTGCTTAATAGCTGTGCTAAGCAAAATTCAGCAGTGAACCAGTCACAAAATGATATACATCACAATATACGTCAGCTGGTAACCTGCTTTGTTTTGCGCTTAGCATATCTGGGCTCTTCGACGATCAAATGTCACCTGCCATTCATTATAAACGAGTGGAAGGTTGCCGGATGTCATCCGTCTGTCCAGCTATCCAAATCCAACATTCTGTTGACTTGATGTCCCATCTAATTTCCCTAAATTGTCTCGCAATTCAACAGAATGATGAAGATAGCGCCCCAAGTGTTACATATCGTTGGAAAGCTCTTTTCGACCTCATTCTAGCGGTACCAAAACCTCAATTTCTAAATTTCATTGACATTTCGACCAATTTCGAAGCGACAGGTGCCATTATTAAACATGTCATGTGTGTAGGCTTACCTTCAAGTCTGCGTTGAGTCCTACCACAGTAGCCGGCGTGAAGGAGAGGGACAGGAAATGAGCCAGTGGGAACCAGTACCAGAAGTGGATGAAGACCAGCACTCCTACGATGGACGACATGTGGGTGTGGCCGGAAGACGACTGCATACTGATGGTCATGTTACGTCCACCTGTATACAGGGAAGGGAAAAGGGGGCAAGGGTCATGAAGAGGAACAGGAAGGGGATGTATAATTTAATCTCTATCGCTTTCTCTTGAATCTGAAGTCCAGATTCATCAGACATGGACCAAAATTGGTCATCAGGCCCCCATTTAAGTTCTCTGGGGCCTTCTCAAAGTTTGGCTCTGGCTCAGGCTCCGGCTTCGTCTCTGTCATCAATATGCTGAAAATATAGGTTGTTGTTTTTCATTGAAGCTGAAGCTCTGTTTTCCTTTTCAAACCAGAGAATCTACTTCCGAACCGCAGCCAAAAGTCTCTATTTTCATATCCACCATTTAAAAATGGATTCACGAAAAGGAGCTGAGCCTGAGCCGAAGCCGAGCTTTGAGAAAGGCCCTGGGGCTCCACAATCCTTACCCTTCAAACGTCTCAAACAAGGACAATGATTGTATGGTGCAATGGTGCCATGGATATCGGAAAGGATATTTCGTGGACTGGCCAAAGTCTAAATTTGACAGACTTCATACACCAAGATGGCCAATTGAGCCCTCTTTCAAGTTGTTTGGGAACTAGAGTCCAGTATCATTCAGAAGTGTGCAATACCAGGGTTTGATTTCACAAAGACCTACGATCGATCATAACTTGAGTTATGAAGGATAACCCATTGTATCCTACATAGAGCTGCAATGCATCATACGTCCTACAATTATAAGTTACGATGAGTTTGGTGAAATCGACCCCAGGGGGTCAATTTGCAGTAGTTGTAGGTAATTGACAGCTTTGCAGCCTAACATTGGGAGTAGTTTATTAAAAAAACTATCTATTAGTAAGTCTTAACACAACAGGACAAAAATTAAACAAGAAAAATGGAAAAAGACTGAGAAAAACATTCAAAAAGTGCCGAAGCTTAAAAAAAATAAAGACCAGTATAAAGGAGACTAATAAGAGGACTAAAACAAACAAACGAACAAACAGAGGTACAGAAGGATTCTGGACAAACAAACCCACAGACACAACATCCGGCTGGACAGACAACTAAACAAACACTGGACAAACAGATCAATACCCAGGCAAAGACCGATTTGACTTGTTTAATACCCCGTTTCCTTCCCCCAACAAACAAACCCTATTAAAGCCACTCCGCGGCGACGAGGAATAAACGAATCAAAAATCTTGGCGGTCCGAATGTAATTATCACAAAAAGCAGACAGATTGCAATTACTCCCACGTTGGAACGAGGCCGTATCCATAGCAACCTCTCTCCCAGAGACACCTTCATTTGAATAATCGCAGGTGTAGTCATAAATGAGGTAGGATTAATATGATTCAAGATTTGGACGGTGAATTTAATACGCCAGTGCTACTAAAACCTGGATCATGTTCCAGGACAGAATGCACAATCTTGAAGGTAGTATCATACTTTGGTATTAAGAAACCAAAACAGAAATGTTCACAGATTTACGTATAACTTACAGGGTATGAAGATGGTGGTGGTAGAAACATACTGTTAACATTTTTCAGCCTGAAATGGTGCATTTATCCAGAAATTAGTAAAACAACGACAGAAAATCTTTTTGATCTTTTAAAAGATCAAAATAAAAGAGAAGAGACTTAAGAAATACTGTGGCTGTTTTTCACTGTTTTCTCAAAAAGTGGGCACCGTATGGGACTGAAATTTTCACAGATGACTGTTACTGTATCTGTCTTGATATTTTTGCCCATGAATCTGTATTTCTTTGATAAAAACCAAAGTATGATACTACCTTTAAAGGATTGTGCATTTTGCTGAATATTTTAACCTCAAGAGACCGAGGGACCAAAGCGGAGTCTGACCATCGTGCAGAATGACAGAGAGGGATGAAAATTAATTTCCCATACGTCAAAGATCACCTTTTGTGGGAGGACACTCAGAATCTAGGACAGAGTGTGACCAGCTGAATGAAAAGTGTCTTAAATTGCCCTTGGATGAATCTGAGACGCAAACCATTGGAACAAAATTTAATCTACCACAATTTCTGACTTTTGTCATCCTGAAAGTGCTAGTGTCCTTTTTGCTGTCAATGTACAAGCCTGAGTCATATGACAAACATATTCTGCCTGGCGTGTATAAATAGAACAGAGCAAATATAAAGGAGATTTTTATGGGATCCAGTCGGAAGCCAGGATGAAAAGTACACAGGAAACCATTTCATCTCAGCATGGGGGTCAATCTCAGCACAGGGTAATCTCAGCATGAGCGCTATCTCATCAGTGAGCACTATTAGCATGTGGGTGGTATATGAACAGGGTAAAACTAGCATGGAGGCAATCCCAGTATGGATACTGTCTCGCACTTTTTTGAGATGGCACAGTGCTTATACACCTCGGCGGGGTAACTTGAGCATGAGGGTAATCCCATCCCGGACGCAAGCTCAGAATGAAGTCAATCTCGTCACAGGAGGCAGTTGCATGTTTTTAAATACAACATCCTCCCTTCAGTAAAGTGTGTCTCGGTGCTTTGTTTGTCTTCTCGAATTCTGACAGGCCATTCTCACCGAAGCCCTCACCTGTAACCCAGCATTTTCCAAGAGAAGGGGAAACATTTCATATCCTCTTCATGACTCTACGATCGTACCTCAACGGAAAATAATTTGTTTAGGCCTCTGAGAGACTCGTAAACTACCCAATCAACCTGAGTCGGTAATTCGAGGGCTGAAAAGATGTCTTGTATTCCCATCTAGGTAATCCATCAGCAGAATACTAATGGACAACACAAATTCCTCCCTTACACTGGGCCATTTCGAAACGGAGGCTCAGGCTCAGACTCGGCTCTGTCTTCCATGTGCTGAAAAAAATAAGGTTGTGGTTTTTCAATGAAGCTGAAGCTCTGTTTTCCTTTTCAAACCAGAGAATCTACTTCGGAACCGCAGCCAAAAGCCTCTGCTTATATATCCGTTATTTTAGAATGGATTTGCGAAATGGTGCCGGAGTTGGAGCCGGAGCAGGAGCCGGAGCCGGAGCCTGAGCCTGAGCCTGAGCCTGAGCCTGAGCCTGAGCCTGAGCCTGAGCCTGAGCCTGAGCCTGAGCCTAAGAGTCCGTTTCGAAAAGGCCTATTGTCTCAGGAAGTTGTCTCTCAATCGTTGTTAACGTCTGACGATTCCAAGAGGATGTTGTGTATTCATCTCGGTAATGTACTTTGGCATAATTTGCAGACTCCTTATGCAGACATTCATTGTATTATGCAAGACATTGAGACCCAGATGACATCGGGCCAATTAAAGACAGCTGTTTGGCACTGGCCACTGGCCACAATGGACAGGTGGCCGTGGCATTGGAATGGTAGGTCACACTGGATAAATACAGATGACCACCAATGAGCTTTAGATGACCACAAATTACCAAAACGTACCAGCAATAACCACAAAATGACCACACGTGACAATATATGACAATATATGACTACAAATTCCAACAAATGACCACAAAATGACCTACACCTCCAAATATGATGCATCTCATTTTACCAAATACCAAATTATTTTCCATTTTTAATTAGATTGCTGTTTTTTGTTCAAAAAATCTCTCAATATTTATCTTTAAAAGTGTTCAACCTTTTTATGCAAGTACATCTTTTTACACGCGTATTACCTCACTTTTGTAGCTGTACTTTTTACCGTTTTAAACAAAATTTCTGTTTTATTATTGTAACTCACTGTGAAGCGCCTTAGAGCCTTTGGGATTAGGGCGCTATATTATTAGTGCTAATATATAACAGAGGATGGGTGCACAAAGTTAAATTACCTATTTCTAAATATTCTACAAACTAATGAACTTGAAATTGACATATGTTCATATTGAGAGCAATCTCTGTCTTCTATTAAAAAATGGACACTAACAATATGTCTTTAAAAGGTAGCTGGTACCTTAGGGAGACATCAAAATGTCTCCCAAATATTCACTTTCAGATGCTAACGTCAATCAATCAGCTAAGGTAATAAAGGCTGGACGGGTACATGATAAACTCACCTGCATCAATGATTCCTTGAGCTAGGATAGCACCAAACTTGGCCATCACATCCTCATGCTTGTCATTAATCGTCTTGGTGTACAGATTGCGGAATGTGGTCACCTAAAACAAAAATACAAACAAAAAGCAAAAACATTATTAAAAGGAAATCCTCTTCACTATTTTGTCAATAAACTAGAACAGTGAAGCTGTCATTGCTCGCTGCAGCCTTACGTGCAGTTACAAACATGGTAGTAAATTACAAAAAAAACCAAAAAAAAACAGTCTTTCCGGATTAAAATAATAAATCTTAAGGGTATAAACTCTAATTTGAGGTTGTAGAGATGAATTTTAAGGACTAAAAAACTTTAACATTTCACGCGGGCGGCCCGACGGCAGGAACGGACGGAAATCGGTATTACATAGACTCGCACTGCTTCGCAGCAGCTTGCCAATAAGGAAAGAAAACCGCTCCAAGAATAAAAGTCATCCACCTGTTTCAAGATTTGATAGAACAGCATATTTCATATGAATTTATTGAATTAATCAATGAAATGCAATAATGGGAACAGGTGTACGTACCTTGGGGCAGGTGTGTTCATTATGTTGAATTAGAACCATTGCTGAGGCAATCAGAGCACCTTGTCTGACGTAGGTGACGGAATCGCTGATCATAGGCTCCAAGAGACTCAACACCTCCTGATAAGAAAGAAAAATCAATTCACGATTAGATGACGGATTAGTCAAGCAAGAGCAAGCTTGATCAGCAACCATCTGTCAACCACTGGTCAATTGTGCCTGGTACCCGTGGAATATTTAGTGTACAGGTTACCAGACAAAATCCTCCAGTAGATGACAGAAAATCGCTGACGGAACTTGCTCCAAGTAATCGATCAGGTAGTCAACCAAATTCAATCAGTTGATTTATCAAGTGATCAATCAATCGATTATTTGCTCGCTCAATCTCTCACTCCTCACTCAATTCATCCATCAATCAAACATTGATCAACCAACTGATCAATCAATCAAACGATCAATTGATCAATAAATTGATCAATCGATCAATCAATAAATCAATCAATCGATCAATTGATCAATCAAACATTGATCAATCAATCGATCAATCAATAAATCAATCAATCGATCAATTGATCAATCAATCGATCAATCGATAAATCAATCAATTGATCAATTAATCAATCAAACATTGATAAATCAATTGATTAATCAATCGACCAATCTATCAATCAAAACCAATCAATTACAAATTTGCCACCTGTGTCAATTCCTCACTTTATTGAATTCAATAAAACATTCAGTCCCAAAAAGTAAACAATGAATTGAGTGATCAAACGAAAAAATTTAAATAATCAACCAAAAATATCAAATGAGATGACACATGATCGAACCACCCATCTAATTAACCATTCAATGAATCAAGAATCGATCAATCAAGCGATGAATCTATCTCAGTACCTTGTTTCCAGTCCCAGCACATGAAATGCCGAGTGCCATGGCCGCTCCGTAGCGGACATGAGGGTTGTAGCTCTCTGACAGTAGGGATACCACACTAGGCACCTGCTCAGGGGTCCTGGAGTAAGAACAAGAGCATAAAGGACCAAAGTCTGTCATAAAAGGTAAAGTAAATCAACTCCCGTGCTGGGTTAGTAGTAGAGACTAGAGTATATCTATCTTTGTGAGCAACTTAAACAGAACAAAATATCTTGCTATGGCCAAATTGACAAAAGATTTGCTCAAACAATACACACAGGCGGCTATTTATAATCAAAAATGCTTAAATTCACGATATTCCGACAACCCACATCCATCATTTCATTTTAGCAAGGATCAATACTCTTACTAATGATCCAACGACGGCATTTTACCACCTGCAAATATGAGTATGACTAGAGGGAGGAGAGTGGGCGGGGGAAATGAAATCCTATCATGAAAACAGGTTGATTATTAAAGACACTTTCTTGTATCAAAGGCTTCAGAGCTGACAGACTTTACAATCATTAGCAACAATGAGTGGGAACTAATTGGCATAAACTATGACATTTAAGACAAGAGGCGAAAAAAACCATTAAAAAAACCCAAAAAACTCCCTAGCGTAAATCTTTTGTGTAAATTTAAGTCCATGTAGGAACAGTCTTAAGATTTGTTCTTCTTCTTCTTTTGGAAATCATCCTTTTTTGGCCAATTAGAGAGATAAGGACATGGTTTGTGGGAATACATGTGATGTTTACATTAACCCCCCTGCTAAGGGAGTAGACCATTAGACGATATTACAGGCTCATTATTTATACCATAGCGTGTAGACCTCTAAGATTATACGAAGAATTTGTCCCAGAGTAAAATTTATTGATATAACTGATCATTTTATTGTCACAGAGCCAACAGGTTTAGTCCCTCAGGGATGAGATTGACCAATGATGAACATGTCTGAAAACAGCTAACAGGGAGCATAAAAAGTCTGAAATCTGAAAATATCCTATACTTTTGTACACAGCCTGTGTACACAGCCAAAAGTCTGAAATCAGATTTCAATCTGAGAAATCTCATCCCTGGTCCCTAGGGTCTTTATCCCCCCCCCCCTTCCCTACCCCGACTATTGACCAGCCCACTCATAGAAATAATCATCAAAAATGGAAAACGCTGGACGTGTATCTTATTTTTGAAAAAGAAATAGAAAAAATAAGACGAAAGGCGCACGCTCATAAAAAATTTGAGTCACGTCTGATTTTTGATCAGAATTTTAAGATCAAGAAGCTTGTCTTCCAGTCATTATTAACCCTAACCCTCTGCACCTACCAGACCAGATAAGAGCTGCTTACCACACATTACCACAGTCACCACAGGGGGACTAGATCATAAACCACGCATTACCACACAAACCACATCGTGGTATATTGTGGTAATCAGGATACCCTCAACCGTAGGAAACAAATTGACAAAATTTGATCCTTGCTTTCAGCAGGGTTTAGGGTCATGTAGCTGCCTTCACGACTGGTAACCCTCGGTCTTTAAAACCAAAGCATCACTTTGCAGTCTATCATCGTGATCCTATCGCCAGGACATATCTAGTCTTAAAGGTAATATCATACTTTGGTTTTTATCAAAGAAATACAGATTCATGGGCAAAAATATCAAGACAGATACAGTAACAGTCATCTGCGAAAATATCAGTCCCATACGGTGCCCACTTTTTGAGAAAACAGTGAAAATTTGCCACAGTATTTCTTAAGTCCAAGTTTCTCTTTTATTAAAAGATCAAAAAGATTTCCGGTCGTTGTTTTACTAATTTCTGGATAAATACACCATTTCAGGAGAAAAAATTGTAACGGTATGTTTCTACTACCACCATCTTCATACCCTGTAAGTTATACGTAAATCTGTGAACATTTCTGTTTTGGTTTCTTACCAAAGTATGATACTACCTTTAAGCCGATGCACCTAATGATAGTCCTCACATGAACAAACGAAAGAATAACCAGGCAAACAAAGAAACGAATGCCACCCGGAATCTACTAAGAAAACAAGCTATTATACGCTAAATACTTCAAATTTACATAATGGCCCCACGACATGGACTGGTTTCCCACTTAAATTGGAAACGACAACAATGGTTAATTATGAGTCCGACTCGGTGATAGCAAATGACAAATGATTTTACCAGCATCACAAAATATGCTGGCAAAAAATATGACCTTATCGATCAAAAGATTCCCTAGAATTGTCAGGACATAGAGACCAGAGTCATATCCTTAAATGGACAGGGCTGGATTTCACCAAACACTTAGATTAATCTTAAGATGAGTTGTCAGTATCACCATAGTCATTTGTATTGTGACATCACATGTTGCCTAGCAATTAGGCTGAATTCACATCTAAGATCAATCTTAGTGCTTTGTTAAAATCGGCCCCTGATTAAAAAATAATTGTTTTTTTTTTCTGATGTGTGAATTCAAATGGAAAAGTCCACACTTGACTTCGACTTTATAGATTCTGTAGAATCAAGAAGTGAAAATGGGAAAAAATTTACGGAATGAACGTACAATCGTACATACATGCTTTGATTAAATAAAATAAACAACAGACAAACAAATAAACATACAAACAAACATCCCAACAACCAACAAACCAAACAAACAAGCAAACAAACAAACAGCACTGTAGTCTGAACAAACAGAAAAACAAGCAACAAGAAAACCAAACAAACAAACAAAGAAACCCCATCCTCCCTACCAATCAACTCCAAGAAAAGAAGAAAAATTTCTCAAAAAGAAACAAAGCAAACAAACAAGAAGTAAAGTCCAAGCCTGGGGCTGGAGGGATGAGCACCTCTTTAGGAGGACATGCGATACGGAAGCCGGTGACATCCAGGACAAAGACCCCATCAACCACTCTAGGAGAGAAGCTACAACAACACCCATGGGCACACATAACCCAAGGACGTTCCTAATCCTTTATGTCTAGTTCCACCTCTCCCCTTCTTCACTTCTCTGTTTATTTTTACTTGGAGGATTTCAACAGAGCATACATAAAAAAAACCAGGCCCCCCTATAATAAAAGAGGGAGTGACATTGCATTCTTTGCTGCAACTGGAAGCTTTGAAGGTTATGCATGGGAGGGATTTCTTGTGGTATGATTGTGGGAGGACTAAGAAGTACTCCTCTATGCTCCGAAGATCTTTTGATGGTTGCCGGTACAGAGAGTAAGTCTTATATGTTAGACCATGGAGGAAGGACGAGATGGTGCTCCATCAGTTTCAGTTGACGGGCACTTTCTAGTGTGTTCATTCAAATTGCAGTTCGTTGTGGTTCACACTCTGTCACATAAGGGCTTTTCACACTATCCAAAATCTCGGAGTTGGAACCGGATCGAACCCCGAGATTTTTTTCAGCCCTTTTCACACTGGAACATTTTCAACCCCGAGTCAAACTGGGTAGGATGGCCTAGCCGGATCGAAATCAACCCTGGTAGGGAGCAGGGTTGAAAATCTCAACCCGGTTCCAAACTGCATTTTTAATACGCCGTGTGCTGCATGATCTGTGTTGTATGAGCCGGTTCACCATAAACGTAGTGTGAATGTTGCGTCTCATTGATCTGGTTCAATGGAGTGAGCTTTTGGAGGATTTATTTTTTCTTTTTGGAGGGAAAACCCTTTTGAGGGCGAACGCCAAGGAACACCAGTACATGTAAGTAAAGTATATAGAACCGATCAAAGTGGCCACCTCCAATGGCTAGGGGCTTGATGATGTATGGAAGCCACTGCTGCAATGCTCATTGACTCGTGTGTAAGCTCAAGCCGCAGCCAAGTCAATTTGGACAAGACCCAAGATCATGGACCATTTTCAGATGCTTATAAATAGCATTCATTGCATGACCTGAATAAAAGCCAAGAACCATGATTGAGTGGAATTAGGGATGAGATTGACCAATGATACAAATGTCTAAAAACAGCTGACAGGGAGCATAAAAAGTCTGAAATCTGAAAATCTCCTATACTTGTGTACACAGCCTGTGAGGAAAACAAATCTGAAATCCAAAACAAAAAAGTCTGAAATCAGATTTTAAACTGAGAAATATCTCAATCCCTGTGGAACCTACTATCTTCAGAAATACGCCAATCAACCTCATTCGACAATTTCAAGTCCAAACTAAATAATAAGGACTTGACTTTATTCATTCAGGGGGGCCCACTACCATTAAAGTCTACTCCACTGGCCATAAACGCCTGCAACAGTATATCCTGCCTGTGGAGTTTGTTTACGGTATCCTACAGATACAGATAAATATGCGCATAATATGTGTACGTTATTGAATTAAGCAGCCAGTAACCTAGTTGCCAATTAAAAACCTGAGCAGTGCGATCTAGTTAACTCTGATTTTATTTCCAAATATTAAATCTTCCAACTGAAAACAGGGATGAGATTGACCAATGACAAAAAAATATCTGAAAACAACTGATACAAACTGGCATACAAAATATTAACTCTGAAAATCTACTATACTTTTTTACACAGCCTGTGAGGAAAACAAAATTAAAATCTGAAATCCAAAAAAACAAACAACTGAAATCAGATACAAATTTGAGAAATCTCATCCCTGTGAAAGAGTAATTTATGTGAACTGGTGGCGAGCTCTGGCATGGTGATGACCAGAGGCCAATTTCATAGAGCTGCTTAGCACAAAAAAATTGCTTAGCACAAAAATGGCTTGTCCAATAAAACAAACCACCATTGAAATTTGATTTGATATTCATGGTCAGCGAACAATTGCAAGTGATACACAACACATGGAAATTTGATTGTTAATCCTGTTTTTTATTAAAAGACAGAAATGTCATGCTTAGCTAATTTTTGTGCTAATAAGCAGCTCTATGAAATTGGCCCCAGATGTTGGGAATGGTCTGGTGCCTTTACAGTTCTGTATGCCATTCGTGGTGGAATAAGAAGGGATCCATGCAGAACGCTAGACTACCAGTGCATATGTCTTTGACCTCCGGACTGACCAAAGTCTGGTCTCATCTAGGGATCATCTAACCAAAGGGCAAAGAGATCCTTAGTAGTCGGGATAAATTCAGATATCCCCTCCCGGATTGAAGTGAGATCTGGTCAATTGAATGTCCATCTCGTGTAAATTGTCTCATTAAATGGTTTCGGAATTTGTAAGCGATGACGTCAACCGCAATGGAGTCCAATTAAACCAGCGTTAAGGATAAGGGTTTCATTGTCTTACAGTGACGCACTTAGGGTCTTCGTGCGTTAAGCGTAAAAGCCGCCAACCAAGGCTGGACAAACACAGCATTGTGCCTCACGTAATTACCGTAGCACAGGAGAGATGGGCAGGAAATTGGTGGAGTCCCTTTATTGACAACGCAAACTTGTCTTAATGAAGAAAGGGGAAGGACGATTGTGAAAACTTAAGAGCCATTTTTCAATTTCACACTGAAATGTTGGAATGGACTGATGTTTTGTATTCAATCCAGGGGCCAATTTCATGGCGCTGCTAAGCACAAAAATTTGCTTAGCACAAAAATGTCTTGCCCAATATTAAAACAAACCACCGTTGGGAATTTCATTTGATGTTCATGGTCAGTGAACAACAGGCCAAGGCCAATCACAAGTGATACACAACACATGGAAATTTGGTTGTTAATCCTGTTTTTATTAAGACAGAGATGTCATGCTTAGCAACATTTTGGTGTTAAGCAGCACCATGAAATTGGACCCTGTTGGGAAACTATAATATTGTTTTACCGAGCCAAGATCAAACAGCTTCGGCTCGCTTCAAAACTTCCGCCCACTCCCAAGCATCATCAAAGCAAAGTTTGAAATCGAAAGTTGACCTCATTAATCTTATCTTGTGGAATGACTGGTATTTTGTTTTGGTTTCGTTTTGTTGTCTTTTTGTTATTAAGTGGTGTTTTTAATTCGCTTATGTTTTGATTTGAAAAGTGAACAAAGTGGGGTCACCACCAACATAGGGCTGGATGGCTCAGTTGGTAGAGATCAGGAGGTTGCCGGTTCGAATCCTGCTCCAATCAACTTTTCTTTGTTCACTTTTCAATGACTTTAGTTTAAATTCAGTCAGTTTCCCTTGTGGTTATTTGATGATCGCACATGTTTTGTCATTTCAGTTGCTAAGCATTTGATGCCAGCTTACTGTTTCCCCAAACATGTTATTGGCTACAGAAATAACAAGTAATAGACCGATAGCATGACCAATGTCCACAGGGCGTCATGTGATGTATAGTGGGTATTTTTGAATCTGGACGATATAAAAGTCTACTTTTCTCATTTCCACCTCTGCTCTGTGCCAAATGAGATGACAAAAATACCCACTATACATCACGTGATGGTATGTAAACATTGGTCCCGCAATATAAAGTCAATTGACTGCCCATCAACCAAAATAACGACCTGAAATATATAATGCTTTGAGTTAGGACAGCTTGACATTTCGATCTTAGCAGGAACTTTCTGGAAGGTTAAAAATAAAACAAAACCAATAAACAGCTGTCTATTGCTTTCACCCCTTGCTCTACCCCCCCCCCCCCTTCCCCCTCCCCCTTTTCAGGGAGACAAATCCCAGATGTGTATAAAATAAGCCACCATAAATAAAAGTTTTCTTCGTCAAGGATATCTGATTTACAGTTTTGGAGACACAAGACCAATGGGCAAAGCTAGGATAGTAGTCTCGCAGATGTCGAAGTAATTACACTACGGCATCAAATCTAGAATAACAGAACTGCATTCAGGACCTGGGGCCAATTTCACGGAGCTGCTTAGCATATTTTTCCAGTTCCAATATTTTCCAGTTTCCAATATGTCTTGTATTTGAGTGTTTTTCCTAAATATTTATAGTTATATTTTATATTTTAATGTAGTTGACATTTTCAAAATCTTTATGTCCTGTTTTTAATTAACCATTTTTAATGTCCATAAAAACGCAATTCAGCCTTTGGCTGCGATGTTTTCATTTTTGAATAAACCTATTTAATAATAATTAAAAAAATAAAATTTGCTAAGCATGACATTTCTGTCTTAATAAAAACAGGGTTAACAACCAAATTTCCATGCGTTGCATATCGCTTGTAATTGTTCTTTGGCTGTTGTTCGCTGACCATGAACATCAAATGAAATTTTTAAAAGGTGGCTTGTTTTATTGGGCAAGACATATTTGTGCTAAGCAACTTAGATTTTTGTGCTTAGCAGCGCCATGAAATTGGCCCTAGCACCTATCCTGCATAGGATATAAATCCAAATAAACATCGTGATTTACAAGTGCGTTGAGAAACGAAGAAAAAGTCCAGACATTTTATACCGACTCATACTAGCTAATGATATTACAAGGACTGCGTGTAGCTGTGTATCTAGGGAAAACAGCACCCGTGACAAGCGCTAAAATTCCACCCCTAATTCCAACTTCTGATGCCAATGAAAACAAAAATCAGACAATTTGAAATTGGAATCTTTCTTTGTTCATTGTATAGATTTCCAATAACTACAACAGTGCAGGTAATCAAGAGAAATCCAAGAAAAATGTTTCTAGCAATCTGATAAGACCAAAAAGGTCATAAACAGCAGGCAAACAATTTCTAACAATCAGACAATTTTTTCCCCACTTTCTGCACAAAAATGTTTAAGAACAAAATTTAAAAAAAAATATTTATCATCAAATAGCCCCAAGTACAACTGACTAAATAACTTTTAAGCAATTAAAAGGTAACCCCCACTCCCCCTCCCCCCTAAAAAACATATATTCATCAGTTGTTACAATCAACCACTTCAGAAAAAAAATAATTTTAGCATTTGAGAAAGATCCTGCTAGGATGGAAACATCAGGCCCTCCTCACTTAGAGCATATTATTTCTGGTCATTATTTTTGGTTGATGAACCATTTGCAGCAAAGGCAAAATTCGCTGAAATTAAAAATAAACACACCATCTATAACAAAGGACTAGGGGAGAGAAAGACAAAGCACACAACAAAAGAAAAGACAACAGCTATTGTTTCAATCAATGCCTAATAAATAATAATATGTACTTGAAAACAATACCCCAGCGCAGACAATTGAATAATGCATGAGAGTGCTTTTGTTATTATTATCTCCCAGCAGGCCAGGAAATCAAGAACGCCAATGTCCTTTAAAGCACGCACGGCCATAAACAAGATCTCCGGAGCACTGACTTGCTATGTGTCTGGTCTGTTCAGACAGGACTACTGTATGATGATTGGCGTAGACTCTGTAATGGAAAACCCACATAGACTTGTAGTCTTCCCTTGCAGCCTTCAATGACTGCATATTTGCTTGAATGCTCAACAGAGGGACTGTGAGTGTTCTGCGCCGTCATTGGATCACGAGACAGAGGGAAGAAAGGCACGTTAACGATGACATTGCAGCAAGACGCGGCGCTGACTCCTGCTCGCTACGAAGGCTGTCTCCCCGGCCAACAGAATAATCAGGACCAGCTAGAATGACCATCTGCACATAATATCAGCGTCCCTTTAAACTGAGCATGTGCGATTAAACTAAACTCTTGTTTGGAAAGCATCCATTTCCAAGGCCTGCAGGATCATAAAACCGACTCCCAACCAAATTGCCAAAGGATAGGACATCGTGCTCTGGCCTACCAGTACAAATTGACAGTCTGAAACTTAGGCAATTTTCATCGTGCTGGTTCTATAGACACAGATATTAATTACAGCATAATTACATATCGTTCCAATTTTATGTTTACTTCATTGACAACATGAGACACTGGAGAGCCTGACGACTGCGGCCATCGGTGGACATTTCAGCAACTTCCGCAGACAAAATCAGATGTTGATTGCCGCAGGAAGAATGTAACGACCTACGCCACCAGCCATTTAATTCGTGATGCACAAATAACCAAACTGTGAAGAAAAACCTACACACCGCAAAGGATTGCAGACCAAAACTAGGACATGGACTGAAGTTACAGCTGCTTTTATCCAAATAGGACAGAACCTGATCTTTTGAATCTACCGGTACTTCAAAAGGAGAAAGACTCTCGGATGCATCAAAACTGAAAAGAAGGGACTTCATAACTAACCAAATTTCCAGTCGGACAGATTTATCTTGAATAACATGGATATTTGGAACCTTGAATCGACACTGCAATAAAGTCTAACCAGGCAATTGGTGAGTGAAACTAGATTTTTGCCTTCCATTTAAAACGTGCTGAAGCTTTAGTGTTTTAAAGTTTTTTTTTAAATTCAGGTTTTATAAAATAAGCAAATTTTCTTTTCAGAAATTGCTTTTATTAAGAGCATTAAACTATTGCAAACTGCTCATCTTTAAAAAAAATGACCTGAAATATGTAATGCTCAGAGTAAGGAGGGCCAGACGTTTCGATCCAAGCAGGATCTTTCTCAAATTCTATGAGAATAATCCTGCTAGGATCGAAACGTCAGGCCTTTCAGAAAGATTCCGTTAGGAGCGAAACATCACATCTAAGCAATAATGTTCTATTATTATCAAGGACTAAAAAAACAATCTCTTTGACAAACACGTCATTGCTTGTGACTGTTACAAGGGTCAAATCTTCTATTCTCCTGAAATTGGGAAAACACTTGAAATACTTTTGCCTGAAGGCGATAACCAAACAACGTCATACATAGGTAAGATTTGATTTGAAGTTTTGCATGGTGAAGAGACTAGAATAGAGGAAGACTTGCTGAGTGTAGACACCATGTATGACAATCTTCTTGGAAGCTGTGTGGTCCTGAGAAGGACCTTTATGAGAGTCTCTCTCTCCTGAGGACAGCCAGTTCACTCTGGTTGAATTTGAAATGTTGAGAATTTACTCTCATCGGTCCTTCTCAGGACCACACACCTTCCAAGAAGAGTGCTGTACATGATGTCTCCGCAAGTCTTACTCAATTCAAATCGTACATGTGAAATAGGCCTACTCTTCCATAACTCAAGCACTCTTGAGGACGACCAGAGCACACTGGTCAAAACGAGGATTTTACTCTCATCGATCCTTCTCAGGACCACACACCTCCCAAAAAGAGTGTAATACATGGCAAGTCTTACTCATTCTAGTCTCTCCACCACGCAAAAACTTCAAATCCTACTCAAGCCCTTGTGTAACTACACCTTCCATCAAGGCTGCGTAATGAGGACATGTCCACATTGACGTGATTGAGATGACTAATTGATGGGAGGATCGAGGGGGAGACCAAGACCCCCTCCCGATTAATCTCTCTCATTAACAACAATATCCAATCTCCGTCCTTCATTTCCCAACATCCTCGACATTTTTTTTTTTTTGTCCGTCAATCAAAACTTTTGTTATTTTGTAAATCAAGCCCGAGGCTTCTTAACGCACTCTCAACGGGGTCTTTCTTTCTCTCAAGGTGTGACTTTGGAATTTTGTTTTTTTCCTGGGGCTTTTGAAAACTGAAGGCTGGATTTTGTGACTTGAATCAGGGAAAGTGCATAGATGTGTCCTGCCAAACAAAGCGTCAAAGAACCGGACACAATGCTTAACACTTGACAGTACAACACTGAAAAACTATTGTTTGGGAAAAGGAATGATTTCAATTGTAATGATACAAGTAGTGTAACATGTTCAGTTATTTTAGCTTAAAATGGATTGTACTTAATTTAGGTGGGGGACAATTTGAATAGTGCCCAAATCATTTAACAAGCAAACTTATTTACATTTTAATCATAAAATATTAAACCACAAGGGAAACTGATTGAATTTTACATTTTGTCAGGGATCGATTTCACCAAACTCATCATAACTTACTATCAGTCGTAGGACTTAATAGTAATGCACTGCATCCATAGGCGCCCTGTATGGTGGGTTTAATACCCTTCGTAACTGGAGCTGTGATCAATCACAGCGCTTCGTTAAATCCACCCCTGGACTCCTAAAATCTAATTAATACAAGTAATTAAGTGCTGCAAATTGGTTGCTCATTAACCAAACTAATGACCTAAAATATAGAATGCTCAGAGCAAGGAGGGCTTGACGTTTCAATCCTAGCGGGATCTTTCTAAGACCCTTTGAAAAGATCCTGTGAGGATCGACTCCTTATTAACATTTTTTCTTCCCAAATGAAGGTTAAACTGTAGATTGATTACATTCTCATTCCAAGAACAAATGTAAATGTACACTCAGTAACATTTGATAGAATGATACAAGTCTGCTAGCATTGTAAGGAAATGATATAAATACACCAAGTCAGGCTTGACGGAAAAAACAACAACATTATACTGAATTCAGAATATCACTGTGAATGTGTACAGCACAGGCATCACAGTATATGGAATATCATTGTATGTATGCTATTGTACTGAATTGTATCTTTAATTGGTTATATTTTACCTTTTTAAAAATCTACCCTATTATTAACGTTACGCACTAGGCCTTAGCAAGTAGTCTATTTTGTTTTTTAATCAAATGATCAATTGATCAATTAACTGATCAATTGATCAATCAATTGAACCATCAATCACTTGATCGGTCAATAAAACGATCAATTGATCAATATAACAATCAATTAATTAATTATTCACCAGTCCATCAATTCTTTGATCGTGCATTTTCATGCAAGTTTTATGCTCTCCAAATGCAATTTGCTATAAAATGCTAATTCTTCGTTCCAGTGGCGTTAATACTGCAATGACTCGGCTGGATGCATTTGAACCAAAAGAAAATCTCAAAACAATTAAGACTAACTGATGACAAAGGGTCTCTGTTGAACCATTAGCGGAAAAAAATTGTCGGCTAATTACCAGAGTGACCTTTCAAACTGGCTTCATTTTACTCCCTAGCGTGGCACGATTCAGGGAAGAACGGCAATCGAGACAGTCAGGGGAATTAGATAACAGTGGCATTACATACAAACGTCTATTAATTTGGTCATAATGACTCCATAGACGATGGATCTGGGGCCGATTTCACAACCTTGCTTAGTATTAGAAATTTGCTAACCATGAAATTTCTGTCCTGGATTTCTGGATTAACAACCAAATTTCCATGTGTTGTGCATCGCTTGTGATAGTTCTTTAGTTGTTGTTTGCTAGCCATGAATATCCTCCTGCAAGGAACGAAACGTCAGGTAACTCCAAGCATTTCAGGTCACTATTTTGGCTGATGAGCAGTTTGCAGCAGTTTATTACTTGTATTAACCATGAATATTAAATAGAATTTGTAAAGGTGGTTTGTTTTATTGAGCAAGAGATTTTCTGCAGAGCAATTTATTTGTGCTTAACAACTCCATGAAATTGGCCCCTGAAGACAAAAACTCAGAATCGACATGAACCTTTTGCAAACCTGTCTCATTAGTATTCGTAGAGAGTTGTTATGTAACATCAGCAGAGAATGTGAGCTAACCAAGCCCTGCCAATAAACCTAACTGTGCATTATAAGATTAACGTTTCATACTTGATGAAGTTATCAAAAAACCAACAAATGATAAAGCTATAAAATGCTGTTATGTATTCAAATCAAACTGATTTGTAGAATTAATGATGATAACAGATTCCTGCTCAACAGTAGATGTACGATTGAGACAATGTGTTTGAGTGTGGGAATATATCCACGGGTGGAACTATTGGTAGTCACATGCATGCAGACCCTATGATGAGGTTGATTCTTATGAGAAATAGCTAGGTACGCGAGTTTAACTTCAAATGAGTCATGAGGTTGTGAGGGGGAGGTTCTGAGGAGATGGAGGTGAGTGGCACGTGGTAAGATTGAAAAAAAAAAGACTTCTGTGAGGTCCATGGTAAGGCTAACAGCCTGAGTGGGAGGTTGTAAGAATAGGATCCGTTCTCATTCTGTCAAAGAGACATGATGGCTTGATGGTGCTTTTGCTGGGAAACGGTTCTCAACTGGCGTCAACAGTTGAGCATGCTGTTTTAAAAATAATTACAAAGCTTCAAAGCATCAAATGATCGACAAAATTCTAACCAGCTCCTTTCCCGATTATCAACAGATGTCATCGGGATACGACACGACGGCCACCATGAGTGGTCTAGCTCCGGTCACCACCGGCTCCCCTCAACCGATGCCTCTCTCCAACATCACGGCCGGACCGTTCACCATGTCGATGACGGACGCAGAGTTTCCCACCCAAAGCTGGGTCTTCCTGTTCCTCCTCCTGCTCATCTTCGTGACGGTCGTCGGTAACGTCCTGGTGTGCCTGGCCATCATGACAGAGAAGAGCCTCCAGTGCTCCACCAACTACTTCCTACTGTCCATGGCCGTGGCCGACCTCATGGTGGCTCTCCTAGTCATGCCCATGGGGCTCGTCAAGTACATATTCGGTACGTTCCTTCATCAATAAACTCATTTCATTTGAATATCAAAAAGATTCTAGGAAAGCCCACTTCATTCACTCTTTACAAACCGAGATCCCAAGACAACAAGACAAGAATATGACAAACGTTTTAAGCGACTTGGGGAAACCCCTGAGAATGTCACTGAAGAAACCATACATAATCAATCCAATATCACATTTTTGACGATGTAGGGTCATCAAAAATTACAAAAAGCATGCCTGAAAGCAAAACGAAACTGTTTAAAAGTAAATAAAAACAACAAAACCTGAGAGTGAGACATCCCTCTGGCTAAAACTTCAAACCCTCTGGCGGACTACAAATATCTGAGGGAATACCTTTCCATCATTTCTGGCGTGCAAGACTCGAAGAGGACAACATATCTTAGAGCACAAACCACCTACATGTACATGTACATCCCCATGAAGCATAAGTATCAATCCCATAAGTTTTTTATCATCAGTTTTGGAATTGTTTTCTCCATTTTGACAGGTATGTGGCTTCTTGGTCCAACACTGTGCAACATTTGGGTGTCGTTGGACGTGCTGTGTTGTACCTCTTCGATAATGCACATATGCACCATCTCAATGGATCGCTACCTGGCCATCTGCAGTCCGCTCACAGCCCACCGCCGATCCCGTTTCCACACCCCGGGGAAGATTGTCATCGTCTGGATGATCAGCCTCCTCCTCTGCAGTCCGATCTTCATCCTGGGCTTTGTCTCCCAGTCCGAGGTCCTGGACCTCCACACCTGCGACCTGACAAACCGTCTCTTCATGATCTACGGCTCCATCATCGCCTTCTTCATTCCCTTGCTCATCGTGGTGGTGACTTACGGACTGACGGCGCACACGCTGAGGAAGAAGGCCAGGGCTTTCTCGGACCCGAAGAAGACAGGGCAGCCGCTGAGCTTGACAAGTGGGGACGAGACGTCCAAACGCACAAGCATCTTATACAAGGCTGTTCCATGTTACCAGCAATGCACAGATGCAAACAGTAACAGTTACCAACTCAGCTCAGACGATTATTACATGAAAGTTCCCGATGGCGAAGTGGCCATGGACAAAAGGGTTCAGGGTCTCAAGGCGGAGACTCTAACACCTCAGGGGAGTACCCGATCCCTCGGCAGTCTTTGCCAACAGAGCAGACCCGTCTTGGAGATGCGGCGATCCACGTCCGGTGTCCCTCGGAAGGGACACAGCTCCAAGATCAAGACCGAGCAGCGGGCCATCAAGGTCCTGGGCCTGGTCTTCGTGGCCTTCCTCGTAGGCTGGATGCCGTTCTTCCTCACCAACGTCCTCTACGCCGTCTGTCCCTCCTGCTACTTCAGCCCCATCCTCATCTCCATCTTTGAGTGGCTGGGCTGGGCAACCAGCATGGTCAACCCTATCATCTACACCATCTTCAACAGAACCTTTCAGAGGACCTTCTGGAGGCTATTGACGTGTCGGTGCCAATCCCAAAAGAAGTCCTCCAAGCAGGGACATAAGAAAATGACGACAGTCATTGAAATCAAACCGCCGAGTCCAAACCGCGATTCAATGAAGGCACAAAAAAAGGAAAAAGAAATTAAATCTTGATACTTTTTTTTCTTCTTTTTAAGATCACACAGTGAAACCTTTGAAAGAGCGCGTTTTACTTATATTTTATCTATTTTCAAATGTGTGTGCCTGATATATGTACATTTATGCATGTTTTTGAGAAAAAATTATCTTTGATGAAAACAAATTATATTTTGATATATCAAATTTAATAGAAATAATTATAACTATACCACACACATGCATAAAAAGAAGTTTTAAAATACTGTATCAAATTTTAATAGCTCTGTTTTCTGGGGGGCCACGTATATCCAGAAAAAAAAATGGGCGGGGCCAAGCAAAGAAAAAGAGGAGGTTGAGTACGGGAAGACGATACAAAATTAAGGGGCGGAGCTTTCTACAAGAAAAGGGATGCTCAATTATACGGACCCATTTGTGATATGAAAAGTCACTTAAGCTCACAATTCAATTATACATTTTTTTTAAATCATGTGCTTTGAATTTTTGGGGGTATTTTTGTCTGTGGCTCTGTGTCTCGTTAAAATGAAAACAATGATTCTAATTTGTGTGCACAATGCTGTTCATGTCTTAAACATGAGTGATAGTTGATAGCTCCTTTGACAGTGTGGTTTTAACTATCCTTTATGTAAACTCCTCTTCACTGCTTCCAAAATCAAACAGTCTCCAGGCCTTGATTTTTAAGGAGAGTGAGAGTGATCACTCTCCTCCGCTCTCCTTAATGTTTTCCAAGGAGAGTGAAAAAAAGAGCTCCTTAACAATTTAAGGAGAGCTGCCTTTTTCAAAACATCACATACATTTTTCCAGCCAACATTTACCCTTTGCAGAACATACGCAAATTTTCAACAGGACAAGCAAAATTTTGCATGTTCTCTTCTTCCAACACCGGACATTGTATGCAGAAACTTGGTCTAGCAAGAGCAAACTGCTCTCTTTATTCACTAGTATGAGTAGGCCCTATATGTTGATTTAAGGAGTTGAATTTGCAGCTCAACCTTGATTTTTGTAAACGAGAGCAAATCACTCTCCTAAATTCTAAACATTGATTTATTGAAGAGTGATTTAGAGCTCTCATTATTTTTATTAAAATGAAGGCCCAAGTCTCTACAATGTGTGTGCACCAAAGCAATGTTTGCGTCTTGGAAAGTTTGATATTTACCTTGAATGCAGATGGATGCATTCTATAAGGAGACATAGTTATGTTTTCGTTTTAAAGCAGTGTCACATTTCCATATAATGCATGCATTAAACATGTTAAAATGTGAAGGTTTTATACCAAGTGTTTTTGGAAGGTAACTCCAATGAAACTGGAGAAGCTTTATTTAAACATCGTACTGAATATGCAAGTCGGCACAGTATTTATTTTTGTTGGGTGTTTTTTTGTCTGACAGATAGAGTTCAAAGTCTAACTGTAAGTTTTACATGTGTATGTTTGTTTGTGGCAGGTGCAAGTGAAGAATTCATAGGGAATATTTGCTTGTTTGTTTTGGAATGGTCGGTGTCTGTGGTTGCTGTTGACATTCGTGGTGTACTTTTCATGCGAGTACATTTTTTTGGTAGGACTAGGACCAGAGCAGCTCTAGGTGCATGCATGTAGGCAGCATATAATATCCCTTGGTGTCCCTGGTCATAGCCATGGTGTCCCTGGTCATAGCCTTGGTACCCCTAGTCATTGCCTTGGTACCCCTAGTCATTGCTTTGGTGCCCCTGGCCATTGCCTAGGTGTCCCAGATCATTGCATTGGTGCCCCTAGTCATTGCCTTGGTGCCCCTAGTCATTGCATTTGTGCCCCTGATTGCCTTGGAGCCCCTGATCATTGCCTTGGTGCCCCTGGTCAATGCCTTTGTGCCCCTGGTCAATGCCTTTGTGCCCCTGGTCAATGCCTTTGTGCCCCTGGTCATTGCCTTGGTGCCCCTGGTCATTGCCTTGGTGCCCCTGGTCATTGCCTTGGTGCCCCTGGCCATTGCCTAATTGTGTCCCAGGTCATTGCCTTGTTGCCCCTGGTCATTGCTTTGCTGCCCCTGGTCATTGGTGCCCCTGAGACACTGCCTTGCCAAAAAACTTGACAAGTTAAATAATACAAAACATACACTTTCTAAGCAAACAATCTGAGCTTACTTCTTTTAAGAATGAAGACCACATCTTCAATAATCTTCAATGGTGTCCAATTCTACTCACAGATATAAATAGTTTCATGCAGCAATTAAATAGACTTTATAACTGCTCCACATAACATTTTAAGGGATCTTTCAATCGATCACTTCAAATATTTTAATGATCCTTAACCCTAACCCTCCTCAATCCTCCAAAATCCTTCTGGTGTTTTGGAGGATTTCGGAGGATTCAGGATATAATGTCATTTTCAAGTGAGGACCAGATGAACGCAGTTTTTAAAGTGTGACCATTGGAGGATTGTGGAGGATTCAGGATGGTACTCAGTAAAATGCCCCTAGGGGGTTAGGGTAAAGACCTAAAGAGCTTCCACTGAAGGCTACTCAGGACTATTCTCAGACTAAGCAACGAGACCAAGGCCAATTCATTAATCAACAACGAGACGAGGTCTAAAAAGAGACACAAGGAAGCCTCTCTAGGATAGAGCTGAAGCAAACAACATCTATGGCTTGCAGAAAAAAAAACCAGGAATTCCTCAAACTACTCGCTAACTATCGACAACTTTGGAAAAAACAAAAAGGCCATGAAAGTTAATTTTGGTAAAAAGAAGTCCTAAAAAAATGCTTATTAATTATAGAAAACCCAGACATATTTCCCGCAAGGTTGCAGAATTGTCTAGACGATATCATTAAAACTTTGCCGTGTCTGGATTAGTTTAAGGCATCCCTCAAAATATTCTTATTCTTCAAATACTCTGCTTAATTACAATTCTGTAATCTTCATGTTTCTTCTCGTCATTACAAAACTTGCGTTATTTGTTGTTGTTGCTGTTCAAATTTTGTATTTAATATACTTTCATTATGATTCAACATGTCTTCACGTATCTCTCTCAAATCTACATTGTGTGTTGATGGTGTGTGCTTTTTCATCAGTATGTTTTTGTCCATGGGCATTTCTTTAATTACAAACCCCTTTGTCTTTTAAAAATGTCCCCATATTGGTTCCATAAATTATTTCATTGTCTTATATATTTACGATTTGATGTTGTTTTTGTGATAGTATTTTCTTGTCAAATGTCTACCAATATGGAAATAAATGTTTAATTGAATTGAAATGAATTCAGAGGGGGGGGGGGTATATTCCTAGAATTTGAATTACGAAGCGTATTTTTGTTGATATCACGTTTGGTGTAATAAATTGAGCTGGATGATAAAAGCTGGGATGTTGAGTTGTGTTCTTGAGTTTTAGTGTACAACAAAAAAGAAAACATGACTCCAGAGCAAGGGGACAGAGACTTGAGACGACCATTAATCAGAAATTCAGAACTATGCAACAAGGTTAGAATTTCGTATGCGTCACTGAACTTGTTGAGATCCTCCTGAAACAACGAGGGAGCTGTTCGAAGAGGGTGTTGTTGTACGGTAGACCTTTTTTTACTACAAATGAGGTTTAATATTCATCATGGATGTAACAAACGCTAGCAGTCCATGGCTGAAGCGTCACTAGTTTCCAGCCAACATCGTCAGCCACTGAGCAATTTATCTTCTTTGAACAGACCATTCTTTTACTTAGATACAAATACTTGCTCAGGGTATGCATGGGTAGCCAATTGAAAGCATGTATTCTTCTTGACAGACAATACGACCAAAGTCAACATTCTTGAAAACCTTCTATAGCTGTACAAAGTATATCCAATTATACAATCTATTAATTTGTTTTCACCCAGGTTGAAAAGTGCCCTCATATAACGAACACAGATAATTGACCATTAGTGACACCACCAACGTAGGGCTGGATAGCTCAGTTGGTAGAACACCGGTACGGTATTCCAAAAATCCCTGGTTCGAATCCCGCTCCAGGCAATTTTTCTTTGTTCACTCTTTAATAAAGTTAATCCTACTGGACGCAAACAATGTGATTCCAAAATATTCACAAGAAAAGAACTTGAGTACTGGTGATGATTTTGAATACAACTAAAGAACCAAACAATAGACAGTTACAAAATGTAAAAATTATAATAATAATAATAATTATGGCAATAAAAAATTTAAAAAAAAAATGAAGATTGAATGAAAAAATTAAAAAATGAAAATATTGTTTGGTTTATAAGCTTCACTGCAATGTCAACAGCTTTGGTTATGGACCCTTCCGGCCTGTCAATCAAACTGTACGCATTAACCAATTGGAGGCCACCTTTTAATCAGGTGACCACGAAAGCCTCGACCAATCTCGGTCACATGCGGTATGTAAAATGCACATGTGAGTGGGGCTTACGTTATCATGAAAACCTATGAATTAAGAAATACACTTACCTGAACAGGATGAAGCCGAGCGATGTCACCGCCGCCCTTCGTACGTCGTCATCCACATCGCTGACGGCAAAATGGAGGAGACGTCGGATAGCCTGGTTGTTGCCAGTTCCACAGTAGGCCAAGGCGATGGTGTACATGCCGGAGCGTCTCAGGATAGGATCTTTGTCCCGACACAGGCTCTCAATGAGTGTGTCAGCTTCTTCAAGGCGTCCGTACATCGTCTGATGAAAATTAAACAATATAAGACATTATGGTTATGAAAAGGGAATACAGGTGTAGGATTTGTTTGCGGAAATCATCAATAGGGAATCTAAGATGATACAGTAGTTCTCAAAAACAAGTCCAAAATCCTTCATTGACAATGACGGGAGTCCAAACGTTGAGCCGAGGGAATCAACACTGAGGAGATGTCAGGTTCAAGGAAGTGAAACTGCGTCTTACTTACCAGGGCAATTCCAAGACAGAGACCTCGAAGAATCTTCTCATGCTGCGTGTCCTGAGCATACTGCAAGAGAAATAGAAATATGTGTATTACTGGTAAGTTTGACTCCACCACGATATGAACCTGGGACCACCGGATTAGGGTTATAAAGGGTAAATCTGGAAAGACTATGTTGCTCAGGCACCATGACCTGATATGATGGATTAATGGAAGAAGTTTTTCTCGCAAAATATGTGACATAGCGCCCAATGTGAAACTTTGAAGGACACAGAACTGTGCAGTCCAGGCACTGTAACTTTATATGGGGGCTTGATGGCCCAACATGTTCCAAGTCCATAGAATACATGTGCCATAGGGATACTGCACAGTGTGGGATTTTGAAGGACACAGGACTGTAGAGCCCAGGCATTGTAACTTCACATGGGGCTTGATGGCTTAACTTGGCCCAAGTACAAAGAATGTGCTGTAATGATACTGCCCAATGGAGGGACCCGGAAGGCTCCATCCCAAAATCCAAGAGGGGTTCGGAGTCAAGAAATACTTACGCTGACCATGTCTTCGATGGCCGAAGCCGACTTGGATCCAATCATAACCAGACCCATCGCCAAGCCAGCGGCCTCACCTGCAAGCAGAATCAAACATTCCAATAATCCAACGTCAACCACAAATCAAACCAATCCAATGTCACTGACCAACCTCCAAGAATCAAACTTAGGGCCTTTACGTAACGGAAGCTCTGGCTCCATTTAGTGAATCCATTCTAAAATATAACAGGTATCAAAATAGAGGCTTTTGGCTGCAGTAGATTCTCTGGTTTGAAAAGGAAAACAGAGCTTCAGCTTCAATGAAAAACCACAACCTATATTTTCATCATAATGGATGACAGAGCCGGAGCCGGAGCCTGAGCCTCATTGCTTCATTTTTCATAAAGTGCATCATGTGACAATCAAAATTTCATTACATTTACTTCATTTTTAAACCTCCTTATCATCAGTTGTTACATCAGTTGCTTACGATTCTCTTTTTTGACTATTCAAGATGGTCTTGTTTTTCGTCAGGTTTCATGTCTAGAACTTTACGTAAACATTACTCATAGATGACATTCTTCGGAAAATGAAAGATTTTGTTTGACTTGCCTGTGACTGCGTCATCTTCGTACAGGTTGAACTTGAGCTGTTCATAGACGTCCTGCCTGGCTGTACCCATGGCTGCCAGACCTAGACCTAGACAGCCACCGTGCCTCACCATCTAAAAGAGCGATATGAATATTCAAGGTAGCTTGATGAATATTCATTATGTGCTATAGACTATTAAAGATCTAGACAGCCACCATGTCTCACCATCTATAAGATAGATATGAATATTCAATGATAGCCTGATGAATATTCATAATGTGCTATAGACCAAGAGCTAGACAGCTACCATGCCTCACCATGTATAGGAGATATGAATATTCAATAGGGATATGAATATGTACCAAAATAGCTTGATGAATATTCATAATGTTCTATAAACCAAGACAGCCACCATGCCTTACCATCTATAGGAGATATGAATAGTCAACAGGGATATAAATATGTATCAAAATAGCTTGATGAATATTCATAGTGTGCTTTAGAGCTCTCGACAAATATTTTAAGATGAAGATGGTGCCTAAACGTCTTTAGTTTTCCGGTGAAAGCCAAAATCTGGGCACACAATTCTCGACTCCGGGTTGAAAGCTTATCGCTAAGAGTTACTAATTGCTTGCCCAATAATTTCTGAATGCTTACATCGGTCGTTGCCTCTTTAAGTTGCCCGAGTAGATACTCGATGATGTTAGCCCCGTGATTGGCGTGGATCAGCCCCAGTGCGTAGAGTCCGCCCCCTTCCTGGTAGGCACTGCCTGGTCCAGTATCCTTAGGGAGGTATGTGGACATCAGGCTCAGGGCTTCCTTCTCATGCCCTCGATGGATGACCCCCAGACTGGCAGTGGCTGTAAACTTGGCCCAGTTGGTGGCTCGGGACAACCAATCCAGGTTGTCGCTGTAACAGGGAGGGTATAAGCCCAAGAAATGAAATACAGTGGAACGCTAGTATAACAAACACGCTTCGGCTTGGGATGCACAGAAATTGTTCGTTATAGTGGTCGTTCTTTATAGTGAACAATGTTCAGCAGGCCTATACATTGTACATAACAATTGGGAGCCAAGGATGATGTTCGGTATAGCCAAATGTCCGGTATAGCGGTGTTCGTTATAGTGGCGTCCCACTGTGCAACCAAATGTGATTCATTAATACTTAAAAACCTATGTTCTGTTTTAGTGAACCCTGAGTGAACGTAGAACAGACTACATGTTTAACAGGTATCAAAATGTTACGCTGGAAGAATCAGTCCAAGGCACTCGACCAAGAGGACGCCCTCCCAAAAGATGGAATGACTGCCTGAAAGAGAACTGCTCAAGTAGGGGAGTAACATCACTGACCCAAGCCTGGCACATGGCTTAAGATAGGATATTGTGGACAGCCTTCGTTAGAGGCTGCCATCTTGACAGCCCTCCACAGAGGCCTGTGCAAGGAAGGCATTCAATGCATGAATGAATGAAATGAACCGCGACATAGTCTGTTCCTCTGGTTTTCGCCAAGTTCTTGCAAATCCTGGTGGTATCTTAGATGACCCTATTGATGAGCAGGGTATCTATCCATTGCAGACACTTTGCTCAGAGAGTTTATCGGATTCTGTAATCTGTCCAACTGGACTTACCGTAAGAATGAATCGCAGGTGGTGCCGCAGTGCATGAAGGAATTTGCGATGACCGTGGCATTGTGACAGACGGAATTCCTGACGACATCCTACAAGAAGAAAAAAGCCCAGAAAGTTATCAGCCAGTCCACACAAGAATTAAAACCATACCTTAGTTTAACACACATGGATTGTCCTGTGGTAAATGTCGTATCCTGAATACCACAGTAGTTTACAGTGCGGTTTGCATGGATATGCATGCAAGTCCTTCAGTGGAGATTGCGGTAAGATGTAGTAAGCAGCTTTTGTCTTGTTTGGTAGGTGCAGAGGATTAGGGTATTAACTATCCTGTTTTCTGAGTATGTTACCTTTGTGTTCTTCAAGATCTGTAAGTCTGTTTTATTGCTGCGTATGAGGAACTGAAGGTGGATTCCGATGGTGATGCTTCCGCTAAGGATCTCCATGAGTTTGCTCAGACGATCCGAGTAGATCTTGTCCTCTTCCTGGGAGATACGAGGACAAAAAAGGGCAAGAATGAAGCCTCTGTAATCTGAGTCAAACAATCGTTGTCAGTATGAATGACTAAACTGACTGCTATCTGCTATAAACCGCAGAGTGAACCGTTTGGCATCAGCTAGAGTGACCCGTTCGGCGTCCGCTAGAGTGACCCGCTCAGCGTCCGCTAGAGTGACCCGCTCAGCGTCCGCTACCAACTTCGACCAGTTCTACCAACTGAGCTATCCAGCCCTATGTTGTTGATGTCCCAAATAGTCATCATCATTTTGACTTTAATATTGACTTGAATATGTCATTGAAAGGTAAATAAAGACAAATTGACTGGAGCGGGATTCGAACTGCCGACCTCCTGAATACTGTACCGACGTACCAACTGAGCTATCAAGCTTCTATTCAGAAGCCATGAAACCATGCACATACCGCTTTATCCCAAGGATCATTTTATCAATACTCACAGCAATGCTGAAACCTGATAAACAGTACATGGGGGATCACTCAAAGAGTGAATTAATGATTATTTTTCTCCTCCCCCAAAAAAATCTGAGACTGACCTTGGCAACAGGTGCAGGGCCGTCCACGGATGAGCCTTCGTCGGGGACGCCATTTGTATCAAGTGCAGTGTCCGTCTCCATCGTCTCGCTGGAATTTTAAAGAAAAAAATGCAATTTTCAATTAACTAATCTTCGTGAAACGTCAATAACCGGCCCAAGCCTAGCCTATCAGATACAACCAAGACAAGTCCAGCCCGCACTAGCCTAGTTCAACCCAATATAGCCTAGCACATCCAAGCTCAGCCCGGTAAGACCTGACCTAGCTTATCCCAGCCTACCCCCAGTGCAACGAAGCCCGATGCCTTCCAACCGACCCAAGACTACCCAAATCCAGCCCGGCTCAGACCATCCTACCCCAGCCCAGCTAAACTATTAAGACCCATCCCATGAATGAATCAAACCCATCAATCAATTAATCGATCAATCAACCAACCAACCCACCTGTCCTTTGCCTCTGACTCTGCCGTGGTGCTGCTGCTCGCAGTGTCTGGTACCGGCCCCGAGGTACGGAGTGATGCCTGAACCCTGGACAGGAACTCTTGCGTCGCGCTGGCGTACAGATCGAAGCCAATCTGATAGGCCATCAGAGTCTGGTCCTGGAAGAATAAGGTGGAAGATTTGGATTGAATAAATCTGCCAACTAACAGGTTTGTGGGGTGTTACGGACTAGTGTCCTGATGTGTCGTACTCAAGGTCTTGTGGTCAATCTACAGATTGTGGGTTCGAATCAAGCTATGGGCTAGTGGTGCTTGAGCCGTTGGGCAAGACACTTTGTCACATATCATTCCTCTTCACCAAGGAGTAAATGGAAGCTGGGTGGGGTGTGTGTGAAACCTGGGTGGGGTGTGGGTTGGAGCTGGGTGGTGTGTGGGTGGGAGCTGGGTGGGGTGTGGGTGGGGTTTGGATGGGGTTTGGGTGGGGTGTGGGTTGGGTTTGGATGAGAGCCAGGTGGAGTTTGGATGGCCGTTGGCTCGGACGAAAAGGGCGGCGGCTCAGGTCAAGTGAGAATCGGGCGGAGTAGGGACAGGGTGTGGCCTCTGCTCAATTGAGGAGGAGAATCTTTACCTGGCTTTCCTTGAGGAGTTTGCTGAGGATGTCGGCGACTGCTTGAGCATCATCAAGGAAGATGAGACACTGACAAACGTTGATATAGTCCGGCACGGCAAGGTTCATATACAAACGGAGCAGCACACGTAAAACCTACACAGATAAGAATCAAAGACAACCTTGATCAGAACGGAACTCGAACCCGAGACCTACCAATAAGTGCCCTATCATTAATATGGGATGAAAATTGAACAGATATAGTCCTGTTTGGGGACCAGCGGTCAATTTCATGAAGCCCTGCGATCGATCGTAATTTGAGTTACGAAGGATAACCAATCATATCCTACGTAGGACTGCAATGCAACCTACAATTGATAGGTAGGGCGTTTACGAAACGTCGGCTCAGGCTGAGGTTCAGGCTCTAGCTCTGTCATCCATATGCTGAAAATATAGGTTGAGAGTCTACTTCAGAACTGCAGCCAAAAGCCTCTACCCGGTATTTCAGAATGGATTCACGAAATGGAGCCGGAGTCCGAGACGGAGCCTGAGATGGAGCCTCCGTTTTGTAAACGCCCTACGTTACGATGAGTTTGGTGAAATCGACCCCTGAAGTCCTTTCTGCTTCATCAAGATGCAGACTAGACATTACTAGACTCTTCCTGTTTATACTGACCTCGTTTCTAAACTGTCTCTGCTGTAGCAGCGCCATGACGACTTTCAAACTGTAGCTGAGCATGCTGTTTACATCACTCTGTAGCAACAACAAAATGTATTAACCCAATCAAACTTCGCCAACTTTCAGATTTTTAAATCCCAACCCAAACCCAAATCCCAACCCAAACCCAAATCCCAACCCTAACCCAAATCCCAACCCTAACCCAAATCCCAACCCTAACCCAAATCCCAACCCAAACCCAAATCCCAACCCTAACCCAAATCCCAACCCTAACCAAAACCTAAAACTAAAACCAAAACCACTAGCCCCAACCCAACCCAACCCAACATATGAGGGGGGCACTCGCCTCTCACCAATGTGGCCCGGGTTCGAATCTGGCCTGGGTCATATGTGAGTAGAGTTGTGCGTTGGTTCTCTCCTATGCTACGTGGATTTTTCTCCGGGTTCTCCGGTTTTCCTCCCTCCACAAAAATCAAACACTTTCGATCTCAGACTGTACTCTGTGATCATAATTATATGGGTTGATGTGGCTGGCACCCAAGGGCGCCCACGAAAGCCTGCTCGATCACGTTGTAGCCGCATCCTTCGCAATTCAGCACCCCAGCTGCGAGTAAGGATGATTAGCCTCTCAAATTATTTATTATTATAACCCAACCCCAACCGAATCTGAACCCAAAACCAAAAACAAAAATGTTTCAATTGTATCATACCGCCTTCATGATGGCCTTTTCAAAGGAGTCGATCCGTCTCGTTTCCAGGGCGATCCCGACGACCTGCTTGAACTCTTGATCATCATAGCAACGCTGGAACATCCTGTCCACGATGTTCTCCAGCCGGGGGTCAATGTCCTTGGGGTCATTGACATTCTCCATGTTGTGCACCCGTAGTTTGGTGTAGTGATCGATGCATTTAGCTGCAGGGGTGAAGAAAGGGACGGAAACAGGGTTAACTTCAGCCAAAACTTGAAGAATCTCTGTCAAATGTTCAAGATGCAGATTTAATGGTTGTGTCATCAGCCACACCTAATTGTAATGCAGGGCTGGAAATGGTTTGGTGAGGGCAAGGCCACTTTTTCATTGCAAAGGGCACTTTCCAGTGGAAAAACATAATGTCTATGGAAACATTTGAAGGGGGCACGAAGGCCAAGAACCAGGGCCACGAAGGCCATGGCTTGGTAATGGCCGTCATGTTCTAACCGCAGTCATAGTCCAAAAGTGTGGTTGTAGCCGTGTCCGAAACGGGCTTCCAGAGCTACGGCTATGTCTATTGTCTTGGTGTGTCCGCGTATTTCCAATGGTACATCTCTAAGTGCTGGTACTAGCATATCGTGGTTTGCCAACCAAAATCCCACATAATCTATATTGCTTGTCACTGGTACTCGACTGATATCTGCTTAGCGTGAGACACTTGCTTAGCAATTTCAACTCCTCCATGAAACTGGTACTCACATATCGTAGTGTCGACATACTCTGATGAGGAATTGACATCAAACAGCCTACCGGCGCCCAGAGCATAGGTCAGGGATTCCTCAAACGCTCCTAGATGATAATAAACCTGGACAAGATCACAGCAAAAGCAAACATGAAACATTGGCCATCTACGATCTTTTGTTTTACAAAAAACAAGCGGTAAAATTTGTCCATTCTCAAACAAATCTAAGTTCTCATAAAAAAACAGTTCAGTCAGGTTCCCTTGTGGTTATTTGATGATTATATTGATTAATAAGAAGCCACATCCTCTTTGAGTGATCCCCCATGTACTGTTTCTCAGGTTGCAGCATTGCTGCATGTATGAATGAAATGATCCTTGGGATATAGCAGCATGTGAGAGGTGCCATGGCTTCTGACTGCCAAACGAACAAAGATAATATACTATTTGGGACACCACCAGCATAGGGCTGGGTAGCTCAGTTGGTAAGAGCGCCGGTTCGGTATTCCGGAGGTCATTGGTTTGAATCTCACTCCAGTCAATTTTTCTTTGTTCACTGTTCAAATCAAAGTTCTGTTTTACCCAGTGGGCCAGTTTTTGACAAACCTGTTCAAGATCACTTCTTGATACGAGTCAGAAACTTGCTAGGTAAAATTTGACATATTTTTGGAGGATGAATTGTGCCATATCATTGCAAAACAAAGTTTGGACCGATGAAATGTTGGTATCAATACCTTTGAAGCGACCAAAGCGGCTAACTCTCTCTGTGGGAATGTGGTGTCCTCGTAAAACATCTCTCTGTAAGAAAAGAGAAAAAAAACAAATACAGAAAAAGTGTCGCACATTGCATGGACTTATTACTAAGGAGTGTCATGTGATACTGATTAAACCTGGGCTCGATTTCATGAAAGGCTAAGACAGATCGTAACATCAGAGCGTATCAATCTTAATTGCTAAGCAACGTGTGATGTCACAATGCTAGTTATTATAGAAACAGGAACAACTCATGTAAAAGATGAATCGTAAATCTTTGTGAAATCAACCACACCACTGACATCGCCAGAACACAAAAACTTTCATTCTTATTTATGTAGACCAATACTGAACATTGGGCTTCTGGGCTTAGGCAAAAAAAAAATCAGAACAGCACCATGCACATCTAAACAAGAACCCAACAGGTTAAAGATGTAGGGATGTAGCCTTTGTGGAATCTCACATTTTTTCCACCACGTCGGCGATCTCGGCCCAGAAGTCATCCACGAGATGATTCAGCTTCTCAAGGGCAAAAATCTAAAGGAAAAAAAATCAGAAAGGTTCCAAAGAGTTTACACCAAAGAGGAATATTCACATTTTGGTCTCAATCTTCAGGCATGCATCTTAAACTTCACCATTTAAGTGTTTTTCACTTTTCAATGGCATAAGAGTGAAGTGAAAAAAGAGCAAATCAGCTGATCCAAGGGAAATCATACAAAATGAGTAAGTGCATATTTTGCCGGCACCAGCATTCTTTCTGCAAACACTATTTTGCTGTTCCCTTAATACTCTGATCCTGGACAATTTTCATCATGCCACGTTGGCAGGAAAGCAACTCCGGTGAAATAACACCGACAGAACGAAGGCTGGCATGATGTAATTGAGAATTGGCCAATCAAAAGAATGATGGTGCTGGCAAAATATAAACTTCCTCAAAAATATAAATATTATTCATATGTTGTGCACAAGTCACAATGAAAATAATGTTTATCCAAACATTAAAATAACAGAGAATAAGCATTGAATAATAAAAACTGACACAAATTGGATCTAAAAGCAGTAACAAGTAAGGCAGGTGATGACGTTATTGACATACCTTAAGTTTGGCATCTGGCTCATCCAGGAGGGATATAACACCTCCTGAAAAATGAAAAATAAAATGTAAACATTTAGGGAAATTTGAAAACGAATTAAAAAAAGATTTATACGAGAGCTGTAGGATAACTGGGAAAATGAAAGAAAAATGTACACACTTGTTTAGTTGTTGTTTTATCATGTGATTGCTTTTGTTTAAATTTAAAAAATATCTTAATAAAGTTACTACCCCTGACTACAGCCCACACTTCATGCCTTTAAAACAAAATGTGCTTTGGAAAAGTACACTACAGTGACTAGCCTACACACAACTTAGGCCTAACCAGTCGTGAACAAGGTCTACTTACAGAATGTCAGGCAGATTTTACACTTTACAGATTCAATCATTTATTTGTTCCATTTGTGTTACGTTATTATCATGTTTTCTAAGGAAAAGAGTGTGCCGTCTGCAGAAATCTTTCAATCTTCCAGTTCTAAATGTGATATAATAAACCTAAAATCATAAATATGTTTAAGTTAAAAGGGACCGAGTCATTCTAGTAAAAAGAGAATAGGGCTGGGGCCTACAGTCACAGAGTTATCACAACAAAACACATGTATGTGCAATGCAACAATCAATGACTCAGCTGAAACAAGCACAAAAAGTCCTAACTTTACACCGACGTTTTTCATTTTCCCCACATTTGAACAACTTCAATATTCACGCAGAAACAAAATACATACCTGCTGATGTTAACTTCATTTTTTTGTAGTGTTTAACCTTTCAGGAAATGTAAAATTCGTAATTTTTCCTACAATTAATATTCCGGTCCGAACGCCGACTGCTTCAGAAAACAAAATGGTGGTCGTACTAACTATGGTCCAACAATAGAGGGCGCTAGACCAAAATAAGCACTTTTCGCAATTCGACCGTGCAGCGATTTCAAATTAATTTTTATGCGATTATAATTGACAATAAACTTGAAAGAAAAAGACTTCGGGGCAGGTGAAATAAAATATGTTACTAGACAGACACATATCACTCCATGTGGACATCTCTGTATTTAAAAAAGGTTTCATCAATTCAAAACTTTGACTTATGACAAACAATGATGATGGGCCGGGCCGGCTATACTGGCAAAGGCTACTTCTGCGGTACAGTAGGGCCTATTGGATAAAAGATGTGTTTAATTGCATGGACTGAATTGAAAATAATTTGGACGCAGTCATTTTTTTAAACATTTTTTTCTACCCTCGGTTTTCCTCTTCAAATTAGAGAATCTCCCGGAACCGCAGCCAAAAGCCTCTATTTTGATGCCCGTTATTTTAGAATGGATGATTCACGAAATGGAGCCTGAGCCGGAGCCTGAGTTTCGTAAACGCCAATAGTGAGCCACCATGAGTTTTCAACGCGTTGGCCAATTTGTCGACAAAACTGCGCATCTTTCCCACTGATCTGTGCATTCGTTTAGCTAACACGGGTTAGCCCTTACTGGGAATGGTCGTGGTATACTGCACAAAACAAGCGAGAGAATGGGGACGAGGTTGTCTGGTGTCGACCCGGGGGAGCTAAACGAATGCACCTATACAAACTGGATAGGTCGCGCTGCTCTGCAGGTGAAGCATCCGTGCGGCCATTTTGGGATATTCAATACATTGGCAGGCCCGTAGGCCGGCGTATACAGAGAATTGCTGCACTGCTTGCTGTGCAGTCATGCAGTGCAATGAGTATTGTGCTGAATATCCTAACATGGCCGCTGGTGACTTCACGGCTCGCCGTGTAATCACTGCCCCCGCGACCTATCCAGTTTGTATAGATCAGTGGGTGCATTCGTTTAGCTCACACGGGTCAGCCCTTACTGGGAATGGTCGTGCTATACTGCACAAAACAAGTGAGAGAATGGGGACGAGGTTGACTGGTGTCGACCCGGGGGAGCTAAACGAATGCACCCAGTGATCTTTCCACATGCGCAATTTTATTTATTGTCGACAAAATTAATTCCCCGCATTGTGATTGGCCAACGCATTGCAAACTCATGGTGGCGCATATTATTGTGAATCGCCCATAAACATGTATAGTGATATAGCAACATGCAACTTGGTATAACAAGAAGGTAGCATTTAGTATAAAAACAGTCCAGAGACAATACTTTTGTGTAAAATGTGCTCCATCTCGGAACTTTACTGTTCTTCACACCCAGCAATAAACTTTAACGTCGTAAATTTAACACCTTTTTCTTCTTAATTTTCTTCGTTTTATATTATAAAAAGTAACAACAACAAAAAAGTAAACATTACTATATACATACAGTTGTGTAGAATAGGTTTAATACGTGATGTCAATGTCGCTGGCTGGCTAAATGAAGATTTTTTGTCTTAAAAGCTGACATAATTATTTCAATAAGCTTCTTTTAAACTTAGTTCGGCATCTTGCCTAGAAGTGCAGTGATTGAGCATGGCCTATATTCGTAAAGTGTACACAAAGTTGCAAATGATTTTGTTTTGCTTCAAAGTTCCTTTAAAAATGTGATAATATTAGATGGCGAAAACAAACCGAGAATTGTTTAGTGGGGGATTTATTATGTGACCTGGCTGGAAAAATAAAAGGAAAAGTCGCAGCAAACATGGAAGAAACTGAAGTGATGCTACAATTGGAATGAGCCTGAAAAGATCTTTCCAACGATATATGCGACACTAAGGTGCTATCTTCCTCTGTCTGTTGAAACTTGGGTCCAATTTCATAGAGCTGCTTAAGCACAAAATTTGCTTAAGCATGAAAAAGTCTTCCTTGATGAAACAGGGTTGGCAATCAAATTTTCATGGGATGTTTACTGCTTTTGACTTGTATTTGGCCATTGTTGGCTGAGCATAACATTCACAAGGAGTTTTGGCTGGCATACTGATTTCATTGACCAAGGTTTTTGGTGCTTAAGCAAGTTTTGGTGATTAAGCAGTTCTATGAAATTGGCCCCAGGCCGATTGCGCGACCAATGCTTACATGCCATCACGATGACGTATAGTGGGTATGTTTACGTCTCATTTGGCACATAACAGAGCAGCGGTGGAAATGTGAAAAGAAGAATGTGGACGATGCAATAGTCTTCTTTGCTCGTTTCCACTGCTGTTCTGCACCAAATGAGATGACAAAATACCCACTATGAGCCATGTGATGGCATGTAAAACATTGGTCACGCAATCGGTCTTTCAAAAAAATTTAAACGGAACCAAAAACGACCATGTGGTGGTCATTGCAATGCGAGACAAGACCTCACGACTTTCCACTCATCTTGTTAAGGTATGCAGGTCACAAAATCTCGGAACTCGATCCCTCCACAGCCTTTGTTCTTCCAACATAACATTAATTTTATAGAATTTAATGGATATAAATGCGAAATTTTATGGAATACGGTGAATAATAACAATAACAACAACTAGGATGTGACTTTTGAGTCAATGAATACAATAGCCATCACTCCTGTTATTAAGTAAGCAAAAACAATCTTGTTATTAAGTAAACAAAAACAATCTTGTTTTCCTAGCTGACGATCTACCCTTCAACCAAACCGATCAACCAAACTTTCGGGTCAGGAAGATCCAACCCATTCCTAAAACAAAAATGATTTTGTTTCCAAAATGCGGTTGCAAAATTTTGAAACATTTCACAGAAATGCTTAAAGGGAAATGAATAATTATAGCAAAATAAACTATTATTTTGTTAAGTTTTGGACATTCACTGGTTGCCGGCCACTGTCTTTTCACGAAATAACGTAAACGAGAGTATAGTACTGAAGAGTTATTTCGGGAACCAGCGATATCGTGACCTTTAACCTTCGTAGGTAGTCATTCACGGGATGCTGGTATTTCTAAGAATCTGCATGGAGACTGATTAAATATGCAAAATTTTCATTCAAAAACGGCGTTCTGCAGTCTCATCTTTCCCTCCAAAACATAAACACCAATATTTCAAGCACGAACCTTTGGAATCGGTATTCCAAATAATCAATACAAATTCTTAATGAAAGCACCATAGGCATTATGCATTGTAATCACTATTAATCCGTTCATCAAAATGGACAGACGGCAAAAACATCAACCAGTCAAGTTCCCTGACGGATATGAGACAACGCAATACGAAGCCAGTCCACACATCACGGGTACCATGCTTTATCCGTAAGAGCCTCGTCATGATTTCCGTACACACTGTTGGAGAAAACACGTAATCATAATCCAAGATGGCGGCTCACACCATGGAAACGCAGACGATTTCAAAAGTTCCACGTCACATTATTCAGCTTATCATTAATTGCGGTAAAGAAAAAAGTTTCGAATGAAGCAAATCTTACAGCATTCCAATTTTGCAAAAAGCAGCAAGTTTAACATCTTGGCTGGAGTTTTAAGGCCCATTTTCTGCATTGAGAAGAATATAATTATTCCGGTAGTACTTTTGCAACTGGTAATCCTCAGCAATATCACGTTGACACCAATGTCCCATTGCGGTGCGGTATCCTCGCTTCTCGTGGTATCAAATCCACTTCATCAGCATGCGATCATATTCCACAACTTAAAAAGTTATGTACGTACATCTAAAAAATGCATCAAGAAATTGCCGTAGTAGTACTTCTGCAAAACAGTCTGTGAAACCTCTGCAACTGAGATCACGAAAAAATAAACGTCTTTTTTGGGCGGTAAAATGCATATCGTGTGTTTTTGTGTCCAGTATAGGGGAACTTGTGCTCTGTCCTTATACATATTCTTCATCGATGTTGAGAATAGTTCTGAGTTCGCTGGTGAGCTCCAGTATCTCTACGACGTAGTACCCTGACGTATTGTCTAGCAAACACTGCGACTTATCAGGCGGGGTGCAGTTCAGCTGCGAGCCCTTGATGGCTACGGTGAATTCATCGTGCGTCATTGTGGCGCAGCGCAAATGTCGGTTTCCCGCCAAAAACTCCGACCGCGTGGTCTCCAGCTGATTGATGATGTCATCAAGCAACAGCCAATTACGCACCCTGCATATCATGAGGAAAACAATTCAAATGGTTGGTAATTCGTAACGTTGTGTACACCTCAAACAAAAGGAATAAAACACAATTGAGAAATAATTATGATTTCACCCATTAGGCCCAATTTTTTTTAATTTTGAAGCAAATTAATTGCTAGTCTATCATTTGTAATTCTTCAGGTTTCTAGGTATACACAGCCTAGAAACGAAATCAGGCAACCAGTCACTCTCCTGAGGACGAACAGAGCACTCTGTTCGGAACGTCGAGATAATACCAACGGTTCTTCTCAGAACCACACACTCTCACAGAAGAGATTATATGGTGTCACCTCAAACCTACCTTATTTTAACCTTGTTTACTTATCAACCAAACGGCTGATGCACAACTCGACCGACTAACCAATACAAAATAGTCGCACGACAGACCGACAAATAAAGAAACAGCAAAAGAAACACTTTTAAAAATACCCTTTTCAGCAACCTATTCACCAGGTACTACATATTGGCCTGAAAAAAAAACACCCCAAAACTTTGAACTCCTTGATATAACTAGAAGATTGTAGGCCTACGTACCTTTTGTCTTTTGGAAGTCTGATGTTGTAGCTGTTCAGTAGCGGCGTCTCGCTGAGTTCCACGAGAAATTCACCCGTGTGATCGATCTTTTCCTCCGGGATGTCTTGGAAGATGTCAGCCACGGGCAAGTCATTGCCATCTACGAGAAAGACAAACAGGTACCACGTCAAGACAACTTCCAAACCGAATTACCAATCAATGCATGGACTTGCTTCATTGTATACATTTCAATCGTGATTTACTCTATGTTCCGGTTAATAGGGAGCCATGTTTGTAGGGAAGGGGAGAAAGGACGTCTGAAGAAACAGTGGATTGGTCACATCAAAGAGTGGACAGGAATGAGCTTAGTGCAGGCCAAGCGTCTAGCTCAAAACAGAGCTGCTTGGAAGAAACAGTGGATTGGTCACATCAAAGAGTGGACAGGAATGAGCTTAGTGCAGGCCAAGCGTCTAGCTCAAAACAGAGCTGCTTGGAAGAAACAGTGAATTGATAACATCAAAGAGTGGACAGGAATGAGCTTAGTGCAGGCCAAGCGTCTAGCTCAAAACAGAGCTGCTTGGAAGAAACAGTGGATTGATAACATCAAAGAGTGGACAGGAATGAGCTTAGTGCAGGCCAAGCGTCTAGCTCAAAACAGAGCTGCTTGGAAGAAACAGTGGATTGATAACATCAAAGAGTGGACAGGAATGAGCTTAGTGCAGGCCAAGCGTCTAGCTCAAAACAGAGCTGCTTGGAAGAAACAGTGGATTGATAACATCAAAGAGTGGACAGGAATGAGCTTAGTCCAAGCCAAGCGTCTAGCTCAAAACAGAGCTGCTTGGAAGAAACAGTGGATTGATAACATCAAAGAGTGGACAGGAATGAGCTTAGTGCAAGCCAAGCGTCTAGCTCAAAACAGAGCTGCTTGGAAGAAACAGTGGATTGATAACATCAAAGAGTGGACAGGAATGAGCTTAGTCCAAGCCAGGCGTCTAGCTCAAAACAGAGCCGCTTGGAAGAAACAGTGGATTGTTAACATCAAAGAGTGGACAGGAATGAGCTTAGTCCAAGCCAGGCGTCTAGCTCAAAACAGAGCCGCTTGGAAGAAACAGTGAATTGATAACATCAAAGAGTGGACAGGAATGAGCTTAGTCCAAGCCAAGCGTCTAGCTCAAAACAGAGCTGCTTGGAAGAAACAGTGGATTGATAACATCAAAGAGTGGACAAGAATGAGCTTAGTGCAGGCCAAGCGTCTAGCTCAAAACAGAGCTGCTTGGAAGAAACAGTGAATTGATAACATCAAAGAGTGAACAGGATTGATTTTAGTGCAAGCCAAGCATCTACCTCAAAACAGAGCTGCTTGGAAGAAACAGTGGATTGATAACATCAAAGAGTGGACAGGAATGAGCTTATAGTCCAAGCCAAGCGTCTAGCTCAAAACAGAGCTGCTTGGAAGAAACAGAGGATTGATAACATCAAAGAGTGGACTCACCGAAGGAATGCGTGCCGGCAAGGTGCCAGCATAGATCCAGGTTGCTCTGGTACGGATCATCGTCGTCGCGTTCCCAGTTCCCGTTCACGTCATTCAGGTATCCTGATGCCAAAAAAACAAAGACAGAAAAGTTGTTGTTTTGCTGATGGGTTGATCGGGATGGAAAACTTTGAAAGAAAAAAGTGGCAAATACCACTGGTGCTTTCTCAGTGTCACTCTCCTGAGGATGGAGATAGCACACTGTTCGGAACTTCGAGATATACCAATGGTTCTTCTCAGAACCATACACTCTCTCAGAAGAGATTGTCACCGCAAACCTGCCTTCTTTTAGTACTTCCAGCATAGCTTCAAGTCTTATTTTTCTCAATGTTGGTAAGAATACTACAAGCCGAGGTTATTTTCGGCCTACGTCTGGTCAGCTGACAGCCTGCATGTAACATTTACGGTAATCCTTTAGACTTGTCAGAATTTGGTCATTAAATGACCTCTTACTTTAAGATGGCCAGGCCCAACCAACATACACGATGGCAGTCCAAAGCACAAACGGCCTAGGCCTAGGCATATAGCTTACTCACCGATGATGAAAGTTTTCATGGCCGTTGTCCGGGCTAACGTGATGGTCGATCTTCCGGAGTAAGTGGCAATCAGCGGGTCAGCACCGTACATCAGAAGGAGACGAACCAGGGCCAACCAGTTGTTATCCACGGCGTCGTGAATGGGCCTGAGACGGTCGAAAAAAGAAAAACCCCGATAAAATGGCCGGTGCAAATCAAAAAGTGCGGTGATGACAATGTCATACCACAAACATGGCCGATTTTCTTTTCCATTTCTGACATTAAGTGGAATAGATTTTTAAAATATCATTGTTTGTGCTAAAAAATATTGTATATAGAAAACGGAGGTATTTAAGGCACATAATTTAGCACACTTTACGCGACGAAAAGCCTTCCTTACGTCATCACATGCAGAACGCCAGGCAGTTTACTGTGGTGCGAGCATATACTAGTTCTGTAAGTGACGTCACTTGCTTTTGTTGCTTGGATTGGTTCCAAGAGGGACTTTAACTCTATGGTTTTTTTTACATCAATCAATCAATTAATCAATCAATCGAACAAACTATCTGAAGCGCCCTCAATGATGTACGAACAGAATGGTATACCTTTGGACTCATAATGCGTACTGCGTACTTACCGCGTGCCGTCAGACGCGCTGGCATTGACGTCAGCCCCATGCTGCAAAAGATGAAGGGCGACCCTGAGACGCCCGTGGACGCAGCATTCATGTAAGGGCGTGTACCCAGCATTGTCCTTGGCATTAATGTTCACTACATCATAATCTATGCAGTAGATGGCCACATCCTGCATGAAGGAAACATTAACATATCGATTGATATTATCGATTAGTGTATTGATTATTGATCAGTATATATTGATCAGGATATCAATTCATATCAATTGAAACATTAATCGGAAAAAAATGATCGATTTTGGCACAAGTTAGTTGATATGGATACATTCATTTTGTTTACCGGTATTATCGGAAATAATTGATAAATCGATTCTATATCGATTTATTGATTAATGAAAACTCGATAACTTGTCTCCTCAATCAATCGATATCGACAAATCAATCAATTACCTAATAGACCGACAATTACTTGACTCCTGATCGATTAAATAGCTAGTAGATCAATTAGCTGATAAATCGATCGCCATCGATTAGATAAATATCTGATTAATCAATCAATTTAATAATCGTCATAACGAAGTGGAAATGGAATCATCATATCCAGCTTTTCAAATTGATTAAAATATTAGGATCATTAATTTATATGGGCAGAGCAATATTGGCAAAAGGGAAATTTCAGTTCGGATTCGATTTGATAGATTTTGATAAATCAATCTCCAAAGGTTACGAAATTCAAATCAAAATAACAAACATAGATTACATCAATAGACCCAACAGGGACATCGCAAATGCAACGGAAGTCGTCTTTAAAGGTAATATCATACTTCGGTTTTTATCAAAGAAATAAAGATTCATGGGCTAAATATAAGACAGATACAGTTATAGTCATCATTCTGTGGAAATTTCAGTCCCATACGATGCCCGCTTTTTGAGATAACTTAAAACAGCTACAGCATTCCTTAAGTCTTTTCTCTTTTATTTTTGATCTTTTAAAAGATCAAAAAGATTTTTGGTCGTTGTTTTACTAATTTCTGGATAGTACACCATTTCAGGCGGAAACATTTTAAAGGTAATATGTTTCTACCACCACCATCTTCATACCTGTAGGTTATAGGTAAATCAGTGACTTGTGTATTGGTTTCTTACCAAAGTATGATACTACCTTTAATAATAGCACGAGAAAAACAATTATAGGAAAAGAAATCATCATGTATGTAGTAATACTTTGGGAGTATGGAACATGTTTAAATGCATGATCTATGAAGATAAAAAAACCATCATAGTAAAACCGCACCGTGATAACGTCATATATTATTACAATAATTGGCTATATACAACAGGACCGGGAGGAATTCTAACGAGGCTGTTAAATTTTATTGATCGGTGGTAATTCTGTTTGGGTAAAATGTTAATATCTTTTGTTGGAGCCAGACAGCCCGAGGTTCAACGGGGAACGCTGCCGTATAATCATCATTATCCTATACCGTCAAACGGTGACTTGCGACGGGGCACAGAACACGCCTGACACGGTAAAAGGTACGGTATTAAAATCTGCCGCATTATACTGTACAACCCAACTATCCACCCACACGGTCAATTATCGTCCATTTAGTCCTGGCTGTCTCCAAATATGGTCACATTCGACGCTAGGGAGTGAATTATTATTATGCTGACGGCTGGGACTGACTGCACGCAGGCAACGGTCGTCGGGTTTCGGCAGGCCACACCTGTGCAGCTATGGCTATACACCATCCGGCGCGGTTCCCACACACGAGCCGCCAAGTATCGTGTGGTTTATATTTGGACGATTTTTATATTAGAATCAGAAATTGCATGTGACATAACCACATCACAAGGCGCAAGAACAAAAACCGCAACATTATGCCGATGAAATTTACAGCTATCATCGCCCCTCGTACGATAGGGCCCACTACGTCTCGGTAACTATTTTGCATTTTCGGCCGACACAAAATGCAGAGCAAAAACATATAAACCAATGAAATCAAACCATAAAATGGACGGGCTACTTCTAAACTGAAATGGCCGCGGATGAACATCTTTCTTCACACACTGCGGAGTGATATTTACTCCTCCGTCTCTTGTATATAACCAGACATGGTTTCTCGAGATTTTAATGGCAGTTATAACAAGTCAACACAATCCTGTTTTCCTCTCTATAGTCTCGATTTTGTGTCTTCTATTAAGTAGGTCGAGCTAATGACTTCCGCATCGTCCTCCTACTTAATGTGTGCGATGTTTACTCACGGTCTGGGAACACACGTCACGACATGCAATAATAGGACATTATTAACATAGTCCTTGATACTAATGGGGGTGTGGGCAGTGGGCCTTATAATGACTGTTTTCCTCAGTATACAAAGTCAGTTCTATAATCATCATTCCTTATACGGATGGAGAACCGAATAATTGATGAGAAAGATGACGAACATCATTGTTTACAGTTTCGATCTGAAAAGCTTGTGATTTCTATAGATCACATCCAAAGCAATATTTCTGGGAAAGGTCTTCCGAAATTGTGTTATATTCGGGGGAAATGCATTAAATATTTTAACAAATATATCACCAAATGAGTTGATTTGAATCTCGAATCTCGACTTTGTGTGACACAAATTATTATTAAAGTCGCACACAACACGTTTTCGAATACGTTTTGATAAACAGGTTATAGTGTTCTGATCCGTAATATTTGAAAACTAGACGATTTGGGATTTTTGAATGTATTCAATTTGCGCCATTGGAGCTGGGGTCGATTTCAAGAAGCCCTGCGATCGATCGTAACTCGAGTTACGAAGGATAACCCATCGCAGGGGACCTATCCCACGTAGAGCTTCAATGCATCAAAAGTCCTACGATTGATAGTAAGTTACGAAGAGTTTGGTGAAATCGACCCCTCGTTACCTATTTGCAATACGTATAGCTTATTAAAATGTTATCATTGGAGTTGCAGGTTCGAATCCCGCCCCAGTTAATGTTTTCTTTGTTCACATTTTAATCCAGTCAGTTTCTCTTGTGGTTTATTTAGACCTGGTTTATGGCAAACTGTGACCAGAGTGAGACATGAATGTATCAAGTGTGTTGCTTGACGGTTTGATTAAATAATTGGTTCGCCTAATACAAACTGGCAAATCATTTAATTTTATTCACAAAGACAGGGAGATGCCATGACACGCTCTATAAATACAGAGCTTTCTCTAGTCTGGTTCCCTGCCCAAAGATTCCCTGACGACTCTTTTTAAACTCCTAGATTTTACGGACAATAGTCGGGAGCTTCTTGGGTTTGGGAACTAGACTAAGCTTTCTCTTCCCCAAATCCCAAACTCAGAACATCCAACATTTCAAAACAATCCACTTTTCTTTCATTCCTTTCGTTTGGTATTTTTATCTGTTTAATTAAAAAACAATAACTTGCATGTTCTTGTTCTCTTGTCATTTATATTAAGCCTTCGATAAAGATCCTGCTAGGATCAAAACGCGCCAAGCCCTCCTAACTCCAAGCTTATAACAACAAACCCCAATAACAACAACAGAGCCCAAAACACAACAAGGATATTTGAGAAGAGGAAATTTAGCACTTTACAACGTTTACATTTCCTTCTTTTTGGCCTCGTGTCCGTGTGTGAATCCGGTTCAGCAGTGTATAAGCATGGAGCTATAAAACAGTCTGTTTTATAGCTCCATGGTATAAGCAAAGATATTACCCTTCGGGTACCCTCACGATAAGGAAGTAAGTAATCGTATATTGACATGAAATATTATCACTAGTATTAAGACACAGCTAGAATAATGTATGGAGTTTTATTTTTATTTCCCTGTTCTGCCATAAAGGGAGATTCGTGAGTTGGTGATAAATACGAGTCTGGGATTACAATCGATGTTGCATCATGTTTTTATAACAGCTGTCATGTTACAGAACACCTGGCGAAATTACCACTTATTTCCGTCACCACAACATTTTTTTAACCGACAACACACGACGGTAATACCCAGTGGCGTCACCAGACTTTTGAGTCTTGGGGGGCACAAGGGGGGCACTAGCAATTGTTGGGGGGCCACTACAATAATATATATTATATTTTTTTCACCAACCAAAATCTCAAATGGGGGGGGGGGGGGGGGGGGTACGAGGTTTTCCAGGGGGGCACGTGCCCCCCTGGCCCCCCCCCCCCCCCCCCCTTGGCGACGCCACTGGTAATACCTCGGATTCTCAATTTTACAGTGGTTCGTGGGTTCGAATCTCACCACTCCGTCTTCACACAGAATAGGGGCCAATTTCATAAAACTGTTAAGCGCAAAAAAATTGCTAAGCATGATATTTCTGTCTTTATAAAAACAGGGTAAATATAAACAACCACGTGTTGTGTATCACTTGTGATTGTTCTTTGGCTGTTGTTCGCTGACCATGAATATCAAATGGAATTTTCAATGGTGGTTTGTTTTATTGGGCGAGACATTTTTGTGCTAAGCAAGTTTTTGTTCTTAACAGTTTTTATGAAAATGGCCCCAGACAAAGAACCCAAAGCAATTACGCTTTAACGGACCACGAAATATCCTCAAACCCCTGGGTTTTGCGTATTCAAATAGGGAAAGCGCGGGCTAAAAAAAATACAAATTAGAACGGACATAATATTTTGAGCTTGAACAACGAGCGGTAATTTGATTGGTAATTGAAGGCGACGCGCACGTACTGTTCAGGCGGCGCGTGGGTGACACGCAGATGGCGAATGCGCCAGCCAATCACACGGTGTTATTTTAGCACTTGTTTGTATTGGTTTCGTTTTACAATCGTCCCTAGCAGTTTGAAGGCTGGCGCCTGAGGCCAATTTCAACTTGCTAAGCATAAAATTTCTGTTTTAATAATAAGAACAGGATTAACAACCAAAATGTCCATTTATAATGTATCACTTGTGATTGTCCTTTGGGTGTTGTTCGCTGACCATGAATATCAACTGGAATTTTCAATGGTGGTTTGTTTAATAATGTGCAAGACATTTTTGTGCTAAGCAAATATTTGTTTGTGCTTAGCAGCTCCATGAAATTGGCCCGTGGGTGGAGAAATAGCGGTTAATATATTATTAAGGGGGATGAAACACGACCATAATGAAGTATACAAATAAATATCTTGTCTGTCTGCACGATCTACTTACGTCATACGCCAATCTGGCTGCTCTGTGAAGAAGCGTCTCTCCTAGTTTCTTATTCACCATTAGTCGCTTCATCCCTGTCAAACAACAAAAACAACCAGAGATTGATCGTCCGAGACTGTGACTTATAACTGAGAAGGCGTGAAGAATTTAGATGGAAGCGTGATAATGAAACCAAACGCTGCTTAGAGGATCTATTTTCTCTCGGCGGAAGATTTTTTTTATAATTTATTTTATAGACCATTCTTCCGTTTACAAACATTGACCGGTGGTTAGCAAAATGCCAAATGTTGCAAATCCTATCATCTTCTTGACAGACGCCGTGACATAAATTCAACATTTTTTGCAAACTTTCCATAGCTGTACAAAGTACATAGTACCATCATTGCTTGTGTTGTTTCCATTACATTCAGCAATATCTTTCAATCGTTGGGTATACAAATTGGGTACAATTGTGTTGACGGCTCGCCACAGTTTCCGCCATTGGCAAAAACTCGGGCTGAGCCTGTGACGTTGCAAAAGAAAGGTCTATAGCCATGTGAATTTAGTCTGGGGAAGTGATATTTTGAATGCTCGAGTGAAATTAAACAAGTCAGTTTACTAGACATTATTCAAATCAAGCACACAAAAAATGGTGTTATTGGTTTCCTATAGGTGATCAGAGGTGAATTAAAAAAAAGGTTTCGCTTTTGGAAGACCGGGCTGTTTGCATCATGCGATCGTGACAAACTACAGCACCACCGGGACTCAAACACACTCTGGTACGTACCGATCGGTGGGCGAGGCCGGACCGTCTTGACTTGGCTGGGCTCCGACGGGGTTGGCGGAGACGGCGCGCTCATCTGAGATTCATCCAGCACCTAGTGGAAGCAAAATACTTCCTTAAATATCAAGACATCTCAACCAAATTGATATTAAAACATCAAACAATGTTTAATACTAAAAGACGATTTTACATTTTAGTCAATAACAAATTACTTTTTATTTCAGAAGTTTGGCGCCCTTAAATAAATCCTAAGGTTTTATAAAAAACAAACATTTTTCTTCTGGTCGACAAAGAAGGAGGTGACTGAAAACCATCTTTGATGAAAACTAACAAAGATTTGTTTTGTTTACCTCAGTTTTTACCAAAAGTTCTTCTCCTTGTCGACTATCGGTGTCCGTGGTGTTGTCCGTTGGTCCAAGATGCTTGGTCTTAAACTTCCTTTTCCCTCCAGGTTTCGGTGCTTCGCTCTCCGTGACGGGAGGGGCGTCAGCCTTCCCCTCCCTTCCCGTGTCCTTTCGGTGAAGCTCGTAGGCTGAGGAGGTCATCAGCTTAATCTTGGTCAGGTTCTTCGGGTCGATGACGACGTGAAGAGGCGAGTCCAACCCGGGTGATGTTGCGGACTCACTCGCTTCGACGGAAGGAGGGTTCCTTTGGGCGCCGTCGGTCCCAGGTGATTGGGAAGGAGGGCAAGCGGCGTCCTCCCTGGGCGAGGTCGGTTCTTTCTTCACGTCCACCACGCTCGCATCGGAGGTCGCAGTCGGCGTCTTGGGGACGTCCTCAGCTCCTTTAATACGGCGTCTGCCTGGCGTGAGCTTGCTCCTGGTGGAGGTCATATCCTCCTCGCCGCTGGTGGAGCCGCTGAGAGATCGCTTCTGCCTCTTCCTCTCCAGGTACTTCCGTTCCTCTTTCTCGATCTCCATCTCGTAGCGGGCGTTTTTGTGGTAAGCCTTCCTCTCTCGCGCGCTCGACCCTGAAGTCCAAGAACCACATTGTGAATATCACTATGAAACTGCTTCAGTATTAAAAACTCGTCAAATATAACTCTTTGATAACACTTGAAGGTACTAAAAAATAAGTTAGGTTTGCGGTGACTTTGTGTAATCTCTTCTGTGAGAGTGTGATGGTTCATCAGAAGATCCGATGGTTTGATCTCTCGACGTTCCGAACCCTCCTGAAGATGAACCGAGCAATCAGTTCGGAACGTTGAGAGATCAAACCGTCGGTTCTTCTCATAACCACACACTCTCACAGCAGAGATGGTGTCACCGCAAACCTACCTTATCTTAAAACTCTTTGATTGTCCCTAAGCAATGTTTGTTCTGGAATCAAAAAGGCAGATCTTACTGGTGGCAAGGGAATGTCTGGTTCTCTCTTCCAGAACCATGGGCACGAAGTCCTGGAAGGAAGTCCGCCGATCGGACTGGCAGCTGAGGAAATGCGTCCCCCGAGAGATACCCCGGTGACTTCTGGCAGCTCCTCGAAATACCTTGGCATCTTCTAGAAGAAAAGAAGAAACCAAACCCTTTCCTAGTTAGGCAACAGTTTTCACCGTCTTGTCCCCATAGTCTTAATATTAGAATGCATTCTTTCCTAAATGTATCCGTTCTTTGACATGAGGAATATTTTGCGAATAAAATGTTCAAAACCATTCACTATTCTCGTCACTGACATTTTGCATTTCGTCTGCTAAAAGCTCTAACTGATTCTGGCTAATTAAGGACGATACAATATGAAAAGGGATTGGCTTTTACTTCAAACAAGTAGATTTTATTCAACGACTTCCCCACAATGAAATATTTTTTAATTAAACTAAAAATAGTACCTTGACTCCTTAAAGGGAACCTCCTACTGTTTAGGAACTTGCGACCACGCCCTCTCCCTCCCCTCCGGAAGAGTTGCGAGTGTTTGCCGAGGAGTAGACGGGGCAGCTTCTTGAGGTGTGGCTGTGGGTGTGGCTGGGGGTTTGTCTGGGTGTCGATGGGCGTGACTCTTTCCTTCTTCTCCATTTCATTGAAACGCTTCATGGCCCGCTGAAAGACAAGAAAACAGTGGGATGGGTCTAGTCTTAGTCTATTTGTCTGTTTGCTTGTTTGTTATCTTTTGAAAATGAAAATGAAATGTTTGTTTGTTTGCTTTTTGCTGTGAAATTATGTTTCCTGAAACGTTTTAGCGTAAACTTCCGTAAAGGCCATATTGTTCTTTGAACAGGTCCTTGAATGGTTTCATTAATTTTACAAAAGAATCTTTCATGAAGTAATTTGTGAGTCATGAAGTTTGGAAGTTGATGGACTTTCCTAAAAGAGAAATTGTCTTGAATTATTGGTCTCACCTGCAAGGCACGTTCCTCCCTGTCTAGAAGAGATGGGTCGGTCAGTAGGTCTACGTTCTGTTTCCTCTTTGGTATCTCGGCGACAAAGCTTGACGTATTCTCCAACCGGCTGATCTCCAGTGACCGTTTTCTTGCGGCGCTCTTCGAGGGCGTGCTCCGTCCACTGGAAGGGCTAGCGGTGGAGCAGATGCTAGCTGCAATGGATGCTGGAGAGACGGCGGAAGGGATCGGGGTGTGGACGCTCATGGCGGCCAGAAGCTTCTTCCGAGGGTCGTGGGAGAGGGTCTTCTCGGTTGGAGAGTATCTGAGGTGATGAGGCAGTGATAACGTGGATGACGCCATGGGGAGTGTGCCTTGAGCGGTGCACAGGAAAAGAGGCTGACTGACGTCTCCGGCTGATGTGGCGCGGCGAAGGATCTCCTTGATCGGGCTGTCTGCGGGGAAAGACGGTGATGAGTTCGCAGACGGGAGGGTGCTTGGATATTCCACGTTCTTGCCGTTGACTGCTAAGAATGTCGTGTGCTCTGAAGAGCTGTTTGGGGAGCAGCTGTTGACAGATGGCGACACTGATGGTGCTAATAATGGCGAAGCCTGGACCTTAACGAGCTTCGGCGGTTGGTCTTTCTGGTCCGATGCGTCCCGGGAAGTCCTTCCTGACAGCTGCGATCCTCGATCTAGCGTAGCGTCTTTGGAGTTTTGTTGAGTTTGCTCGGTGTGAGGTTGGAAACTGGGGAGAATGGGCAACTGGGCGGCAAACACCGCATCGATCGCCTCGCTCACTGAAACTGTCTTCTCCTCACCAAAGTCAGAGAAAATGCTGTACCCTAAACCGCCAGCAAAGCCGCTCTTCGCGTATGTCCTCTCATCGGGCTTCTTGGGAGCACCTAGCCCACCGCTGCCACAAAGCTTGGTAACGACGCTCGGGCGTCCATCAGGAGACGGTGATGGCGCAGGAGATGTTGTCAAATCGATCACATCTCCCTGATCGGGCTCGGCACTTTCGGCGGTCTTGGCAGCACCATTCTTGGCGTCGTACCACTGGCGCTGCAACATTAGCTGCGCGAAGATATTCCTGTCGTCCTCATTTACAGTCGCGGGCTTTCTCTCTTTCACCTTGTTGGCCTGCTGAGATTTGAGCTTATCCATACTGGCTTTCAGACCGTACAGGTGCGTGTGTCGCTTCCGAGGTTTGTCCCTGATTTCAGCAGGTGTCCTGCATAGTTCAGTGTAACGCCGGTAAGCATCCCGCTGTTCCACGGCAGCCTCTCTGAGACGGATCTTCTCCCTCTTGTTCTTGTCGAAGGCAGCTGCGGCGTCCAGGAAGTAGGTATCAATCTGCCTCTGGAGAGCATTCTCAACCCTCGTCCTCTCCACTCGGCGATCTCCCCTCTCGGAGTCTGTATGATGACCGAGAGCACGATGGAACTGATCGGGTCGCTCGGGGCTCTCCTGGAGGTGAGGAGGTGATTCCTCCCGGGCTGCCCGGGGCAGCTTTTGTCCGTTTTGGAAGGTTTCGACGTCCGCTTTCCTCGGGTACAGTGGCAGCGCCAAGGCGCTGTTGTAGAACAGAGGCGATGATGTCGTCGGTGTTTCGATGTTTGACGAAATGTGGGAGAGGTTCGTGACAGAGTCCGTTGTGAAACCAGGAGAGTAGACGCTCTGTGGTGTCAGGACGGGCATCGTGGGGGACTCATTCCCTGACGAATTGGATTTCTTGGGCGACGAACTCGCCTCGCTCGTAAGACACTTCGTGATGCTTGCCACATTGCTGACCTGTCGCACTAAGGGTACGGGGTTGGCCTGCCCGCTGTAAACACCGCCGAGGTGGCTGACGAAGGCCCGATCGTCCGGGATGTCCACTCTCAAAGGTCGCGCTAATTTGTCTGTCATCAGGACCTTGTTGTTATTGTTGTTGGCGACTTTATGCCCCATGGCGGTAGGAGTGTGGTCTGGTTCGTCCAAAGGCTTCAAAAGTTCGTTCATTTTGGCCCCCGCGGCTATGGAAGATGCCACCAGCTTCAGCGGTGACACCGCGCGAGCGTGGAGGTGCGCGCGACCCGGAGTGGATGTCACGGACGCCATGCTTCTACGGAGCGTGTTACCTGCGGACGTCGAGGCAAGAGTCGGAGGGCTGATGTTACGGTACCTTCTCCGGGTGTGGTAGTGAGCCCTGCGCAGGTGTGGGCTGGTGATTGTGGAGACCGGCGGGGGAGCGTGTTTGATCAGAACGCCGTGTGAACGTGGCACTATGGCTGGCACTGCCACACCGTACATCGAGGAGGAGGCTTCGTGACCGGGGATCACATGCCCAGACAGCCGGTGAATTGGGACTTCGTGGGACGGTAGACCGTTTACTGGTACGGCGCCAGCTCCCCGTGTTATCACCCCGGGGTGAGCCGGTACCCCCGCGCGGCTGGGCAGCCCCGGGGTCCCGTTTGTTCCTGCCGGTGGGCGTAATAATTCCTCGTCTGGCGTTGGTACGTGGTGGTGGTGATGGTGGTGATGTATGTGGTGAAACACGCCTCCAGTCTTTGTGGCACCGCGGGGTCGCGTTTGCGCCGCGACTTGCTTGGATGGCACCGCGTGGTCGCCGGTAGCAGCCTTGGGTCCGATGGAGCGAACGTCCGTGATTCGGATCTGCGAATCCTGGCCCTGGTTCATCAAGGCAACGGCGTGGCTACGTTCTCGCTCGTAGGCCAGCAGGGCAGCCCTGCTCGCCTCCTGAAAACTCTTCAAATTCATCGAAGTTGGGACAATGGAAGACGGCGCGACTTTCAGGCGTTCCTTTGCCTGCGTCAGCGTGGTGTCCTGAGCCGCACGTTTCAGAGGGATGCCCGATGCCGACTGCGCCACAACCGGCGCTGGTCGTTTCAGTGCATTGCGGACTGCCTGGATGTGGGGACCAACACTGGTGGGCACCAGCGGGTGCTGCTGACCAATCGTTCTGGGCGCATCCTTGGGCTGGGGCAGCAGCGAATGCTGGTGGCGCTGCACGGTTTGCTGACTTGCGTGGACGGCGTTGCCGTGTCGACCGGGTTTGATGTAACTCATCATCGGAGGCGGTCTGTACATGGTCTGCACTGACGTCACCTGCGACGCCATCTCGAGCACGGCGCTGCTGCTACTGCGCACCATCTCGGCGGGGCCGGCGATCATCCGTCTCGGGTCCGCAATAGACTGCGCCACTCTGATTGGCGCGTTGCCGATTCTATCCGGCTTCATGGACAGATCGAGCGGCTTGCTCAAGTCCATGGGCCCGTCGGCAGTTTGCTGAGGCATGCCCATGGGCAGCTGGCAGGTGATGATTGGGCGATTGATGAGATTCAGTGGGCCGTCGTAGAGAGAGTGTCGCTGGAGCTGGTCGGGGTATCTCATCACTGACTGCTTGGGCATTCGGACTCGCTGTGGAGCCCCGATGGGATACAACGGCTTCGTGGCGACCGTGGCATTCACCTAGATAAAAAGAAAGCAAACAAGAAACACAAGTGAAAGTTCGCACACAAATAATATCATCCAATGCAATTTACATACTTCTGCAAACTCCTCGTCAACTAAAACAATAATTGGTCTCTCGGAAACGAACAAGCTTATACAGAAGAGATTACTGTAAATGGTGTCACCGCAAACCTACCTTATTAAGTATGCTCTCACCATGCATTGCTTTAAGTCGTATTTAAAATAATAATGAACTTAAACATAATACCGCACAGAGTTAGAGGGCTAACATTCCGATCCTAGCTGGAAGAAAAATTTGAGAAAGACCCTGCTTGGATCAGAACTCCAGGCCCTCTTCGCTCTGCTAGGAAAAAAAATCGATTCGAAAAAAACATAAATAAAGCCTTATGTCTTGATTGTGTAGAACTAGTAAGAGCATCATGCATCGGGGCCTCCAGAGCACATGAATGTAATATAAAAATGATATGGTCTTCAGACAGAAATGGTCTACGAAGAACACAAACATCGTCAATTCTCATGGAGGAGTTCGCATACATTTTTGTCCGAGCTTTCCTCTGGCATCTCAAATGAAGCGTCCATGCTGCGGCTCTGGAAGTATCCACGAGATTGACGAGATCAACACAAGATCAACTAAATCCACGAGATACTGCTAATCCTATCACCACCACTAGCAAGTTACAAGTGACAAGCTAGTGGATACGATAGAAGAAGAAGTAAAGGAACTGGATACGGATCCAGGAAGGATACTGGAAGGATACTGGAAGGATACTGGAAGGAAGATGAGCCAGCTGCCACCATCCAGAGGACACCACGCAGGGCATACGATACACGGAGGAATTATCTGGACATAAAGTTTTCCAGGTAAAGGCTGTGTGGTGAAAGTATTCGGTGATATACTAGCAGTAGCACAGGTTACGTGTAGTCAGTGACAAAACATCAAACTGAGAATCTTGAGATCTCGGGAATGACTTTCTATACTTTCTTGCTAATCACGGGACCAGCGTTATCTTGTAATGATAACGGCATTCTGTCCAAGAGGTATACTGCTCGGTATCTTTGCAATCATGGGCCAATTTCATAATTAGCACACAGATTTGCTAAGCATGACATTTCTGTCTTAATAAAAACAGGATTAACAACCAAATGTCCATGTGTTGTGTATCGCCTGTGATTATTCTTTGCCTGTTGTTGACTGACCATGAAGATCAAATGAAATTTTCAACGGTGGTTTGTTTTATTGGGCAAGACATTTTTGTGCTAAGCAAATGTTTGTGGTTAGCTAGCGCCATGACCTAGTCAGACCTAGTCCGGAAAAGGCATGCATATTAAAATACCATTGATCGTTAGGCTTGGAATGCACGCAGGTAAGATCGTGTTTCTATTTAACGAGAATAATTATTGCCGAGCACTTATCTACAAGACCAGCGGCCGATATGGACCTAACGACACTGAGTCTGGGGTCCAAGTTCGCTTAAAAAACAATTTGTCTTATATAGCTCCATTTCTAGAAATGCCAAATAACAAAACTAAAAACACCGTCCGAGATTGTTAAAGCGAATTCTTATCGCTAGGTCCATACCGCCTGGTGATCTCGTCTGGGTGGAAGTTAAGGAGCAGACACAATTCTTAACCGAAGACAAATCTTTTCGTGACTACCGTCTGAAGATAAACGAGGTTCACATTCCAAAGGCCAATGATGATGATGATTGTCGTCTGCCAGCCGTTTTTTTGGCGGCAAAGAGGCCTGAGGTTTAACTATCGGAGATCAGGGGCCAATTTCATAGAGTTGTTTGAGTACAAAATTTGCTTAAGCATGAAAAGTCTTCCTTGATCCATGGAGGAAGAAATAGATCTATTTCTTCCTCCATGCTTGATCAAACCGGATGACCAACCAAATGTTCATGTGACGTTTACTTCTTTTAACTTTTGACGTATTTGGCCATTGTTAGCTGAGCGTAACATTCACAAGGAGTTTGGGCTGGCATACTGTTTTTATTTACCAATGATAATGAAAACGGCATTTCACTGTATTCGACATAAGGGAGACAGCTTTTATGGCAAAAAGCTATCTTATATAGGACAACAGACCACACAGGGCGACAATTTGATATCGTCCTAATATTTTGTCTCGAAAACCAGACACAAAACTCTGAAAACTTTGTGTATAAAGTTTGGTTCAGGTGGGTTTTATAAGATGGGAAAATTAAGGGCTTATTTTAGTGCAAAAGTACAAGTATATTGGACTGTCGCCCTGTATAAAGCGTTTATTACGTACAAATGTGTTCAAGAAATATTTGATGCTTTGAATGGCCAGACCTGATGATGACTAGAGCAGGTTAGTCGAAACGTTTAGACCTAACGAGAAGTGCGAACGAAATAAGAAGTGTTAAGTAAGAACGATTCTTACATGGTGTTTCCGCAAACCGATCCACATATACAGCATGCAGTGTTATTAAATATTGCGGCCAGCCACAGCCAAAGACGTTTAACATTATTTTATCATCTTCTTACTTTCTGTTGTATGGCCGCCGCCTCTCTATGCAGTAGGAAATTCGCCTCGGTCATGGCTCGTTGTCCCTGCTGCTCGGCAAGCCGAGCCGTAGCCAGTTGCCTGAGCCGCTCCCTGTATCAAACGAATCATTTATGAACATTGTGAGCTTATAATACAGGAGATGCCACTTTTAAATCATGGATCAGTGCTAAGCAGATTATTTTCGGGCTTAGCAAATTCATCTGGGAGCCAGTTGCATGTGATGTATACATAAAGTGAACTATTAGTTGGTAACCCTCTGAGTTAAGTGTTAACAATTCATATTTTGCTCAAAGCAGAAAAATCGCTAAGCACATTCCATTGCACTGGTACTCGGTACTAAAAAAGAGATAAGCTAGGATCTCTTTTTTAGTACCGAGTACCAGTTCAAGGCAATATCGATGGCAATAATTCGTGGCTGGTACCCTGCACCTGCTAAGCATTGTATTAAGAAACATTATGTGGTGTTCACCATGTCCATTTAAGGTGTCATTCGTCCGTCATGTTTTAGAAAAAAAAATTAATATGGAAATAATTTAAGTTAGGAGAAGCATTTTTACAGTTGTCATTCAGTGGGGGAAATACAGATCAACGGTGTAGGCCTACATCAGTCGGAAACCGTTTTGTAGACTTTTCTCAAGCAAGAGAAAAACTAGCAAGCCTTTGCGAGTTTTGTATAGCATCGTCTGAAGAAGGTTTATTAAAGGCCCATGTCACACGATGCAATTTACAGGCAATCACTTCCAGGCAATCTCCAAAGAAGAAAAAGCTTTCATCTTTCAGTTTTCACCTCATCTTATGGAGACTGACAGAACGATTTTGTCTTGTTTGTAACCTCGTCTGAACATGGCCTATATAACTGAATTGAGACCGTAAGTCGTGCATGTTCAGTAATGAGGGATCGGTTTCTCCACTTGTAATGAACGCCTGTGTAACTTATACTTTTCACTTCTGAAAGGTCCTGCATGGGGGACCATGGAAGTTGACGAGAGTGGATCAGGATAATGTTTCATGGTTGAAGTAAAAAAGGTTTGATGGAGCTTTTGAAGGCTGTGGTTGTTATAAGTTATAATTGGCAGATATCTGTTGTTGATTATCTAAATAAATAAATAAAACATGAAATCCTCAATTTGACGATTTGTGCATGCTAGCCTTGCGCTGGATAATTAGCATACATAAAATGGAAAATGCCAAACAAAAACGCACACCCGTAACAATAGCACGATCATATAATTGAAACCAACATTTTTAATTCCAACAACAAATTAAAATCGAAAATCCAAGGAAAATTCTATATATCAGAATTAATTAAAACAAATTCTGTTCCCAAAATTTAATGCGAACTAGAAAATGAAACATATCGATTGAAATACACGGTGATGATAAAGTTGTATTTTGTATCATGCTCGATCGAATTAAAAAAACACAATCCACAGCTAGCGGGCCAGTGCCGTGTCCTTCGCCGCCATTTCGGTTTTGATTTTAACAAAATCTGCCGATGAAAAAAAATCGACACAGTGAATAGAAATTATTTTGTGAAAACAGTCGCAGATGTTTTTATTATAATAATGTCCAGATTTCCTGTATACACAAGAAGAGGTTTCCGTTTATCTATCATTCGTTTCCCTGTTAAAGGTAATATCATACTTTGGTAAGAAACCAAAACAGAAATGTTCACAGATGTACGTATAACTTACAGGGTATGAAGATGGTGGTGGCAGAAACATAATCGTTAAAATATTTCCGCCTGAAATTGTGTATTTATCCAGAACTTAGTACAACAAAGACCGAAAACAGTTTTGATCTCGGGGTACGATCAAAACCCTTCTTTATTAAAGAAAAAACTGAGTCGGTTTTTCGCTATTTTTTCTCGTGACTCAGATGTCCAATTGAGCTTGCATTTTCACAGGTTTATTTTATCATGTACAAATCATGCTGGAACAGACCAAAATGTGAGTGCCGCTCTGTGACCTTTACCAATCATGAAATATACCTTTAAAACTGAAATGCAGAAATTCTCACCTATAATGTAGCCGTCATTGTGTCCGGTACGCGACCAATTACATTATTGACATGCTGATATTGACATCGTTGTGTTTAAATAGAAATAGCTTGATGTTAAAACACCGTAATGGCGGGCGATACATCACAACACGAGGTGGTGGTGTCTTTGTTTGACACGGCCGGTTCAATTATAACTCATTTACAGCTGGGGTCGTCACGACCGGAATGACTACACTATGCCGTTCGGTTCAAAAATGAGATATTCCATACTGATAACAAAAATGCAAACAATATTGTGCTTTCGCGAACACAACGCTATATAGCCAGTATAAGCTGAACTGTGAACACACGTATTGTTAGAATCATATTCAGTCCTCACGTGACGTTCGGTATTAAAGCGCGGTGAATTTATCAAAAAGCACAAAGCTTATCGGTAATTGTACAATGTACGTACGATGGAAAAGAAGGCTGTACATGTACATTCAACACACTTTGGGTTCTGCACACGGACCTAAATATAACCCTTCGTGTCCTTCAAAACTGTATTATGGAAATTTTTCAAAGGATTCGTGGCTGCGATGATGGGGAATATAACACACAGGTTGTGGGTACAATGTGCACGTATAATGCAAACGTGTGAATTCCGGCCGTGTGCTTGAAGAAAATTGAGCGTTAATGAGTTAATTAGCTTTTATTTCTGGTTTTGAAGCGAGACGTTTAAGTCGGACCTCGTTATTAAGAGGGCCTTTGTATGTATAGGGTCCTTGAACCTAGTGATATCAGACATGAAAACAATAGATGAAATAATTGTGACCGAAACTTTCCTTGTAATAAACAGGGGTCAATTTCACGGCCCTGCTTAGCACAAAATAATATTTGCTAAGCATGGCATTTCTGTCATAATTTTAAACAGGATTAACAACTAAATTTCCAAGTGTTGTGTATCACTTAGGATTATTCTTTGTCTGTTGTTTGCTGGCTGTGAACATCTAGTTGATTTTTTTTAATGCTGCTTTGTTTTATTGAGCGAAACATTTTCTGCTAAGCAGTATGTTTTGTGCTTAACGGCTCTCTGAAATTGGCTCCGGATCTTTATTAGCGAGGTTGCACTGAATATCAAGATATTCCGGTGATTCGTGAAGACAGTTTCCGCTCGCAAATTAAAGGTAGCTCGTCTTACTCTTGGGAATGAAACGAACGTTAAAGCACGTCATAGCTTAATAGCCATCCTAGGGTATATACAGCCGGTGTAACGGTCACTTCTACCCCCAGGTAAATGTGTATGTGAGGATAAAGAATTACCTACTAGCCCGAAATTTGTTCGGGGGAACACTCAAATTGTCCGTTGGATAAATCTGTCCGGCTGGACACCGTATTTTACCTGCCTAATTAGGCCCTATGTGATATTCTCCGTTTGGATACATTTATCAGGGGGACAGAATGACCCTTTACATCACCCGGGGGGTGGGTGGGTGGGGGGGCAGAAAGTCCGAGGTGTGACCCACGCGACCGAGCAAAGACTCCCGAGACAACCCACGCGCCATCCCGGGTGCACCCATGGGTTCACAGAAACCACCGGCAACCGCATGGGTATAGGCCCAGACCTTGGGGCTGATTTGAATTGGAACAAGATATGAATTCCTTATGGTGGCACGGCTCACGCAAGGGGAAGGATATGCCAAAGGGCCTGTTTGTTTAACACACGGAATCCCAGATATGCGGATCCACGTCCAATACAGGGTATGCTAAAATGAGATCCGGTGTCACGAGCTCAGGTGACCGGTGATCCTGGGGCCTGTTTGTTTAATGCAAAGGATCACGGATTCGGCGGATCCGGAACCAATTTTAGCGTACTCTGCATAGGACGTGGATCCCTAAACATGGGATCCTGTGCGTTAAACAAACATGTCATGAAGCAATCCACAACAATTGATGTGAAATGGACGCAATATGGCGGGCGATCATAAATTACTGATCGAGACTGATAACCATAACGCACTGGTGCACGGCCCATTGACTTTTGAAATATTAATACTGATCAAACCATGCATTTCTGATATATTTATTATCATTATGAGAGTACCAGCAGAAAAGCACTGTATATAATCATCGTCTGGTTTTAATATAATATGCACGGGTCATTACTGCATAATTCTCTGCTAAATTTTCAGATATTTTCAGAACAATATTAAACTTCTAATCTGATATATACCTACCAGAGTCATTCCGACGATATTTCAATTAAAAAGCCAATTATTTGAAATCATTTAGGGCCTACTGTATGCACTTTTCATATTCGCAGACATATTTTAATATCGTACCAGCATATTGCTTGCCAAGGAAATTTAGAAACGAATGCAAATTTCTACTTTTCGCCTTTACAAAACCCACAAATTTCCCTTACTAAGTCGACATTTTCGACAGATTTAACATTCGAAATAGTCGACAGAGTCGACAGAGTCATTTTGTTTGCCAAGGCCATTTAGAGCCCAGGATGGAATTTTCTAGTCACCGGCCCCATACAAAACCCACACGTTTCTCTTATATAAAGTCAAAGTCGACATATTTGACAGAGTCGACAGTGTCGACAGTGGATGTGACTCGGGGCGTAAACTCACCTGGTCAAGTCGCCCTGGTTGACTCCAACGAACCCCGCCCCGTCGGCCAGCGGTTGTCCCAGGAAGTGCAGCATGTTGTCGGGGCCGTCTTCAACTTTCAACTTGGTCAATTCCTCAGGGTTCTGTATAGTCAACGGAATGATAAGAGATATCGCAACAGTGTTTATACAGACATGAACTTTGGAATGGAGAGCAAATAATACAAACAGATAAACACATTCAAACAAACAGAATGCTCAATGCTGCTCCACTGAAGTGTCGATCGGCCAATAATTTAATTTCATAATTGCATTATACCACTAAAGTTACAGCCCATGGTGTTGTCCACGGCCATGAAAACTTTGTGTGGACAATTGCAACTAAATTTTATATCATATCACCGTGGGAAATAAAAACGAGGAAAACAAAGTCAGTATCGAGGTCATACGTGGCAAAGGCATTTTCATGGGCCAACAAATTCTGACATTTTTAATAGCTGGAGTCGGTTTATATAATGGGCATTATTTGCAATCACTGGCCCAAATCTGACTTTTTTACCGTGCAGGGCAAGGGCCCCAGACCATGACCATATACGATGATGTGGCGATTTCTAGAGGGAAGAATCCGTCATGGACCGTGGATTTCTTTTACAGATCGTAGGACTACGAAATAACAATTATTTCTGGAAAGAACGTGAGAAGTTGCCTCTCAAAGATGTTGATCTCAAATGACAGAACGTGTGTGAACGAGTAAGTCTGCCCCCCAGACGCCCAGCCAGTCAGAAATAACGCGAGGTGAAAAATCAGCATTCAAATCAATTAGACTTATCGTTCGTTGCAAACTAAGGCTTAAAATAACGTTAAGGCTTTACAAAGGAGACGCGGGGTCAGGTTGGTTGGCGTATATCATAGTGGTTCTGTACTCGCATTTCACCTGTGGTGTCCCGGGTTCGAGTCCGGCTCGGTCCACAGGTGGATTGGGTTTTCAGTGATTGCGTGGATTTTACGAAGAATGTTACTCTTGGATTTTCCTCCCACCTCTAAAACCGTATCTTCTTCTCATCATCTTTCCATCAAGGTTCTGGCTTTCGAACTGTGATGAAAGGGCGTTTTAGGGAAATCCTTGGTTTAATTCCCAGAAAAAAAAAAAAAATAATGATGATAATATGAATAGAGAGACTCAAATTATTTTGTTGGCGAATTCCCGAGATTTGCCAAAGGATGGAGATTTGCACGAGAAACCGCGAGACTGAAGGATAAAAAGTACAACCTTATAATTACATGTATACTAAACCATGCAGCACAAAGTAATGCAGCCCCATCCAAGCACAAAAAAGGAAGAATTATTTCTATCAATTCAGGGCCATGAGTTTGTTTGCTTAACGCATAGAGGGTGCGGCGAAGACCGACTCGGCCTTCGAGCGAACAAAAAAAAAAGAAAACGCGGGGGCTTTGGTCGGTTAATTCTCCACCATGAAGTGGCGGAGCGTGTAGCTTTTAAAGCCTGCTGCTCGTCTGGGCTGCGTGTTGTGTTTTCGGAGCATTGAGTTGACATTCTGAGCAAACAGCTAGGTTCTGAGCGGAGGTTTGTTTACACTAAGTAATAATTAAACTGCTACAAATTGCAAATCAGTCAAAACATGACCTGAAATATATAAAATGCTTGGAGTTAGGAGGACCTGACGTTTCGATCCTATAATATAGCAGGATCTTTATAAAAAGGCCCAGTTTGACGTTTCGATCATATAGCAGGATCTTTATAAAAGGCTTTTGACGTTTCGACCCCAGCAGGATCTTTCTAAAAGGCCTTTGATGTTTCGATCCTAGCATGACTTTCTAAAAGGCCTTTGAAAAGATCCTGCTATAGGATTGAAACGTCAAGCCCTCCTAGTCATTACTCCAAGTTTTTCTTCTTCTAAAATCTTTCTAAAAGGCCTTTGACGTTTCGATCCTTGCAGGATCTTTCTAAAAGGCTTTTGAAAGGATCCTGCTATATAGGATTGAAACGTCAGGCCCTCCTAGTCCTAACTCCAAGTTTTTCTTCTTCTAAAATCTTTCTAAAAGGCCTTTGACGTTTCGATCCTAGCAGGATCTTTCTAAAAGGCCTTTGAAAAGATCCTGCTATATAGGATTGAAACGTCAGGCCCTCCTAGTCCTAACTCCAAGTTTTTCTTCTTCTAAAATCTTTCTACAAGGCCTTTGACGTTTCGATCCTATCATGACTTTCTAAAAGGCTTTTGAAAGGATCCTGCTATATAGGATTGAAACGTCAGGCCCTCCTAGTCCTAACTCCAAGTTTTTCTTCTTCTAAAATCTTTCTAAAAGGCCTTTGACGTTTCGATCCTAGCAGGATCTTTCTAAAAGGCCTTTGAAAAGATCCTGCTATATAGGATTGAAACGTCAGGCCCTCCTAGTCCTAACTCCAAGTTTTTCTTCTTCTAAAATCTTTCTACAAGGCCTTTGACGTTTCGATCCTATCATGACTTTCTAAAAGGCTTTTGAAAGGATCCTGCTATAGGATTGAAACGTCAGGCCCTCCTAGTCCTAACTCGAAAGTTTTTCTTCTTCTGAAATCTTTCTAAAAGGCCTTTGACGTTTCGATCCTAGCATGACTTTCTAAAAGGCCTTTGAAAAGATCCTGCTATATATAGGACTGAAACGTCAGGCCCTCCTAGTCCTCACTCCAAGGTTTCTTCGTTTTTAAGTTGATCACGAAATCAGTACGACTGTTGTTGGGCCTCCGTCTTGCTGTGATCTGGGCATGTTCGCCCCAGGCAGGTCAAACTGGCTCAGCCTGTGTACTGCATGAGAGCACCAACAACAGTCATACTGATCGCTATCTGACTCTCCTTACTAGGTGCAGGGACAGGCAAAGGGTTTTTGTGAACAATGTGCAAGCCGCGCAGAGCTGGATAAAAGTGCGTTGTTCCACTTTTGCCACGACCTGACGGTGAAGCGGCAGCCCTGAATCGTGGCTGTTGTTGTTGGCTGGTCTTGTCGCGATCAACAGGAAGGAACTGGGCGTGGGATGAAGTCATTGTGATGTGCTCATTCAACAGACTGGAAAAATGGAAACTTGCTCTAAATCAAACAAACAATACAACATAACACAACAAACAACACACAAACAGCCAAACAAGTTACTGACCAACCGAACAACAAACAACCGACCAAACAGTCACAAATAAACCCATCATACAAAATAATTGTAAAAAAACAAACAAAAAAGATAATTTTTCAATAAAGCTCAATATGAAAATTTATCAAAATATGACTGTTAAAAAAAATCCACTAATTATTCTGCCCCCTAAAAAATTAAAATCTAAATTGTCAATTTATGCCAACTGCACTTGGCATGAATCTTCAGTTAAAATGGCGATGAATTCAAAACATCAAACACTATACAGTCTGTACATACACTGAAACAAAACTTCATATATTTTATGATGGTCAATATCCCGACGATTCATTATGTATAATTATTCTGAAATAAAAGAATTTACTACGACCAACCTTTAAATACCAAAACAAAATTCCCGGATTAAACAAGAAAAGTAATTTCCACCATCACGAGGAGCGAATTAGTTCCAAATGGCCTTGAGAAAAAAAAATAATAAAATCAACTGGAATTACAAATAAACACATACAGTTGACGTTGACACTATAATTGCCATTCCTTTCAAGATTAAGGATCTAACGCCCCCGCGACGTTTATCATCATCTACACGCTAACACGAACTATTATCATTTTGTTCGATTTATTAGGCACGCCATGACATAAAGAGAATGAGTGGATTGGATAGCGTTTACACGGTCTAGGCCGTTTGGTCTAGGGCATGCACGAATCAGTCAGCGAGGAAATAAAAAACCAAATAGTTCCATGACATTTCATCATGTTCGCTCGGAATGCAATGTCAAACGCACGCGCAAAACAGCCGTTCAACCATCAACATCCTAATTTACTGCTCTGTGACTGAAGAATCCGGAATAACATAAGTGCTGGCGATATGACGATTACGCCTTAAAACCGATCAACGGTTTTCAAAAGACCGGAAATGAACTACCCGTTTACAAATTTTAATAACCGAATTAAAACCAAAACAAAACAATTTTTTCTTTTGGATATTTCAGATAATTTTTAATCGGACTTGTATTAACAAATGACATAATTTAGTTCTGACGAAGATTCACAGGAATTTTTTAATTATTCATGAAAGTAAAGCCTTTGTTTTGATGTTGACAACTTGGTGTTGTTGTTTTGCGGTTGGATAAAATAGTGTCTTATCCGCATAAACCGCAAAGACGTCTTCTTTTTTTTTAAGCTTCGACCAAAATAATTCAGAGAGCGACGGGCGTGATTTTTTGTTGCGTTTGCCGAATTAATGGTTTCCTTTATTCTATCTATCAAGGATTCATTATTCGTCCATATTTGTGACGTTTAGTCGACTACCGGCCATGAAGGTAACAATCAATCGAAAAAACGGCAATGGAAGTAACGGTTATTTGGATAATTCATTATTCGGCAAATTCCAGCATAATTATTTTAAATACAGACCCCATTTTAGTTCTTTCGTTTGATTCGAATAACCGGGCGACTCTGAAAGCAACGGTTACCCGGATAGTTAATTATTCGGCAAATTCGAGCACTTTGATTATACAGTCCTCGTTCAGTTCATTCGTTTAATTCGAATAACTGACCATAAAACTACCCATTATTCGGATCATTATTCAGCAAGCTCTGGCATTTTACAGTCCCTATTCCGGAGACGGACAAACATGTTTCACGATTTGTTACACCAAGGAATACGACTCTATAAGTCTATTCCCTAAGTAACCTAGCCATCCGGTATACTCCATAATCATCGATATGACCGGACGATAAACAGCGATGTAATCCGTCTCGGGTTGACGCAAGAAATGGCCCCGGCTCGCTCGCTAGAAAATACCGTGCTTTCCGTAATTGCATGAGTGAAACTCGCAGATGACTGTAAAAAAAAACAACCAGATTAAATTATTTTGGTCGATAATAACTCTAAGCCTATACACGGACAGATATAGGCCTATCCATATCGAAGTAGCAATCGAACTCGTCTTTCGTTGCTTGTTTATTAAAACTGCGATCGTAGTCATTTTGTTTTATGAAATTCATTCCAAACTGTACATTTTTCTGCAGACTATTGACAAGATTCCTTTTCATTCTGATAAAATCTAAAGGGAATAAACAAGGTTATTTTCGTGTTCTGATACAATGTTTATGAATGAGACTTGGGTCTATTTCCAACATGGAGTTAACCTTTAAAGATTTACTTCCCTGATTTTGTTAAGATTAAAATCGACCTTCACGTGAGGGAAAAGTAAGTTTAATTTTAGAGACAAACAAGTTCGGGCAAGAGCGAGAATAGACGATGTTCATTATTTTGGGCAATTACTGCTCAGTTGCTACGGTAACAGAAAGTATAAAAGCCAAATAGCGCATCGTTGAAGAGTGATGTGTTTTCGGCCCACGGTAGGTTTCTACTAGCATCATCTTCATACCCAGCAAGTTATACGTAAATCTGTGAACATTTCTGTTTGGTCTCTTACCAAAGTATGATACTATACCTTTAATGGATAATGTGAATTATTATAGTGATGTTTTACGAGCAATACGGGGATTGCTGGACTCCGGATCGAAGTATACACTCACCCATCCGTAATGATGAATATAATTGATGCGGGTACTGACCCAGCAATGATATTTCACCGTATACAGACCATGCTATATGGGAGAATTGCTATCAAGGGACTGCACGTTTAATGCTCTGATGGTATTATAGGGCCAGTTGGCACGGAGTCAATACAGCAGCGAGGCTCATCACCAGGCAACGCCGCATCCTTGAGAGATAGGAGGCAGGAGGACATATTGCTTTAATGTATAAACGCAGTGATGTGTAACGTGCATTGTACACAATAGACACTCATTGTATGGGTACATTGTGCGGACTATAAGCGCGCAGGGGTCGATTTCACGAAGCCCTACGATCGATCGTAACTCGAGTTACGAACGATAACCCATCGTATCCTACGGAGGATTGCAATTCATCATAAGTTCTACGATTGATAGCAAGTTACGATGAGTTTAGTGAAATCCCACCCAGATCATATTTTACTTCCCCAGAAAACAAAACGATATTGTTTCGTCACGAAATACATGCGACGTGCATCACGAATTCCAATTAGAAAGGGTTTTTATTCGAATTAAAACGTATACATGAAATGGGGACCGTATATGCCAGAAAATACGCCGAATAATGAATTATCCGAATACCCGTTACTTTGATGTCCGGTTATTCGAATAAGCGTTACAAATAATGGACGTATAAAGACAATTTCACCATAAGAGTGACATGCATGTGTGAGCAAGCATCTGAATAATGTAATGTTTCATCGCTATAAAAATGTTCAATGGTTGATGATTACGTTACAATCCAGATAGCCGCGGGCGGGAAACCGAATAGACGCTTATGAAGAATCGAGTTATACAAACATACGGGTATGATTAGTCTCGTTCTCCAGGCGTTAAAAATTAAAAGTGACGGTGAACGAAAACACAAAATGTCTACGGGGCATCGCGTGAAGGATAGGCTATATACACCCGTGCAATAACAGCCATGATTAATATCTTCAACGTCGTTTTGACCGGTGCCTGCGTGGGGTTGACTTGAGACGAGTCAAAGCGATCGACGGCCATGTTAACTGATATGTTATCACGACTATTGGACTTCAAATATGAAACCAGGCTTGAGGCTAGGCTTGGGACTTATTTCGCTGCTCTACTGCTATTAGAGGACCAAATGAAGGGATTGGGCCACATGACGAAGCCAAAGAAAGACTCCAGCTTTGCAATGTATCTCAAGCCCTTCATTTCATTTAGAATGGCGGTAGCAAAATAAACCTCGCCGGGGGACTTTCTCTAGCTCGGCTCCGGCTCCGGCTCCGCCTCCATTTCGTGAATCCATTTCAAAATTACAGGTATAAAAAAAGAAGCTTTTGGCTGCAGTTAGAAAGTAGATTCTCTGGTTTGAAAAGGACAACAGAGCTTCAGTTTCAATGGCAAATCACAACCTATATTTTCAGCGTATGAAAACAGAGCCGGAGCCGGAGCCGGAGCCGGAGCCGGAGCCGGAGCCGGAGCCGGAGCCGAGCTTTGAGAAAGGCCCCAAGCCTAGCCACAAGCCTCATTTCGCAAAGGTCGTACAATCAATGTACGAAAGATGGTAATCATTACGACTTAAAGGTGTACTATAATCCAAATTAGTATAGGGGTGAAATTATTGCTTAATGCATAATTAATTACTATCTAAATTTATATTTTTATGTAAGTGCTTAATTTTGACTAAAAAGTTACAAAATCAGTACATGTATACCCCGCCCCCTAAAAAAGCCCTCCTGGGAACCGATCCACACAACAATAGAGTGTGACGTCACATACAGAACTAGTATATGCTCGCACCACAGTATACTTCTTGGCGTTCTGCATGTGACGTAAGCAAGGTTTTTCGTCGCGAAAAGTGGGGTGCTAAATTATGGGTCTAAAATACTGCCTATTTCTATATACAATATTTTTTAGCACAAACAATGATAGCCAGGTTGAGTTTTATAACAATACAGTTGTATTTAACTTAATATGTGTTTTGATTACAGTAAACCTTTAAATTACATTCGGCTTGTCTTCGTCGATGAAAAAACCGATTAGGCCTCAAATTAATTGCCCACCACAGAAGTTGGCCGTTTGACTAAGGGGTGTTTGGTGGCTGGCCTTTCTTTCTTTTTTTTTCAATTACGGCGACTAATATTAATTTTAAAAAAATGAAGGTAATGACATATGTCAAAGCGTTAACAATGCTGGTACTAGGTATATTTTGTGTGTGTTTTTGTTGACTTCGCAAGTAGGTAGGTCTACCAGCAGAGGTTCGAGGCTGAAATTTGACGAGAATATTGTATTGGACCAGACAATTTTCCACTGAACAGACGGTCGTTAAACGAAATTGATTCGGAATGAAACAATTACTTTCTAATCTGCCGATTCATTCAGGATATACCAAACAGTATAAAGACCTCACATTGACCTTAAAGGTAATATCATACTTTGGTTTTTATCAAAGAAATACAGATTCATGGGCAAAAATATCAAGACAGATACAGTAAGAGTCATCTGAGAAAATTTCAGTCCCATAGGGTGCCCACTTTTTGAGAAAACAGTGAAAAACAGCCACAGCATTTCTTAAAGGGATTGCATACGTTTGGTAATTTGAGCCTACTGTTTGTTTCAAACCAATATAATTGTATATACATGTATATTTTGGCGACAAACTAGAGCGGTTATTTCACGCCAGAGAACAGTTAGTCAATAGCTTAGAAGCGTTACGGCCATAACGCTTCTCAGATTCATAATTTTTGGAGATAAAAAGTGACATATTTTTCCATAACCGCGGTACTTCGAATTGAACGTTTCTCAATATGCATTATACTATCCAAAGCAGCTGTACTTCTCACCAAGTAAGTTTTTATTGCCATAAATTTTCAGAGTCATTACCAAACGTATGCAATGCCTTTAAAGGTAGTATCATACTTTGGTATAAAGACACCAAAACAGAAATGTTCACATAATGTACGTATAACTTACAGGGTATGAAGATGGTGGTGGTAGAAACATACCGTAAAAATGTTTCCGCCTGAAATGGTGTATTTATCCAGAAATTAGTAAAACAACGACCGAAAATCTTCTTGATCTTTTAAAAGGTCAAAAATAAAAGAGAAAAGACTTAAAATATTATTGGCGAAACGTACGTGCAAAAGTGAAACTTGATTGAAGACGCGTTCTGGCAATAAATCAATCACTATATGCAAATGTAGTTATTTTAACAGCTGCCGTGAAGATTGGCGGTACCATCATGTACGCGATAATACTCCCTTTGAGAGTCGAGTTGTTATTCGGATGGTCTGTGTACTATAAAATATAATGAATGGAAGGGATACCGAGGATGAAGGCTACCAATGTGCCGATTCCAAACTCAGGGAAATTATTAAGGTCCGATGCTTGCACGTTTTATTTTATTTTCGCTGCTCGTGACATCGGATCTTGCAATGGGCTATTTTCGTGCATGGAAGCGTTTCCTGAAACGGGAACCGGTTGCAAGTAATTTGCTGTTCCGGTCGGGCAGTGTGATGTGCGCCGGGCATCGGCTCCGACCGTCTTGTGTGTCCGTTGATTGCCCGAGAGCACGCGGTATGGTCGAGCCAGAGCTCCCCGATAACCCACGCTCACTTTCAGGATGCAACTTCAAAGGCGATTCCTATTACACGATACCGCATGCAGTAATCAGCGGTAAACCTCATTTAGACACTTATTCTATACCACCGTATATACATTAATAGCCTGGGAATCGGATCTTAATGTGGAAATTCACTCAAAACTGGGCCAGATACACACCCTACAGCTATCATAGCAAGCTGCACGCTGACTGAGAGAAACGGGAATCGCTTCACAACATGATCGGCAAATGTAACGAGGTTAATAGCAGGCGAGAGAGAAGGAGGTTGAGGCCTATCCATTTCCCATCGAGTCTAATTATGCCAATCAGCACGATACATCGTCGACTTATAAATAGATAGGCCTATACAGTCAGTATATTAAATACGCTATGCCATTATAAAGGCGATGCAACCATTGTGTATATAATTATATGCCTTCATTATCATTCTAAACGCAGCTTGTTTTTTTTATTAAATGGCGTCCTTGGATCTCGAATCCTTAATTTGTCTAGAGTCTTACCAAACCCGATGTATATAAACCAGAGAGAGGTTGTTCCATAAATCGGCTCAACGTATTATAAGCTGGCAGTACATGCGTCACGCATACAATAGACCTGCATTCGTTTTGCAGGGGGAAATCCCTTTTAACTCTTGAATATCTTGGCATATTAATATACAGTTTATAAGTACCTTATTTAGTCTATATAAGGAATATAACACACAAACATCGGATAGGCCTATTTTCAAAATGGAATCCGCCGTATTATTATTCCGTCCGTTTTCCAGCTGCATAAATAATTCCTACGCAGATTTTATTCACGCGTTTGATAATACCCTATTGGAATCATTAATATTCATGCAGCAATATTCATAAGGTATCAGCAATTTTATCATTAGATTGCAAAACAAATAACATATTGTACCGTATGCTACTGATGCAACACGAAAACATTTAAAAAATCGGATACAATATAAAAATCGGATACAAAGACAAATACGTGCACGACAGAAAAAAACACCGCCACATACACTATTAAAATGCGTGCTGTGGCACAGTGTACATGCATTATTGTAAACAATAGGCCTACATCCTTTTTACAAAATATGACAAACTCAGTCCGTTTCTTTGAAAAACTGGAATCCCTAGGGCGCCTATGAGTTAACGAGTAGAGATTCTAGACATCACGAAAAAGCATCTACATCATTCACTCTGGACTAAATATGAATAAAATCGCTGGTTTTTGTTCTCTTGAAAAATGATTGATGGACCTGATCAGGGTTTGTTGAAGAAGAAAAGGAACAAACATAATTGCACGTACGGAATAAAAATCCAAAGTCCTGCTACAATTTTAAAACTATATTTTCAATTGCAGACATTTTTTGACACCGATGACCCATAACTTATCCACGCTTTTCTATTTGGTAAAAGAATCTGTGGTCTTGTTAAAAGGTTCTCTGTGGGCAAGCCATATCCTACATAGTGTGACATATTGCGCTGCCGTTATTGACGACAGTAACAAAGACGACAGCCCAATGCTATAAATCAAGTGCATGCACAATGTTACAGAGCCATTTTTCTAATAGGGTTTTTCACTAAGTGCCGATTATACAGACTTGCACCAGAATATTTGCGTCAGCACAAACAAAGATCTAGCTACATACAATCAAGTTGATGGCCCACCCCCACGTGAATGAAGACCACACGTTAAGAGGAAATGATATCCATCCAAGGAAGATTTAGTGGCTTTTGTTTCATAATTTTTCATCTCTTTGATCAAGGAATAGATTTCGTATTTAGATAAAGATCGTGCTAACGCATCGCTTTGAAATGTGCCATATTGTAAGAATGCAATATACATCAGTTTATGTGACCGCTACATTTTGTAAATGGACCACCAATAATATCCTTTGCTATTCGCAGTTTGTTCTTTGCGCAAATAAAGAGCGATCAATCTTGTGTCTTGTGCATGCCGCAAAATGACAAATAAATGCTAATTAGAAATCGCGTTCAAAAATAGCAGAATGCGGTACACAATATTGGGAATAATGGCACTGTGTAATTTAAAACCAGGGATATTGCAAACAGTGCCTACAACAAATAACCTAACCCTGATATACAAACGGACACTCCAAAAATTAATTGACGTGCAATAATTGCGCCAAAGGTACAGGTATGGAGGGCGAAAAGGTACAAGGGGTTACAGCGCAATACCAGAACGCACCAACGACGCCAGAAACGCCAGTAATATGGCATTTCAACGGGTGAGAGTGCGCCTTTAAGGAACATGATCGATCGATCGTTTGGAAACGGCTGGTGCAGAACGATATACGTGCCGGTCAAGACACGTATATACGTTTTCTCTCGTGCGAGGCGGGGATTAGATTTACAGCTCAGGCGATGGCATGGCATCGTTTACATGGCTTAAATGCATAACTCAAAGCGAGGCCCGGAGCCAAACTACAATAGTCTGGTCCCCTGTCGTTTTATCATCTAATGGCGGTGGTGTAGCATATAAATCGTAATTGACGGGGCCTTATGGAAGTCAGGGTACTACTCCATCAGTATAAGGTCACTACGTTTCGATTTTTGTTAAGTTTCCTATTCGAGGAGGGAAACTGTGTGTGACTTCATGAATTTCAAGAAGCGTGTAAAAAGCTCTTCGCTGTAAGCTGACACCAAGATGGGATGGTTAACGGGTAGACTGGAGATGTCGGGTTTCAGACGCAGTTTCCTCTATGTCTCTCTAATTGTGTACTTAAGACGCAAGAGCGTGCAGGAGCGATTAGGGCCCAAGACAAATTCAGCACGTGGCATTTTCGGCACGCCACTGTGTCAGTCTTCGGTCAATGACCAGAGCGTAAACATGGAGTGAAATACGGAGGTCTCGGTCGTACACGTACGTCCAAAAATATTCTTGAATATTTTCCACCAAGATGGTTGTTCAAGATTCGGGTTATGAAAATTACCGTGTAATTTTCATGCGATTGTTAGGTTTTTTGTTTCAAATCCTGAACACAGTTCATATATTTGAGTTAGCGGCAGTGCACGCAAGTTATAATTAACGGGGAAAACAACGACATTTCAACAGTAAGTTTTCTACGACACAAAACAGTAAGAAAAGAGTTACTCGGCCACACACAAACAAAGGTTTCGCAAATAATGGGGAAAAATAACATCGCGAAATGAATTGTCACTGAAAGGGCGTAAATGACGTCACACATTACGTGACGTGATCGAGCATCAAAGTGCAGAGAGGAAAAGCAAGCAAGCAAGCAAACAAACAAACAAACACCCCAACAAACAAACAAAATTCGGGAAATTGTCTGGCGGTGGCAAAAACGAAAAATCTTCGTCTTGTAACAAAGCCTACCCAAAAAAAGCTTGTAAAAAACTTCATTACAAAAATAGCACATCTTACAGACAATCACTAACCCGTACGATACATGCACATCAAAATAAAGATAAAGTGCAAGAAATGAATGAACGAATTCACCAAGCTCCACCCGACAACAACTCATCAAGAAGAATCAGACGTGCGAGCGTCGTTCCTCTCCTGTTTACATTAATCTCCGCTCCTTCAATCCCTGCTCCAGCACGTCACGAAGCCATTAAAGCATCCTGCGGCAACATCACAATCTTTGAGGCTATATTCTCCTCACACAGCCGCGTTGCTGCTATCCGGATCTCAACAATCCGTTTAAGAACATCGCTGGATAAGCCGGAAACCGCGACGATAATTGCGCCGACAACAACGAGCAATTTGATGCGTTTATACGATCGTTATAGCCAGCGTCATATAGAATCAAAGTGCGTTTATAAAATGCTGCGTTTCTGTTTTTATATTAATATCACTGATCAATGGGTTCTCCCCTCTTTTACCCTGAAAGCTTTTTCCCCCAGACTCCGGAGCCTCTGGCGTTCTACGGGATGAGTTACACGAAGAGGATACATCACACAATCTGGCAGACTAGTTAATACCTGATTGGTGCCACGTCAAAATCACAATAAAAATGCTCTTTAAACATTCAACCGAGTACAATTCTTCAACCGTTATTAAAGCTCAATTCCCCTTACCCTAACACTGTTGGTTATTTTTTTTTTTTTTGTCTAGCAATAGAGAGCATACCTATGCACGATAACACAGCCACATCGGTGATGCATTGATTAGGTGATCAAGTCATATACGTCGTCGTCTTTCATGTCTATACAACATCAGTCAGTCCGGTCGTCTTTCTGCATCTAACTCTCGAGGATGATGAGATGGAATACCGTACTGGTCTATAGGCTCTTCGGGCGTAACACGGCAGCACCACCAAGCACCGTGAACATCGATACGTCGTCACCGGGGCATTTTTCACCATCTCCCCGTGGCGTTCAGACCATAAACCACGCTGGTTGTGAACACTCCTCGTTTAAAAAAACCCCACACGACTAACGGTTATCAAGCGTTCCAGCTACAGACATCGTCATCACTGTGTTCAAAGGACGTCGCCGGCTGGAGTAACACGCTATGCACCTCCGCACATCACTCAGCCAATTGGTTAATATGACTGCACGATAGCACGACCCCCAGACGTACTAGACTTCCACAATACATCAACTAATACAGTTTTTCCCCTTCGTGTATGCATGCATTTTTTTTCCTGCAGGCTATTGATGAATAAAAAAGGAAAAACATAATTCGAATACAAGAGAGAAAATGGCAAACGTGCGGAAATGTAAATTCGCCGTCTGAATTATTGTCATTGTTCCCACACGGCGATCCGTAACGCGGATACATAGTTCAATGCATGCGGCTTCGGTACTCAGCACATTTTTATGACCAAAAGCCCACGACACAATGCGAACACGACGAAGCCCTCTATTTGGATAATAATGCGACGTGATTGGTCCACAGCCAGACACGTCATTCCAAGTCACGTGACTCATCCACAACCACCACGTGCCCAGTTCAACAACACAACAACAACAACTTAACCACACGCACGCACGCACAAGAAAATTGCCTCTAAATTTCCATTTTAATGCAATACTAATAATAGCCCACTAATTTATGACGGTATAGACCGTTCACCATCATTTCAGTTCGACCCATTGTCCGAGGATATTTTTTTTTACCGCCTAAATTCCAACTTGCTGATGGGATAAATTCGACGATCTGACGGATCAATACAGCCGCTTCGAACACGACCCTGGCCGGAGTCCAGCGAAACGTGCGCAATTATATACACCGTCAACCTTTATTTAATTTCAAATTCATAGAAGTGAAACTGCGTGAGAGGTTCGTTTTGATGATTTGGGGCGATGAAAGAAGGACAAATTTTGAAGGAACAGCTAACGTACGGGCCCAAGCAATTATGAAACCAATAAAATATCATTAGCATATCATTAACATTCCCATTAACGTGCGTCACCATGAGCTATCTAGCCCTTTAAAGGGTACCTGAAATAAAAACTCATATGAATGTTAAATACATCTGTATTGTCATAAAAGTCAACATGTCTATTATTGTCCGTGCTAAAAAATATTGTACGTGAAAAATGAGGTATTTTACACCCATAGCACCCGACCTAAATTTGAACGTACACAATTTTACAAAAAGGCAAAAATTGAATGAAAAAGAAGCGAGAAATGATTGACGTGTATAAGAATCAAACGCCAAACTGCAACTCCTCAACCTCAACACTTTATAGGCAGTATCAGCCAATCAGGCGTGTTGTTAGTTATAACTCTCATTTGCATCAATGAAACGTCCACGCCTAATGGCTGAATTTCAAAACATTCATCCAGGTTTTTTTTCATAGCACAATACAATTCCTATTATATCTTACTACAAAATTAACGTCCTTCTTATTGAAAGCAAGCAGGCTATTCGATAAAAAAAAAACCGCCACAGAGGAAAAACAAATCCATTTTGAATGTAATTTAAGTGAACATGCCATAGCAACCATCATTCCTCACATACTGATAAAAAAAATCCATTAAATTACCTATGAACTGAATTGAATTGAATAAAAATTATTATTCGGTATGCATGAAAAGAAGGAAGACATTCAAATATATACGCCAATGACACGTATGAAATTCCATGCTTGTTTTGCCATAATAAAAGAGAACAGCGATATTGCTGTTGTATTTTACCACGCAATATTATGACAGTGTTGTATTTTGTTTCTATCTATTCTATACATTTACGGTTTTTTGTCCTACGGTTGATTTGGCCCGTTGTCACTGGATATTTTCATCATGTACCTCGGTCCGAGAGCGATATACGTCCCACAAGGTCGGGGTAATAATCGGAAGGGACTTGGCAATTGTTTTTGTTTCTGCGAGAGATGAAAACACGAGGATCGATGATAATTGCTAAACCAGGCCGTGCTACATCGGCTTCTCTCTCGAGTCGATCGCCTCCAAAACATCACAACACGACCTTCAAGATATCGTGTCGACACAATTGTCGACATTGAAAAAAGGTCGAAATCTGGGCTTGGGCTCCGACTCCGGCTCCATGTTGTATTTATCAAGTTGTATAAGTAACAGATAACAATGGAAAAGGAGGCTTTGCAAGACAAAAATACTCTGGATTTTAATGAGGGATAAAAAGAAGCGTCAAATGACAGCCTACAACTTCAGCTTTGGGATAAGTACGGAGCATAAGCCTGCATGGTACTTTAACTTCACATCATGAACACACACTTCTCTTAAAAATGTTTTCTACATCATTAAGCTATAGTGAAACATCACAGTATAACAAGTGACGATGACGTCATTTGGTATATTGCACGAGACCAAGTTTTGTGATTTCTTTGTTTAGTGGCTTCTCACCAGCGAGGACACCAATACTATGTACTAACGAAGTTCGCACAAGCTAGGCCCTATGCCACGTGAACAACGCAACCAGCAGCTGCTCTTCTAGGACGAGGTTCGCGCTTAATAGAGAACCGACGAAAAGCACGGTGCCGTATATACATTTCACCTAATGAGGGCGCCCTAATTACGGACGCCATCTTTGATGTCCATGTACTGAGAACCATATTTGAGGGTATCGTGGCTTCATTATTATGCCCCAAATGCCACCATACCAGAGTTATGATTATAATTGATTATAATCTTATACAACTTTGGGATAAAATCGATAATAACAATTATACTTTTTTTCTTTAAAAGGTTTTGGAGAATTCTGTTCAATATTGCTTTGCATCAATATCACCCATCGAGTATTTTGTACGTCTCTTATCATCCAAGATCCAAGATTGCTTGTCATAATCTTTCCGCCATCTTGGTGGGCAAAACCCCAGGCTGTGACGTTGCAAAAGAAAAGGGGCCAGTTTAACAAAATGTCACGTGCAAACCTTATTCAATTGTTTTATACAATAATGACGACCAACCAATTTAATCTTTTATCAAACATGCATAAAAAAAATCATGGCAGGCTATATAAAGCTGCTCGCGGAAACTGCTACACAAAATATCCCTTCCACAATCATTATCTCATCTACAATTTGTGAAAATGGACTCCCCCCTAAAAAACATATTGATGAACCAGAATGGGGGAGACTGCCCTTGGTGCCAAGATAATTAAATCGCCAGAGAGGGGGGAAAAGGATGAAAATAAGAGAGAGGGGAGAGCTGGTCTTATTCTGGTCACGACTCGCTGCATATTTTCACGGAGATTTACGACACGAACAAGCGAGGTCGAGTTGTCAACGAAAGCGCCATTTCATAAAGCGAGGTTTTTTATTGTGTAGGCCTATAAAGTTTTATTATTTTCTCTCCTGCCAATAATGTTGGAGATCAACACAAACTAAGCAGACGTTTATAAGACCATCGCGTGCCCCTCTCTCCATCTAGCCCTCCCCCTCACGACTGACGAGGAGAAACGGCGCGCGTACCAGCCCGAGAAATAAGAGCAATAACTCTCACGACATTAACATTAACCATTTTTATTGAATATTCAACCTCGCGCGCTTTTTTTTATTTGGCGGTAAACCGAAGCCAAGTGAATCCAAGCTGTAATCCTCGCAGGCGAAATATTAACGGTTCGTTTATGGATGGCATGCATCGCGCCGTATAATGTAATGTCACAATCGCGCAGTGTACGTAAGTTAAAGGGAGATGAAGATGAATTTAATCTATCTTAAAGGTACAGTACAGGATTGGTAACATACCCAAACAGAAATGTTGACAGATTTACCTATAACTTTCAGGGTATGAAGATGGTGCTTGAAGAAACAAACCGTTAAAATATTTCCGCCTGCAATGGTGTATTAATTCAGAAATGAGTCAAACAAAGACCGAAAACAGTTTTTATCTCGGGGTAAGATCAAAACCATTCTTTATGTTTTATAAGAAAAATTGAGTCGGATTTTCGCTATTTTCTCGTTACTCAGATGCCCGATTGAGCTCGAATCTTCACACGTTTATCATTTCATGTACATGCTGGATCAGACAAAGTATGAGTGCTGTTTTGTGACATTTACCAAATTATGTAACATACCTTTAAAGATGAATTGAACGAAAACAAAATGAGAGCACTTACGTGCACTACAGCACTCAAAGAATCGCTTCACCATTACACAGTATACAAACACAGAGCAATGCTATCGAGCATTAATTATCAATTAAAGATACAGTCTGCTCTAAAACATCACTCTACAATTTTAATCACGAGTAAGCTTAAAACATATCGATCTAATTTGGAAACAGAGACAGAGAAATTCTATCTCTGGGGGAAACGCAATCGGCATGAGTCAGCAGAGCACTATAAATCATGCGAGGCGAAACGCAGCGTCTTTTTGTAATTTTTGTCTTTCACGAATCAAATCAGGGGCTGGGTATAATTTATTGCATTCTCAGGTCCAGGAATTGAAGACCGATCGGTAATTTAGTTCTCACCACAGATGGTGCATTTTTAGAGGCAATCTGTGGTGAGGGTGGACGTGGACGAAACGGAATAACGCAACATATTTTACCTTTTTGCTCTGGGTAGTGGGATGGTCTTATCAGGGTACGGAATCCACATAATTCGCGAATTTGGCCAAACTATTCCATGCACGTTAAAGGCAGCGTACAGGATTTGCAAGGCCTCCAAAAATATGTATCGAGTTTGAGACAGACAAATGACTCTCAACAGTTCGTAAACAGTGCAAACGGTCACCGTGGGAAATCATGTTTCATCAGATACTGGTTTTTTTCTTTCAAGGAAATCAAGATTTACTTGACCAGTGACCAAATTTTAGTCGAGTCGGGCCGAGTCATTCTCGGCACATAGTTCGAGTAATTTGCTGCTGACCCGGGTCGAGTTGGATCATGAACCTCCTGGGGTGAGTCAAATCGTCTGCAGCCAGTTGATCCGAGTCAATAACTAATAGCATGAGTCAAGTCGAAAGAGTCAATGATCCGGTCATCGCCTATGACTCGATTCAAGTTGATTCAATGCACTCGCTGCTTGCCATACTTGACTCAATGTGAGTCAAATTGGGTCGAGCATTTTGATAATTTTGACCCAGGTCAATTTAACTACTAATGACCCTGTTCCAGTCAAATCGAATCGGACCCTTTAGTACAATCACCAAAACAATTTCATTTCTGCAGACGTCCAAAAATAGTGACAGGTTCGAATCCCGTCCTATCAGCCGGTGACCGTTCCATCTCCCACGGAGAACGCTCATTAAAACGAGGCAATTCAGAATTCTGTGAAGTTGCCATGGGCAACGTTTATTTACGGCAATTCCTGAATAAATTACGAGACACAATGAAAAATCGATAACAACCGTTCGTTTTGAACCGTGTAGAGGTAAACAAAAAACTACAAAGGAATTTGACGATTTTTCTGAATTTTAAAAACGATTAAAGGTATAGGCCCTATTTTCATAGTGATATTTAGCACCGGTACTGAAATCAACCTATAAGTTAGCCTGGCGGTACTGATGGGTTTATATTGCATGGTTTGTTTTAAAGAAATATATATCCTAAGAAAAATACGTTCACAGATAAAATCATAGACAACATAATACAAATCACGATTCTTACCGAGTTTGAATTTTAAAACATGATCGGCTCGTCGAGTCAAGTTCCCGCCGTCTCATTGTTACACATACGCGTAGTAATGTGGAGCTTTGTGCTCGTAGTACACAATAGATCGAGACATCGTGAAAATACGATTAATTGTTTTAAATCGTACGGTCACATAAAACCACGAATTGTATAAAATGCAATCCTAGTTTTTAAGGTTTATCATAAAGAATGCAGGGTTCTGCGTTATATACATATAGACTTATTTATGCATAAAATTTGCATAGAAAATAGAACGGTGGAAGGACTTGGTATGTTTAGGCTGAGCAGTATATACGTCTCTTAACCTTGAACTAAAACACTGAGCATAGAACAACTGCTAATGTTCGTATTATAAAATGCTGTGCAGTAAACGAAGGATGCAAGGTATAACAAGCCACTATAGGAGGATGCAGTATTAGAAGGTGACGTGTTAGGAGTCAAGGGGAAGGTGGTGCGATTGTACGGTGCCTCAAAGCTGCCATTTTGCTGTCCAAATCTCTTGTTTTATGACACAATAAGCCATTTACGAGTTAAATCTGAATAGTTTTCAAAAGATAAAATCCAGAGTTGACTCGGAAGATTTTGTCAAGCTCGGGGGTCTCGTCAGTCAGTGACATTCGTTAAAACATGGAGGTAAAAATGTCTATCCCCATGGTTAAAGGTATCCAGTACAGCAGGGTTTCAGGGTATGAGGATGGTGGTGGTAGAAACATACCGTTAAAATGTTTCCGCCTGAAATGGTGTAAATCCAGAAATTAGTAAAAACCAAACACTAAAACCCTTTTTGATGTTGGCAAGATCAAAAATCCTTCTTTATGTCTCATAAGAAAGATTGAGTTGGTTTTTCGCTATTTTCTCGAGACTCAGATGTCCAATTGAGCTCAAATTGTCACTGTGGCTTATCAATAGTCTGGTTCCCTGCCCAAAGATTCCCTGACGACTCATATTAAAAATCTCAGAGATTTGACAGACAATAGTCGGGAGATTCTTGGGTCTGGGAACCAGACTAGCTTATCATGCAGTCATGATGGATTGGACAAAGTGTGAGTGCTGTTCTGTGACCTTTAGTTACCAATCATGTATTATGTCTTTAAAAACATGCCTTTTTGAACCGTGATTGCACATCGAGCAACAATGCACGACTTCCGGACCCAAATCATAGAACTTACATACAGTCGAGTCCCTGCAGCCATCTAGGTACATGCGATGTATAGTTATGAAGATCGCCTAGACGGTAAATTTGATTACATCGCCACGAGTTTATTACATCCAGCGAGTCTGATTCATTGGAAATTATCCTAACAAACTGTGGCTTAAGAATGGAAAAAAAGAAAGACGACGACAAAATAATATTCAAGATTCACCAATTATAGAGTTTCGGAGTCGACAATTTGGCACCGTGTGTGTCTAACGAAGGGAAAATGAGTCGCTTTGGAATCTTAACAATTGTGGGACGAAACAAAATCAAGGATTATTTTACACAATCTGAAGAATAGAAGAGACATATTGCTATTATAATATTCAAACTGCGTTGAAATATTTGAGAAGTAAATGATCTTAAAGGTAATATCACACTTTGGTTTTTGTCAAAGAAAATACAGATTCATGGGCAAAAATATCAAGGAAGATATACAGTCACAGTAATCTGTGAAAATTTCAGTCCCATACGGCCGGGGCCCACTTTTTGAGAAAAAAAGTGAAAAACGGCCACAGTATTTCTTAATTCTTTCTCTTTTATTTTTGATCTTTTAAAAGATCAAAAAGATTTTCGGTCGTTGTTCTATACAAATTTCTGGATAAATACACCATTTCAGGCGGAAAGATATTAGCGGTATGTTTCTACCAGCACCATCTTCATACCCTGTAAGTTATACGTAAATCTGTGAACAGTTTGGTTTCTAATACCAAAGTATACTACCTTTAAGCAGCTCTATGAAATTGGCCACAGGACGCAGAAAAGGCGGTAATTATAGCTCACCATGGATACGTTCGGAGTCAGAGCCAGTACCATCCATGTAATAAAGAATGGCGCAATCAATAATGTCGCAGGACTGTGCTTACATTAACCAGGAAATACATAAACACGTCACTGGAGTGATATCGCATGATCATAAACTACACAGGACAACATTGTATTCAAGCCAAACAGAAATTATCATCATCATTGGGAGCTCAACATACAATGGTTATCCACTGAACTTCCGCGTACGACAACTCGCCTATACAATACTGCACACAATGTGAGCTCATGAAAACTGGGCTGATTATTAATTAATGTGTCCCCAAAACGCAACGCTTTGTGTCGAGAACTATTATATGTACATTAAACTGTTTATCACTTCAATATTCAGATATGTGATACAGCCATGTCTTGGCTATCACCATGTAGAATTTGATAACAAATTGGACTCAAATTGAGGGGAAAAAATAAGACTGAATTACCCAACCTCAAAACCGATCTTCATCTTTCTTTCAATACACATTACGGTATGTGTGTATTGACCATCATTCTGGAATACTGCAAATTTGTTTTTTATATAGAGTACTATTTCAATTGGTTGGTCATATTTTCGCCAATTTCTGCCAGATTTTGCTTAAATTTGACATGGTGATAGAAAAGGCATGGTTGTATCATATATCTGAATCGTAAGTGATAAACAGTTTAATTTTAACATAATGGTTCCCCGACACAGTGTTGCGTTTTTGGGGACGCGCTGTATATAGGTTTTAATAATACAATGTACACGTTTCGAGTGTTGCTCATGAAACAAAAATTGAGGTCCAACAGAAATCTCGGCAGATGGCATTGCTTGCTAAAAGGTCGTGCACTTGGTGTTCGTGTAACGTATAATATGCTGTTGCCACTGTGCGTGATACTTACATACTTGGCTCGAAACAATACACGTGATGCATAGACGATTTGAGGACTATACATAACCAGCATCGATCATTTTCAAATCACGAACCGTATATGGAAATAGATTGGTCACAAGGCCTAATTTAACTTGGCAGGTTTGATACTGCGTTTATATTATGGGGGGGGGGTGGTTCCCAATTTTCTTATCACTATCGAGCAGCCAGCATTTTTGTGTCCCGTGATATTAAATGCAGGTAGGCTACCGTGTAGAAACTGCAACTAGGGCCAGAGTCTTCCGCGTTGACGTTATCACAACGGGTTGCCCAGAGTTCGGACACGTGGCTAAACATTTAAGCAATTCCACTGTTATAAAAAGACCGACAATTGCTGTACCGTGTGGTCCTTTTCCCCAGCCCCCTCCCTCCTCACTCGCCCCCTTCCAACATGCACATGCAAACACATAATACCTACTTGCCCGTCTTTTGTCACGCCAACTCCGTCGCTTCAGAAGGAAGAGCGCACGCACGCCAGCTGATGATGGGGCGAGGCGCTCCACATGACGGCACGATGTACACAGTGACTAACACCAAAAGATTGAAATATTTTTATTGTTTCAGAGTGGCAGCGTCAGTAGACAATGACCGTGGTCTTGATTATAGACCTTATCCGTGACGTACGTAGGCCTACATACAGGCCTAAACCCACGTGAAATATGCGGCTGCAATATATCAGTATTATTCATCGTAGAGGTAAAGGAATAATACTCAAATCCATGGGCCAATTACCGCCAAAATGACCCCGGGGGATGCACGCGGTTGGCCGGCGTTGATAGCGCATTGTATCTGATAATCCCTAGGCCTCCGTTCGATCATATTAGGCCTACACCCTCTTCATAGTGCATGCATGATGGTTCCTGGTCGAATTCTGTTTGTCTTGTATCGTGTGAGTTATTATAACGCAGCGGTTGCCGTCTCAATGCCAGGGCGGTCCGTGGACGTGGGTGGGTGTGTGCGGCATGCCGTGGTCTTTTTTTGTTGGTCTTGGCAGACGATGATAACAAAGGAGAAGCGCCGTCCCCGTTTGGCGCGAATAAGAGCCACGCGTAACGGGCCGCGCGGCTGCATAAACAGAATTATCATAGAATATTATCCAAATTAATGCGAAGGTATAATGGATGCAGTGTCGTGTTTAAAGCATTGAGGATGACGCTCGGTAAGATTTTGCACCAATACATTTCTTTTGCAAACCAGCTTTCCTAAGGTACTAACAACAGCAGCAACATAACAAATCAAGAGCAAAAGCATGTGCAACATCAACAACAAGAGCAACAGCAACATTGGCGAAAGCAGCTGTAACAACAGCAGCAGTAAAAGAGACGACAGCAAGGGCAACCGCATCTGCAGAAGGCATAAACACCAATACCAACACCAACATCAGAGCAGCAACACCAACATCAAGAGCAGCAATAGCAGCAGCAACGCCATAAGCAGCAACATCAAGAGCAGCATGCAACATCAAGAGCAGCAGCAACATCAAGTGCAGCAGCAACATGCAGCAGCAACATCAAGAGCAGCAGCGACATCAAGAGCAGCAGCAACATCAAGTGCAGCAGCAACATGCAGCAGCAACATCAAGAGCAGCATGCAGCAGTATCAAGTGCAGCAGCTGCGACATCAAGAGCAGCATGCTGCAACATCAAGAGCAGCAGCAACATCAAGAGAAGCATGCTGCAACATCAAGAGCAGCTGCGACATCAAGAGCAGCAGCAACATCAAGAGCAGCATGCTGCAACATCAAGAGCAGCTGCGACATCAAGAGCAGCAGCAACATCAAGAGCAGCATGCTGCAACATCAAGAGCAGCAGCAACATCAAGAGAAGCAGCAACAACAACAACAGCAACATCAGCAGCAGCAGCAGCACAGATAGCAAAAAACCCAGCGATGATATTCGTGTAAAGTTTCGCCTTCAACACACGGGAAGTCTTGGCGCCAATAAAATGACAAAAATACGCCATCCTACCCTAAGCAACAATTACCTTACCAACCATCCTACCTTCCCAATATGGGTCCTTAGCCAAATTAATCTAAAATCATTTCGATCTTTACCTTAATTTGGAGATCTGTACCATGGAGCCCTCGATTATGTATTTTCCCATCAACTTCACTGCGCAGTTGAAGATCAGTGCAAACATTTAAGGCAAGGCCTCATTTTGGTAGAAGTATTAAAATATTCATCCGCGAACGTGACTACGCAACTCGGCTCTCACTATTCACGCAGTAAAATATAATCACTGTGGGAAAACTGCAAAACTATATTACAATGTCAAACTACATGTGAACTGACCCAGAAAAGATCAGAACAAAAGGTTGTTTATGCTTTCCTTGTTTCGGCTGTATGAAGGGATGTTTCAGCAGGAAAAGGCGGGAACACCCGTTCAAAATGTGATCGATTTTGGTGCATTTTTTAAAAGAAATTAATCCCAATTTTCTATGATCGCAATTCACACCATGCAAAATGATTACAATAGAAAATGTCTCACGTGACCAATCGTCTCCATTCATTGTCCCTGGCATTCAATAAATTATCGATCACTTATCGATTATGATTGTATGCTCTCGACACTTTCGTTTCATTATCAATTATTACACATCGCCCACCACGAAATGGCCATATGTTTTGTGCACAAACTCGGGGTTACAATGATGTACATCAACGGTGTACATCCAAGTGGTGTTACCACTCGGTTCTTATCAGAAACTCACGGCCAAAAGAGACAGTAGTATCATGCAGTACAACCGCAAACCTCACACATACGCTTTTCCAATGGTTCTTTATCAGAACCAGCTCTCTTCCCACAGACGTTCAACTCTTGCATTAAATCATTCAGATATTACCAGAACCCCGCACCTCAAAGTGAAAGTATAATCACATACCTCACACAATGTCTACTTCCTTGGTTCTTCCAGAAACTACTTCCTTTCCCTAGAGAGTTATTCAGAATACACCGTGCAAGGTAAACCCATGAGGTGTTTCCGCTACACAATAACTCCAAATCCTACAACTCCGCAGAAAGGTATGTTATGGGAGATTATGTTTCTCAGTCGGCCAAAAATATCAGCCGTTTGTAGCCGTTGCTACAAGAATACCTCATGGGCCCAGACAAGAGGTGAGCCCCGCCATAATTGCACGGGCAATAAAGCGCGTGGAAATATTATACCCGTATGCCACGACAATGATAATAATGATATGAGTGACGGTGCAAATGGCGGTTTAAGTCGGTCAACCGCATCGAGACGTACAAGCTTGATGTGCATGCGTGAAACCGTATAGCTCCATCGCTGATATGATGAAAGGTGATACCTTCCGCCGAGGATCAGAACGTGCAATAAATAAAACAATCCAGTCAGGTCATTATCGAAGAGAGATGGGGGCAGCGCAGCGCAATTTTTTTCACCGTCAGATTCGAAAATATTTCCAGATAAAACCTCCAACTTACGCTCAATATTGTGCCCAAGAGGAACAATTTATTCTATTTCACATCTTTCACAAATCTCGATATCGTGGATTTAGTAGCATATGCATAGGGACCTAACATTTGAAATCCGGCTGACATAAAACACGGTCATAACTATTAAATACAGCGTACAGGATTTGCAAGGCCTCAAAAAACAATTTTTTGAGTTTGAGACAGAAAATGGACTCAACAGTTCGTAAACAGTGCAAACAGTCAGCATGGGAAATATTGGTTCATCAGATGCTGGGTTTTTCAAGGAAATCAAGATTTAGTGTCTTTTGAAAAGATCGTTCGTCGAACGATTTAGTAGCATTTCGAAAGCGTGGTGTAACCCGTGAAGGATTCTGAATGGGGCAAGATTATTTCGGACGTATTTCTGCTATCCAGATGAACAAAGCGTAAAAAGGTACTTGGAACAGCGTCTGTAAGGAAGTTTAAGACCTTCTGTTTAAGTACCAAATTCAGCCAAAACGCACATCTAAACTGCGCAGACCTATATATGAAAAACCAAACACCAAAACGACGCAATGCTTTGGACCAAAACCTAATTACGCCACAATCATGCTTCAGCACGACATTTAATTCAGAGCCCTCGTAAAAGGCAGGTGATACTTAAGCTTCCTAAACCTCCGTTGTTAAAGCAACCGAGTAAGTAGGTCACAAACTAGCCCCATGAGGGCGGCCTTTGACGCCATTTTTAGGGATACGCAAGGCATAAAGTTATGCTTAAAGTGTCAACATACCAAAATTACGATTTTTATTATTGCACTTAAACATATGAAGTCTTTGAAAAGTGAACAAAGAAAAATTGACTGGAGCGGGATTCGAACCGGCGACCTCCTGAATACCGCAGGCGCTCTACCAACTGAGCCATCCAGCCCTACGTTGGTGGTGACCCCATAGTCAATCTTTGTTCGCCTAAATTGAATTGTTTTAAATTCACTAACAGTTTGTAAATGAACTGTATGCAAAGTATAAGATATTTTCTTGTTTGTACTTAAAGATGGCGTCTAAAACAGCGCCATCAATCGACCACAAGCAAGATCCAGGTTTTTTGTTTAGTCCAGTACGAGGTCATTTCGATTTATCTACTGACATGATACCATGTTCGCGCGTGTGTCCCTATGGAACGTGTTTACGCCTGGCTGAGTTTGAGGCATAGTGCATAATTAATGAGTGTCCACATTACACTGCAGTACTATAAACCAAGCACTAACAGAGCTGTTATACCTCCTCATCGATCCAGCAAAACCTTCCCCTCAGTCACCTTCCCCCTCCCTCCCTCCCCCCCCCCCCCCCGCGATGCCTAAGACTTTTTTTTCTCCCTCTCTCTTATTTCCTTGAAATAAATTGATCGATTCCCAATACTGTTGACAATCTAAAAATGTCAAGCGGTTAAGATTTGTTATTCCACGGCGCGCGGGGGGAGTCGAGTCCAGCGCCGTTGTAGCTGGCGGGTATCAGCGGGGCCTTTGCACGGCCGAAGCCAGCGAGGGAACTGCGCTGAGGATCATCCGGATACCGTACGGACGGAAACTGCACCCCTCTTGCCCTCGTAACGGCGATGGAAATAAGTAATTGAGTTACAATCACAGAGGAACTATAGACCTTCATGTGTTTTTTTCAAGGATTAAAGGCTGACTGCATGTTCTCAGTGTGTTTAGAGGACAGCATCCACTACAATAATTATCTAGTTTTCAAAATGGACATCACAAAATAACCCGTGAAAATTTCATCAAAACCGAAATTCACATTTTCAAGAAAAACAAAACAAGGAATGACGATTTTTGATTTCACACAATTGATCCTGCTTCACAAAGTTTGACAAACATCTATCCACATCCCCCATTAAGCGGTCAGTGGCCAATTTCATCATGACTTCTTAACATAAAACAAATTCCACTCCTAAGTGTATAAAAAGTATCCCATTTTGGCAAGCAAGACACTACACATTTCCCACGTATAAGCAATTCATAAACGTGACATCTGTAGGAACATAATAGCTAAAACTATGCGGCACTACAAAATAATGGGAATGTTGGAAAAAATATAATGACTGAATTTTCGGACAAATGTTTTGCAGATTGGTTCAGAGACAACGTGATATCTTAATTTGGCCGAGTCCCTTGCAATATGCAATGCGATTAGACACAATGGAGATAAATCTTGTCTATTATGGACAGCGTAAATATATTGCCCTGGTAACCGAGTTGATCATTATTCAAATCAATCAATCGCTTTGCCAACCGTATGTATACACTTATATATCCACGTATGCATACTGCACTGGCACATAGCCCGCATACCACATCTTCCAGCGCGGTTGCCGGAGCAACTGTCTCCTAGCAACCGCTAAAAGCACCGAGATAATAACCATAGTGATAAAAAGGCAACATCATTCTCCACGATGGCAAAAAAAAAACACCGCATATGAAGCGCGTTTTCCTCATACGTATAATCGTAAAAACAGTACACTGCAATTTAGCAGTCGTGAAACAAATTAACGAGTAAATTACCATATTTTGTTTGTACAAGGTCAACCCGTGGGTACAATACACAATTATTAATGCTTCATCTTGTGCCATGAGACAGCGCACACGAAAGGCCCTCAAGTCATTCCTATAATTGAAACAGTCCATGAGAGATTGCCAGCGTCGTTAAAGGTAGTTTGCAGCGTAATTTTACGATTAAAACAAAGGTACCGAAGTAGACCCGTGAGATGATTTTCTTATTATCTTGAATAATGAATATCCGTTCCAATTAGTAAAGTGCTTGCTTGCCCTGGCTTGTATATAAATGGGGTTTCGTTATCATTTTTTTTCTGGTTGGCAAAGTGAAGTAGAATAGTAAACATTTAACGTCTAACAACGCGGACATTTAAGGCAATAATGTCATGTATAGAGTCGTGTAAAGAACCTTATTGAAACCAATATCTAGCTTACAGTGTCTAACTTGTGACATTGTAAGACCTAAAATGCACATTTTGTATCGATCTAGCTATTCTCACGGTATTTGTGCAAATCTCGTGATACTGAACTTTGACCCCTTTGACCTTAAAATCCCTCTCAAGACTAAGGTTATTACCTTAATACAGGGATGAGATTGACCAATGATAAAAATGTCTAAAAACAGCTGACAGGGAGCATTACAAGTCTGAAATCTGAAAATCCCATATATACCTTTGTACTCAGCCTAGTCTGCGAGAAAAAAAAAATCTGAAATCCAAAACAAAAAATCTGAAATCAGATTTTAATCTGAGAATTCTCATACCTGTAAATAGTTTCTTTTTTTACTTACTGCAGAACTGCTGTTCTTTTTGTAACAAGCCGGTGTACAAAATGCAGTTTGAACAATTACTTGAATTGAATTTACATTTGTTTTCTTTATATTTGTTTGTTTACATATTTATTTTGTATTTTTTCATTTAACTAATAATCTTAAAATAATATAGTTATTGGTTACTGCTTTTGTTTATTATTAATCATTGTTCTTTGTTTTGGAAAGCAAACACCGCGGTGCACCGGTTTGATTCTTAAAAAAAAGAAAAAAGAATAAGATGAATACATTACCTCCATTTACAAGTCATCAAATCAACGAGCTCACTCTAAACAATCACATTACATGCAACTTGCAATTGGATAGAATTGTCTAGTTTCGCCGAGTCTTCAATTACGGTTTAATGGTATTACCCTAGATTGTAGAACGCCGTGGTCATCAACGTTCACCGCGCCGTCAAGTGACATGACTGCCCGGGCGCTGATCGCATTGTATCGCGGGGCAGCTTGGGTCGTTCGCCGCTCGACACGCAGTCAAAATGCTTTAAGCCCACCGCACACTATACGATCCGACAATCCGACTAGGACCCGACTGGTTTTTGGAAGGATCGCAAAGCATTCTGGAAGTCTTTACCGTGATTGTTCCCAGTCCCAGACCGACTCTGATGGCCAGTCGGCAAGATTCGACTGTCGAATCACGGTTAAGACTCCCAGAATGCTTTGCGATCCTTCCAAAAACCAGTCGGGTCGTAGTCGGATCGTATAGTGTGCGGTGGGCTTTAGGCACGCTGCTGATCGACATTACCATGAGAAGTATAGTAACTAGGCCACCCCAAGCGATGTTACTACATTCTGAAGAAGATTTAAAAACAAAACCACCCAAACGCGATTCCTCCTCCGGTTCTGACAATCTTATGGCAAGATATTGGGCAAGGTATTCAAAGTCATGGATGGTCTAAATTTAAAGCACAAACAAAATGCTTAGCACAAAATGTCTTTCTCAATAAAACAAGCCACCATGACAATTTTCATTTGACTGGTCAGCGAACAACAGCCAAAAGAACAATCACAAGCGATAGACATCAACACATGGACGTTTCCGTTGATGATCCTGTTTTTATTCAGACAGATTCATGGTTAGCAAACTGTGATAAGCAGCTAGGGCCGTGAAATTGGCGACACACAGAGAATCGTAGAATGGTATTTCATACGAAGAAAAAGCACTATACAAGCCCTGCATACGGATGGATCGAGTTTAAATGCGCGCATTTCAATCCGTCCATGTACAAAATGTAACCTTATCCGTGGAGTAATAAAGCTACGTCGGATGTTTTACCAATCAAGTACGGTGATCTTAAAAGGCCATGCAATTGATTTTTTTCTTAAACGTGAAACCGTACGCTATAGCACGTCGCGTTTCCTTTTTTTTTGTCAACAGATTATTCTCTACATCTCTCTTCAAAATGTCAACTGTCATTTCCAGCCCGGAAGTGTTGCCAAGAGCAACTAACACCTCCATTAAAAGATTGTGTACTTTAGAGAAATCCTATACCTTTTGGCTATGTGAGTGTTGCTTTTACCAACTGCGGTTTCCAGATCAAATAATAATGATAATGATGACTATAGTAACAAACAGATACGGGGATGAGGCTTGCTTATAGGCCGTGTCCCAATTCTCTGGCTGCGGCTGCAAATTACGCGTGCACCTATGGCAGCCACTAGCCAGTGACTGCAGCCATTTACCATAGACTTGTGTGTTATTTGCGGTCGCAGCCATTGGGACACGGCCTCACTTTGATACACATAAAACGCCTTAATGCCGTCGGTTCCCGATGTGACCTCACAATAAATAGCGCCCTCATGTGACCGTTAATGTCCAGGTCTTGATTTCAGATTTTTAAAAAGCAGACAAATAAAAATACGTAATGTTGTAGATTTGATAATGTTTTAAACAGATTATTCAATATTTAAGACAACTTACTTGTTTATTCTATAAAAAAAAAAAAGATCGCCCGCCATCTTGGATCAACCAGTCAGTATCCATACTGGTTGATCCAAGATGGCGGGCGATCGTTTTTATCATCACTTCCTCATTTCACATTTTCAGGAAAGACCGGAACAGGAACATTATAATATACTATTAAATGAAGCACTCTTACAAACATTCATTTTCGTCGTTTTCTGTGAAGACAAGCCAACCGTTTCCCATAAAAAGTTTTGCTGATGTGGCAGGACAAAAATAATCCTCAGGGGACGAGAAACCTGATTATGTTTTCATCTGGCCTCGTATGCTGACGTGACGAGCTTGTGTCGTGCAATGGATTCAATAAAGCTTGCATAGTCACGGAATGAAACGGCCACCGTAAATTAAATTGTCTTCAATTGAATAATTTCGACATGTTCGAGGGGGATATGCGTCTCGAAAGACATTGAAGACAATGACCAAGGTTGAATTAATGGCACATACTGTGTACATTATATCATTTTGCGTACATTATCTACGCGCAAGAGGCCGTTTATTTCCCCCACACTTTTCAACTGAAATTCAACTCACAGGTCGCTTGTATAAGTTTCATAATCGCAAATTCAGCCACAAATTCACCTGCAATAAGTGTATGATGTTTATGTACTATAGGGCTGTAGAGACTATAGGGTTGATTTCACAAAGCCCTACGATCGATCGTAACTCGAGTTACGAGCTGGGTCGTTCGTCATACGTTTGTGCACAGTGAAAACCTGGGGGAGTTGCAACCCCCCTAGCCCCCCATGATCTATACGCCCATGATTGATATAGTAAGTTACGGTGAGTTTGGTGACATCGACCCCAGAGCCCATTTCACCGTGTCTGGGATCAGGAACGTAGCCACCCACAATGGCCCCAGCCGACAGGTTCTCGGTCACAATACCAAACTTCAACTTTAATACAGTCATGCTACAACTCCAACGCGTATCGATAACAACGGTCATTGTAATACATAATATAATGTACTAATATAAATAAGGCCTGTATACGTTAAAAAGTTCCTGAAAACACACTATAAAAAGTTAAAAGGTTAATATTGTACAAAAAAAGCCAATAAACCGATCCCAGAACCAATTTATATTTTGTTGTTCGGTTAAAAACTTAAATCCTAGGTTCCCTGTTTTCGCCCCCACTATGCCCTGAAGGTCTATATAGCTCTGTTGCGTATAGACACATTCCGTTCGCGGTTATTCTACGAGGGGCTCCCTGGTAACCCTTCATCTCACATGGAAGCAACTCCCTTTTTGAAAGCACCCACGTTTACATGGAAATTAATCTGTAATGTTTTTAATAGGGATTGTATAACGCCTGACGATAATGGATGAGTATAACTATCTGCAAGCCCTCCCCTAAAATGACCGCGTAAGCTCCGCCCCTCCCAACAACATCAACAACAAGTGCAACAAAAACAGTAGCAGCAGCTACAGAATCGTCAAAGACAAAAATAATTAAATGTAAATGTCCTGGCTAGTAAATGTCCAGGCCAGTAAATGAGCTGGGAAGGAATGTCCTGGTCTGTAAGTGTCCTGGCTAATAAATGTCCTGGCCAGTAAATATCATGGTCAATAAATGTCCAGGCCAGTATATGTCCTGGCCAGTAAATGTCTTGGCCAGTAAATGTCCTGGCTAGTAAATGTCCTGGCCACAAAATGAGCTGGGAAGGAATGTCCTGGCCTGTAAGTGTCCTGGCTAGTAAATATCATGGTCAATAAATGTCCAGGCCAGTATATTTCCTACCCAGTAAATGCCCTGGTCAGTAAATGTCCTGGCCAGTACATGTCTGCCCAGTAAATGTCCTGACCAGTAAATGTTCATCCTAGTAAATGTTCTGACCAGTAAATGTTCTGACCAGTAAATGTCCGTGGCCAGTAAATGTCCTGACCAGTAAATGTCCGTGGCCAGTAAATGTCCGTGGCCAGTAAATGTCCTGACCAGTAAATGTCATGGCCGGTAAATGACTTGGCCAGTAAATGTTCAGGCCAGTAAAAAATTCCTGGCCAGTAAATGTCCAGGCCAGTAAATGTCCTGACCAGTAAATGTCCTGACCAGTAAATGTCCGTGGCCAGTAAATGTTCTGACCAGTAAATGTCCGTGGCCAGTAAATGTCCTGACCAGTAAATGTCCTGACCAGTAAATGTCCTGACCAGTAAATGTTCTGACCAGTAAATGTTCTGACCAGTCAATGTCCGTGGCCAGTAAAATAATGCCTTGACCAGTTAATGTCCTACCCAGTATATGAGCTGGATCGTATCTGTTCTGCAAGGCCAATACTTTCTCTGGTCAGGGTCATTTAGATATAATAAATTAATACCCAGACGGAAACAACCAATTATTTGCGTGATTCATCGTTAAACTTCCTTTAAACACCCACAAATCAAAAGAAAAAGAGACAGATTGGTGCTAACAGTGTGAACAATATAATCGAAACTAAACAAGACAATGAAACAAAAAGAAAAAACTTACAAGCCTCCAAAAAAGTTTCGTCTAGAATTAAAAAAAAGGCGATTTTGAATTTATTAAATCCCACGTCAGTACAGTTGGCAAAGCAGTTCACAACAGCCGGTAAATCATCTCAATAATTATTTTATTTTAACCAGGAATTAGAAAGACTGAATCATGTCAAACTTCCTCCTTTTTTCAAAATGGTCGTGTCGTATGTAGACACAAGAGGGCGCTGTTTAGGAAAGGTCATCAGGTCAAACAGATTTCATAACCGACAAGGAAGGATGGGAATAAGGAAACAGTAACATACAAAAAGGCTGCACAATCTAACATTGTGGACTGGTCCATTTATATTAATTCCATAATCCCCTTAAGGGTATACTTTGGTAACATTATCAAAACAGAAATCTTCGCAGATGTACCTATAACTTACAGGGTGTAAAGATGGTGATGGTAGAAACATACCGTTAAAATATTTCTGCCTGAAATGCTGTTTTTATCCAGAAAAGACTAAAACCAGTGACCAAAATTATTTTTGATCTTTTAAAGATCAAAAATAAAAGAGAAAAGACTTAAGAAATACTGTCGGTGTTGTTCACTGTTTTCTCAAAAAGTGGGCACCGTATGGGACTGACATTTTCACAGATGACTGTTACTGTATCTTCCTTGATATTTCTTCCCATTAATAATTATGTATTACTTAGACAAAAACCAAAGTATGATACTACCTTTAAAAATACAAAGTGCCACCTATATAGAATAATTGATCCTCGATCAATATTACTAGATAAAGTACTAGGTAAACAATGTTACACATGACATAATAATGTAACAACGGACATACAACCCGATTTGTGTACAAATTATTTTATTACTTTAGTCCTGAAGTGATTCTGTTCTACCCAAACATTAAGCCGAACCAAATTCCCAACTGAGGTCCCAACGTCTACTAAATAATTGTAGGCCCTCAGGCAAAACCAGAGACCGGGAAAGAAAACACAAATATTATCGGATAGAACTTGATTCAATAGCCGAAGACGCCAATGGCCCAACACCGTAGCAACACCGTAGTGGAAAAAAGGTCGCCGCCTCTTGTGACGTAACGTCCCGGTTGCCAGGCAATGAACGATCAATGACGGATAATGTAAGGGAGCATAATATATTAATCTTGCCGACGCATTAATGTTTTTATTCGATCACGATGTAAAAACGGTCGTTCCTGCAACTCCTGCAAGGTTGGAGCTAGCTCTGATGCAAGTGCGTATACCGGATAAACGGATTTAAATTACCCATCTCAATCATATTAGCAACTTACACACGTTGAAACACGTAGAGCCTATGGCCTACGCTATATAATACACTGGTGACGTCGAAGGGGTATTTTGTGAAAAAAAAAAAAAGAAGAAAAGATTGTACCCATAGACTTCCATAGACTACTAATACATACAGGGTGCATGTCCCCCCCAAAACGCAACATTTAGTGTCGAGAAGTATTATAAGAACATTAAAATGGTTATCACTTCAAGATTCAAATATGTGATACAGCCATGTCTTGGCTATCAACATGTAGGATTTGAGCAAAATTGCACTGAAAATGAGTGAAAAAACTAAGACTGAATTACAAAACCCGATTTTCATCTTTCTTTCAATACACATTATAATGTGTGTGAATTTGTTTATAAGGAGTACTCTTTCAATTGGTCATCATTTTCACAAATTGCAGCCCGATTTTGCTCAAATCTACATGGTGATAGCCAAGACTTATGGTTGTATCATAACTGAATCTTGAAGTGATAAACAGTTTAATTTTAACATAATGGTTCCCGACGAAGTGTTGCGATTTTGGGGGGGATACGCTGTACACGGCCGGCGTAAACTGATGGTTATGCACGTGTGTCTTATTTATCCATGGTCATATCACTCTTTGGTGACAGGATAATGTAATTATAATGTGAATAGCGCTCCGCACTTGCGCTAAAAATAGTACCGGACCTCAGACAAACATTGCAACCAGCTCAATTTTGTTACTCATAGTATAGATTATTAAATGCCAAACCGATGTTGAAACCTTTTTCAAAAGATGCTTCGTCAAAAAAAAATGTTGGACGGTCTCAATAACTGCATATCACCCGTACACAATGCAAGGCTTAACCTTGACTCACTGAGCGCTGCTTGATAAAAAAAAAATCAGCAAAATGAAAGAAAAGCAATTCCCAGTTTCGAAAAGGTAAACAAGCTATGGAAATATAGTCACGCAAAACAACTCCTTTCTCTTCATTGAACAAAACTGCCAGAGCCTATTTCTATTTCATGTTTTTGTGTAAGACTAATAGGTATTATAGGAAAAGGGGAAGGCAGTTAACCAACCATAACCCAGGGACAACAAAAACACAGAATTCACGATGAACATACCACGCATTTCTCATCGCTATAGAGTAGGTCTATATACCTTTAAAGGCAATATCATTACTTTGGTTTAAAAAAAAAATCAGATTCTTAATATCAACAAAGATACAGTAACAACTAAGCCACCTGTGAAATTTCCAGTCCCATACGGTGCCCCCTGTTTTGATAAAAAAAACCATTGAAGAACGCCCGTGGTATTTGTTAAAAATCGTTTCACCGTTATTTTTTTATCTTTTAAAGATCGAATTTGGAGTTCGGTCATTGGTTTTTACTCCTTTCTTGATAAATACTGCATTTTCAGGCATAAAAACCTGAACGATATGTTTGTACCATCACCATCTTTATGCCATGAAAGAGGTAAATCTGTGGAGATTCTGTTTCGGTAATGCTACCAAAGTATGATAGTACCTTTAAAGTCAGTGTACATGATTTGCATAAGGGCCTAAAAAAAGATTATTGAGTTTGAGACAGAAAATGGACTCAACAGTTCGTAAACAGTGCAAACAGTCACCATGAAAATCTTGGTTCATCAGATTGCTGGGTTTTTCAAGGAAATCAAGATTTAGTGTCTTTTTAAAAAGATCGTTCGTCCGAACGATTTAGTAGCATTTCGAAAGCGCGGTATAACCGTGAAGAATTCGAGATTATTTCGGCCGTATTTCTGCTTTCCAGTTGATCAAAGCGTAAAAAGGTACATGAAAACAACATCTGTAAGGAAGTTTAAGACCTCCACTTCTGTTTAAGTACCAAATTCAGCCAAAACGCACATCTTGGCAAATCCTATGCTCCCTTTAAGGCCTAAATACTGTCCACGAACACGCAAGTTATCAAGGATAAAGAGCGAGAGAAAAAAATAGGCACAGTGGGAAAAGCCTTGGCCTCCGACCAGAAAGGTGTTTCAAAACAGTTTGTCATGTCGCGTGACCTTGCTGGCGCTTTGCCTAGCAGCTTGGTGCACGGTATGTATAATTATTACTGCGATTCCATGTTTCGCATCGCCGAACTTAGGGTCCTATCAAAGTTGAAGGGTATATGCCATATTTTATGTTTGTTCGTGGTGCCAGTCTTTTTTTCTGTCCTCTCTTTTTACGAGCAATCTATATATACATAACATGCGGGTAAACGGCCACCACATTTTGCTAAACGGACAGATGTATGCAATCATTATGGAGCAAAGGAAGGCCTGGGTTTTTTTAATTTGAAAATTTGCTTTACGACCTTTTTAGTTTTGACATGGATATTATGTGTGGATCCCGTGACTGCGTCGTCCTGCGGGGTCCGACATGTGGAATCAAGCAAAATGCACATGAAGGTTGCACATTGCAGAAACTAATGTCACCAGAGAAAATAACTCATTCACTCATTCACAAAAACCTTAGTCGAAAAAAAAAGAGAGAAAGAAATCGAGAACCGTTTCTAGAGCTTATGCGCATGACGTCACTCTGCGTATGGCGCCCTCATGCAGCTATAGACGTCAATGGGGGTTTACGAAACGCCGGCACAGGCTTGGGCTCCGGGCCTGACTGCATCCATATGCTGAAATTATATATAGATTGTAGTTTTTCATTGAAGCTGAAGCTCTGTTTTCCTTTTCAAACTAGAGAATCTACTTCCGAACCGCAGCCAAAAGCCTCTATTTTGATACCCGTCAATTTAGAATGGATTCACGAAATGGAGTCGGAGCCTGAGACGGAGCCTGAGACGGAGCAAGAGCCTCCGTTTCGTAAACGCCAAATGAAGGCAGCTCATTGGGCAACCAATCATAAGTATAAGTAGCGCGGAATGACGTGTTTGAGTTTTTTTTATGTTCCATCATGGTTTTGCCTCTAAACAAAAATGGCGGCACGATGACGTCAATGCAATGGTGTCAAAATAATGTCACTGTTAACAATGTTATGTTTTCCGTTCCTGGTGGGCCTACAAACATGGGAAAATGACACAGCATCACCATAACATGCGTCTCAGTCATCTATTTATGTTTTCTTAAACGAGTCTCCCGAATCTTATACGCCGTAGGCATATTATGAGTGTGGGAGGAAGTATGAAATGTTCACAGTAGACACGCCCGTTCAATGCGCTGAACTTTGACGTTTTAACTCCATTATACGCATAGACGGGCAATGACAACACACGCAGCGGCCGAATAAACGTGGTAAGGGTTATGATGATGTACCGGCATTTAGCCCGTTGGGCTCCCTGCTTGACGCAACTGCACTTTTCTTCTGTTTATTCATGTTTTCAAGTACAAGTTCTCGCTGAAATTGAAGCGAAATCTCCTTCGAAGTATTCCTGATTTTTTGGAGGATTTTGTTGGATACAAAAATTGGCTAAATCGGACACGTAATGGAAGGCAAAATCAAAAACATTATTATGATAATACACTACTGGTCAACAGTGCTTTACTTTTGAAAATTATTTTGTCAAACAATAAGGCCATGTGTAATTGAGTAATTTAAAACAATGAAGCTCCATAATTCAACCAAGTTATGATCGTCACACATACAACAATTGTTGGTGCTTCAAACAATCCGAGACAGTGGTACCAGTCTATCGCTTGGCATACAAAGCGCCACCATCGTTCTGACGTCAATGGATGAACAAAAGCAACCTCGACGTGTGGTCGGATCACACGTTGGGTGTGATTACAGATCACTGTCGTCTGAACTATCATCTTACAATAACAATCGCAAGACCTTCAAACCATAATGCAGATTTTATGGTTGTAACATCCAATCAGCTATTTGGACAAAATAATAAACTATGGCAATATGCAACAATGCTAACACCCATCCAGTATTCTGGAGAGGAGATGACTAGAGCAGGCTAGTCGAAACGTTGATACCTAACCATGAAAGTGCAACGAAATAAGAAGTGCGAAAGTACGAACGATTCTTACAGAACCGATTGTCACCGGCCATGCAAAGCCTCAAATCTTTCTTGCATTACAGTATCATCAAAATAGACCATTATTTTCCTATACCAAAAGATCGCATAAGTGATTTCTCTGCACAGAACAGGTTCACCGTGAGCCTTATGCTCCCAAATGCAACCAAATACACTCTTTCTACAGCCCAAATCGAAACACTTGGCTACGGGTGAACATCACGTGACTTACTACTAAATGATTCCGATTTTTTTTCTGACAGCACATGCAGCTCAGTCACGTCGATTCTCATGAGATATTTCGGGCGCGCGCAGATGACGTCGTCGCAGGATGTGAGAGAATATGTAGCGTGTGCATGGCCGTAATGTGAACATGATCATACATTCCCGCTGGTTGAGTCACTCGTGTTCGGTGAGCCTATAGCTCCCCTTGGACTTGGCGAAGTCCCATGGATCGGTCAGGATCGACAAAGAGTAAGACCCAGCTATGAATATTAATGGCCCAGGGCAATAGAAGCAATGGCTTGAAGGCAAAAAAAAAAAAAAAAAAAAAAAAATGCGCATTTAAAGAGGGCGCCCTCTGTTGCCGACAGAACTGGGGCCAATTTCATAAAACTGTTAAGCACAAAAATTTGCTTCGCACAAAAATGTCTCGCCCATAATGAAAACAAACCACCATTGAAAATTCCATTCGATATTCATGGTCAGCGAACAACAGCCAAAGAACAATCACTAGTGATATACAGCACAGGCATGGAAATTTGGTTGTTAACCCTGTTTTCATTAACTTGGACAGAAATGTCATGCTTAGCAAATTTTTGTGCTGAACAGTTTTATGAAATTGGCCCCCGATGTTCGTTTTAAATTGTGGATCTGCCTGTAAGATGGCGACGTGATGACGTCACTGAACATGGTGTAGATTTCACCCAGTTACAATCAAAGGCAACGATCGCGCTATGCAATGATAGAAAACAAACGATATAGTGCAAGGAACAAGTGGGTGTGGCCATGCATGGGTGTGGCTGCGTGAAAAAAGGGGCGTCATTGCGTCAACCTCTTGAACTTCTGGGTGCGACGCAAAGAACGGTGTATTAGGATCTCAATACGCAGCCGCATGATGAATAATTCTTTGAATATTCACGATGCTGTATTCGCACGCCCTCTTTAGGCCCATGTATACACTGTTGAAAAAGAACAAGAATATTATCCAACGAAAATACTTAACTGATGTAAATTGTCCAATTTAATAAATAATTAACATCATTATTTTCATGAGGTTCAACTTAAAGACAATATACTACTGAACGTGATGTTTTAACGTTGGCACAAGCAATGCTGCATAATAATGATTATGTCAACATAATGGAGACCAATGGGTGTGTCCTCCGGATTCTAAAGAGGGCGTGCACAGAGCGCCCCCAACCGGCCAAAATTATGACCTAGGCCTATATACAAAGCTTTGCAACGGAAAATTATAATAACAACGATGATAACGCTAAACTCAGTCGCAATTAGCGCAATGTGTTCCCAATGGAGTGAACTAATGTGGGTATAACGTGACGCAGTTCAACGCCAAATTTTCTTCTTCCTTTTTTTACACTTGGTAACAAACTGCACACCTGCTTGACTGTAAATGCGTAAATCCGTTGATGAAATGAAATTAGGATTAATATTGGTAAATCGCTGACAAGATGGAGAGGCGCCATGGCATATTAGACAGCCAACGAGGCGAGTTTGCCCAGGATAAACGCAACTGAAAATGCTTTTTCTAAAAAAGGAATGCCAACTCATCAGAATAAATTGCAAATTAGTTTCAAGTTTTATGCGTTACGGTACATTTTTGTTTTTCCGCTGTAACTCGATCACGGCACATGCCATTTTATCCTTCATTTTCTTTATCACAACAGGTCCATCATTTTCCATAATCTAGGAACCTGGACGAAACGCTAAGAAATCGTCACGATTGCAAGAACTTTCCACCTCAAATGCCAGCTATGTCTATATTTAGACACGTCTCTGTTTTCAGTGAACCCCAGAGCGCCGGTTTTTATTTTATCGCTTCGGCAATTTTGTGATGTTTTCGCCCACGTACGTTTTTGTGGCAGAATGGAGTCGTACTACCTTGCGTTACAAAGGATACATTGAAAGGAGAGCATTGAAGTGCATTTTGTTTCTTGCAGGGGCAGCAAGGGCATACATTCAGTATAATCTTCACCCTATTGATGTATGGCACGGCATGGACGGCACCCAAGTCTCGGGTATTACCAAAGAAAGAGAATGGAGTTTTGGCATGATGTCTGTTGTTATCGTTGTGATTCTGTCGTTGGCATTGTTGTTGTTCTCGGTGTTGTTGTGATGTTGATGTCGATGTTGATGTCGTTGTCCCTAGTCATTGATGTCGTTGTTCCTGTCACTGATGTAGTTGATGTCGTTGTTCCTGTCATTGATGTTGTTAATGTCGGTGTTCCTGTCATTGATGTTGTTAATATCGTTGTCCTATTGTCGTTGTGATGTTGATGTCGTTGTTCCTGTCACTGATGTTGTCATTGCTGTTGTCGGAGTCGTTGTGATGTTGTCATTGTTGTCGGTGTCGTTTTGGTGATGTTTTTGTTGTTGATGATGTGATGATGGTGTTGTCGTTGTTCCTGTCGTTAATTTTGATGTCGGTGTCGTTGTTGATACATGCAGTTGTCATGATGTTGTCGTTGTTGTGATGTTGTCGTTGTGTTGTAGTTGTTGTGATGTTGTCGTTGTGTTGTTGTTGTTGTTGTGATGTTGTTGTCGTTGCACCTGCTGCGAGTGCGAACCCATGCCGTCAAGTTAAGAACCGAAGCCGGGCGTCATCTTAGCGCAACTCAGCCGAAAATTCAAAGAAAACTAACCTTGGTTTGCGATATTATTATTTACGTTACATCTATTGAACCGCAACGTCCACAACATTAAGGGTACTAGTTCATGTCGCGAATATATAATTAGACATCATTACATTCAACATCCCTCACCCCGAGAATGCCACACCCACTCACATTGATGAATAGGCCCCGCCCCTATAGGTAACGGAAGTTCAAATTGAGAGGGGAAATCCGTGTGACTACCGCTGTTGTCTTATCGTGAACGATGAGTCGAGTCAAAATGTGAACGAGGATGTCAACAACATGAATATGCCACGCCATTCAGTTTGACAAAACTGAGAACAAAACTGAATAAATGAATAGTAAAGACTGAAAAATAATGATTACAGTGAACAGAGATAGGGAGAGAAATCTTTCTGCAAATAAAATAATTATGTCCCGTTACTCCTTCCCACACCATCCATCCAGAAGATCTGTTTTAGTATAAAAGATTCAAAAGAACACAAGCGGCCATACACTGCATACATGCATAGAATGCACTAAGCAACATACGCCCGCACAAAAATTGCAAAACGTAGACCCGGCCCTACGTATGAACTATTGGATGGCATAACCTACGATCTTGTTTTGGTCAGTAATTCTGCGGCATAGATTGCTAAATTTATATGCATCTGAATTTTATTCATTTATATTTTTAGAGGGAAACCATTTAGATGTGGGCACCCTTATTGGCTATACGTCAATCTGCTGGTATGTTTATTGCATTTCAACGAGTTCGTGTCATCATTATACCACTGAAATACATTACATTATACATTAAAGATAGTATCATACTTTGGTAAGAAACCAAAACAGGAATGTTCACAGATTTGCGTATAGTTTACAGGGTATGAAGATGGTGATGGTAGCAACATACTTTTATAATTTTTCCGCCTGAAATGGTGTATTTATCCAGAAATTAGTAAAACAACGACCGAAAATCGTTTTGATCTTTTAAAAGATGAAAAATAAAAGAGAAAAGACTTAAGAAATACTGTGGCCGTTTTTCACAATTTTCTCAAAAAAATGGGCACCGTATGGGACTGAAATTTTCACAGATGACTGTTACTGGAACTGTCTTGATATTTTTGCTCATAAATCTGTATTTCTTTGATAAAAAACAAAGTATGATACTACCTTAATACAGAGGTTTGTTCACCAAAACAACTAGGCCACATCCGTCACAAACATTGATTCTCAAAAAATGTGACCTCCATTTTGAGGCTATAGGGAAACTTCGTTTTCTCTTGGCAGGTGATTAAGGGACCTATAATAGGAGGTATGGTATTGACTGCGGATTAACAGCTGGTAATCTGCAGATAAGGTTGATCCCAGTTAACTCATAAATCCCCAGCAGGATACGTGTGCATGGGCAGTGCAGACGGTACATTCATTGTATTATCATCCACATAGCGATCGCATGGCCCTTGACCGTTGCTATAGGCATGTGGTCTGGTTCCAGCCTCGGGTTCGATTGTGTGCTTTTCTGTATTATACAGTCGATGGACATTTTTTTTCGTATAGAGGAACAAGATCACGTCGCATTCTTGCCGTTTTTTTGCGGTTTTTCTCGGGAGAGAACGTCACCAAATCACATATAGCCTAGGCCACACGGCTCTTACTCATCTATCTGTTTTGTCTGAAATTCTTCTTTCATGATTCGTCAATTTCATCTGATTATCACATTTCTCAGGATTTTCAGCGACGTCATACTGCAAGAAACATTTTTTTCTCTGAAGAATCTTTGGTTTTTCGATAATAGTCTATGGCTATATTGCAGATTGTGTTATGGTATGATAGTGCATATTATTACAATGTGATATTACCGTTTTTTTGTACGCTCGGAACTCGGCAGTAATGCTTAACGTATAGTGACATCAGTACGGTACATTATAATCACCACACGTCAAACTCCATAATGGTTATCGTTTTGAATTATTATTCATCAGCCACAACCGTACACATACCGTGCGGTCATCTAAAAGCACTATACAGCAAAATATAAGGACTGTAGCGTTAAAACACATAGCACGTAATATCCGCGGCGTATTCTGCCTGTCACGCATGACTTGGCAGTAACAGCTTGGGACAACGAACCAGTCTAAACCATGGTCTAACAATACACGTATGCTGTATATAGCTGTCTAAACAAAAATAGATGGCATGGCCGACGATATAGCCAAATAACACCGCCAAAAATCGGTCTATCGTGCCGTTTATAGTGGCAACACGACACCGATATCATTGGCGTTGAGATTCCATATTATACGAGGGGAAATATTCCGTGCTAGTGGGGAATTTGTGGAAAGATCGTGGGTTTGATAACTGGCAGCGAGCCTGCTAGCCGGTTGAGACACGGTCGTTCATGAAATAACTACGGCCACAAAAGGTGAAGGAATAAGGCCTCACGCGACTATTATACAGTACAGCATACATTACCTACAAAATGAGTAATTCGAAACGAATTAAATGAAATGGATTTACGAAACCGCGAGACCTTGGAGCGTGAATCATCGTATACGTTATCTAGAGGAAAAATGTTCGCATTGTTCACTAAATTGCTTCGTAATGATAATAGTGTCTGAATGGGGAAAGAGGAATGTTGAATTCAGCAACGGACACAGACGACAACCATTTAAAAATCATTAGGGTGTATAATACGGGAAGGGAACATTAATACCTGAGGTGATATTGAAGATACGTGCGCAAGGGGGAAACTATATGGTCGGTAATTTGGGCTTCGGGGTCCTCTGTGCTCAAAACGAAGAAGGGCGTGCGTGTAGTGGGGGTCGGATGACCTGGGTGTGGTCGTGACGTGGGTTAGGGCGTGTCTATAGTCCAGGCTTTAGGTATTATAATCATCGTCACTGGGTTAAGTTTACAGATAATGAATGAGAGTATAATAATATGAGCTGGTTATGACTGGAATTTTAATCGGTCGGATCCGGGTCAGCACCACGGCACCAGAGCTTCGGTGGGGATCGTCGCCTTCGTCTTCCTGGGTCAAAGATTGTAATATGACCTTGAGAACGTGTGGGTAATTATGTGGGCCTTCGTCGTGTGATCTGGTATAGCCAAAATATGTAACTGGGTGTAATAGGTAGGGCGGTGTAGATTCGAAGTGCATGAAGCCGTGGAGGCAAAGATCCTTAGGTAATGGTCAGTTGGGAAGTGATCTTCAGTAGCGTAGACACACGTCCTCAGAACTAGGGGCCGGTATGATCCTGTAGCTGGGTCGTACTTACGTTTGGTGCACAAATTACATACATTATATAAAAAATGAAAACCAGGGGTGTATTTAAAAACCAGAATATGCAACAGCTGCGATATCGAAGGCCCACCAGTCACCACATAATTATCATGCCGATTATAATAACAATGGATAATATTAATGATATTATTATTAAATGATAACTGCACGCAGCGAATCGTGACCAAATTAATTCACGGTGACCAAATTAATTCAAGGTGAATTCGCATTCTATAGGCGACTGTGAAACGGTCCAAGTCCAACCATGCACAAACCTACACATAAGTTAAATATCGTTATTCCGCACTTGAAATTGTGAATACAATATAATTCGTTACACGCACATAATAGTCACGATACGACATAGGCCTACAGGTCAACGTATTATCAGCAACACTATTCCGTATACCTGAACTTGAACCCACACACAAAAATATAAATGAAAATGAAAACCAGTTCCACGAGAACTAACAACTTAACCACACTAAAAGTCACTATGTCCCCTGTCGTATTACTCACGGTGTAAAGTGAAATCGAATCTTAATTTGCTGTTCTTTCATGAGCACAGACCCAATGGGTGCCGGTTCAAATCTCGCCCACGTACGTCTCACGATAGATCGGCCGCCATGATTGCTGTAAGCTATACTGACAAATAAATGCCCGCGGAGATTTTGAGAGTAGCGGATTTTTTAATTACCACGGGTAGATCGAGACTTAAAACGTCAATATGCAGAAAGAACTGTTGTATGATACTCAGACATTATACAATTCACAGCTACGGGAAACACACCTTATTTTGATGGTCGGAATCCGTGGATACCCTGTCTTCGTTTGGCTGATCAACATGCTCGAGTTTGCCGTTCGAATCCCGCCTGTCATCGGTCATCATCATCACCTCGTCTGCCTCATTCTCATCACACTGGTCCCTGGACATCCAATCACACACCCCAAAAAAAATTTAAAAGAAGGATTTGAAATCAAAAGAATCGGAGAGTTTAGTTTATAGATTTGAGTCACCGAGTAGTAGAGGTGATTGGTATTTTCCGTTGTATTACAGGTGAGGTTATCAAAATAGCGACAGGGAATGTTCGTTAGGAAATGACACTGATATCACAACGTGTATATTTTATAAAGCAATGCAAAAAAACTGAGCACAGACACTGCGAAACATCACACAGCCAATGCATGGGTATAAGATTATCACGGTAAAAAGAAAACGATGTATAGGTGTACATTCTTTTCTGTCTTTTATTTATTTTATTCGGTCAACTTACGTCGTGGCGACGGCGGTGTCGTGTACAGAATCGGGAGAGGATGATACGTCCACGGTGGTGAGGCTGTCTTCCTTGGTCCACCCATCCAGGATCTCTCCAGCAGCATCCTTGGTCACATAAGCTGTCATGGTTTCACGATCTGAAACCCGTGGAGGAAGTTGCATCAGTTTCGAAACATCTGTTACCCTTTTTTTTTCCTTCTCTGGGTTTTAATTTAAGAACGTGTGCTGTCGCGAAGCCAGATCGTTTTTAATACATCGTCAACGCATACAAAAGCAAAACTGCACGTTGTGTGTTGGCTTTACACAATATCAATTCAATGGCCTCTGCTGTGGTGACGTCATTGCAAAACTACCACGAGTCGTGAGTTTCCGGGTCTTCTGGCAAAACTTTGACTAATTTCCAGGGCTGACTCCATTCAGGTCTCGGTAGCTGGACCGGTTAGGTACCATTATCTGAAAAGATTGTGCCGAAAGAAGAGCTAATTTCGACAGAAAACGTGGACGTAGGTTCGCCAGGTTTTTTTTTTATCGATCCCGAAGACCGAGCTGTATTTATTATAACACGATCCTCGCCTAGTCTCTTCTCGTACGGGGTGTCACGTGATTAGTCCCATGACAAGATGGCTGCCGGTGGAATCAGAAATCTTCTCCTGGCATTTTGTGCCTGTTTTTGCACATCGGGTGGGTATACAAATTCCATCTTTTGGATGTGAGAGTTTCGTTGACGTATCTTGTCCTGTGTGTGCTTCGATCGGTGATTTTCGGGCGGGTTCTTGTTGTATTTTGAGGCTGAAAAGGGGGTTGGGAAATTTACGTGTTTTGTATATATACGTACAGTATGTAACACACGTAAATTGTGCCATATTTATGTGTAGTGCATGAATAGGAATTTAGATAGGCCTACTGCATGTTCATTATTCGTTTACAAATAATACGCTGTGATGATATAAAACCTCCATTTGAAACAGAGGAAATTGATTTCTAATGAATGTGGGGTTTGAATCATATGATATAATTTTTCCTGCAATGACGTGGTCTAGCTGTAATGAAGTAGGAGTAGGAATGATTAGGGTTTAGGATTTTTAATTTGTATCCTCCATGATTGGGATTTGGATTCAGTCTCAGGCTTGTTATGTTCTCATCTTGAATGAAATACAAAAACAATAGGCCTAATCAAGAATTATTAAGAATTAAATCGTATTCCACGTAGTAGGGCCAGGGGTCGATTTCACCAAACCATGGAGGTAGAAAAAGACCAAACTCATCGTAACTTACTGTCAATCGTAGGACTTATGATGCATTGCAACCCTACGTAGGATAGGCCCCTACGATGGTTTATCCTTCGTAACTCGAGTTACGATCGATCGTAGACGGGCTTCGTGAAATCGACCCCTGGCTAAGTATAACCCATGCTACGTTCAGTTTGCGAGAATTTACGATAGATCTGCTGACTAGCATTACGAGTAGGGATGCTAATATTAGTAATAATGTGGTAATTTTACTTCTTCCCATTGTTGACAGTGATACTATACTCCTTCGCCTTCGAGTGTAAAGACATGGCAAACTGCTAACCAGGTTGCAGTTTAGTCTTAAGTTGATCAGACGATAGTTGACCAGACATAGTTTGGACAAAAGATAGTCCCTTTGTAGTTTAGGATCGTAAAACATAGTTCCCTCCTATTGTATGGAACTTTTTTTCTAATTCCCACAGTACAACAATTCAGACCTGCTAATGAAGTAATGATAATGGGAGACTTTTGAGACGTTGGCGGCAGCAGACTGAATTCTCTTTTTGCTAGCTCTGAGCATGGCGCATTGTTATGCGCGTGCGCTATCAAGTTGAAGACCCAGCTCCAAAGTCTCCCATTTAAGCCCAACTTTCTGTCTGTATTAGGAGTGCTGAGTGAATTTGGTTTGTGTGTAGTTATGAGCATTTTTGTGGATTTAAGGAATTTTCAAGTGTGTATAATATGCAAACTTTGCCAGTTTTAGGATTTTTCGCCGACTTTGCTGTGTAGAAATTTGCTGCTAACCCTGTTATATTAGCAGTCACCGATAAGCGCAAAATTCTGCGGAAGTGGTATCTGTGAAATTAGGCCCAGCAGTGGAGACCGACTTGCCAAGCGGGTTCTTTCCATTGGTCACAATGTCACATGTACCCAAAATTCATCACTAGTATATGGATAGGCCTAAGAGCAAGGAACAAGGCTTCATAATTAGTCTCTGAAAGACATGGAACTGCAAACCATGAACCCTGGGTAGAGTGTTTGGAGCATGGAGGTTCAGTTTGGTCAAAGACCGAAGAATGTTCCATAGGGATACCTGCATGTTGCCGAATTCAAGAATTTAAGAATTTGCAGTAAAACAATAAAGCAGTATTTTGATGACACAAGAAAAGTTGCCTTAACCCTAACCCTCTGCACTGGCAATGTGGCCTATCACACAAGATAAGAGCTGCTTACCACACATTACCACAGTCATCACTGGGGGACTGGACATTAAACCATGCATTACCAAACAAACCACATTGTGGTGTATTGTGGTATTCAGGATATCACACTTACCACAAGAAAAAAAACCTGTTTGGTAAACTGTGGTATGGAGATGGATTATAGGGTTAAACATCAGACATCAGTTTGAGATCTTCTCTAGAATTGAAAATATTTTATGCTGTGGCTGTTTACATGTAAATGTTGGATCTAATGAAGACTCCTAGATGATGCAAATATTACATGGGTACCGTACTTTAATTTTCATCAAAATTTTCACCAGGTATTGATCAAATAGCAATTATGATCATTGTTTCTTGATTAATACAATCATGCACTACAGTGACCATCTAGTAGGAAAGTTCAGTAAATAGCATTTGGAAACTCATATTTGTTACCTCAAAAATAGCAAACAATCAGGATATGTTTATCAATGCAAGTAACAAACATATGAGAAGTAATTATAAAACCTTTGAGAAAGATGCCGCTAGGATCGAAATGTCAGGCCCTCCAAACTCAAGCACGATGTGTTTATGTTATCATTTGCCATCATCTCGTTGCTATAGAAACCAACGTCAATTTACGTGTTTTTCCTTCATCACATTCTCCTGCATGCATAAAAGATTAAAAACTGAATGAAGTCTGAAGAATTATTTATTTATTTATTATTTGTTTGGTTAAATATAAATGTGGAAATTCGGGAAAATGACGATTGTGAATTATTCACTGTCGCCAGTCGGTCGCCATAGCAACAACCTTTTGGCCAAATCATTGCACATGCCCTGTCGTGTGTGTTTGTTGTTCGTCGCATTTTTGATGAGTTTCAGTTGAAAATGTGCCACATTATTTTGGGTAATAATTGACTAATTATACAGGCAGTTGGCGTGCTGATCTGCTATTTCTGAGAGCTGTTTCATGCGAACAAAAATTCGTGTGTTTATTCTTGACACCATGAGCCAAATCTGGCACTCGGATCGGAAGCTCGGTTTGACGCACATCCTGTTATTAGTCGGCATTGACTAAAAGAGAGGAGAGGGGAAAACAGAATGACATGTCATGATTATTATACCAACTAAATCATTGTCATTCAAGAACCTTCAGGTTTGGTGGTGTGCAGTTTTTTTTTTATCAGTCATGGGGTCGATTTCACCAAACTCATCGCAACTTACTATCAATCGTAGGACTTATGATGCATTGTAGCCCTACGTAAGGTACGATGGGTTATCTTCTTCGTAAATCGAGTTACGATCGATCGTAGGGCTTCGTGAAATCGACCCTGCGTGTTGTTGTATTTTGCGGTATCATGTCCATTTGAATTAATGGGTTGAATTTGCTAAAATTTAAAAAGCGAAAAATAAAATCAAACAAAACGCATACACACACCCGACTCAGGAGAGAAATAATATGGAAAAATAGCTTTTAAAGGAATAGTAAAGACAATATTTTTCTTAATATGCAAATTAGGCTTGCCCTTCTGAGACGTGGATGAGCACTGTATATACTCAGTGCTTGTGAGAGCACGAGAAAAAAATCACATGCTGGCTCAGGTGGGATTCGAACCCACGACCTCGTGCTTACTAGTGCAGATGCCATACCGCTAGGCCACCAAGCTATAGCTGGGGTCAGCGGGGTGAATCGAATCCAATAGGCCTATATAATATTTTGCTTATTTTCTTTAGTTGAATTTCAGGCGGCTCACTGATTTATAGCATGAGATATCCATCCACGAACAAAATTAATCCGAAAGTGAACTCAATTCGAGATACCGAAATCACCCCAATAAACCCATGTCATTACAAAACACCGCATTTCAAAAGGTCACGATATTTATGGTCCGTCCAGGAATGTATTTCTTATTTACTTTCGTTTTCCCCGATTGATGCCCCACGCGTATAGAGAATAATAATGGAAACATGATAAAACTGACATGCTTCTTTGTGCTTCCATGCGCAAACAGTGGTGTCTGCCATTTGACTTAAAAGCCCCAAATGGACATGGATTATACACGTATACATTTTAAACCACTCAAATCGGGCACTTATCAACGATTGTGAGCACTTTTTGAGAGCATCCGTTAGTCCGATTCGGGGCCAAGAACATACAAGACTGCCCGCAGCAGCTTGCACTGCTGACATTTCTATGTTTCTCGCAAAGAGAGGCTACTTCCTTAAGTGATTAATTGGCAGGTGTCCAAACACAATGCTCACCTGACAAATTAATGATAACCAATCTCATAAAAAAAAAAAAAAAGACATATAAATCCCTGATTACGTATAATAGTCTTACTATAATTATGAACCGTGTATAATTATGAATCGACTTTTTTCACAACATTATCTAGGCCTAACATCTAAAAACAAAACATAATAATCAAATAACCACAAGGGAAACGGACTGAATTTAAAGTCGTTGAAAATTGAACAAAGAATAATTGACTGGAGCTGGATTCGAACTGGCGACCTCTTGAATACCGTACAGGCGCTCTACCAACTGAGCTATTTATGTAGCCCTTCGTTGGTGGTGTCCCTAATAGTCAATTATCATTTTGTTCGTTCGCCTGTATGGTATTCAGGAGGTTGAAGTCAGTTTTTTTTTGTTCACTTTTCAATAAAAACAAAACAAGAAGAAATGAAATAGCTCAGCCTTATTCTAACCTTTGACCTCTACTTTACATTTTATTTTCCCGCCATTTTTTTGTATGTGTTATATAACCAACAGTGTGCTGGGCGGACACGCTTTACATCACACACTCGCCTAGCTATGTGGAATTCCACAAAGATGCCGGACCGATTGACGTCACAGATGTCCCGGATGTCCTAACCCTTGCACTGGGATTGTCTAGTTCGAAAGTAAGTCTGAACTTCGTGACGTGAGAGTGTGTAAGTTTCCTTAATAGGAGGCCGAGAATGGTGGCCTAGATATCATCGTACATCGCCCCATGAAAAATAAAATGAGAGGGTAGGTTTTGTGTGACCGTCTTTGAACATTATTTGAACCTTGGTATTTGTTTTCTGTCTTCGGAGAGAGGGATGTTTAAAGGTAGTATCATACTTTGGTATAGCATACTGTGAAACATACATTTTCACAGATTTACCTGTAACTTACAGAGTATAAAGATGGTGATGGTAGAAACATACCGTTCACATTTTTCTGCCTGAAATGCTGTATTTGTCCAGAAAAGAGTAAAACCAGTGACCAAAAAGAGAAAATATTACTTAAGAAATACTGTGGCCGTTTTTCACTGTTTTCTCAAAAGGTGGTCACCGTATGGGACTGAAATTTTCACAGATGACAGTTACTGTGTGTGTCTACCTTGATAATTTTTTTGGCCATGAATCTGTGTTTCTTTGACAAAAACCAAAGTATGATATTCTTTAAAACAATGTGGGTGGCTATGCCTCTGTCTGGCGGTGACTGTAATATGCACTGTTATCTGTATATGGATAATGCACTGTTATCTGAAATTGAAGGCCCATCACTGTGATGGAGTCACGTTAATATAAGAGATGTTTACGATGCGACGTGTGAAAGTCTTCAGGGAACTGTATAAAAGGTTGTGAAAGAGCAGACAATATGAAGTTGATCCGTCAATCCTTCAGAGAATTATAACCTTCAGACTGCATGTATTATGAGTACGAATGTGAAAGGTTTGGCGAACCATCTCACTCCGGCTGTGGAGTTTGCTAAAAACATTCTAAATTCACAGTCCAGTAATGTAATTACATGGCCCATGCTTAAACATCATGTTTGTCTCCTTATGAAATTTGCATTCCTCTAAAAATGTGAATTTGCAGACGAACCAAAGAAAAATTGTGTTTGTTTTTTTGTCCAGGGTCTTTCGTGGCAGGGCCTCGATGTTGGAGATTTGTTTCATCGACCAAAAGCCAACGTCTTAGTAACCATAGAAACCGTGGATAATTTGTTTTCTTTAGCTGGCTCGTACGAGATGGAATATCCTATTCGTGTTGTAAGTTTGTTTTTTCTTTCGTTTATTATTATTATACTCGTGTGTCGGTTAACAATTGTTCACGTCTAATTTTCCAGCGAAAACGTTTATGTGGGAATCTAGGGTGTTTTTTTTATCGGATGGGAAGTGATGCGACGATATAGAAGAAACAAAATTCTGCGTTCTGTCGCGATTTTGGTTTGAGTTTCTTCTCCCGCGGCTGATCTGACGCGTAACTCCAGACGGCCGAGATATTTTTTTTTCTTGTGAAAATGTGTCAGTTTTGGGTGTTTTTTTTTAACTCATGGAGCGCGAAGCGAATTTAAGACAAGATAACAAGATGGATGTAATTTCTTTCCGTATTCCTGTTCGATTTTGTATTATACCCGTAAGCTTGGGCTTGAGTCAATATCGAGTTCGCTAAATTGAATAAAAGAACATTTTCGTGGACAAAAAAAGAGCAGATTCCCTCAGGTTAATATCATTAGAATCATCCCACGTCCTTTTTCCCCCTTGAGTCTTGTGCAAATCAGTATTGCTGGTCTTTTTATGACAAACTTAATTACAAACGTGAATTTGTTGTAAACATGTTGTTCTCTTGGGGCCTTATGAGCCACTCAAATGCATTATGTACGTAAAACTATTAGGCCGTGTCCTGGCTGCGGCTGCAAGTTACACACGCACCAATGGCAGCCACTAGCCAGCGACTGCAGCCGTTTCCATAGACTTGTGTGTTATTTGCAGTCGCAGCCAGATATTTGGGACACGGCTTTACACTAAGCCTCTTCATTTTATAGGCCTTTACGATTTTCTCTGTTTCTTTCTCGATATCTTGAAGAATGGAGAGATGAACGTACAGACGTTACGGGACGCAATAACATCAGTTTATGGAGATCAGGCTTTATTCCTGGAGATTACTCCTGACGTCAAGGTGAGTGACGTCATGATTGCGTCATTAATGCAAAGACCATATTAGGCCCTTATAAAATATACTGCAGCGGCACAGATGATAAGATCATCTGCGAGGCAATCGCAAATGAATATTTTGTTGGAGAGTATTGTAAAATGACATTGATTGATTTTAAGCTTGATTATGTTTTTTTAAGAAAGCGTCTTGATAAATGCGGGTGTTTTCGTTTGATTCCTAGGGCTTGCAGGTGTCGGCCGAATATCAAGATGTGTTCGAGAAAGTACCGGACACATTGAGCGGGATGCTGCCGCTTCTTAAGGGTGATAAGTCGATAGTTACCGAGAGTGAGCTGGGTAGTCTTAACATGACCAACCCCGCCGATGTAGCCCTGCTAAGCGAACTGCAACTTCTACGGGAAGTTGTTCAACAGGTACGGTATAGAATGGCGGTTAGGGAAACAAAAGGTGTTGCCTATGTGTTTACGTTGTTACTTTCCCTATGCACTTTTACGTGTACTTTACCACTTGAACCATTTTACCAAATGAACATCTACCGTGAATTTTGTTTTGTATTCTTAATAATAATAATAATAACAGCTTTTGTATATAGCGCATTGCACCAAAGTATCATGCTCTTCGAAGGAAATACCAATTTAACAAAATTAATGGAACATTAATAGATACATTAGGATAGACCTCTATCCCCTCGTCTTAGAAGTTTTCATTGCTTGTCAAGCTGTGAACGATGAGACTTTGATAGGAATCCCAGTTGAATATGCTAAATTGTCTTAAAGGGAGCATTAATCGGTATAGGATTTGGAAAGATGTGCGTTTTGGCTGAATTTGGTACTTTAACAGAAGTGAAGATGTGAAACGTCCTTACAGACGTTGTTTCATGTACCTTTTTATGCTTTGTTCCTCTGAATAGCAGAAATGCGGCCGAAATAATCTTGCTCCCCTCCGAATCATTCACGGTTACACCACACTTCCGAAATGCTACTAAATCGTTCGGACGAACGATCTTTTTAAAAGACACTAAATCTTGATTTCCTTGAAGAAAAAAAACAGCATCTGATGAACCAAGATTTATCATGGTGACTGTTTGCACTATTTACGAACTGTTGAGTCCATTTTCCGTCTCAAACTCAATAATTTTTTTGGAGGCCTTGCAAATCCTGTACGCTGCCTTTAAGATTGAGCAAAAGGTTGAGGTTACATCTTGACTGTCAACAATTGTGGAAAGCTCTTTCCAGCTGATGCCAGTGGTACAAAAAAATCACAATTTTGGCTTTTGCTCGACTTATAAAGACGCATCTTGAGGCTAGTTTAACACATATTGTTTAAGTGTCCTGATTTTCCCCGGTGTTTTTATACCGACAGCTTCGTGAGAATCCGTCAGGTGTTAAGGATAACATCCCGGACGTGTACTCCTTTGACTTGTCTGGTTTGAGACTAGTCCAGACCAGCTACGGCGCCTCATCCATCCAGGCCAAAGACGCCTCTAGACTCATCGCATCCTTCGTATCACAGGTTAGTATCGAGATAATTTTATTTATCAGAGGAAAAGAAAATAGTATAAACGGAAAAAAAAGTATTCCAAATTGACAGCAGTGCTTTCGATGAATTTGCATTGTTCGTTACTTTGATATCAGACGAACCGGAGTTCTGGATATGTAGACCTTTCTTTTGTTTACAAACATTGGCTCGTGGTTGGCATGGGCGGCCAAAATGTTGCAAATCATTTCGTCTTCTCGAAAGACGGCGTGACCAATTAATTCAAAGTTTGTTGCAAACTTTCCAAATACATGCTATTGTTGCTTGTGTTGTTTCCATTAAATTCAGCAATATCTTTCAATCTTAATGAAATGTTGTTTACAAAATATTGTGTAAAAATTGTGGTCATTTTTATGCCTGACTTTGACGGCTCACCATAGTTTCCGCCATGTTGGTTGGCAAAAACTCGGGCTGTGACGTTGCAAAAGAAAGGTCTATATGATTTTTTTTTCTTGAGTTATATCTTAGTAGTTTTGCTCATGCAAGGATTAATGTAAACGGGGAAGAAAGTCTTCTACTGATGTTAATTCGAATCTCAGGATACATCCAATTATGAGCATTACTGGGTAGACAGAGTGGGTGAAAGTACCGTGTCCCTGGTAGGGTGACACCTGGGGTAATGTGTCTTTTTCTCCGGTGTCGGAAAGACTGATTGTCTGGCCAGTAAATACCGGGAAAACCAGCACATGAGGTGATTCATACCGATTCCAATCACGTCAGCTTCGGTTCCTGCTCCTCCAAACTCGGACCAGAAGACAAGTCTGACGCCAATGTTGGAGTTTTACCGCACAGTTCGTACATGATTGTGTTGCCAGAGTTCCAGAACGTATATACAACGTGACAACAACCAAAGGAACGTTCTCACAAATTGTACACATCGTTTGGTGTAATTTGATTTCACGAAGAATTAAAACAATTTGCTTCCTGTGTTTTTGGGGTTTCAAATTTCCTTTCTTTACGAATTTCATCAGTTCGTTTTTCTGACTTTAATAGTCGTTCCATTGTTTTGATACAAGCATTCAACCGCTATTAAATGGGGGTGACTATATACGTAGGCCTATTCGCCGGACGACAGAGAACAGTGCTTGCACGGCCAAGGGACTTTCGGTTCTTTTCGCAACCACTGACATGCTCACCGAAGTGATATATTGAGAAATTACTAATAGAACGGACGTCACGACCTTTCGTTTTTAATGCGAGACCTTCTTTGGTCAGTGACCTTGAAAATTGACCCATAATGTAAGCTTTCAAAAGACAATCCAATAATTACGGTGTGCCTTCGTGGACATGCGATACGGGTGTGACCAAAAGAAATTTTAAAGGGGACAACCGTAATTATCTTCTCATTATTGTGTATTATGTGTACGACTTATTATGCTTACAGAGAACGCGGTCTAGAAGAGGTGGGCGGTTTGTGAGTTATATTTGACTACAGTCTGATACACTGACGTCACTGATTTGGCATGCATAGCCAGACTAAAATACAGTGTCAACAATAATGTACACGTGCCACGAACTTGTGAAGTTAATGCATAAGACATTATGCAAACTATACATTCGCCAAAGGCTAGTGCATAATATTACCACCTATTATTGGCGTCAGTCGAAGGCTGAATTCACGTAGCAGCAGCAAAAACGCGTGGGTTTTGATACTTTATTTCTGTCCTATCTAAAGTGATGTATAAAGTGACCTTTACCGGTAAACTTGTTTCCGTATACGAGAGTCGATTGTGAAAACATGTTGGCTGAGTAGTGACGGGGCATACACGTCTCAAGGGACATTCTCAGTCGTCAAAGGCGTAGGCCTATACATGCCCTTTTTTTCGTTTTGGATCGTATCAAAATATTGAAATAGTCATCGCGTCGCACCGGCACCGCGCGCAGTCTGGTATTAAACTTATGCATGCCGTGAACTGGTGTTTTAGGGTGCATTCGTTTAGCTCCCCCGGGTCGACACCAGTCAACCTCGTCCCCCATTCTCTCGCTTGTTTTGTGCAGTATAGCACGACCATTCCCAGTAAAGGCAGACCCGTGTTAGCTAAACGAATGTACCCTTAATGCGCTGTGTAATGGAGTGACGCGCCTGTTGAGTCGGTCTGAGTTTGCAGTGATATACAGATTTGTAATTGTGTCACACGTCGTGTTTACTGGCTGGTTATCTGCCTGCAGTACATGGATTGTGTGACCTCTGATCCTAGGCCGGTGCATGATATCGCTGACGCCATCTGCTGACGTGTCTATAACTGAGGTGTGCTTCGTACTCATGGCCCATCAGTCACGTATATACCACGAATCAAATTTGTTTTTGGCGTTCACAGTAATCGCTTTCCCTGAAATTGTACTGCGCTCGTCTGGCGAATGCATGCACCCTCTTCAACATACACAAGACTTAAAGGCATTATCATACTTTGGTTTTTATCAAAGAAATACAGATTCATGGGCAAAAATACCAAATTATCTGTGAAAATTTCAGTTCCATTATGTTGTCCACTTTTTGAGAAAAAAGTGAAAAACAGCCACAGTATTTCTTAAGTCTTTTCTCGTTTATTTTTGATTTTTTCAAAGATCAAAAAGATTTTCGGTCGTTGTTTTACTAATTACTGGATAAATACACCATTTCAGGCGGAAACATTTTAACGGTATGTTTCTACCACCACCGTCTTCATACCCTGTTATACGTAAATCTGTGAACATTTCTGTTTTGGTTTCTTATACCAAAGCATGATACTACCTTTAACAGGCTACCAGTGTCTGTAAGTGCAGCGGCGTTGAGACCGGAAGAAGCGCAGCCGGGACCAATCCACGGGACCAGTTTGCCGCGTGGGTTAATGCAAAACGTCCGGTTGCGCTCGGCGCTCCCGCGGGACTTAAACTCAACGCTGCTAAATGTTTTGCGAGCGATAATATAAACCTAGTTGGCACGTGGTCATTATCTGCCGGACGCGCTTCATTTTCTGCATTTTGGGCACTGACGTCAGAAAGTGCCGATTGCCGTTGGAATTTCACGGATCAAAATGAATGATCTACCCACGTCCTTCCATGTGCTAACATTTTGTTTTCTTAAATTTCTCTGACGGTGGTGTTTCCTTTCCACTTGGAAACATCTGGTTGGCAAAAATATGGAGACATTCTATGTATGCTTCATTTCTGGGGGAATTCATGCCATAGGCAATTCGGCGAGTCAGACATTTTTCCCCCGACCGAATTATTTTTTTCCTGAACATTAATTGTCTTTCGACATAGTAGTGCATAATTATAAACTCAGCTAGAAAACCTAGTCATTTGATTGGTTGAATACAGAGCACGTGTCGTCCATTGTATTCAAATACAGGCTCGCGCGCAGATCCTTGTCATTTGATTGGTTGGATATAGTGCATCACATGTCATGACATGCTATAACTTCGACACAGGTTGTCTGATTGTGGGGTTTTTTGGTATTGAGGCCGTGAATGGGAGACTTGAGAATTGGTCTTCAAGTCAACAGCGCACGCGCTCACGTGCGCTGTTGACTTGAAGACCGATACTCAAAAGTCTCCTATTGGAATTGTTCCAATCGTGGTATAGTCTTCCAATTGCAAGCGTTCGTTATAATACCGGACAGTGAACCGTAGTAATAGACATAATTATGATAGTCCTTTAGTTGATTTAGTGTTAGGATTAGAGTTTATGTTCGCGATTCGATTATGAATAAAGAATGCAGTGGGATATTTAAGCATCAAGATGATAGAAGATGTTTCTAAATTGGTTGGCTTCCGTTGGCAGACGAGCGATGAAACACGATCATTTATAGTGTATCTTTGAAGATTGAGGGCATTGACATGTTACCATATTATGACAGTACATTGCCTCCTATACATAGATAACGCGCTGGCATGACGCAGGTGTTTTTCCAGTAAAATGTCGCGACCAGTCGAACATTACTTGCCCGGCCGTGTGTGTTTGGATGCAGAGTCTCATGCGATTGACATTATGGCCGAAAGTAGAAAGTTATTAATAGGCGACTTCTGCTTGAAAGACCGCTAGTAAAAAAGGCCCCTGATACCAAAAACCAGAACTTATGGGTGATATACTCGCACCACGTTCGCATGTACGTCTTTGACCCCACGCGGTCGCGTGGGCACGCGCTCGTTTCGACTAGACTCGATTCAAGTCAAGAGTCGACTGATAATTGCAGCTGCTTGGTTAAAACTCGAGCATTATGCATTACGAAGAGGCGGAGGGTTGGGGTAAACTGGGACGCTTGTCTCGATCCTATAAATAGATTGAGTGGGACTACGAACGTTGAGGGCGTTGCCTAACATTCCATTTTGGATGAACACATCGTTGACTTTGGAAAGTTCGGACTGTGTAAAGACTGATGAAAATACGCAGCAGGCTAGTTTCGGTTGTATCAGCTAAAATTCATGCTCAAAATTGAAAGACTACGTGGAAAGCATCATTAAAAAAACGTTATTCCCTTTTTTCCTGCAAACTTGGACACCGATGTTGATGAAAACGTTCAAAGAAAAGACAGATTATTTTTAATTGATATGAAATATTTTTGAGAACTAATTTATAAATGATTGAAAATAATAGGGCCTAGGCATACTCTATTCGCATGAAAACAATAAAAGCATGGCTGATCCTATACAGTGTAGGGCAACCGTGACCTTTAATTCAGAAACAGCCCATTTAAACATTTCCGCCTGAAATGCTGTATTTATCCAGAAATTAGTCAAATAGACCGAAAACAGTTTTGATCTCGGGGTAAGATCAAAACCATTCTTTATAAGAAAACAATGAGTCAGGTTTTCGCTATTTTCTCGTGACTCAGAATGTCCGATTGAGCTCCAATTTTCGGAGGTTTATCTTTTCATATACATGTACATGCTGGATCAGACAACGTGTGAGTGCTGTTCTGTGACCATTACCAATCATGTATTATACCATTAAGCCGGCATTGCTCTCACGAATGCTGAACGTGTTAAAAATCGATGAGATCCAACGCACGTACATACAGCGATACACCAAAGTGTATAGAACGTGCGCTCAATTAATTTCCCTTTTGCCTTCCATTAGCACCGGTTCGCCTGAAAAGACTTTGTTCCCGCTATTCAATAATTTCTACCTATATGATTGTTTGCCGTTCCATTGTCTTCCCCGAAGACGTTGGATGAAAACACACACACATGAGAAATCAATATAACGGCCACTTGGTAACACATCGGTTCACTATTTCTCTTCCTTTATTATTATATTTTTTCATTTTGCCCGTGGGAGTTTGTAACCAGGCAATGTCGTTGCCATGGTAACATGTTGACGTCACCAGGATACGTCCAAGTCAGATGATTATTAAGTCATGCATGTTTTGTTTGATTTTCTTCCGCGGAGCTGTAGGCATACGTCATTGGAAATACAAAAGGAAGGATTTTTGACTGACATGTAGACATTTTTTTTTTTAAGATAAATGTCTGGTAGTCCGAGCGTAAAACTGAGATCCCGAAAGCAAGACGCATTGAAACACAAGCTCACCGGCAAAATCGTCTGCCCAAAACCCAAAATTGAATTGACTATTTTTCCTTCTTTAAAAACAGGTTTTTCCTTCAAAAACCTGCTGGAAATGAATGATTAGTCACAGATTTGATTTGATTTCACTGAAGATTGGTTTACTAAGGTGTAATAAATTTTGCCCAATGACCAGTCAAAATTTTTCGGAGTGCATTGTGACCCATTATTATCTTGTTATACAGTTTAAGTGCCTGTTACAAGAAGTGAACAGCAAACATGAAACACAATGGCATAAATGGCTTAAAGGTAATATCATACTTTGGTTTTTGTCCACAAAAAAATGCAGATTCACGGGTTAAAAATATCAAACAGTATCAATGTATGATACTACCAGGTGCGGTTCAAGAGTCAAAATTTTTGGGGGGCTAGAAGAGCCAATTTTTTTTGGGGGGGCTAGAAGACCCAATATTTTGGGTTCTTCTTACGCTCGCTTCTGCTATGTCTTATTAGGGGTCGAAAAACATGCACATTATAGCCCAAACAACGCGTTTTTTATGTAATTGGCGCTTAATAACTGAAAGGATCCAGTTCTTTCAATAAAAACTAGCCCCCCGTAGAACCGCGCCTGGATACTACCTTTAAGTGTCAGAATTCTTATGTGGTAAAAACTTATAATCATCGAATAAGGGAAATCATGGAGGTATGGGAAAAGACTGACTGAAGTTTAAGTCCCCAAAAGTGAACTAAGAAAAAGTGACTGGAGCGGGATTCGAACCAGCCACCTCCGGAATGGTAAAAGCTTGATAATTTGTGACGGTCAAGTGTTTATGTTTGTGTCTTTTTCTGTCTTTAGTTGTCCAAGGAGATGGCTGCTCTGTATGGAGGGGATGTACTGGTAGAGGTCATGACGTCACACCAAGACCCAGTTGTCAGTCGGCACGGTAGATCTTTACTCCAGGTAAAAATGAAATTCATCTTTTATTTTTCAAATCATAGGATTGGAAGGGGTAGTTAGTCCAGATGAAATGATGATACCTCCTCCTCTATTACGTGTGGAGAAACCACTCTCTTAACCCTAACCCCTTAAGCACTTGTACTAGGAAGCATACTGAACCAAACATACTTCAACAGTTGGTCACAGGTTTGGTAGTTATTGGTACTGAATCTTACAAACTTCAACAGACTCCAGCTGTTGAAGTTTGATTGCATTGGTATGGATGTATCTATGCCTTGGTGTGTTACTGTAGACAGACTGTCCCAAACCAAACAAAATGCCTTTCAACACACAAGTGCACCACCACAACTTCCTGTGCAACTGTACTATAGGCCATGGGTAGCCTTACCCACAAACAAAAATGCCAGTGCATGCCACAAACTTCCACACTTGTTTCCACAGGTCTCATGCCTTACTTCCTCAAACCTGTCAGAATGAAACAGTGTACCCCTGGACCTTTGGTACCGACTCAAACAAAACAACAGGTCCTTACTGTTTTGTTTGGTACCAAACAAGCCAAAACTCAACAGAATTACCTGTTGGAGTTTGAGGAGTTTGGGGCTGTGAAGAACTGGTTGTCTTTTCACAGTGTGAACAGGATTTTTAAGTGGGACTTTTCTTAAGCAATTTGTGATCACAACCGCCGTCATTTTTCTCGTCTCGTTCTCATACAGGCCGGAACAACCTCAAAACCAACTCCTACCCCCGCCTCGGGCGTGCCGAGTATCAAGAACAAAGCGCCCTCGTACGACGCAAACTACCCAGTCGTCTTCAACATCATCCTGTGGATAGTGGTCATTCTGGCCCTGTCCGTTTACGTCGTGGCCTACGGATTATGGAATCTAGACCCAGGTGACACAATCATCTACAGAATGACCAGTCAGAGGATTAAGACAGATTAACGTTTGATTAAGATATATAGATTACAGTAGATTAAGAGAATCCTGATTAGTTAATCCTATATAATGATAAATTTTGTTTTAGTAAGTAAACTCCTGTTATAACAAGGTATAAAGCGGGGACCAGCCAAATTACATTGTTATAAGAGTGAATCACAAAACAGGGAACCAGTTAGACTCTTGTTATAGAGTACCATAAAAACTACACTGTTCCGCGGACTGCGAAACTTCTAGAAACATGAAGAGGGTACCAGTTATAGAAGATTCTCATTGGAAACAAGGTCGGAGGGACCAGCTACATTTCCCTTGTTAATTATAGCAGGGGTCATGGTTTTAAGAAAAACAAAAAAGGACAGAAAAAAACCATGGCAGCTCAGAATGTTCTTATTTTCAGAGCAGATCTGCGAGTGGCATCATGAGTTACTGTTTTGGTTAACGATGGCAAAATTATTGTAAAATCATGAGAGGCAATTAAGAGTGATTTTGAAGATATTTTGAGAAGCATTCCACTTGCCCAAGGGGCAGTAATTCCAGAGTGTTATAATATTTCTTGTCATAATTTAATTACAAGAAATACTCGATGCTTTTTACTTTGTTGCATTTTTTCTTTCCTACAGTGTATCACAATGGTGGTGGGTTTATTTACGGACACAAATGATATTTTAACATATCTTAGCTCTCTGATCTGACAAACACAATAAGAATGTACCAGAATTATTAGAATCTTTAAAATGGTTACATTATTCGATTTAGAACTCCTTTGTACGCGAGTGGTTTTGGGTTAAACTGTGCAAAATGTTTCTGTAATATGTATTAGAAGATTTCTCTTTGAGACGTGATGCAACTCCGAGGAGCTTAAAATAAAGTTATGATGATGAAAAATTTTTATTTCAAGTGAAATTTAGTACTAAAAGTTTATTATATGATGTTCATGTATATTTATTGGTGGTGAAATTAACGCCTACACTCTTACACACAAATAAGCGATAAACCAATCGAGTGTTTGGTCGGCGATCGTGAAGTTCAGTTGTAAAGTTGGATTAAGCATTTTGTGAAGTTCCATTGACTCTGTAATAACGGATGTTAAATTGAACTCAATTGAATTTAATGTAATAATATTAATTAAAAAGCCCATGTACCATTCCCAGGTTGCAGCATTGCTGCGTGTATCATTGAAATGATCCTTGGGGTATGGCGATGTGTGCATGGTTTCATGGCTTCCGACTGCCAACCGAACAAAGATAAATGACCATTGGGGTCACCACCAGCGTAGGGCTGGATGGCTCAGTTGGTAGAGCACCTGTACAGTATTCAGGATGTAACTGGTTCGAATCCCGCTCCAGTAAATTTTCCTTTGTTCACTTTTCAAATCAATTGAATTTAGTTCACTGACCGACCAGTTGATTGGTTTGACTTTGTAAGTTAAGATTGTAGGTTTAATACACAGTGTCTTTGGTATATACAGTGAATGTACAGTTGATGAAAAAAAATTAAAATATGTAACGTTGTCTTTATTGTAACATTAATTACTGTGTAAACAATTAAATGTTTGAATATTTGTAAAGAAGTATAATTTTTTTTGTTTTCAACAAAGAGGGATAATTTTCTTTTGTTTATATAATTTTGACTATTAGTGGTAAAATATGCATCAATTCGTAGGAGGTCATAAGTTAGTTGCTTGAGACGAGTGCCACGATTGGTCAATCAATGCAGTCATGCTTGAACTATAAGCCAATCAGAGAAGAGGAAATATTGATCAATTTCTGTGACAAAAGTTGACTCTACGGTCTCTACCACGATGTTTGTTTTTCTGGGTTTACTCATTCTGCTATACACCTCTTTATCATAAAAAAACCCACTCATTTTAACAGCATATTATATTAAATGAAGAAATTATTTGATGTTTCTATACGTTTATTTGTATAAGACCAGAACAGGCTAAGAGTTCTCTCATGTTAGTTATAGTTAAATATATACATCATGATTTATGTTGATTTTTGTACAAATGCAATAAATGTTCCCCATTTGTGGCAACCAAGTAAAAAAAAAAAGGAATGTCAGACTAGTGATAAGCAAATTTATTTTAAGCGTTCTCAGGAGCAAGCTGAAGTAGAGAAATTTATGTTCGTATTCCCCTAAAAAAACAATCACCAACAAATTTCTACTTCTAGGTACCGGTATTAAGTTTACTGACTATCAATACCAACAGGACTCTCCTCAACTCTCCCCAACTCTCTGTAGACTCATAGTGTCCTGCGTTCAGGCACTGAATTGTCTGAACTTGTCCTAAGATTCAGGGGTCAATTTCACGAAGCCCTGTGATCGATCGTAACTCGACTTACGAAGGATAACCCATCGTAGGGGGCCTATCCCACGTAGGGCTTCAATGCATCTTAAGTTCTATGATTGCTAGTAAGTTACGAAGAGTTTGGTGAAATTGACCCCAGAGCCGTTCCAGGGTCTCCTGGGGTAATCGTCTCCTCAGATCAGTATCAAGCATCTTAGGTCATCTTGTCCTGTACTTTAACTCCACGCAGGTCTCCGATCTCCTACATCTATTCTTGGATGTCTGAAGTCAAGTCTTAAGAATCCAGTCCAGCTCCTTGATCCTCTGAGCTAGATGTCCAAAGTGAAGTCTTAGGAATCCAGAGTAGTTCCTTGATCCTCTGAGCTACCATCTCCTCTGATTTGATCAAGATCTAGCATCATAGCTCGGCTTTTCCTGTACCCTAACCCCATGCTGGTCTCCGATCTCCTTGTACATTCTTGGATGTCCGAAGTCAAGTCTTAAGAATCCGGTTCTGTTTCTTGATCCTCTGAGCTACCATCTCCTCTGATTTGATCAATATCTAGCATCATAGCTCAGCTTTTTCTGTACCCTAACCCCATGCTGGTCTCCGATCTCCTTGTACATTCTTGGATGTCCAAAGTCAAGTCTTAAGAATCCAGTCCAGTTCCTTGATCCTCTGAGCTACCTCTGAGCTTGAGGGATGGAGCAACAGTTACTCCTTTCCAAACGTCTCTGCTGGCGGCTGACCGGAAGAGTTCCGGCATGGAGAGGGAAGTCAAGTCTCTGATGTTGTCAGACCAGGTCTTGCGTTGGCGTCCTCTTCTGCGAATACCTTCCAGGGTGCCTTGGAGGGTGGTCTTGGCCAGGCAGTTGTGACGGGTGACAAGTCTTATTATCTTTCCATAAAAAGTTTAATCAGGCTTTCGAACTACAGTGCCTAGAGCACTTTTGAGGAATCCTTGGTGTCATAACCAAAAAATAGATGATAATAATAATAATAACGAGCATAATTCATATTCCTCAACCACATGTTCTAGAAAAAGGCCGACAGCACTTAGTGATCACCAAAAATCCCCAAATGACAACTCCCTGGGAGAAGGGGGTGAGCTTGAAGCCCTGAACACTCCTAAATGAATATCATGATTTGATAAAGTTTAACTCTTGTAGCTTAGGATTCGTGTACACTCCTGATGGATCCGATGATGTGCACAAACCGATCCGGCATTGTTCCTCTGGTCTCACCATACCTACAAAAAAGGAAAAATAAAAAATGTATGATTATCATTTCATAAGAGTTAGGAATATGTTGGACTTTATTCCACTAGATAGTTTATAACTTTTAGGAACAATTATTAAGAAAGGTCTTATACTTACTGAGAGAGAGGTAATTTCAGTAGTGTTTCAATATGTCTCAGCGACTCAGAAGCGTGAACTCCCAACGCATCCAGCACGTTACACAGGTAGTCTGCAAAAACAATCAAACAAACTAATTTCAAGTTCTACGAAAGAAAGTTACTTGTTGAGGACTTATGTCTCAGTTTTACTACAGTTCTGCCATTAAATACCTTTTGTTGTCAATAAACAAGATACTATATTCAAATTAAGGGAACAACCTCTGAAAAATGACCTGCAAAATGCAACTTTATAACGAGATACCCCAAGTTGACATGACAAGGAAAGTTCTTTGTTGGACTGGAGCCCTTACCGATATCGGTGGCCAGCTGCCTCGTGGCGTTTGGCGTCAACTCGCTGATCTTCAGGATGGCTTCCACGTACGTGTGCATGGTTCCTCGGGCGATGGCCCCAAGCCAGTAGTCTGCCAGGTGGTCAGGCATGGCAGAGCCTTAAGAGGAGGAGGAAATTAGTATTCAGAGGTTAATCTGATGCAGGTGACGAACGGCTTTCCTTGAAGACAAGCGGCCTCTCCTTGAAGTCAGACGAACAGTCTGCAGTATTTCCGACCAGGATTTACTTCATGAGGTGCTCTGCAAACTGAAATGCTTGTGATATCATCAGGATTCTTTCCTGCAAAGACTGTCTCTGGTTTCAAAGGACTAAAGAGCTTCACAAATGAACATCAATTTCTTGTGATCTGTTTCTGGGTGGAAAGGCAGCTTGCCCATTTTCAGAGGTTTTCTGGACTGTGGATATTAACAATCAAGAGCTTTACAACGGACATTACAATCCCTTAATACCTGATTCTGGAGGAGAGGACAGCTTGTCTGTTTCAACATACCTTCCCCCAGACAGAGAAGGTCAAGGATTAAAGAGCTTAGGTTAATATCCCAAGATCAACCTCACTTTCCTGTTTCTGTTGCTGGAGGAAAGGCAGCCTGTTACCAGAGACTACCTTGATGACAAATTTTCAGGTTTGGAGTTCTACAAATGAAAATCCTCTTCCTTGATCTGATTCAGGATGAAAGAGCACCTTGCCTGTAAGCAGATCTATCCCTTGCTAGAGATTAAGAGCTGAAACCAGACACCATCCACCTGTTTCTGGGAGGGAAGGCAGCCGACAGGTGCTTCAACCCTTTCCTCATGCAAGCGATGACAAGGAGGGACTAAGCAACCCGACTAAGACCTCCCAACTGACTTAATCATCTTCGTATTACCTGTTTCTGGGAGAGAAGACAGCCTGCAGGTGCTTCAACCCCTTCCTCAGGCAAGCGATGCCAAGGAGGGACTAAGCAACCCGACTAAGACCTCCCAACTGACTTCATCATCTTTGTATTACCTGTTTCTGGAGGGAAAGGCAGCTTGCCAGTCTCCAGAGCCTTCTCAAGGCTAGGATGTTCCTGGGACGTGAATGGCTCCAGCTGCTGCGGTAACGTCATCAGGTACTGGCCGATCTGGGAATGAATCAAGACCTTCTGTGTCAACCTAAAGGAGCTTTTTCTAAATCCCCAGTTTGGGTTCGACACTCCAGCTTGGTCTTAATTTGGTACCTCCATTTCAAAGCAACAGGTGTCATAAAAAGAGACTTTTGGCAACGGTTTCAGAGCAGAAAATCTGCCTTAATCAAGAAAATGGAAACCCTGCATTGCTTGAGCATACATGGGGTGGATTTTGCTAAAGGGAGGAATTTCTGATGTTAGACTACTATAGAAAAGATATTTCCCATTGACAAATGGCTACTAGAATCTCAAAAAGCAAATGTAAGAACAAGAAAAAATAAATAGCAATCTGAAAAAGTGAAAATGTTCAACTCAAAATTATGATTTTTTTCACTTGGTTACCTTGGTGATGTACTCCAGTGGGGAAAGACTGAATTCGGGTAACTCGGCAGCTAGCATACCGCCCTCTGCTGTCCAAACCTAGCAAAAGAAAATTAATCATGAAGCAGCGAAGTTTAGAGTTTGCCTGAAGATAAATTTTGAGTTGCTGATAAACGGCTGGTAACCAACCTAAACTTCCTGAGAAGCGACCTTTCTCAAAGCTCGGCTCAGGCTCCGGCTTTATTTCGTGAATCTATTTGAAAGTAATGGGTATCAAAATAGAGGCTTTTGGCTGCGGTTCAGAAGTAGATTCTCTGGTTTGAAAAGGAAAACAGAGTATCATCTTCACTGAATGAAAACCCACAACCTATATTTTCAGCATATGGATGACAGAGCCAGAGACAAGCCGGAGCCTGAGCAGGAGCCGAGGTTCTCTACGAAATTGGCTCCTGGTCTGGTTTCTAGACTGCTTACCTCCATACTGGATATCTGCATGAGCTGGGCCTCCAACTGATGGAAGACGATGCTGAATGTGAACTTGTGAGCGTGCTCGTTGACCTTCTGCATGTCATCGGCGACCTCCTTCAGCAGGGGCACCTCATCTAATGAACACACACAGACGGAAATCAGTCACCAACTCCCCATGTTGGTTTTCTCCCCCCAAATTTTTTCTTGAATCTCCAGATATATGCTAGAGACCTCTGTAGTGTCACTGCTAGGTTTCATGGCTTCTGACTAGCAAACGAACAAAGGTATTAACTAATTGACAATTTGTGACACCACCAACATAGGGCTGGATAGCACAGTTGGTAGAGCACTGCATTTCGGAGGTCACAGGTTAGAATCCTGCTTCAGTCATTTTCCTACGTTCGACCTTTGAATGACTTAAATATCTTTGCTTTACCCGTACCTTGTTTGAGTTTGACGACGACGTCTACAAATGTGGCATGCTGGACGGGATCCTCCTGCAATAGGTAGTTATACTCCTTGAAGGGGTTGACCGATAGCTGACTGAGAGAAAGAAAAGCAGAAAGATCCTAGAATCAACCTTCTCCTCATACATTAAACCTTCTCAGTCTTGAATCTACCAAAATCCATCCAGACGTACTGGAGGATTTATCAGAATCGAGGCTGGTTGAGAGAAAACACAATCCCAATCATGGGATCCGATCAATTAGCTTAGCCCAAGATAATAAAGTATAACTAGACAGGCATTGATTTGGAATCCTCAAGGGAAAAGGAAAAGGTGAAGGCCTCGAAACTCATGGTGAAGAGACATGGAGGCAGATGCCAAAAGGATGGGCCACACATGGAAAGATCTGGAGACAATGGCTCAGGACCGCTCTGCCTGGAGGATCTTTGTTGACGGCCTATGCCCCAGGAGGGGCGATAGGCATATTAAAAGAATAAAGAAAACATTTTGACGGATCAAGTCAACTTGATCTGATTCTGTAAGATTTATTGAATCTTTGAGGCTAGGAGATTTTTTAGGTCCAGGCAGAAGGCAAGCAACTACATAAACACATTGAACATATTTGGCTTGATTTTGGAGGAATGAGGAGCTCATTTGCGAGGGGATTTATGTCTTGGAATACCCAAGGATGGAAGAAAAATTCCTGCAACAGGAATCAGGGATTAGGATTAAAAACAGGACTAGAAGAAGAATGACATCCAAGAGTCATCTGTGGATTGAGTTATCTGAGGCTGGCAGTCAAGGATAAGATATATTTTGATTGATTTACGTTGGACTGATGTTAGTGATCTTGGTCGGGGAGAAGGCCTCGGCTACATGGCTGGTGGCGGTATTCAGGATGGCTCCAATCAGCTCCAGCTCAAACTCCTCAATCTGAAGCAGCAGTTCACCTGCAGGAGCCAAAGAGACAGGGAGGGTGAGAGGAAGAGAGAGAGAACCCAAGACTTGAATTTAACGGAGGCCAAGGAGGCCATGGCCTTCGTTGCCCTGGCTCTTGGCCTTCGTGCCCCTTCCAAATGTTTCCATAGACATTATGATTTTGCCCCTTTTGATCCTAGCAGGACCTTTCTCAAAGGCTTGGAGTTAGGAGGGTCTGACAGTTGGATCCTAGCAGGATCTTTCTCAAAGGCTTGGAGTTAGGAGGATCTGACAGTTCGATCCTAGCAGGATCTTTCTCAAAGGCTTGGAGTTAGGAGAATCTGACAGTTCGATCCTAGCAGGATCTTTCTCAAAGGCTTGGAGTTAGGAGGATCTGACAGTTCGATCCTAGCAGGATCTTTCTCAAAGGCTTGGAGTTAGGAGGGTCTGACAGTTCGATCCTAGCAGGATCTTTCTCAAAGGCTTGGAGTTAGGAGGGTCTGACAGTTCGATCCTAGCAGGATCTTTCTCAAAGGCTTGGAGTTAGGAGGATCTGACAGTTCGATCCTAGCAGGATCTTTCTCAAATACTTGGAGTTAGGAGGATCTGACAGTTCGATCCTAGCAGGATCTTTCTCAAAGGCTTGGAGTTAGGAGGGTCTGACAATTCGATCCTAGCAGGATCTTTCTCAAAGGCTTGGAGTTAGGAGGATCTGACAGTTCGATCCTAGCAGGATCTTTCTCAAAGGCTTGGAGTTAGGAGAATCTGACAGTTCGATCCTAGCAGGATCTTTCTCAAAGGCTTGGAGTTAGGAGGATCTGACAGTTCGATCCTAGCAGGATCTTTCTCAAAGGCTTGGAGTTAGGAGGGTCTGACAGTTCGATCCTAGCAGGATCTTTCTCAAAGGCTTGGAGTTAGGAGGGTCTGACAGTTCGATCCTAGCAGGATCTTTCTCAAAGGCTTGGAGTTAGGAGGATCTGACAGTTCGATCCTAGCAGGATCTTTCTCAAAGGCTTGGAGTTAGGAGGGTCTGACAGTTCGATCCTAGCAGGATCTTTCTCAAAGGCTTGGAGTTAGGAGGATCTGACAGTTCGATCCTAGCAGGATATTTCTCAAAGGCTTGGAGTTAGGAGGGTCTGACAGTTCGATCCTAGCAGGATCTTTCTCAAAGGCTTGGAGTTAGGAGGGTCTGACAGTTCGATCCTAGCAGGATCTTTCTCAAAGGCTTGGAGTTAGGAGGATCTGACAGTTCGATCCTAGCAGGATCTTTCTCAAATACTTGGAGTTAGGAGGATCTGACAGTTCGATCCTAGCAGGATCTTTCTCAAAGGCTTGGAGTTAGGAGGGTCTGACAATTCGATCCTAGCAGGATCTTTCTCAAAGGCTTGGAGTTAGGAGGATCTGACAGTTCGATCCTAGCAGGATCTTTCTCAAAGGCTTGGAGTTAGGAGAATCTGACAATTCGATCCTAGCAGGATCTTTCTCAAAGGCTTGGAGTTAGGAGGATCTGACAGTTCGATCCTAGCAGGATCTTTCTCAAAGGCTTGGAGTTAGGAGGGTCTGACAGTTCGATCCTAGCAGGATCTTTCTCAAAGGCTTGGAGTTAGGAGGGTCTGACAGTTCGATCCTAGCAGGATCTTTCTCAAAGGCTTGCAGTTAGGAGGATCTGACAGTTCGATCCTAGCAGGATCTTTCTCAAAGGCTTGGAGTTAGGAGGATCTGACAGTTCGATCCTAGCAGGATCTTTCTCAAATACTTGGAGTTAGGAGGATCTGACAGTTCGATCCTAGCAGGATCTTTCTCAAAGGCTTGGAGTTAGGAGGGTCTGACAATTCGATCCTAGCAGGATCTTTCTCAAAGGCTTGGAGTTAGGAGGATCTGACAGTTCGATCCTAGCAGGATCTTTCTCAAAGGCTTTGAGTTAGGAGGATCTGACAGTTTGATCCTAGCAGGATCTTTCTCAAAGGCTTGGAGTTAGGAGGGTCTGACAGTTCGATCCTAGCAGGATCTTTCTCAAAGGCTTGGAGTTAGGAGGATCTGACAGTTCGATCATAGCAGGATCTTTCTCAAAGGCTTGGAGTTAGGAGGGTCTGACAGTTCGATCCTAGCAGGATCTTTCTCAAAGGCTTGGAGTTAGGAGGGTCTGACAATTCGATCCTAGCAGGATCTTTCTCAAAGGCTTGGAGTTAGGAGGATCTGACAGTTCGATCCTAGTAGGATCTTTCTCAAAGGCTTGGAGTTAGGAGGGTCTGACAGTTCGATCCTAGCAGGATCTTTCTCAAAGGCTTTGAGTTAGGAGGGTCTGACAGTTTGATCCTAGCAGATCATCCACAAAGGCCTCTAAAGAAACTGAAATTGATTCAAATGAACTGAATGAACCTACCGCACGTCTGAATGATCTTCAGGGCGTGTTGGAACTTGCTCCAGTCCTCTCCCAGCTCGGCCTGCGAGGGCGCTACGCTATCCAGCCCTCCGGCAGTGTGTAACGTGTCCAGCGCCGAGTGGAACTTCAGGCAGTAGCTGTGGAACATTGACTATGAACAAGGAAGAGAGCGACCGAGATCGAAAAGATTTGAATTTGACGAGTTCAAGATAAGACCCTTGTTGGTGCGAGCCGCAACTCAAACAGGTGTTTACGAACAAATTGAAAACACAGGAATAACATTGACCATATAGTCTACTACATTTTCCACAGTGAGAATTAACGTACAAGTGGCAGCCTATATTCAGAAAGTTACAGTATGACAAATATTGAACTGTCTATGGTGAAGTGTTAAGAGAAAACAGTGACGAAAGTTTCAGAATGCTACCAACCTTCAACGCATCCAGGAGCCCTACGATACCACATCCATCCGTCAATCCCATGCATCTCTCAACAGCCTGGAAAAAAAAACAAGTACAAAATCTTAGATCACAGGCCCACTCAAAAACAACTTCTGTGACTCCCTCTAATTGTGGAATATATATCTGATTCTGTTTGGAAACCAGGGCCCTTTTCAAAACCTCGGCTCCGGCTCAGGCTCCAGCTCCATCTCTGTCATCCATATACTGAAAATATAGGTTGTGCATTGAAGCTGAAGCTCCGTTTTCCTTTTCAAACCAGAAAATCTACTTCCGAACCACGGCCAAAAGTCCCTATTTTGATACCCGTTATTTTAAAATTGAGTCAAGAAATGGAGCTGGAGCTGGAGCTGGAGCCGGAGCCGGAGCCGGAGCCGGAGCCAGAGCCGGAGCCGGAGCCGGAGCCGGAGCCGGAGCCGGAGCCGAGGTTTGGAAAAGGGCCCTGGCCAATTTTATAGAGCTGCTTAAGCACAAACATTACTTGAGCATGAAAAGTCTTCCTGGATCAAACAGGATTAATACCAACCACGTTGTTGTGCGATGTTTACTGCTTTTGACTTGTATTCAGCCATTGTTTGCTGTGCATAACATTCACAAGGAGTTTTGGCTGGCATACTGATTTTATTTGCCAGGGTTTTTGGTGCTTTTACTTTTCTTACCTCTTTGGCATTTTTGAAGAGCTTACCGACTGAGTCGGACAAGAGCTGAGCGCAGTCAATCAAATCTCTCCTCTCCTACCAAGACAAAAGGAACAAACGGACAGAATAACATTTCAATATCGCCTTGGTGAGGCATTTCAGTCGTTTTTTGTCGGGCCAATTCTTGACTAGTCCGAGATGGTCAAACTAGTGTCGTCAAGCGTCTGTAACCAAGCAACCAACTTTCAGGGCAGAAAAACATTAGCAACTATGAAATTTGTTTGAGTCATTTGTGAAAATAAAAACTGTTTTACTCGACAACCCGCAGTGTTGACCCCATCTCTGACCGTTCCACAAGCTTGCTTTCTTCAGCAATGCCACAATAAGACCATCTCTGACCGTTCCACAAGCTTGCTTTCTTCAGCAATGCCACAATAAGACCATCTCTGACCGTTCCACAAGCTTGCTTTCTTCAGCAATGCCACAATAAGACCAGGGGCCAATTTCACGGCCCTGCTTAGCACAAAAATTATGCTCACTGACCAAGAATATCAAATGGAATTTTTAATGGTGGTTTTATAATTTATTGGGCAAGACATTTTTGTGCTAAGCATTATTTTTGTGCTTAGCAGCTCAATGACATTGGGCCCAGGTAGCCTGCTACTGATTTGAACTCACCATCTGAGCACAGCTCAGTTCCTGCAAGAGGTACTCCTTCTCCAGCCGGCCGTATTGCAAAAGATAAGGCACATAGGGGGCATGAATCACGTTCACTAAATCTTCAAAATGTCGGCCGGATGGCGAACCTGTAGTATGGAAAATTATGACAAAAATCCACGTAAACAAACAAAATACTGGTTCTTGCCAATGTAAGAGTAGATATTTCATAACTTTAGGGAAGGTTATTTGCTTTCCTCCTGTCGACTCTCAAAAATTAATAATCAAATAAACACAAGGGAAACTGACTGAAACTGACTACTGGGGTCACCACCGACATAGGGCTGAATGGCTCAGTCGGTAGAGCGCCTGTACGGTATTCAGGAGGTCGCCGGTTCGAATCACGCTCCAGTCAATTTTTTTTTGTTCACTTTTCAATGTCTCAAAAATTATGAAAGTTGACCTCCTCTACGCTGACGGTTATGGCCCCGGCTAGGTACCTGCCAACCGGCCGTGAACATGAAAACAGCATCAGGAGTCCCTGATTCCTCACCTGCTGATGTCTGTACAGCACTCTCAAGATTCTTGACAAACCTATTCGTTATCTGAAGAGAAAAAAAACAAAACAACGAACAACCCTCAATCTGGGAACTGGAAACAAAAATACAACCTCTACCTTCAAATGGCGAGACATGTAGGTAAAATCTAGCCGTAACCAAATGATATGGACACAGCCTTCAGTCCTATACAGTAATCCAAACACACAGTTTTGAATGGTGCCCTCTTTTGATTCAAACGAGAAACTGCAGTGGTGTTTATCGATCTAAAGCTCTGCCTTGGTGCGTGGTGCGCGATTTATTCCTGAAAGGAACATGAAAATCTAGCATGGACAACATGTCCCGGATTTCCCCACCAGTCTTTTGCTCATGATTAGCTTTCCCGCTTCCCAGATTTCAGTAAAAGATGATTGGCGTTGTACAAAATAATTTACTGACACCACCGCAGTTTTCTTTTTACTCACTAAAGAGGGCGTCCGTCAAAAAACATTTGTTTGGATTACTGTATAAGGAAACGTACCTGTCTGAGTTCCAGCAAGTTTGGCAGGGTGTTGTCCTGCAGGGCAGTGTCCATGCTGGCCGGTAAAGATGGCTGAAGTCCACTCAGTGTCTGGGTCAGTAGCTCACTGACCACCCTGACGGCCTCAGGAAACACCTGCTCGCACCACTTGATCTATACAAAATGGAAACAGGGGTCAATTTCACCAAACTAATCGCAACTTACTATTAATCGTAGGACTTAATGCATTAGTCCTACGTAGGATACGATGTGTTATCCTTCGTACCTCGAGTTACGATTGATCGTAGGGCTTCGTGAAATCGACCTTAGGTCAGAGAAGTTTGTAGGGAGAGAAACTGTGAAGCTGGTCAGGGCCAGCCACTGGCTAGGTCAAGACCTGAGCTTGGGGCCCGGTCTCTCAAGCTTAAATAATCCTTGGCCCTGATGAACAATGGACTATCAACTTGAAATCCCATCTTTTTCTGGTGTAAATCCTGACACTAACCTGATTGATAGGCTGAGTCCACGCTGATTAAGGCCAGTATCCATTTGGAAGCTGAACAACAACCACATATCGGGCTCAAAGTGGGGTGGACTTTAGTCTGACCTGACCATCTCGAGGCATGCCTTCATTAGGCTGCGCTACTGTATTGAAGTTCACGGCTAAGGAGGGAGGATTTGGGGCTTTCCAAAGTCTAGGCCAGACCTGGAATACACTTTCAATATCTCCAATAGGAGGCAACTGAATGAGGTTAATATTTACATTAGGTGCAGGTCTGATTTACCTCTCGGTGCCAAGTGGACAGCAGAGTGTCGTAGAAATTCGGCAGCCAGTCAGCCAAGGACCTGTCCAGATTCTCTCCCTGTAGGTGCTGCCACTGCTGCAGTAGAGAACTCTGCCACCAAAAAACATCAACCAAAACAATTTTACCACTTTTCTTTTAACGGTCACCTCACCAAAAAAAAAAATAGATAGCGATATCCAATAATAAAGACTTGAAGCTATGCATGGTGGAAGTACTAAAAGAAGGTAGGTTTAATTTTGCGGTGACACCATGTAATCTCTTCTATGAGAGTGTGTGGTTCTAAGAAGAACCGTTGGTATTATCTCGACGTTCCGAGCAGTGTGCTCTGTTCGTCCTCAGGACAGTTCAGTGCAGTCACTCTTCTGAGGACGAACAGAGCACACTGTACGGAACGTCAAAATTATACCAACGGTTCTTCTTAGAACCACACACTCTCACAGAAGAGATTACATGGTGTCACGATAACCTACCTTCTTTTAATAATAATTGAGGAGGCTTAACTATAGTAAGGAAGGAGTCATGGCCTTGAATCCTCTTGTTATTTTTTCCAGAGGAAATTGGAAATACTAGCCCTGCCTCGAGTAAGACAACCCAATACTGTACACAGGTACCTATTCCTTGCTTAAAGTTATTGTAATATTTAATGATAAATATCTAATATCCAATAATATTTGTAGGGTAATCAATCCATTTGGATGAAATCTGCTGCAAACCTTGTGGCACTTGTAGTAGTAGTTGTACAACTGCGGAAGTCGGTCAATGTCCAGGAAAATTTTCACGTAGCTCTGAGCAGCTTCTGCAAAGAAGGAAAGAAAAAAACAGATCCATCTGTGAGTTTATTGTGAAAAATTTTCTACCAAGATGACACATCGAAGTCAGTTACTCAGTTTAGCTAATTTGAGTAAATGACCATTGAGTAAAAGCTCAGCTCAGTTTTGGGCTTATGTGAGAGCTGAGACTCACTACTCACCGAGTGAATGAGTAAATGACCATTGAGCACAAGCTCGGCTCAGTTTGGGGCTAATGTGAGAGCTGAGACTCACTACTCACCGAGTGAATGAGTATTGAAGGCACTGACGAGCTGGGTGCTGAGCATGGCTTCAAGACGATTCTTCAGCGTCTCAAGATGCTGACACCGCTCCTCATAATCACCACAGTGGGCCAACATGCTCTACAAAGGGAGTAAAACATATCACCAGAAATTGAGTCTTAGACGAACCCTTCGTGGATAGCCAGCCTTTGGGACTTTGTAATACAATGACATCTTTGATGTAAAACACAATCATAAATTGCCTTGGATCTGCATTGTTATTAAAACTGCCTTATAATGTCCCCTGACCAAAAATCAACTTTCACAACTTGCGACTCATTATGTTGTGTCACAAATAGGAACCCAATTCTTTCAAAAGGAGTTTTGACTGAATTACTCTCTTGAGTTCCTATAGGGACTTTCTCAAAGCTCGGCTCCGCCTCCAGCTCAGGCTCAGCTTCAGTTTCAGATTCAGGTTAAGATTCAGGCTCAGGCTCAGGCTCAGGCCCCAGCTCCATTTCGTGAATCCATTTTAAAATTACGGGTATCAAAATAGAGACTTTTGGCTGCGGTTAGGAAATAGATTATGTAGTTTGAAAAATAAGACAAAGCTTCAGTTTTAATGAAAAGGCCCAACCTATATTTTCGGCATATGGATTAGAGAGATGAAGCCGGAGCCGGAGCCGGAGCCGGAGCCTTTCTCAAAGAAAGTCCCAAGGTCTCAAACATGACTTGGATGATAATTAGCTCCTGTCTAGTTTCACAAGATGAACTCACCAAACTGTGCTGCATGGCCATCAACTTGTCTGCAATCTACAACAAAAAAACAACAAAAAAACAAATAAGTAAATTTAACTTGAAAATAAATAACAAACAAAATTGACAAAGGAAAAGTTCAAAAGAGAAATTTTTACAAATACTTCTATAATGCTACAATTTCTCGCAAGAAAATCCAAGTACAATGTTTAAAGTCATTGAAAGGTGAACAAAGACAATTGACTGGAGCGGGAATCGAACCTGCAACCTCCAGAATACCGTAGAAATAATTACATATACATAAAAGAATAACAACAACAAAAATCTGAACATAAATCCCCTCAAAAATGAACAATACACAAAAATCATCAAATGACATGGGAAACTGACTGAATTTCACGTCATTGAAAAGTGAACAGAGAAAAATTTACAACAGCAGGATTCGAACCAGCGACCTCAGGAGGTACGGTACTCCGGTATGGCATTCCATAGGTCGCTGGTTCAAATCCTGCTCAAATCAGTTTTTCTTTGTTCACTTTTCAATAAAAAAAACCAGGTAAAATACCTGCCAAGCTTCTACGAGATGGAAAATAACTCCAACTTTACCACTTGGGTGTTCTTGCTCTGGAAGACTTCATCAACGTCTGCCATCAGCGTGGTCCAGTTATCAGCTTCCTGTGGTACCCAAATGAGCCCAGAGGAAATATTGAGCTTAATAGGGTTTCAGTTGATTAGCAGCACCCGGTACCCAGATATACCCAGATACATGTATACCAAGGAACCTGTTTAATTACCAGCTTCTTGGTACCCAACATACCCAGATATTGATATGGTAGATTACCAGCTGCCTGGCATTCAAGTTAAAACCTGAAATAATATCGGGACTGTTAATCGGGACTTGGTTGATTACCAGCTTCCTGGTACCCCGAAGAACCCAAGATGGCATTTAGGCTTATATTACGGGCTCAGTAGTTTACCAGCTGCCAGGTGCCCTGAAAATAGATTACATGGGGTTTGGGTACATAACCAACTACCTGGTACCCAGACAAAATCCAGTTACCATTATTGCAGGCCGGTTTAGCAGATAACCTGATATCCAGACAAACCCCTTGAGGTTCATCAGGAGTTAAAAATGATCGATGTTGGGCGGTCCGTCCAAGCCTCTTACCTGAAGGGCGTCTGAAGCAGCTTTCATACGAGACTTGATGGCGTCTATGTCCAGGAGCATCTTCATGGACTGCGACGTGTCTTCTTCGACCTGCACAAAAAGCCAGGACCTCAGTTTTAGAGCAAACTATGAAAATACTGTAACAGAAGACGACAAACCAGAGGCGGAAGGGGAGGGACGGCGAAAAGAAAACAAGGACAGAGAGACAAGAGAAAGAGGAGGACAAGGACGTCAGGGCCATTTGTGATGAAGATGTCCCTTCTTGATGTCCACTCCAGCGTGCCTTCTTCAACCTGAAGACCCTCAGTTGTCAAATTATGAAAATGAATGACGAGAGGAGAAATGGAAGACAAGGTGGAAGGGATACGGGGTGAGAGCGAGAGGGAAGGAAGATGACGAGAACATCCAGGAGGAATTTGTACCTTCTTGATGTCTTCCTTCACCAGCTGCATCTGCTCCTTGAGGAATGTCGCCTCTTGTCTGACGGCTTCCACCTCCCTAAGGACTCTTGGAAGGTTCTGCACCGCTTGCTGACTCGTCTCCTCTAAGGAGTTATTCACCTCCTACAAAGACAGACAGAAAAAGTAACTCATTGGTTGATTGTAGTCGTGCTGAGGACTTGAGGAGTGTACAGACAATTTGCTGTGACGGCAGAGGTCATCCACCTTTGTGCCTAGGAATCAAACGTCGTGGAGGAAAATTGCTTTGTTGCCCCTCCAAATGTTTTGGTAGGCATTTCTAAAGGTAGTGTCCCTTTCCAAAAGTTACATGTAGTATGTTATTAAATTCACTGCCAGCCCCACTTATCTTGGTATACACAATAATGACTACAAGCTTTGTTTTTCTTCAATTTTCCCAACATGATGATATTTTACCTGTATGAAAAGCTGTAACTTCATGACAAGTGTCGCTGCATGAGCCTGTTACACAAAATGGGAATAATTATCATTAATATCGATATTAAACAAATATTCATTATATTACATAAAGTTCACAGAGATCAATAGTAACATTTCAGCAAGTGTGTTCCAGGATAGTTGCGATGATCGTAACCCTAGCGTTTCCTTAGGGTCCCCATGTCAGACCTAGGGTTACGATCATCGCAACTAGTTCGAAGAGAGAATTTTGTCCAGCCCTTCGTAAACTTGTCCATCTGTTTTGAAACATTTCAAGCTTAGCTTTGGAATAAATTTTGAAACGATGGAATGAATCAACCGACAAGAAAAGAATTATTGTCCAGATATAAAACGGTAAATAAACCCCTTTTTCGTGGAAACTTGCATAACTTGATTTCCATTGACTTACATCCTTCTGTTCTGGAGCATCTTTCTGTGCCCGAAATGCAGAATTCACCCAGTCCTTGGCATCAAAGTTGGCATCCAGGAACTTCGAAAAATCCTAGGAGAAAGAAACAATTATTGTGAGCCAATTCAATTGTATGAACTATGATTGTTTGAACTGGTCGCTAAGGTCAAGCGGCTTATTTTGGCAGCAGATTTCAACCACCAGAAATTAGATATTAATAACAAAGTGTATGTTCACATTTAGCTTATTTCATACTTTATGCAAAAGGTGAAGCGAATCAAATTTGACGTCAAAATGTTTGCAGCGAACAATTCGCACAAGTTGAAATGTGTAAAAAGTTGAAACATCTATTACGAATATCCAGATGTTCATATTACGTTATTTTTGCTTCGCACAAAGCAGACACATAAAGTATGAAACAGCTTTTAGTTAACACTTTCTCACCATCATAGATGTCGGATGGACTCACAAATCACTGCAAGTTCAGGCTCATTTTAATTCTTGTGATAAGGCAGTAGGCCCCAAGTTCATTGATTGGAGAAAATTAACACACACGCCTACACACACGGCCTAGTATAGGGTCCTCCAGTCCTAGCTTAACTTCGACTGTAAAACTGTAAATTGAGTTAGAAAAGTGGTTACTTTCGAGGAAAACCATAAATGCCCATTCACATGCTCGTGTAGGCCTAATGGTAAGTAAACACTATTTAAGGTGCAAACTCTCTTTTGAAACACCCTGGAGTGAAAAATTAAAATTCGTCTGCTCTTTTGCTGTTTTGATGATGTGGATATGCGTGGAGTTCTCGACGAAGAGCGCCCTCTTTTGACGAGAAAAAATTATTTCCCTTAAATCCATGCAGCACGAGGAAATGAATAATAAAATGATGAAAATAAATAACTTGCCACCTTTTAGAGGATGTGATCTATACATTGGCATGCTAACTTGCAAACTTGACCAAAACATGGCCGCTTCCACGTCTGAAGATCTGAAGTTTGGAAGTTGGCGAATCTTATGAAAACGGCTGTCGATTGTACACTTTAGGAGAATCGCATCTGAAGATGAGTACCATGGATCTGTCACTTTACGAGAGAACCGTGAAATCGCATGGTTTGGAGCTGGATCGCTTGATAAAAGAGGAGCAAGGAGTCGGTTTTCTGGACGGCGTTGACAAACCGGCCGATCGTGTGCCTAGCTCCCCCGCAGATGACAAAAGTGCCACGCATGTTGTTTCCCCAAGTGCCAAACATTCGTCGACTTCTGCTTTGAAATCAAAAGTTGATGAGAGACGGAAAAGCAAAGATAAAACTGAGTCTGAGAGGTAAAAATCAGTGATCATACAGCTACACAATTTTTGTATTAATAATGTAAATGTCACAAATCCACAATGTTTTTGACAATTTAAATTTTGTGCCAATTGAATTATTATGAATTAGGCCTGATAAAAACTAGGGTTGAGTAACCAATCCAATTAGTCGAGCGTTATATTAGGCCTACTCCTCAATCCTCATTAATTATTTTGTTATGAATAGTCTAATATCAACACTTACAGCATAGACCATATCGCAAATAGCGACCGCATGGATTTGTGGGATACACAAGGGTTAAAAGGGTGCCACCGCCTGCTTACTTTTGGTCAGTTTTCTTTGTGCACTGTATCACATGAATATGCAGATCGACCAAGATGTATCCAACAATGCTTTGCGTAAACGCCCTCTCTTGGTAAAAATGCTAGTTGCGATATATCTTATAGGGCAGCCTGCTACTTGTTTTTATTAGCAGAAACATAACTTAAAACTGAACTGGTGCAACAGTGCAAGAAGTTTTTAGAAAGTGGTTTTACTTGTGGTTTTCCTTATTTTTTCAGGAGTCAATTCACCAGCAAACTTCACAGTTTCATTGCAAGAAAAGCCGACCTGCTGTTCAGCAAAGCTGATGAAGAAGCTGATGTATCCGTTGATGAAAGCCCCTTAGATAAGAATGCTGAGAAGTCAGACTACTATGCCATCCTTCCTCCTCTGGAGCAGTTCCTTGAGGTTGACCCAGACGTCTGCCAGAAGAGGCTCTTTGCCGTCCTCAAGGTTGGCAGCGTTGTCGTCGGGCAGATCCTCAGCACCAAGGAGTTTGGGATCTTCGTCAAACTCCTGGCCCTCTGCCAGGATTCCCCTCGCTTCCTGGATGAGTGTGAAGTCGTGGCGCTTTTGCCCTCGGCGGAGCTCAGGGACAAGTTCGCCCACGTGGCCTCTGTGGAAGACTTCCAGATCGGGGACATGGTCAGGGCGTTGGTCATCAAAGTCAATGTGGAGGAGCAGAAGGTCATCATTTCGTTGCATGCAAGAGAGGAGAGCAAAGAAGAGAGCGTGTTGGTGAGAATCTGTTCCCTGGACAGGTCTTGGGGTTTGAACTTCACAGAGGCAATAGAGACACAAGCCTTAAAATAAACGGAGGCCACGGCCATCCTTGCCCTGGTTCTTGGCCTTCGTGCCCCTTCAAATGTTTCCATAGACATTATGATCTTCCAATGGAAGGGCCCCTTGCAATGAAAAAGTGGCCTTGCCCTTTTCAGAACCAAATTCAAGTCCTGGAGACATTATTTGGCTTAGTGCCCATGGTCATTGCCTTGCTGCCTTTGGTCATTGCCTTGGTGTCCCTAGTCATTGCCTTGCTGCCTTTGGTCATTCTCTTTATAGTGCCCAGTAATGGCCTTGGTGCCCTGGTCATTGCCTTGGGCTCAGGGCTTGAACTTAACAGCTCGGCAATTGCCCCTGGTGCCCCTCATCATTTCATTGGTACCCCTTGTCTCTACCTTGGGCCCAGGACACGATCTTTATGTTTTAGAATCCATGCCCGATTTCAGGTCCTCACAACTCTAAACATTGCACATCCAGCGAAATTATTGTACATGATGGACATTTGAAAAAGTTTGTTATACTTGAAGTTTTTGATACTGATATTTTCACACTTTTCTGTATTTCAATTGTCAGGGTTTGATCACGGAATCAGAGCTTCCCGTTCATTATCGACGGAGTGTGGTTCAACTGGATGCTCAGGAGACTTACGAAGACATGCTGCAGAACACCGTCGGCTTTGACAACCCGTTCAACGTGTCATACCTTGGAGCCAGACTAGGGCTGAGCGATGCATGCCCGCTGTCACTCATGAGAGGGTTACAAAGGTCTGTCCCCAGACTCAAACCCAACCACCCTATACCAAAGTTGTCTCTTGTATTAAAGAACTAGGTGCCAATGTCATAGAGCTGCTTAAAACAAAAAAAATTGCTAAGCACAAAAATAGCTTGCCCAATAAAGCAAACCACCTTTGAAAATTCGATTTGATATTCATGGTCAGCGAACAACAGCCAAAGAACAATTGCAAGTGATGCACAACACATGGAAATTTGGTTGTTAATCCTGTTTTTACTAAGACAGAAATGTCATGCTTAGCAAATTTTTGTGCTAAGCAGCACTATGAAATTGGCCCCAGTTCTTTTTTGTCCTTTCAATGAAACGCTGATAAATTGAAGTTAGTGAACTCATCCAACTTTTGCTTTGTTTTTTCCCGCAGGAGTAACTTTCCAGAGAAGGAATACGCAGAATCGTTGAGGAAATGGCAGACCAATCGCTGGTCCATGGAAAGGTAGGAAAATTCCAAAATGCTCAAAGTCTTGAGAGAATTTAAAACAAAGGCCTATAGACACATAACAGATTTTTTTAAGTGTCTTGGGGCTGATTTTCATAGAGTCTTTCAGATGTACATTCAGAAAATATAAGATTGTCGGTAATTTGTCTGTTACCATAGCGTTGCCAAGGGAGTCGAGTACTTCAAAGCGGGGAAGCTACTGGACGCCATGCAACATCTCAACAAAGCGTTGGAGATACACGAAGAGAACGTGGAAGCACTTGTAGCCAGAGGAGCTCTGTAAGTCCGCTTCTTCTGTCAGCTTCTTAAGTCGGCTCCAAATCCCCAAAATTCTTTGATTTGCTTTGTAGTGATGAGAGGTGGTATTGAGGAATGTTTGGTTGAAGCTACTAAAAGCCTACTAATAAGTGCTTTGTGAATCCATTTTACAGTTTTAAATTTAATTTAATTTTTTTGTGACCTGTGGATCAGTCGTTGCCCCCCAAAAACACAACGAACACAAAACAGACCCAAAAGAACAAAGTGAGACAAATGATAGTGTACTTTTGCCATAAAACCTTAGAGATCATAAGTAACATTTTCTCAGACCTCAAGTCCTGAATCTGACCTCTCACTTGCTTGTTTCTATGACACCAGCTATGCAAATCAGGATCTTCTCTCCAAGGCGCTGCAGGATTTCGGCAAAGCGCTGGAAATCAACCCCAGCCACCGCAACGCCAACAAGTACATGTGCCAGACGCTGATTGAACGTGGTAAAATGTAAGACACTAGTAATGAACCTCTGCTCAAACTCCTCAAATGTTCAGAGTTAGGAGAGGCTGCCGTCTCATTCCTACCTAGCAGGGTCTCATTCAAATGTCACATTTTAAAGATAGTCAAGCAGAAAAACTCCTCAAATGGTCTCAGAACATACCTTTGGTAGTGGTCTCTGACATTCATGGGGACTTTGGCACCTTGTTGTCCTCCTCTACTCCAAATTAGTCAGTCAGTCTCCTTACTGATGTCTTCAGTGGTTCTGCATACCCGGAAAACGTTCACTTCTGCATAAAAAACAAGAAGAAACGAGTCAAATTCATACATTTTTGCTGCTTATAAGTGCAGACATCTTAATACCAACCACATCACAAACCTTCATCCTCAACTCCAAGTGGTGATTTAAAATCCGGCAGAGAACGTATCCAGTCATACCAAAATTAACTTCAGTCTCTAGGTGGCCCACAGTGCCAGTGGACAGTGCACTGCACTGGCATTGTTCCTCAAATCAGTGGCCCAATGATTGTTTTGGTGGCCCCTGGGCCAGTAAAGCAATGTTAATTTCGACCCCTGCATACAGGTGGTTGAATCTGCTTCAGCTACATAGCTTTCCCAAGTATCAAATGACTTACCCTTCATTACTCAGAACTTTGGAGTGCCTTCTTATAGAAGAGTTTAATGAAGCTGACTTGATGGAATGTAGAGTCTGTCGTCAGAACTATCCTAAGATGTCTCTTGGGATTTTTCTTTCAGGTACGAGGAGGCTGGTGAGACGGAGAAGGCGGTGGACTCTTACCAGACCGCTCTTGATATCAAGCCAGACTTCTTGGAAGCTGAGCTCTGCCTCAGCAAGATCAACAGGACACGGGTGAGAATCCAATGCTGAACCAAGACTTGTGGGGAAAAAAAGTTCATCCCTCTGTAAAAACATGGACGAAAAAACATGAATAACAATGATTAAATGTAGCACCTGCTGTGATATTGGACTGGAATTGACCTGCTGACCCCAGCTAGCTTGGTCTAGTGGTAGAACATCTGCATTATAGAAAGCAGGAGGTTGTGGGTTCGAATCCCATCTGAGCCAGTGCGTGATTTGTTCATATGCACTCAAATAGCACTGAGTATAGGAAAGCCTCATTTGCATAATCACCAAGATTTGCTTCTTAGTAAGCACCAAATTCACAGTAAATTGTAATAAACCTGCCAGCCCAAATTCCTTGTGAATGTTATGCTAAGCAAAAAAGAGCACAAGGAGTTTTGGTTGGCATACTGATTTTATTGACCAAGGTTTTTGGTGCTTAAAGGTTCACTGTAATAAAAACACATCTGAAGTTTAATACATCTGTACTGTTATAAAACTCAACCTGTCTATCTTTGTTTATGCTAAAAAATATTGTATATAGAAAAAGGAGGTATTTTATACCCATAATTGAGCACCCCACTTTTCGAGACGAAAAACCTTGCTTACGTCACATGCAGAACGCCACACAGTATACTGCGGTGCGAGCCTATACTAGTTCTGTAGGTGACGTCACAAGCTATTGTTGCGTGGGTCGGTTCCAAGAGGGACTTTTTTGAGGGGCGGGGCATACATATATCGATTTTGTAATTGTTTCGCCAAAAAGAAGCACTTACATACAAATATAATTTATATTTTCATTAATTATGTATTAAGCAATAATTTTAAAGCACTTTCATCCCTTTCCCACATTTTATTACAGTGAACCTTTAAGCAAATTTTGGTGCTTGAGCAGCTCTATGAAATTGGCCCATGACATATGGAAAAAATGGAAGCGCTCTCATAAAAATGTTTTCATCGATTTTACTGGTGGTTCTTTCCTTGCTACACTGTGTTTTCTTGTCTTTATCTTCTATTCACATGGCAACATCTTTGGATACCACCACTGGATGCTGACACTCCAAACCGACACATTCAACTTCAAACCCCTGAACCAAATAAACTGGTTCCATTCAAATTTGATACCATAACCTCTGACCTATGCCCTGATGATGTGACCTTTGACCTGTGGTGCTCTCCGGTACTGCCTACGTGGATGCATTTCTGGACTATATGCTGAAACTGTATCCTTTGAACAAAAAAAATGACGATATAAATGTTTTTCCTACATTTGCCATTTTTACTGAAAACATTATTATTTGCATCGTCATGAACCTAATAAAAATGGTTGATGGTATTTTTATTTTTTGAAAAATTGCCAATTTGAACATGATTTGAAACTTTTCAAATCCTATTCATGAATGATGGCTGATATTATTTAATTTGTTTGGAATCCCGAAAACCTTCTTCAAACCACTCCATGTATGTTCTGCCGATGTATGATTTCTTGTTTTGTACTTGCGCGGTCTGTTAGACACCTGCAAAACAGGTTGCCTCCCCGCAAACCATTTCATCCTCCTCCCCTACTTCCCCCGGAATGACCCACATCTCGGTGGAGGCTCTCCGAGAGTTGGTGCTGCCGGAGAAGGAAGCCTCTCAAATCTCCAAGAAACATGTCGAGAAAACCAAGAAGAAGAAGAAGAAGAAAGAGAAGGACAAATCCAAGTCATCAAGCAAGAAAGATCCGGGACAGAGCCCGTTGAGAGAGAGTCAACGAAAGTCTAGCAAGAAGAAGAGAAGACGCTCCAGAGCTTCTGATGATCTTAGCCCAGGGTCTTCGGAAGTTTCAAGGTCTAGATCAAGAAGCCTTGAAGGAAGTGGGAGGAAGCTTTCTAGAGATGGGAGAAAACTTGATAGATCGACTTCTAGGAATAAGACAGGGAGGAATGGACGAAGAAGCCACCATTTGTCTTCGTACTCCAGGAGTGGCAGCTCTGATAGGTCCCCCACTCCATCTTCGAGATCAAGATCAAAAAGAAAGAAGCACAGGGGGAGAAAGCCTTCCAAAGAGGAGAAGAAACATCGCAGCAAACGATCTTCTTCTTACTCACGGAGCAGCAGTTCCGATACTTCAAGATCGAGGTCAAGAAATCAGAAGCTGAGCAAAGGGGAGATGGCCAGAGTGTCTTCAACACGAGGCAGTCCCAACTCATCGAAAAGAAAGTCACTAGATTCACAGAGCAGAAGTAGAAGACGCGACATATCAAGGAGTCTATCACGGTCCTCGTACTCAGACAGCGAGAGCTCTTACATTTCGGCATCGCCCAGAACATCGAGACATAGGTCCAAATCACAAAGTCCTGATTCTAGCAAAACAAAAAGAAGTAGGGACGACAGAAGTAGAGAACCTTTGTCAAGGAAGAGCACCAAGTTGTCAGAAAGAAGTAAATCTCTATCATCATCACCCAAAACCAGACATCAGAGTCATTCTCAGGACTTTGCTACAAGCAGCAAAACAAACTCCACAAAAAAGATTGAAACCGTTCCAGATGTTCAAGAAAGAGTAAGTTTCCAGCCCCTTTCAAAATCTCAAGAATCTCAATTCCACACATCTTCGAGATCGCAGAGTTTTCACAAATCTACCAAAGAGGAGCAAACCTCCAGTATAAAAAGAGACAAAGATGATCAAATGGCCTTGGATTTTGTTGAAGCATCACAGAAACTTGAGAAGCCCAAAGCCAAACGGAGGATTGAAACCGAACTAAAAGATAACAGTAAACCTATTCAGATGACTTCAGGACAGTACAAAGGAACAAAAAGTGGTTCTTCACAACCATCAAATTCCATCCCCGGGAGAATGCGAGACGGTCTTAAAAGTAAGAAGGATGCAGAGTCAAGCTCTCGAGATCGGAAAGGTCCCAGAAGTCGAAGTAGATCGAGGAGCTTTTCTTCAGATGGAAGCTATTCTGACGAGAGCTACTCCAGTTACAGTCTGTCCGGAAGTCGCTCCTACAGCTATAGTAGCTACAGCAGCTATACATCAGGATCTCAAAGTGACTCAGATGATAGCCATTACCGCAAGAAAGACAAAGGAGGCAAATCTGAGAAACGTGGGAGCCCTTCCAGAAGAGACAAGAAGGGTTCCAAAAAATCAGGAAAATCTAAGATGTCTGAATCGAGAATACGGGACAACGAGAGAGGTGTTGATGATGACGACAGCAGCGAAAGTGAAGTTGACACGGGCATCTACGAGATCTCTAGAGACCATCTAGAGATGTACATGGACAGTAAGAGCTACCAGGTCAAAAAGGTGGATGACAGTCCATCGGCAAGATCCAAGAGAAAATGGAAGTCGACTGATAAGGATGAGACAATAAGCAAAAAGAGGAGTAAGTCAGAGAAGAAAACAAAAGAGACTCCTGGTGGTGATAAGGAAGAAGACGTGAAACCAGTTCTGTACCCGGCTGCTTACAAGGAATCTCGGAAAACTTCCAAACCAGTGCTTGAATCTCCTTCAAACCTCAAAGAGGCAAAATCCAAAGATTTCTCTCTTCAACGAGATGGCTCCCACGCTCCGTTCCCCGTACCTCCTCAACTTCCAGTCCCTCCAGCCGTGGATCAAGGCATCAAATCACTCAGAGGAGACAGTCAAGCTGCTTGTATTCCACCATCAGCTCCAAGCATGCCTTCAAGTCAGTCGTCAGAACCTGTCAGTCGACACCATCGTCCTGATAACACCTCCCTCAAGGTCAAGGTCCCTAACATGCATACTGGTGAACATCAAGGACCAAGCCAAATGCTGCAGCACAGGCCTGAATCCTATGGCCGGCCAATTCAGAAGTTCTCATCTGAACAGCTCTCGGTAATTGATTCTATATCCAAGCACCTGGCAGGCACTCGAGAGAAGCTTCCACACTCAGCAAACTCAGAGAAGTCCTATGACATCAAGGCAATGCAGCAGCATCAGACATACGGAGAAGGTGGTGATTTGGAGAGAGGTCAACGTCCATCAAAGGTCCCAAACACTGGACAGGGACACCACATAGGGGTCATAATGACACAGCGGTCCAGCGACACATTCATGACAAGTGCCAGCTTAGAGCTGAACGATCCTTTTGATGATCACAGTGTGAGGACCAGGAGAAGAAGATGGGATCAGAAGACACTCGACGAGGACAAGGATTCAGGTCTTGACGCCAGGCCAAGAGAGAGGACCTCTTCTTCCTCCGTGGACCATAAGCCAGTGGTTGTTTCATACGACTACCAACACGGACAAGACCTTATCCCTCCCAATAACCAATCTATTGACATTAGACTCAAGGAGCTTCGGGATGCAGGTGCATCGGCTTCAGGTGGATTTAGAGGTTCTCCTTACGACCAGATGGACACCAAACAGAGCAGATCTGGAGAATATGACCATCGTAGAGAGAGTGTTGAAATACCAGGGTATACGTCTCATCCCAGCAGCAGAGGTGAGAGATCACGTGACAACAGACCAGAGGATCAGAGTCCACTCTATTTCAGTCCAAGACCTGATCATGTAAAGGTTCAAGATCAGAGTGTAGCTCCGAGTCTACAGACGGTGAAAGTTGTCGATTACCAACACGGGAGGAGAGATGAACACCAGGAGAGACGAAGGAAGGGAAGAGATGATTTTTATGAGGACAAGCACCGTGAACGACACCACAGCGACCGCCGCAGGTCTTCCTACGACAGGCAAGATGATCAGCGAGAGCATCGGGGCAGTTACAACCACGGATCCGACGTTAGACGAGGCTACGATGACAGAGAGAGGCATCACAAGCGGGACACTCACAGAGACAGGTCCCACAGGAGATCCAGGGACTCATACCCCGACAGAAACCGCAGCAGAACCCAGGGGAACCCCTCCCCTGTTGAGCCAAAGGAGAGCAACCAGTTCCACCAGCTGGTGACATCGACTAAGGACATGCAGGTCGCGTCACTGCACAGCGAGGGGAAGTGGGGGCTCGATTCCAGTCCAGAGGAAGCAAAATCCTCTACTAGATCCTGGTGGCTTTAATAATGCAGAGAATCTTAATATTAAAACAGGTGCACTGTCAGATCAATTAACTTTGGCTGGCAACTTTTTGAACACAACACACAGCAAATTTAACTGTTATTTCCACAAAGTCTAGAACATGCTTGGTACAAAATCCGAGGTTGTGCCCCAATTCTCTGGCTGCGGCTGCAAATTATGCATGTACTACCTATGGCAGCCACTAGCCACTAGCCATGGGGCAAGGGGAACTGAGAGGGCTTTTAGAAACTTTTTTACGAACACCTGTCATGGGAAATTATACTCTGAGGGGAGTGGGTTTACTAGTCTGCAGAATTAAATTGCAAATATTTTAAAGAGACGCAGCTGTAATCTTCTTGATGCAGAGGTCTTCGGACTCGTGTTGGCTCTTATCATCATTTGTAGACCACCTTCGAGGTGAAAGCACCGACAATCAGAAGATGGAGGAAGCATATCAGTCATCGTTGAGCATAATGAGAAGATAACTGCTTCTGTCATCAACTTCTTAATACCCAGAGCATCATAGCTAGGAAACTCCTCGATCAGTCTGCTCAAGTTAGTCGCTTTGTAGTATCCATAATGGCACATTCTTTTTGGTGCATCAGGGGTAGATTTTATGGCCCTACGGTCAATCTTAACTCGAGTTACGAAGGATAACCCAATGTATCCTACGTAGGGCTTTTATGCATTCATAAGTCCCACGATTGAAAGTAAGTTAAGATCAGTAAAATCGACCTCAGGTTAATACAATTTCTCCGCAGACCTGTCCATCAAAAGACCAGTACCACTACACGAGACAAATTTTGGCAGGTTTTCGGATGGTATTAGGACTGAATCCTGCTCATCAACATCATTTCTTTTTGACTCGCCATCTGAATGAATTAATTTTAAAGATTTCATATTATTAAGCTGAGGATTTTTTTTTAACTCTCACATCATAGACACTCATTTGGGGAAGGGGTATTAAATGAGAAATTCATGTGCTGCAACATTTTGTTTAATTTCATGATGATTGTTGTACAAATCCATTGTGTGTCTTTTTCTTGAGACAAATATTTTATTTTCAGCTGAGACGAGGGAAGATTATTATAAAGAGGTGGCGAGACATAGAATTGTCTGTCGTTATTAAAATTGAATAATAAACAGGATGATATTCTGGGCACAGCCTGTACAATGTAATAAACCATTTTGTTAAGAAATTTCAATCAAGTCTGATCTGCTCATATTGTTTTAATAATATTATATAAAACATTCCAAGCGAGCTTGCTTTCACAGCTTGCATTTTTTTGTTAAATCCATAGAGCAAGCACAAGGCGCATTTTTTTATATTAAGAATAGTATATTTGGTTATTTATTCTTATTTTTAAAAGGTAACACTAACAATGTTTATAATAATGTATGATATATGATAATCATACTTTGGCAGCCGCTAAAACAGAAATCTTTACAGATTTACCTATAACTTTAATACTGTACATGGTATAAAGATGGTGATGGTCAAAACATACCATTAAAATATTTCAGCTACAAATGCTATATTTATCCAGAAAAGAGTAAAACCAAAGACCAAAAACAGTTTTAATCTCGGGGTGAGATCAAAACTCTCAATCTCAATCACACACAAGTTACGAATATGAACAATTGACTGGAGTGGGATTCGAACCAGTGACCACTGGAATGCGGTACTGGCGCTCTTACCAGCTGAGCTATCCAGCCCTACGCTGGTGGTGTCCCAAATAGTCAATTATCTTCGTTTGTTTGGCAGTCAGAAGCCATGAAACTACTCACATTCTGCTATATCCCAAGAATCAGCTCAGTTGGTAAGAGCGCCGGTACGGTATTCCGGGGGTCGCTGATTCAAATCCCGCTCCAGTCAAATTTTCACTTGTCAATTATGATATAAAATTTATGAAGATAGAAAGACTTTTGATTTATAAGAACATTCTGCTTGGAGGACCTAACGTGTTTCGATCCTAGCGGCTTCTTTACCCTTTGATAAAGATCCTGCTAGAATAGAAATACGTCAGGCCTTCCTAACTCCAACTGCATTTTATAAAATATTTTTTGGATTATTATTTTTTGGCTGATAAGCAGTTTGAAGCATTTTATTGCTTGTATTGAAAATAACATTTTATTTACTTAATAATAAAAAGCAAAAACACTCAAAACCTGTACAAGAATTGCCACAATTTTCAGATACTTGAAGTTGCCGAGCAATGAAAAGTGTTCTGATTTTGAACCATCAACAAATCACACAAATCTCTTGTTATCTTTGTTACGCCCTCAACTGTTTCCTAGTGGTCTACTTGAGATGTCCTTCGACCTCGAACCTCTTTGACCTTTAAACTTTGACCCCGAGCATGCATCTGATCTTGCTGTTGATCTCGTCTCGTTGCAAGTAGACAGAGGCCATGACCCGATGACCGGTGAACGCGATCCGGCCGTGAAGCAGCCTCCAATTGTCGATGATCATGATGCGGCCGGGAGCGAGCTTGACCACATACTGGCTGGACGGGCTGCGCAGGATCGTGGCAAAGGCCTTGTTGGCTGCGTAGTAACGGTCAATGTCTTCAGCGGAGAGGTGGGAGAGCGGTCCTCTGTCGTTGTTGTTGAACCTACGACGGGACAAAGTGCACGGATCATCCAAAATGTTTACAATGAACATTGAGAACAGTTGAATCTTTTTAGTCCTATAGTGATTCATTTCACATGAATAGGAGATTTTTATTTTAACTCAGAATTTCAACGTTTTTGTACATCTTCTCAGTACAAAAGTACAGGAATTTTTTTATTTCAGCTTTTGCCTTGGTGTTTTCAGAATTGTTTGTGTGTGGCCACTCACATCCCTGATTTCACCAGTAAAAAACTTAATTTAAATGTTGTCCATATAAGGATCAGTAGACCATGTCCCATTTATTATACTATTACAAAATCAGAATGAAATCAATTATACAATTTAGAAACAGGGAAAGATGAATTTCCACATAACATCAATAAAGGTAAAAAAAAGTCAGTCATCCTTGAGGTATGACATTTTTAGCCAGACATTCCATGTTATAAAGATGCTGCGTCATTGAGCCAGACATTCTGCAGATAACAATAGGCAATGCATCTTATGTCATAAAAGATGCTCTACCCAAGTGCCCGGCCTCACAATATTCCACCACACTCATCGTAACTTACTATTAATCATAGGACTAATGATGCACTGGGGTTAGTGTGCTTTAGTCCACAAGGATAATTTTCAGACCCCATCCATAATTTCCCTCAAAAATCAAAGCTCTGCATTCTTTCCACAAGTTTAACCTTGCCAATATTGAAGAGGACATCACAACTGGTCAACATATTTAGGTGAGTTAATTTACTGTAGAAGCCATGTCTGAAAATAATCCTTATGGACTAAAGTACACTAACCTCAATGCATTGCAGCCCTACGTAGGATATGATAGGTTATCCTTTGTAACTCGTGTTACGATCGCTTGTAGGGCTTCGTGAAATTGACCCCAGGCTCTTCAAGCAAAACCCCAGACAATCAAGCAGGGAGACGGACCTTATCATCTGAATGTCTCCCGTTATCGGATCTCTCTTGATCATGGTGGCGTGAGTCTCAATACGGAGATTCTTGTCAACGTAGTGCATGGCTAGGGGAATGGTGCACAGGGCTTCGTAGTGCTCCGAGTGTTCCTGTCTCAGTTTATCCGCAGCGTAGAATCCATCCACCAAAGGGTTGTCCCCACCTTCTCCGTCGTGCTTGTAACAGGAGAATAACAGGCCACTGTATAGAAAACAAAAAATATCAACTATCAATGGAATTGCTTTATGCAAATGAGGCTAGACCTTCATCAAAGGAGATGAGCACTGCATATTCAGTGATTTTTGAGAACAAATCAATCATGTGCTGGCTCAAGTTGGATTCGAACCCAGACGACCTCCTCCTTACAAGTGCAGATTGAGATGCCTATCTCCCCGATGAAAAGTCGCTAACAACAAAGAAAATGTTACTTTGATGAAAGAGAGTCTTTTTCACTGGGCCAAGTTTCACAAAGGTGGCTTTTATCAGTGCTGAGCATAGTTTTTTACACTTAGCAATAAAAAGCCGGTTACCAGTCATAGATGATGCAGATTACACACGACTTTAGCTGGTAACCTGTTTCTGAACATGAAAAAACAGCACACACACATCTGTCCAAAGACACTTGTGGCGCACACATTATTATCCATGGTCATTGGGCCATCATTTACATTCCTGAAACCGTCTCAACTCCCTGGGGAGTATACAGCCCCGGCTGCAGTATTCAGCGCACATGGGCTAATCAAACCACGAAGCCATCTCAACCCTCGCAGGTACCCATTTACACCTGGGTGAAGAGGAGCAATATGTGACACAGCGTCTTGCCAAAGGACGCAAGCACCACTAGCCCATGGCTGGATTCGAAACCACAATCTGTAGATTGACCACGAGATCTTGAGTTTGACAACAGCACTTTCTCAATTTGAGACAGGTTCACTGCAGGCAAAAATGAGATCAGATCGCGACGTACCCGTTTGGTTCGTGGAAGTAAGTGGTATCGGTGTGGCACTGCAGGGCGACGGAGGAGTAACCTATGTCATCGATCTCATTGTCTGCTGTCACCACGCACACTCCGCCGTAAAACGTTTCTTGGAGTCTGGAGAATCGATTTGCTGCCCTCTACAGGGAAGGAGAAAAATATTTTTTAAATACAGCATGGGTTTGGAAAAAAGTTCCAATTTCAGATGAAAATGAAAATTGGTGCAGTTTGAGACTTTCATTGAAAAAAAATTCAATTCCTGAAAATGTGGCAACTTATTTACCAACAACAAGACCTGTGGAGGATTTCGCCAAACACGATGAATTTTTTAGATGAGTTGTCAATGCATGTATTACCAATAAATCGTAGTGATTTGTATTGTGATAACACCCTTTGCTTAGCGATAAAGATTTATTAACATATAAGATTAATCTCATTGTCTTGTGAAATCGACCCCTGGTCTGAGGTTTCCTAACACAATAACACATGATAGCAAATGAAGGTAACATAGGTTAACTTTAATATGCAATCTGTTCCTTGTTCCTTCCGCAAATATAAAAATGCAATTCACAAAATCTACCTGCAGGAAAAGGAGCAGATAGATCTCTGATAAAAACCAGTAATGGGTTTACGGATTCAAGAATCTGCTCATGACTTACCACTAAGTCCTCATCGTTGCCGGCCCGGTTCCCCTGGATGAAAACCACTCCCCATTTGTAGAACCGTTCCACGACCTCCTTCAGCCCCGCCTCCGTCTCTAGAAACTCCTGGAAGGGAACATCTGGGGGAAGCGCCCTCCGGAGTGCATCCCCATCCCATAATATGCGCTGTGGTGTGGAATTCTTAATCGTCGTTGTCGCAGCTGGCCTCGGGGACGTGAGGGGCCCGAATTCCTCCAGCCACGTCCAGGGTAAGTCTGTTAGGTGACCGTCCTGCCCTGGGTTTTGGTTGAGGGAGGAATAGTTGTCATTCTTGGAATGTTCAGTAAACAATCACCATCTTCATCACCATCTTCATCACCATCTTCAGAGTCTAAATAAATACATGGTACTTTTTGTCTGAAAATGGATTGATCCACTTAACATATTAATCCAAATTATGGGTATTTGTTTGGGAAGATGCTCAAGTAGGGTCAACTTCAACCCCCTTCCCAAATCCAGCTGGAGGAGACTGAGTCCCCGCCCTTTTCTTCATCAAGAGTCAAAAGAGTAAAATGTGCAATTATTATTATTATTTAGTTCTGGTAATGAAACCAACGATTCCTCAAAGGCACCCTGAAAAACCAATCCACTTGTGGACCGAGCCAGACTTGAACCCCCTCTGCCAGAGGTGAAAGGCTAGGAAAGAACCACTACGCTAACCTGACTCAATCTAGTGATGTAACTCATGTTTATACTAAGGACCTAGCCTCAGGCTCAGGCTTCCTGTCTCCTTCATCGACAAGCCAATGGAAAAAAGGTTTCTGCCTTTCAATGGAGAATCTTCTTCAAAAGCCAAAGCCAAAAGGCCTCCAATTTGGATATAAGGAGCAGAAGGCCATAAGCTTGGAGCCACAGTCTGAGATTTGGGAAAAGGGCACCGAGATCGAAGCTCACAGTTCACGGTCAGTCCGTCGGAGCTGCATGACATGGCTGCCGGTCGAATGTCCAACGGAATGCTGACAGTATCCAATAAACGCTGGTATGTGTTTGCATTGTAACACTCTTCACACCTGGAATGAATGGAATATAAACTCAAATTATACAACATCAGAAAGTGACAGTACTACAAGTTCATCTCGCAGACTAATACAACTACATGTATTAACATCAGAGGTTTACCTGACTGATACACCAAGTCCACATTGATAAGGATAGTATATCCACAACCCGGGCTTTATTTATTTAAGCAGTTCTATCATGAAGAAGTTCTGGGCTTACAAGATAAAAATTACAAGCCTGGAGCCCCGAGCCTTGCCCGAGCAGAGGCCGATTTCATAGAGCTGCTTTAAAGCACAAAATTTTGCTTTTAAAAGCAACAAAAACCTTGGTAAATAGAATCAGTATGCCAGCCAAACTCCTTGTGAATGTTATGCTCAGCAAACGATGGCTGAATACAAGTCAAAAGCAGTACACATCACATGAAAATTTGGTTGGTAATTCTGTTTGTTCAAGGGAGACTTTGATGCAATAAACAAATTTTGTACTTTTAAAGCAGCTCTATGAAATTGGCCTCAGGCTTTTCAGTGGTTGGGCCCAACCAGTATTAACTTTCTCTCTCTTCTTGTAATTGTTGTCTGATATTTTTAATAGCTACCGGAATTCCGGTAGAGGGCTGCGATTACTAACCGAGGGTCTCCTTTCTCATCAGCTGAACTCAAGGTTCTAAATATTAGAACTTTTTCCAAGAGTACACTAGATTTAGTTGCGATAATCGTAACTCTTGGTCCGTTCCTTGCTCTGTGGTCCGTCAAAGTGACGTGTAACTAAGGGTTACGATTTATGGCAACTATGCACTGTCTCAATGACGATATCAAGGATGGGAAATGGACGCAGGAAGTTACTCTATATTCATCTTGCCTCATACCTGCAATGGTCTCTTAGCCAAACGTAGCTCAGATCCCAAGTGTAGTCTCCATGGGTCACCTTTGCATGACGGTCGCCCTCTTCCAACTTTGCGACTGACGACGAAGTCTCCATTTTTCAGAGTCTGCAGAAACCCAATGCCACCGACTCTGTGGTGTTAATTCAAATGCTGAGCTTTTCCCAAAATTATTTACTCAAATTCAAAACTACAAAATAATGCACCCAATGTAAATGAGGGAGAGGTGAGTGGCAGGGTCGCAGGGTGTTCTGTAAGTGTAATTACTCCTCCCCCCGACCCCCCGGGATGAGCCTGTTTATTCCAATACAATCGGTTGACAATTTGCTTCAATAGCGCTCCGCACTAATGACGTCACAAAATCCCCGGCTGTCAGACAAACATTGTCTCACACGCGTAGTGTACATGGCGCGCACACGCACACACGTGCATGGTTGCAATGTTTGTCTGAGATCCAGTGCTATTTTAAGTGTAAGTGCGGAGCGCTTTTTAAGCCCAAGTTGAGCCTCATGCTTAGTCTAGTCATGGGCCACTGCAAGTGCAATCATGAGATACGTCTGTACGCCTACGGACTCGGCCTAAATAATCTTGGTAATATAGAGGAGGAGACCAACAAAGTATATGTAGGTAAGTTACTTTTCAAAAAGTAGTTTCCTTTCCTTTATAGTTTAAGGACCCGTCAACCCACAATCCCCACAATCTGATAACCGAAAGTTTAAGTTAAACCATAGAGGAAGGAAACTGGTTAAACTTACCCAGATGAAAGAGGATCACATCCAATTGGCCAGTAACACAACTTCAATCTATGTCACGAAATGTGTATCACTTATGGGGGGAGGAACCTTACTAATCACTAGTAAAAATGGTCGTTATTATCACTTTTATCACATTTTGAGGAGGCCGAGGTCCACTGTTCATGGATGTGAAGGATTTTTGAGTAGACTAGAGTACTAGATATCGATCGCGCTCGAGTCGTGTCGATGTCATCATGTCACATTTCCTTATAGACTGCATTCGTTAAGCTTACCCGGGTCGACACCAGTCAACCTCGTCCTCATCCTCTCCCTTGTTTTGTGCAGTATAGCGCGACCATTCCCAGTAAGGGCGGACCCGTGTTAGCTAAACGAATCCACCCATAATTAGCTGCATCTGTAGGAGGCCGATAGAGGGCGCTCGATAAATTGAAAGTTACAAATTGAAAATCAAAACTTTCCCTGGCAATGGCCTACTCATTTTGCCCCATTATAAAATTCCAACATCGTCATTGAAAAAAATATGAAAATTAAAAGAGAAGACTTAAAAAATACTGTGGATGTTTTTCACTGTTTTCTCAACAAGTGGGCGCCGTACGGGTCTGAAATTTTCACAGATGACTGTTGTTAGTACTATATCTGTCTTGATATTTCTACCCATGAGTCTGTATTTCTTTGATAAAAACCAAAGTATGATATTACCTTAAATTAAGCATTGACTGCATCTAGCAACAGACGAAAATCAGTCTAAAAACAAAAGCTATAGGCATAGGCCTAGGTCGAGGTCCTATGTAAATATCTTCACTTTTTATAGACGAAACCAGTATCTAAACAGGGGCCAAAAAAATGACGCTCCGAACTAATTATCATTATTTTGTTTTATATAGCTTTCTTTTTTCCTTAGAGGGGGGGGGGGGGTTAGGGGCGGTGTTAGACTATTTTTAACATTGTGTAATTTCTATAGTGACAAGTTATCACAACCCAGGGGGACTTTGCTTCAACTTTTTTGAGAGACTTGATAACATTCGGTTCTAGAACAGGGAAGTGGAGAGGACCAACCAGCTGCACATTCCAAAAAAGAAATAAAGGAATGATTTTTCTCTTCATTATTTTCATGAATGAAATCCGGAAATAATGTCAACTCAACTCAAACTCAACTAAAAGCAAGTTCAAACAAACTAAAAGCTAGTCGGCAAACTAGACCAACAAAAACAGGCGGAAAAGCCAATGAGCACAAACACTATCATACCATCAGGTTGTTGCAAAAACAACGGGTGGTTTATTATTATCATTCTTATTCAAGAAAAAAATGCTCGATTTGAGAATAACTGCCAATATTCTGTGACCTTTTAACCTTAGCTGACACATTATCCAGAGTTTTTCGGAACTAGAGATAGGTGCTATGTGTTGCGTCTGGCCAGATGAAAGGGGCTACCTGTACATTTTATAGATGTTGTGTTCGCATCCTGGAAGGGGGGGGGGGGGGTGGAAGCTTGATGGGTATAGGCATGTGCAAATCCTATTATGCTTGGATATCTCAACAATAATGAAAATTCTAAATAACTTCCTAGGGCCCTTGGGGGTTTTGTACGTGTTGGAATTGTGCTTAAAACAAACGCTTACATGGTGTTCTTGAGGCGAAGGATACGCAGGATGGTAAGACTGTGGATAAGATATCCCTCCCCGCCAGTGACCAATAAAAGACAATGACACCATGGACCGTGTGTTGAGTGGTCTGACATATAAAGAGTAACGTTTATGGGAAAAGTCTGTTGACCTCCGAAGTATATACAGTATTTAAGATAATTATTAATTTTTTTATCAATGAGGGTCCAAACGTGAAGCATTTGTGGAAGAGTACATGTATGATCCAGCAGGAAGTATACTCCCCTCGCAATGGCGATTGCTTCATTGACATAATTATGTATGTCATCACTCACAAGTGAAGCAAGTATGGGAGCAAGGGAACAACCTCTCGAGAGGAGTATAGGGGGAAGTGTCGTGGCAGTATTGGGATGCCCTTATAGGTACACTCCCCTGGAGAGTGTACCTATAAGGGCAATTTGAACATCAGAATTCTGCACCAGATGCATGCGTATTTACTGTACGGTGTAAATTAATGACCCGAAATTTCCCGATATTTGAGTATACTTTGGCGTTATAATTCAACATTTTTTCTAAGCATGACGTAGGGTAAATGTGCCAATTTTGGATTATTTTTACCTTCTTAATGTTTGTTTCTCTCAACTATTTCCACTTATGAACAACAAAGTGTAGTTATTATATCAAGGTTGATATTTTATGAAAGTTTTGTGTGTCCTTTGAAATGACTTGAAAAATAACCATTTTTGCCATGATTCGGACACCCTGTCCATTATTCGGACACACATGAAAAAAAAGCTGAAAAAACATGCCTTGCAAAATAAAATAATACCTCATCAATGCAGTTGGCAAATTCTTAAGTTGCCCCCATTTATTTTCCCAAAAAAGTTTCATTTGACTGCTCAGAACTCAAAAAAAAAATTGGTGCATGGACACATCCAGGACTTATTTTCAGAGTTTTTGAAGGCAATGCCCTGATAAAAACGGGCCATTTCGGCCATATCGTGAAATTGAACTCCATTCCGTCCGTGCGCTCCCGTGCGCACGACTCTAGTGTGTACAAAGTCAATGGCGTAGATATTAGACTCCAGCCATTGACGAAATGAACGGCAGTCAATGGAGTGGAGTGTAAATTCGGGAGATGCCGGCATTTCTTCTAAAATGGAACATACACAAGCCACAAAATTATTTTGGCATATTTTTTAGCGACTCTGGGGGCCTGGGTAGCATAAATCAATGGAGTGTCAGAAATCATGGCACATATACCTTGGCTTCTGGACAAGGAAATTTATGCAAGTTCAAATTGGCAACGCAGCTCTCCATAATTTGGACCTTGATGGTATATTGATGAACAGAATATACCAGTTTCATATAAAAAAAATCCTGTTAAATTTATTTAATTTTCTGTGTTTTTAAATAATGCATTTTCTCACAACCCTATTTTTAACAGGGCTCTTAAGTTAAGGATCACACTTTTTTTTTTTAACTTGAGGCTGCACCCCAATTTCCTATCAGAAAATGTGACATTTTATAATAGGAATTGGATCATGTAAAGTATGTGGCACCGTTGTTTAGTCTAATAGGCCCTAGTGCACCTATCGGAAAGAATTCCACTGATGACCATAATTTGTGCACAACTCTATAGAACCAACAGAGGGCGTTTTGAGCAAACTGGCTTTAGTACAGTTTGTAGGTAAAAGAACCCTGTAAAACTCACTTTTCAGATATTCTACGCAAGTTTTCCACACCTGAAATTGAGATTTATCATAATTTGTATCCAATAAGTTAACTCTTGGAGGATATAATCCTTTTTCCGTAATGGTGATCAGTGGAATTCTTTCCCATTTGCATTTGCACATTTCCGAGCATCCGAATGCTTCCGAAAACGTTGCTTCCGAAGACCTGCCGAAGATGACGTTCGTTGTGACGTCACAGGTCATTTAAATAAAGTAATAAAATCCACTTTTTGGCTCAGGTATATACTGTTTCGTATGTTTTTCAGCGTTTCCAACCCTCTTGAAACCATTCTAAGGCGTTCCATGAGATACAATGTGAAAATGTTGGCTACAACATACATATCTGGGGCATTTTTGATCATTATCAGATTTTTTTCTACGAAAGTAATTAAGAGTGTTCCGATAAAGCCCTAGTCGTGTGCAGCGCCACCTACCGGTGGTTCCGGGAACATTGCGTCAAGGGAAGCAGATCCAATGGTTAATATTTCTTAAGGGAAACAAATTAAAAATTGTTTATTAAAAACCAGCTTGCCAGTCAATAAATATTCTTATTTATTTAATATATATTTGTTTTAATTAATCATAAATTGGTCGGTTGGATGCGGATTGATCGAATTAATATAATTGAATAATTCACTGACTGATTGTTTGATCGATCGATTGATTGATTGATTTGATATCGATTGCTTAAATTCAATTTTGTCACTGATAATTTTCTCAATAGTATGTTTCTACCATCACCATCTTTATATCCTGTAAAGTTATAGATACATCTCTCGAGATTTCTGTTTCGGTATGCTACCAAAGTATGATATAGTACCTTTAAGAACATAATTCTTCACTCAAAATTTGAAACAATTTTAAATGAAATGCATAATGGTTTTGACAAACACAGTGAGTCAGCTTTGAGAAAGAAAGAAAAAATACCACTTTTTGTTTGTGTACAGGCAGTTTGTTTAAATATTCAGTTATAATTGTCCAACTTATGGTGGGGTACAATTTAGAATTAATTTTACACCAACGTGTTCAACAGTTGGTGCAACTTTTTTACATGATATATTTCCAACACAGTTTCTTGCTACAACCATTTTTGGTTAAAATGATGTTCCCTTAGCCGCAGATGGAACAAATAAGATAAGCATAATGATCGTGATGCATTAATTGCGTCTCATATGATGTTTTTAAATTCATTTCAGATACCCATTCCTACCTTAACATCGCAATTTTAATAAAGTACAGTCGTACAACCGTCAGACGATTGAACAGTTTTCAAACTTTCAACGCTCAAGCAACGCAGGAGTTCCAAATTACATTGGGCACATGAATTTTGATTGACATCAATTAAAAAAAAACATAAAACAAAAGAAATTACATTTCAAATAGGCTATAGCTTTATGAAGATTTGGCACAAGCAAAATTGTGTGTTTCTTAGAGAGCTCGATCATAATATTTATAAAGCTTCAAAAGCTGGAACGAATTACATTTAAAGTGAAACATGTTCACTGGTCCATGATCAGTTTTAGTTTAGTGCAGCCTCATTTTCTCAAAAGCAGCTAAGCACACAAACTGCAGGGTACCAGCCAAAGTGTTGTAAATGAATGTGATACGCCACTGGTTCTTGGCTGATCCTTGCTTAGTGTGTAATAATCTGCTTAGCAGTGTTTGTTCCTAAACAGCTACATGAAGTCTGGGCCAATAGGCAGAGACTTTGGCCAATTTGAAAGAGATGCTTAAGCCAAAAAACTGCTTTAATCACAAAAAGACTCTCTTGATATTACACATAAGGGCCAATATAATTATATTAGGCATACTCTTCGTTTTTCACTTGATTTGTACTAATACCAGTTCATCGGCTAAAACTTCACCAAGGATTTTACATGGTAAGTACTATTTCATTAAGCAAGAATTTTGCACTTTTAAAGCAACTCTAGAATATTGGCACTTTGGCTCAATTCCAAATAGTTGTTTTTTTCGATGTTACGAATTGTGAATTTTGCCCAAATTTGGTGACATTACAACTTTTCTTAGTAGCAATCTAAGGCCGTTTACGAAACGGAGGCTCAGGCTCGGGCTCAGGCTTCAGCCCCGACATCCATATGCTAAAAATATAGGTTGTGGTTTTTCATTGAAGCTGAAGCTCTGTTTTCCTTTTCAAACCAGAGAATCTACTTCCAAACCGCAGCCAAAAGTCTCTTATTTTAGAATGATTTCACAAAATGGAGCCGGAGCCTGAGAGGGAGCCGGAGTCTCTGTTTTGTTAACGCTCTATGACTTCAGTGTATCTTGAAAGGTCAACCTCAGACAATTGTGAAATTAAGCCCAGAAATTATACTATTAAAACTATAATAACGACTATCCATTAATGAAAAACATTGCTCTAATGTTAAATTATACAAAAATAAATTGAACCAAACAAGTGGTAATTTTGTGTGCGTTTTTATGTACCATTATTTACATGATAAAGTCTAAAAAAAAAAAACCACTCGTCTTATTTCAAATATGAGCCAAAAAACAACTTGTTTAAAAATCACCAAGACTCAAAATATCATAATGGAAACCCTGTGTTGGCTTGCAAGAGAAATCTTTAGAAAAGTAGGAAACACAAAAAGGAATTTTTTTTAAACTCCAAAATCAGAAAGTGGATGAAGAATCCAGAGAATGCGGTTCAAAGGAAATTTTAATGTCACAATTATTTTGATGCCTTGCCAAAAAACCTACAAAATTTGCGTTCAAAATATCTCCATAACCATGGTGACCATAGATTTTAGCAGCAAATGCATTTCCTGTATCATTTAAGATTTTAGTTTCATCTGATTTGATTCTAACTGACTGCCAAACGAACAAAGATAGTTGACTATTGGGGTCACCACCAACATAGGGCTGGATAGCTCAGTTGGTAGAGCGCCTGTACGGTATTCAGGAGGTTGCCGGTTCGAATCCCGCTCCAGTCAATTTTTCTTTGTTCACTTTTCAATGACTCAATAATATATGTGTCACATTTCACGAAAAAAAAATTACCATGACGACAGCCTTGACCAAAATGTCTTGACGTGCTCTGTTTTCACCGAATAATAATTTGCCATGGAAACTCAAATCCATAAACATGGCAGACGAATCTGGATGAATTACTTCTTATAGTGAGTTTGTGTGTTAAGTGTTAGCCTCGGTGCAAATGATGTTAGTGGTAGTCTTGTCAATTAAAAACAAAAAAATAACAACAAATGACTGTGCATGCTTCGAGTTATTCATTAATTAGCAAGATGTCGGTTGTGAAAAAACAACTGCCGATGAACAATTCATAAATTTATGACAGACCAAGAAGCGGTAGCCAGGTTAAATAATGAATGAATGAAACGGCCCGATGGAAAACAATGGTGGAAGAGACCTCATTTCCGATCAAGCGAGGGCGCTATAATGGACACCATCTTTGGGGATACGTTTGAAACCAAAACTCCCAAGAATACACCTGCAATGAAGTTTATTTACAAATTCAATGATTTAAAATCAATTCAAATATTGTTTACTACAATAATGTAATGCATTATTCTAGTATTTCAACATTTTAGGCATATCTCTACGCTAAGCGTACCCACAAACATGGCACCCACAAATATGGCCTCCACACAGCGCCCCCATGAGGTCAAATGTCTATAATATGCCAAGTAGACAAAAAGCAATCAATCCAACCCATGAATGAAATGTTAAAAGTGACAGACATTTTGGTATAAAACAATAAGTCCTTTACAATGATATCGATGGGTGATTGAACTGAGGAAGATTATTATGATACAATTTGATAATATGTACAATGAACGTAAATCTTTCAAAAGATTTCATGGAAGACAAATTATTGAAATTTAAATCCGAGAGCGAAGATAAACGTCAGCAGCTGATTGGGCATGCAATTTACATTTCTTTGTGTGCGTGTGTGTCTCCAATTCTTCCTTTAAGACGGCAAGTGGAACAGATAAAGATGGATTTTTCCTTTCAAAAGAACATTGGGCGAGTCGCCGCGAGTGCTAAACCAATGCTCAGTGAACATTGAGCGAATGCAGAGCAGGTGCTGGCTGAACGCTTGGCTAACGCAGCAGGAGCACAGAACGATCATTTGAAGAACCCGAGGACAATGCTGGGTGACGTCACAGCACGAGTATGGTGAAATTAGGGCGTGTATTAAAACGATTTTACAAGGGAGCTTGGACATATAATCTGTTTACCTCACAATTTAAAAGTCAAGGCAAAAGATTGAGGGTAAGCGGATCGCTTGAAAGGTTATTGGGTGCAAAAAAAGACTTCATCCACGGAGGAGATATTTCATCTTGAGGACCTCTGAAGTTCAGTTGGGGAATTTAGCGGGATGGCATAAGACTCAAAGAAAATGAGGAGAAAGTCTTAGAGGTCACACAACCAGGTTTTGGAGAGAATGAAGCTGGGGGGCTGGGCACACAATGCCAGATGTTAGAAGAAGAGGTGGCTGGACCAAAGAAGCTCCATGGTAACCATGGAGAAAGCTCCTTGGTTACCATGAATGAAGCTCCATGGTAACCATAAAGGAAACTCTATGGTAACCATGAAGGAAGCTCCATGGTAATCATTGAGGAAGCTCCTGGATAACCATGGAAGAATCTTCATAGTAACCATAGAGGAAGTTCCTTGGTACCATGGAGAAAGCTCCATGGTAACCATGAAGGAAGCTCCATGGTAACCATGGAGGAAGCTCCATGGTAACCATGAAGGAAGCTCCTTGGTTACCATGAAGGAAGCTCCTTGGTAACTATGAAGGAAGCTCCATGGTAACCATGAAGTTAGCTCCAAGTGTTCTTCTTTGTTTTCAGGGAGTGGCCTTGCTTTTGTCTATGGTTTTGATCCAATCACACTGATAAGTGAATAGCGCTCCGCACTTGCGCTTAAAATAGCACTGGACCTCAGACAAACATTGCAACCATGCACACGTGCGTGGGTGTGCACGTGCATGTACAGTCTGTGTGTGAGTCTATGTTTGTCCGACATCCGTGGATTTTGTGACGTCATTAGTCAGTTAGTGTGGAGCGTTATTGACTGCCAGATCAATCAACGAAAATAAAAAGCCGGTACATCTTAAGCAAACTCTTAACTGTGGGTGAAAAACTAATTGTGCGGTCTGTCGACGGTGTAGAGAACTGGTGCTGTTTATGTTTTTGCACAGGGTACAGCAAATAATCTGTACTGTATAAAAAAAAATAAAGATCAGACTGTACCCACAATATTGAAAAACGATCTGTACATTATAATAGTACGAGTCTAGGTACCTTTTTTTTCCATTCCTCACTCAATCCTTTCTTCAAGAGCCAAAGCTGTATCCAAAATGTCTGGCTAGGGCTTGATATTACACATGAGTCTATGGGAAGCAGCTGCAGCCACTGTCATTGACATGTGTGAATTTATAAAGCCGTAGCCAAATGAATTGGATATCCGAATAGCGCCCTCTATCAGTCAATGAAGCAAATTTTACAATGCAAACCCATTGGCAGCTGCTAAACTGAAACCGAAACAAAACTTGAAATAATCACAATCAATTTTCGTCGAAACTTACTAAGGTATATTCGCCCCCCCCCACCAACCCCTCCCTTTGGTCACTTATACAAGTTTCCTTTGCGTCACAGAAAACAAATGCTTGCTTGGCAACTATTTCCACGACGACCGTCACATTTTAAAGTCACGGACCACAGCATCACCAGCTGATGACAAATCTACGGAATTTTAGCCTTTCAAAAAAATACCTTCATATAAAAAACTGCAGCGCGGGTCATTTTTTTAATTTTAATAATTTACAAGCACTACAGTTTTACTCATATAATCTGATGACACTATATCTACATCTTTACAAGTCGCTCAGCTCCTTTTTTTTTTTACATCGAGAGGCTCACAAATGCAGCAAGCAAAAGAAAAAATAATAATGCACATAAGTTTTTTTTCTCTCTTTTTTAAAAATTAGATTGCATTGTGGGAAATATGATCATTTCACATCACAGATTGCAGTTGTTTATAATGGTAGTTTACATGTGAAAACTGCATAATAAAAAGTAATATTTGGTTTGTTTTTTCTTAAGAATGGTTTTCATTTTATATTATTATTGTTAAAATTATTTGTTTGTTTTTATCATTTTTTCTTATATATTATATAGAATGTTAACTTCAGAAAGTTATGTACATTATCTGAAGAAACAGTTGTTTTGACCGGAATGGCGAGACCGGGGTCACTGGTTGACCCAGGTCGAGTCTGAGACGTACATCAAGCAAGTAGAGGCCTTTCCGATTCACAATTGAGCTGACCTACATGTAGGTCAGGACAGGACATACATGAGTCAGGCTTGGCTGATGCTTGAGCCAGCGAAGGTTCATTCACGGTTCTGGATTGGCACCGACCCGGGTCAGGGTTGAGATGACCTGAGCTGACCCCATTTCTGCTTAAGCTGCCTGGGTGCCGATTCACAGTTGACCCCTACCACGGCTGAGCTGATCCAGGTCAGGCTCGACCTGCCTACATGATGGTTCACCTGACTCCGGTTCACGACTGGGCTGACCCACATTTCATCCCGGAAGATGGTTGAGCTGACTTGAGTTGCAGTTAAGGTGATCCAGGACATGCTGAACTGACCGCACGATGTTCGAGTTGACCTGGGTCGTGATTAGCCTGACCTGGGTCAATCTTGAGCTGACATGCCGCATTTATAAGCTCACCTTGACAAAGCAGGTTGATCCTGGTCATCAGTTAGCTTAACCAGGTCATATTCGGGTCACATAATCAGCCGACTGTACATGTATATTAACCGACCACATTTTTTTCATTATCACTGAAGTCTCTTATTTATAATATGTATAATTTTGACCAAAAGTAGTTCCAGACTGACCCTTTGCAAAGGTCAAAAGCCATTGGTCACGAGTCTAGTTATACCAGTATTTGATCATGGCTTGCCGTACCCACGTCATTTCGGGACTGGACGCCCTGCTTTCGTTGATGCTCATGCTGGACGCCGACCGGCAGATAGACGTCTGGGGACTGAGCGGACTCGAGGCCATCTCCTGGATCTCGGGACTGGACGCTGACCGGCTGGACACCACGGAGGAGCTACGGCTCAGTCCGCAGAAGCACTTGCGGCTGACGGGCAGCGTACTGCCCAGGAGTTTCAGCAGGGTCTCGTACTGGCGCTTACGGCCGTTTTCCAGCGGCTGCTTGCCGATTATGGTGTTGTTGTTGTTGTTCTGTTGCATGTCTGTGTGGGAATGTAGCGGGGAACCAGTGGCAGGTTTAGTATAAGTTAGTACATGATTCTGAAATGAAACTGTGGCAAGATGAACATGCACATAGACTCTTCTGCAGACAGCCGACCCACTCTGTACAAAGTTTCAGCGCAAACCGCCCAACAACGCATTTCTCATATACCTTCCCTGCACACTTCTGGGGCCGATTTCACAAATGCTTTGCAATCAAAATAGCGATTGATTTTCCATTTAGATACGGATTTGGGCTTCAGCGATGATCGCAAAGTATTAGTGAAATCGGCTTCTGGCCCATCTGCGAAAGAGTCCATTTATGATTTAAGCTCAAACTCAACTGCTTCTAACATTCACAATGGAAAAGATAAATTATGAAAAAATTGATGAAATGAACGATGAAAAGCATGCATTGGAAGCCAATGGTAGCAATCTTAATCCTTTCAGGTGGCTGTTGCCATAGAGACAATCGCCATGGAGACAGTAGAGTTGCCTAGCAACAACACATGTGGATCAACTGCATTGTGTATATATTTTTTTCATCAGTAACCATATGAAAAGGAACAAATTCTTCAAAGGAACAGACGTTTTTTGATGGCAGAAATCTGTTGGGAAGAAAAAGCTCTGATAGTGGATAAACACACGCCAAAGGAATGGTGCAATGTTTATATACAGACAATAAATTGTCCATGACCATATCAATCCTAATATGTAAATCGCCAAGAATTTGAAAGCATCCATCTCCAGTCAATTTATCTATGTTCACGTTTCAATGACTTTAAATTCAGTCAGTTTCCCTTGTGGTTATTTCATGATTATAAGAATTTGAAGGGTGAAAAAGGGGGGTGATTGGAAATTGCTGTGTAATTCCACCAAGTTCTGGCATTTTCAAGTTGTCCATGCAGCATCAGTCAACTTGTATCACTGAATTTTACTTCACTGTCACTCAGTCCTAACGAGCAAATGTTGTATTATTCTTCGGACAAACGAATTTGGACAACCAGCAATGAATGTGCTTTCTGTAAAGTAAAAAGATTGGTTCAAGTTTGCTAAATGCAACATGGACGCCATTCAAATCATGGCTCAACTCGGTGGAAGAACAATGAATAATTATTATGAAGGAAATTGCTGAATCCATCCCCTAGACACCGATCCGACGGCGCGACCGTGGAGGTAGGAAACACCCGCCATTACTGCAGTGTCCCCGCCTGCCTTTTGTCCAGTAAAAAAAGAATTTACGTCCGCCACACTCAAAACTGCAGGGTGTATGTCCCCTAATCGTGAGACGTACACCCTGCAATTATAGAGTGCAGCGGAGTGTAAATTCTTTTGCTGCCGGACAAAAGGCAGGCACACCGCAGTAATAGCGGACAGTATATCGTGCCGTCAGATCGGTCTATAAAAATCAAGAACATAATATGAAAATATCATAAACCCCACCCCCTACCCTGCAAAGGTAAAATCCAAAGAAAAAACAATGAATGTGTTCCCTCTTCACCCAATGTTTAGTCAATTGGACGATGAATGACGCAAACAAGTTGGCAACTTTTTGTAGTATGACATGTAAAGCGCCCTCGTGGGTCCATGTCTGGAAAATGAATGCCATGTTGAATTCTGAATATGGACAAAACTTTGTTTTTCACCTCAACAGCTTGTGTCACTCGTCACCTCTTTGTATTTTAGAAAAACGACTTTACACTGAAAATATCACAAAAGGAAAATACTGAAGCCACAATTGTGCAAGCAAAAAAAAATAAACTGACCCAGGTAAAAATAAGCAAAATTAATACAGAAAATGGTCAGCAAAGGGGGAAAAAAAAGAAAATCAAATTAAAATCAAATAATCTCTACGCACATTCTAACACAGACTTTAGATGTATGCAAAACGTTCAGAAGTGAATTAATCAAAAAGTAAAAACAAAATTCTCATTTCAATACCGATAATATTTTGGTGGTTTTTTCTTTCAAGATTTTTGCGTGGGAACAATAAAAGCAAAAACAAACAAATGCCAGTCGGCCAAAAGCAATTGCTTCGAAACAAAAATTCCGATTTCGGAAAACACGATTCACATAAATAAAAGCGCAAGGTGATTTTGTCTCTACATTTTATTCTCTGAATACATTTTTTTTTTGCACACATCTAAACACATCGACATTGCATCAGCTGAATGAACAGTTAAAAGTGCCACAGAAAATAATTTCTATTCATTGCAAAAAACATAGAATTTGCCAAATTTGCGTGAACATTTAGTAACAATTCTTTATCCCTGAATTGGTGAAATTTGGTTTCCAAAATCAAAATTGATCTGTGCAGCCTCTTACACACAAATTAATACAAACATATTTTAAACAGATATTTCCATTTTTTTTAAGTTATTGCAGGACGACATTGTCATGTCATGACTTTTTTTCGACACAGACATGCAAAACCTTAGATAAAATCTCTGATTTCCAGGAATTTGAAGCAAATTATTGATTTCCTGAAGCTCTAAAGCAAAAAGAAATAGAAATGAGACACATTTGAGAGCAGACAGAGCAACACAACATCTTTTGGTGGCACGAAAAGCAGAAATAAAGAAATAAAAATTCACAAAGTTCGCCATCTTAAAAAAAGAAAAAAGGACGACTATTTCAGTGAGATTTTTGTTTAGTTGTGTTATATGCACAAAATAATTCACAAAGGAACACATTTTGGGAAAATATTGGCAATTTTTTTAACAGCTCTTACAGTGGGAAAGGCACTACAGAACCTACTCACATCACTGGAGTAAACGTCTTCAAGTCTATCAAAATATATTTTTTTTGGGGAAAATCAAACATTCACTTGAATTTGCGTTAATTTTTAGTTGTCTCCAATTTCTTTGGCGGATAATTCAGTCATTTGATATAGCAAGGCCTAGTTTCCATCTCAAATATCATCATTTGTACACTTAATGAATGATGATTAAGTCTGGTGCCGAGGTATAGACCCAGGGCATGTCTAAATGATTTGGCTATGGCTTGCACATGACTTTGCGGCTGCGGCTGCAGCTGTGTTCCATAGATCATGTGCCAATTTAAGCCATAGCCATGTTATCCAGGCAAGCCCAAGGAACCATTACATTACAGTGCATTATGGGACATTTTGTCTATCCTTGCTAGCATCATTAGATTAAAATAGTCTGTACCATCTTTCATTGGTGCACAAATCTTGACACTAAAAAGGCGCAAGATTCTATCAGAAGAGTCTGGGATCAGACTCCGCCGTGCGGATATATAGAAATTGAGACATTTTACAGTGATGTGAGTATCGGTTTCCATGGTAACTGTTATCAGGTGATGCAATCTCAATGCTGTGACTCACTCATGCGAATCCACCTTGTCAGGTCCTCGATGTCGATGAGTTTGGAGTCCTGCTCCATCTGCAACTCGTCCCGTCGGATCAGCAGCTTCACCAGGTCCTCGTTCAGGCCTGAGGAGGATGCAGGAAGAAACGGGAGGAACCATGAAGATTAGAAAGACAGAGTAACAGCCAGAACACTTTGACAATTTAGTGGAGGCATTGACTCACTCCTTGATACGGAAAAGGTCCCAATACCAGTCCTTACATTGGCGTGAGTGAGGTTTCTCAACAATTGAGGGTAAAGACATTTAATGCTGCCTTATTGTGAACTAGGAATCCCTTTCCAGTCCCATTAAAACAAATTTTGTACTCTGAAGAGATCATCAGTCTTGTTTTAGTGTGAGGGACTGGTTTCTCCACACCACAGGGTGGAGGCAATCATCACTGCCTTGCTGTGGTGGAGTAGGTACCCCTTCTAGTCCTATTTATACTGTGAAGAGACCATCAGTCTTGTTTCAGTGTGAGGGACTGGTTTTCCACACAATAGGGGTGATTGCTGCCTTGCTGTGGACTATGTACCCCTTCCAGTCCTATTTATACTGTGAAGAGACCATCAGTCTTGTTTCAGTGTGAGGGACTGGTTTCTCCACACAATAGGGGTGGAGGCATTGATTGCTGCCTTGCTGTGGACTAGGTACCCCTTCCAGTCCTATTTACACTGTGAAGAGACCATCAGTCTTGTTTTAGTGTGAAGGACTGGTTTCTCCACACCATAGGGGTGGAGGCATTCACTGCTGCCTTGCTATGGACTAGGTACCCCTTCCAGTCCTATTTATACTTTGAAGAGACCATCATGCCACTTTAATGAACACCGCTATACCAAACATTTGGCTATACCAAACATCATCCTTGGCTCCCAATTTTTGTGTACAATGTGTACAAGGCCTGCTGAACATTGTTCACTATAACCATGGAGCAAGCGAATGACCAATATAATAAACAATCTCTGTGCATCCTGGCGTGTTCATTATAGTGGCGTTCCACTGTAATTAGCAAATTGGGTGCACAATTAGCAAAATGGGCTGTTCATGTTGTGCATAAAAAATTCACTCTTAAAGAGCATGAATAAATTACATATTCCCTTTTGCGCTCTCGTCATTATTAACAATATCCATTTCAATTTTATTTTTTTTTTTTTTTTTGGACAAATTGCGGCTAGCATGGCTAGAGTGCTTTCTTTTAAACGGCTTTTCTTTTTTAAATGCCAGGCTTAATTTCTTGCCACCCGCGCTCGGACATTGTCTCATAAAAGAAGGCCGAGTTGTTTTTTCCTTTAATGATTCTCTGATTGGAATCCTATTAGGGTCCCATGCCGGCGCTAACGACCAGAGTTGTGCTAGTGACACGTACTCCTCCGTAAAATGTAATGACGGCTCGAAGCTAAGCTACGTCTGGCACTCTGCTGAGTTGAGAGAAAAAACGCCTCCGGGCTGGATCAGGTATTCCCCCTACCCCCCTCCATCTTTACAAAAAGATGAAAATACAAGTCATGAAAAACAATTTTTTTTTTTAATACTGTGCCTCGAAGTTCGTTGCCGTCTGCTGTCGTTTCTAATAAAGGCCACTGCTTGATAATTGTCGTCGCAGGATCCCTAAAGAGCGGCAGTTGAAATGAGAATATTCCCTGTTTCTATTGGAATCAAAAGCATATTATTCTTCAAAATAAACCTGGGGATGAAGTCTGATCTTTGTGGGATTTTTTTTTTCTGTTGAACTGGGGCCCATTTCATGGAGCTGTTAAGCACAAAAAAAATGCTAAGCACAAATTCTTGCTTAATAAAAACAAACCACTATTAAAAAAATCCATTTGATCCGCTGATCATGGTCAGCGAACAACAGCCAAAGAACAATCACAAGCGATACACAACACATGGAAATTTGGTTGTTTATCCTATTTTTATTAAGACAGAAATGTCATGCTTAGCAAATGTTTGTGCAATTGGCCCCTGATCTTTTAGTGGCTTACTTTCAATCTGCGAGTGAAGGTCGTTGACGACAAACTGCAGCTTGCTGACCGACATGTTCCTCAGTGTCCTCTGGGTCAGTTTCTTGCCGTACAGCCTGTCGCAGATGTCCGTCAAGCCCGACACTCCGGCCTGGTCAAAGACACAAACAAGACACAAATTACCCACACGGACTCAAGCTCTAGTACTCGAGGGCTAAACAAAACTGATCTCATGACCTGGCAATTAGAGGGGTCTCAAATTCAACGACTAAAAGGCTCAGTTTCTGAACCTCTTTGAATAATTGAGGACAACGTGAATAAACTTGGCGGTTCACTAGCGGTCAAGCTCTGTCCGCGAAAAAAATAAGACATTGAATACTCTCATTCTTCCGACATGATACTGTGAAGAGTAAAATGCAAAATGCACTGCAGTGAATAACACCTGTCTACTGTTTTATACTGACTGGCTCCATCAAAATGAGGCAGAACACACACCCATGAAAAACTGTAATCTTCATGGACACTATGGACATTAGGAAATGGCAAGACACTTCACATACAAAGTTCCCTTTCCTTATGAAGCAAGGGAAAAATTTGCACCAAAATTTGCTGAGCACAAAAATGTCTTGCCCAATAAAACAAACCACCATTAACATTTTCATTTGATATTCATGGTCAGCGTGCTAACGAACAACAGCCAAAGAACAATAAACATGCGATGCACAACACATGGAAATTTGGTTGTTATTAAACCCTGTTTTTATAAGACAGAAAGGTCATGCTTAGCAAATTTATGTGCTAAGCAGCGTTGTGAAATTGGCTTCAGAATGCACATAATATCAAAAATACGGTTTTTATTATACTTGAACAGGAGAAGGCTAGTATAAGACAGTAATATTTAATTGTATGACGTGAGCCTTGGGAACTAGACTGAACTTGCCCCATCACCTACAATGTAGTCAGACTAAAAAAAACTTAGGTAGAGATTGAAATATCTGCGGCTATGGAAATGACAGTAGCCACTGGGTTGCTAGAGATTCAGAACAAAATGTTAGTCTGTGTTTAGTCCACCCTCACCAGTTCTGTTACCGGCGACTTTTTCCGCTGTTGCCTCTCCAGTTCCATCTGCATCCTGGCAAGAGGCTCCGCCCGGGCCAGGGCCACGCGGGCCTCGTCTTGAAGGCGGGCCTGCTGTGTCTCAAAATCCTCCGTATCTTGGAAGGTCACGGACGGCGCCTGAGATAGATTGCAAGTTTGGGAGGAAAAAAGTTATTCTGAGAATATTATGTGTGAAAGAATGATTTTTGTTCCCTTGCAACAGGAGGACCTCCGGAAGTCTTTGAAAAGAGGGCTTCTTGGATGACATCTGGGGGGAATTCTGGAAGAACTTCCAGGGTGGACCTCCAGGACGAGTTTCAAGGGAACTTTTGAGTTCTTCCATGGGAATTCCATGGGAACATATCTATTGAGGACTTCCATGCAGGACTTCCATGCAAGACTTCCATGCAGGACTTCCATGCAGGACTTCCATGCAGAACTGAAATTTTGGGAGGATTGAAATTCTGGGAGGACTGAAATTCTGAGAGGGCTTTCATGGGACTTCCATGACGGACTTCTATGGAAGACCGAAATTCTAAGAGGACTTCTATGAGGACTTCCATGGAGGACTGGAATGCTGGGAGGACTGCAATTCTGGGAGCACTTCCATAATGGACTGTCACTTCCTAGAGGCCAGAGGACTTCCAGGAAGAACCTTTGGGAAGCGATTCCAGACAGATTGTGATGGATCACCTGACATGATCTCCTGCCAGGACAGTCTGAAAACCAACCCTACCTTGGGTGACGTTGCACTCGTGCTGCTGCTCTCTCGACTCAGTCTGATGCTGGGCCCGCCCAGTCTACTCGATCCCGTCACCCTCCCAAACCGATTGGTCACGTGGGATTCCTTCTGCGTGTTGGCCTCGGCGGCCAGAATCCTGGGGCTGTCCTCTTCCAGGTCTGAGCCGTCCACCGGCTCGTTGACGAAGCAAATCTGCAAGTTCATGCCGCTCTGGAGGCGGGTGGAGAGCTTGTCTTTGCTCTTGCCGTAAATGTCGCCCTCGGCCTCATCGTCTGTGCCCATGGCTAGTTTGCGTAAAATGGCTTGGCGGGAATTTTTTTGCGTCTGAGGATTCAATCGTGATGGGTTAATAGTGAGCAAGGGGAACCATCTACACTCTTGAAAGCAGCAAATCATCATTTTCAATAATTGTCCAAAAATGTCTCCTACCAAAAATCTTTAAATCATTATTTACAGCAGAAATGTCCATATTTCTTGCCACTAAGAATCTCAATCGCCTTAAGGGTAAAATGCCTCTTTAAAAATGAGCTCAAATTAAAAAATCTTTGAATTTCACAGATACAAAAAGAATCATTCATAAATAACACACGTAATGATTACCTTTTTTTCAATATTAGCAAAATTGTTCTCAAAGGCGGCAAAAAAAAAAAAGATTTTTAAGATGAAAACTGTTTTCTTTCAAAAATTCAATAAAAATATGTTTTTTTAAGATGAAAAACTGTTTTCTTTCAAAAATTCAATAAAAAATGATTTTTAAGATGAAAATCCCCTTTTCTGCAATTGTGGAACCTCCCTGTGATCAGACTAAAAAAAAAAGTATCCTAACCGTTCTCCTCCCCACCTTCCTCCCCCCGCACTGACAAAAAAAAAGGGTCTTCTCTTTTTCATAATCTCCCGAACAAAAACAAAGACTTTCCTCTTCAACGGAATAGCAGTATAGGATTCCCATTTGAAATATCAAGTTCCAAGTATCAAATTGTAAATTTCATATTTCATAATATTTTTTCATTACGTCCACGCATTGCTCATATTTCAAAATGAAGTGTATATAATTTTTTTGGACAAACATTGATTGTTTGTAATGAATCTGAATTAATATTCTTCATTTTTTTTTTCTGAAATTCAGTCTTTCATCTCAAACTTCAATTTCATACAACTACAACATATTCACCAAAACAAAATTGTTTCTTTCATATCAAAATTAAACTGAAGGGAAGGCACAGATTTTGCAATGAATTCATTTTTCTATTACTTGATTTTACCTCCGGGGTCCATGTTCGAATCCCACCCAGGGACAAACAGTATATGAGATTTCTATTAAGAATGGTCTCACATTACAAGTCTCTATGTTTAATATCAAAAAGCCCTTTAGGGTTACGGCAGCTTATAAATCTGAGTTTTCACACAAGAGTGTAAATTTTCATCGGACGAGTGGCTTACACTACTGTCTTATTGCGTTGGTGAATGGTTTGGGGCAGAAAAGATTGAATCTACACAAGTCAGACTACCGCTACCACGAGCCTCTCCCAACCCCTACCCACCCTCTATCTCCCCCCCCCCACTACCTTCCGCTATCTTAAAGAACTACAAACTATGCCTCTTTAAGTTTTTCTGAGCTTGATTACGGTGATATAAGCTTTTTAAACTTCTAAGAGAGCAGTCCGGTTTTTCCAATAGAAATAGAAATCCAAGATGACTCCTTATAACTATTTACATGTCCGTCAATTTGTTGGCATTGTGGTAAGACCATTTGGGTCCGCTCTCCTGATTTGTGTAATACGGCTACATGTATGATTTGCTTTTCCTCCACACACACCTAATTCTGTCCAGATTTTCTCACTAGTAACCTACCTGAATCTAAATCCTAAGTCCAAAAACCTGTAGTAGCCTCTCAATGGCACAGCCCTGAGCCTCAACCCAAGTTGGGCCACCAAGACCTGGGGTCAATGTCATGGCACTGCTAAGCACACAAATTTGCTAAAAATGTCTTGCCCAATAAAACAAACCACCGTAAAAAATTTCATTTGATGTTCATAGTCGGTGAACAACAGCCAAAGAACAATCAAAAGTGATACGCAACACGTGGAAATTAGGTTGTTAACCGTGTTTTTATTATTAAGACAGAAATGTCATGCTTAGCAAATATTTGTGCTAAGCAGCGCCGTGAAATTGGCCCCTGTATAAAGTCTACAAACTCCAGTAATCAACCCATGCAACACATATTTACAAGTGCTCGTACGTACATTTGTATTCGACATCGCATATGCTTGGCACACATACAGTAGGTCATTGTAACTGTCTAAAGCAAATTCTATGACCAGAAATTCAAGATAATAATTCCATATTTTTTGGAGTGACAGTTTTTTGGAGAAACTTACCTGTTTATAATTCAGCTGTTCCTCCTCTTTTTCCATTTTGGCTAAGTGTTTTTCTAAGGATTCCCAATCCAGGACGGGCATTGTGGGCTCGACGCAGCCCAAGTCTGTCTGGGTTAACCCGTGGGTCGCGGGGTCAGAGTTCCTTCCCTCGGCACTCAAGCATTTCTGCAGCTTAGGGTGAGTCACATTTTGGCTTCCCGCTGTCCTATTAGGAGAGGAAATCGTCCTCAGGGTCTCATCCTGACACTGAACGTTCCGGGCGCTGACAAGCGCGCCCTGATGTGAGTTTGTCTCAAGGTTCGTGTCGCCACCGCCACCACCACTAGGACGGTCATGAAACTCCGAGGAGGGGACTTCGTTGGCATTGGGGTCCGACGTGGAATCCACGCTGTAGTTCTCGTTGGGGTCGGGAGCAGTCCTGGTCTCTTGCATAGCACTGGGTTTGGTCTCATTGCTCTCAAGGAGGCATTTGCTGCTTAGATCCTCGGCAAGGATGTCTGAGTTAGGTACGGGTACTTCCAGGATCAGCTCAGAGTCTTGCCTGGTCGTGTCCCATTCTGGCGTCGTGGCACAGCTGGAGCTCTCAATGTCGCTCTCATTCAAATCTGAGTCCTCGCAGTCGGCCACGTCGCCGGACATGCCGTCGTCCTCGTCCATGGCCGCGGCAAACTCCTCGGCAAGACTCAGCCGGTTCTTCTTCTTGTCATTGATCTCTGGGGAGCTCTCGTAGACGTGGTTGTCGTCTAGCTCCACGCTGCTGCCTAAGTCCTGCAGCATGGCATGCTGCGCCTTGGAGCGACGTGCTGCCGTCATGTTGAAGTTCTCTGCTTGAATATCTAATGTCAGTATCAAACAAACACACTGTTAATATCAACATTTTACATTATCAATGTTTGTATTACCCTCACCTTGTATTTTCTACAAAAACTGTCACCCTATATGCGAGTAAATTTTCATTTTATAACAGTAAATGTAAAGAGTTTCTTATACTTTGAGAAAATGTTTTCACAAAAAGTAAAAATCTCAGACGTTCACATAAGCAATACGAATAGATACAGTGAGAGAGAAATGAATATTATCCAAAAAATAATAATAATAACACAAAAAACTGCCCATGCAGTCAGACGACAGAACATCACTAAACACAGCACATGTAGTTCATGTGTAATGCATGGCTACGATATCATAGCTGACACCATCTGCCTGTTAGGAATGATTCTGTATGCATCTGAGGGAGCATCTTAGAAAGGAGGTCAGGGTTGACGCCGTCTGTTCAAGGTTTCTCACGATCAATCCTCCCAAGTTGTCTGCCTTTCTCAGTCAAAAAAAAAAAACCACACGCACGCACGAAAAGCAAGAAAATTTAACACAAAAAAAGACAAGCCAATTGATGACAGGTGTTTTCAGGCCATCTGGTTTCCATGGAGACCATGAAGTCATCTGAAGATTATAAACCTCTTGCCTCCCATTCCCCGAGAGAACACCCCCCCCCCCCACCCCCGGGTCAGTGTCTAAGAGTTTCTGTTTGTCGTTGCACACCGTACAAGTCTTTATGAGATTTTCATCTCCATCTGACGGCTTAATAGTTGCTGATAAAACCAGATTAAAAGGAGGGGATGTTTACTTGCCGCGAGAAAAAAAAAACAACAAAGATGTTGTCTTTTAATCGTTTCTCTTTTTTTTCTTCATTTATTTCAACTGACGCACAGCCGAGCCTGACGTTTACTTTAACAGGTGTGTGACTGTGTCGTAGTACACGCACTCTATGCTTTTAGCAAGCAGAGGGCCATCGCCCCAAACAAAATCTTGAACACTACAGAAACAAAAATAACTGCTAAAACTGAAGGGCAGGTCGCAGTTTCAATCGCGCCGAAAGCCATCTCCACATTTCCTCTTGCGGTGTCATTCACCTTAATCAAATCATCCCACCATCACCTTTTTTCTTTATTCCCTCCCCGCGCCCGCTTTGAATAAAAAAGCTGAAAAACAACATTCCCTTCGACCATGTTGGATATTCACTACACGTGCTAGTCATGCAGAGCCGCGGAAACACAATCCGCCCGGTGACATCACGTCACCACGGCAACCAGGAAGAGCAGCTCCTCTCCCATCCCGCTGAGGTTGCTCAAACCCTCCCAAGAAAAAAAAAAGGAAAAAAAAAAAAAAATCTCTAAAATGCCGAATCTGACGGAAGTTGAATCCGACATTTAAATCACCACATTAGGGAAAAAAACAACACAGGCGATGTGTTCTAAGCACGACTCTGCTCCGAGAGCAAACGAAAAAAAAAAAAAAACAGACGAAGAAGAAATTCCAACAACAAAAAAACCGAGGGACTGCATACAGCAATCCTAGGGCTTTGACTTCCTTTTTTTTTCCGTTCTCTTATTGGTTCCTCTCGGAGTTTGCTGTACATGGCGGGGACGTGAATTACTTGCTTAGGTAATGGAGAGGATAACATGGGTATTATCAAACTGGGCCCTGGGACAGATAAAACAGAATCAATCAACTGATATGTTGATATGAGCTCTGGATAAACACACTATAATTGGACCATGCCCAATACCCTGTCCTCACAGCACACACACACAAACACACTATTCCTCTGACTCAGAAGTAGGTTAAAGATATACGCACTCACTCGTCCCGACCTCAAACAAGGAAAAAGAACCTAAAAACAACAACCGTTCTTCCCAAACGGGGATTAAGACCGATTTTGCCGAAACTGAGCCCTTTGGATTCAGCCCGCGGTGTAAAAATGGGGCATCCAAATATTTGGACTGTACACGAGTGAGTTCCTTTTTATGTGTAAATTGCAGATGCAAAGTGGCGTCTTAAATAACAAATGGGGTGTTCAAAACGGCAAACAGGGTATCATTACGATGCCAAGGCAGCAACCAAGGGCTGATACGACCTTCCGTGAAACCAAAGGGAACATTTTAAAGTGACTTCTCAAATTTTTTATCACACTATTTTTTGAACAAAACTATTTCTTACATACAAGTTACAAACTGCTGCAAACTACTCATCAAACAAAAAAATGACCCGTAATTTATCAAATGCTCGGAGTAATAGGAGGGCCTGATGTTTTGACCCAAGCAGGATCTTCTCCAAGGCTAAAAACATACAGACAACATATTTATTAGCCATTTTCAAATGAGAAGTCATTACCACCAAAATTCATTTGATTGTAACATCACACTTTGCCTTTTGCGAAATTGAGCCTGAAGAATATATAATTAGGAGACTCGAAGCCAAATGCTGGAATTGGTAACTAAAACTCTGTCTCCAGCGGAGGATAAGTGTGAGGTCTGGGGCCAATTTCACGGCGCTGCTAAGCACAAAAATTGGCTAAGCATGACATTTCTGTCTTAATAAAAACAGGGTTAACAACCAAATTTCCATGTGTTGCGCATCGCTTAAGATTGTTCTTTGGCTGTCGTTCACTGACCATGAACATTAAATGAAATTTTAATGGTGGTCTGTTTTATTGGGCAAGACATTTTTGTGCTAAGCAGATTTTTGTGCTTATCAGCGCCATGAAATTGGCCAATGGATGAATATCTGGTCCTTACCTGAATCCGTAGGGACCCAATTGTTGTAGGTCACTGTCTGGCAATCTCTGTCCAATTCTCGTCCCTCGTACGAATCTTGACCGTCCCTCAAACGGCCATGTCTCTCCTCGCCTGTCCGATTGCCGTTGGGGTCTCTGTCCTCCTCGGACGGGGTCTCGCCACTGCCTCCGCCTCCCTCTCCGTCGGTGTTGCTATGGCAACGGGAGTCGAGAAGCCGGCGAGTGAGTGTCCTCTTCTTCCTCTGGTTGAACTTTCTCCAGGCGCGTTGGATTCTGCGCGGGGAGGGAGAGTGATCCGTCACGAGACGTCAATATCGTCGAGGTACGGGGAGGACAAAAAAAATTGCTCAGCCCGATAGCTGTTGATCCATCGGTAGAAGGATGGGGAACGGAGGAAAATGGGAGGGGGAACAGGGGAAGGGGGAGGGGACGCCTGAAGCGGGGTCAAGGGAAGAACGGGGAGATGTTTGCATCCATGCAGATCTTACAAACATGGATTGATGAGTTGAACCGTGCAGCATTGCCGTCATAGCCTCTAGGATGTTAGGGGTAGGGGTATATACAACGCCAAGACATTCTCGGCCATTATAACCTCTTGCGAGAACCGAGATATCTGAATGTTTGGAAAAGAGAGTGGTTTTGTGTCATCCTCCCCTCAGGGGAGGGAACCGGTGAAATGGGGCGGAGGACATCGACTCCGTCCATGCAAGATCTTTGAGACAAGGGATTTTTTTTTTTATCTTGGACTCACTAATGATTTGCCTTTGGGAGATGTTACGGCAGAGTTGAGTCCTGGTCTTCTGCCTCGTCATGTGAGCACGTTCCTTCTACAGAGTTAGCTTTTAGCTCGGACAACTCAAGATAAATACACCAATGACTAACTTTAGGATTTTGGCCAGGAGAATCACATGGCATGGCCCTTGTCACCCTGGTCTAGGCCTTGGTTACTTTGGTACAGACATTACAATGTTTGCATGGATGTGACCCTGTTTAGTCTTAAGCCTGGTACATACTTCATGCGAACTACGAAGTCAAGCAAATTGACAGCATACATTCGCAGCGAACGATTCTCACAAGTCAGTACAAGTAATAAACTGCTGCAAACTGCTCATCAGCCTAAACAATGACCTGTAATTTATAAAAATGATTGGAGTAATAGGAGTTCCTGACGCGTTTCGATCCGAGCAGGATTTTTGATTTGAAACGCGTCAGGCCCTCCTTACTCCAAGCAAGTTAAAATGTGCTAAAATTATTGCGAGCATTCACTGCGATTATCCAGTTGTGAAGTCGGTTTCGCTTCGCTCAAGTATGAACCAGGCTTTACTCTTTATTAAGTATAAACCAAAATCACTAGCAAGCGTGGAAAAAAGGGGGGCGGGGCAGGAGAAGTAATCATGGGAGGGAGGAGAAGGAGGAAGTCTGACCTTTGATACTTACGTAATAACATGAGTGGTGTATCGTTGGAGTCGGTTGCGACGTATGCAGTGGTTATCCTCAAACTCGACCTCTAATTTATGACTGAAATGAACCAGAAAACAGTAAAAACAAAATTACTTCAAACAGCCACCATAAACAATCAAGTACACATTACAAACACAGCATTTTTCATCTCAAGTAAAAAGGGGATCATACATGCTAAAAAAAACATTTCTGGAAAATAACTCAAATACAAAGTCAAAAGAAGAAGGCATGATATGTGGATTGGTTTGCAGAAACACCATGTAAGAATCGTTCGTATTTTTGCATTTCTATTTAATCACACTTCTCGTAATGTTTCAACATTTCGACTAGCCTGCTTTAGTCATCATCAGGAGACAAAGAAGGCTTCTAAAAAAAATAGAATTCCTAACCTAGAAAAATTGTAATTTTATAATCATCGCTCTAATTTTTTTATTAGTCTGCACTGATCTCAATCTTTGCTTATCTTGGATAGACAGAGAGCAAATTAACATATCTGTACGATATTGCGCAAGGAGAAAGAAAAAAAGAGTCCTAAATAATAATAATAGCAAAACGTGTGCTAGAATCATGGTCTGAGAGTTGTACATGAACTCCATAGTCTGGCTTCAATCGCCCGAAGACCCACAGATCCCGGCAAGTTGGAAAACGTGCTCGGTACCGCAAACCACTCTACCGACCTCGCGGCCGATGGCGCTCTTTCCAACGGCGACGCAAACCAGCTTTTTGACCCCCTTTTTTCTCCCCCAGAAAAAAAAAATCATTTCAAGACAGAAGATCGAGATTAGATGGTGACTGGTAGATTGCATTCAATTAAAATTCAATTAAAACCTCTATTTTCTCTCTCTCTTCTCCGATGTTGGCTCAAAACAATCTGGGTGCATTGATACACACTCCGAGAATAGACATACACTTTAATTCACTTCAGTGCAATGCGGCCAGATTTGACAAGATCTATCGGAAGGTTTAACTAAAATAAAGAAAGCACAGTATCAGGCCGGAGGAAATACAAAGTCTAAAACTTTGCAATTTATTTTAGTTTTTTAACCGAATGTGCCGGAGAAAAAAAACAAAAAAAACATCGGTGTGAAAGAGATGAAACGGGTCACGGTATTAATCTTGACGGAACGTGATCTTATCTTTTAGACTGTGATTATCTCAAAAGCAAACTCTAGGTATTTCTGCATGTTAGGCAGTGTCCGTTCATGTACAACCATTCATGTACAGTCATACAGATGATTAACCCTCTGCCCATAGGGAAAAGGACATGTATGAATCTCAGTAAATCCTTCAATGTGCCACGTTGTGTTGGATCCCTATGGCATATTTCTTTGTGGACTTAGAGGAGGGTTGGAGCTATTACAAAAGCCCTGTATAAAGTTACAGTGTCTTGGCTGTCAAAATGAAAAGCCATCCATACAAATTTTGGACATAAAACATGATTTTGGGTTGATGTTGATGTTGATATTGTTGCTCATGTTGTTGTTGTTGATGTTGTTGATGCTGACAATGATGTTGTTGTTGATATTGATATTGCTGTTGATGATGTTGATGTTGTTGATGCTGTTGTTGTTGATGTTGATATTGCTGTCGATGATGTTGTTGATGTTGATGATGTTGTTGATGTTGTTGTTGTTGTTGTTGTTTATTTTGTTGTTGATATTGTTGTTGATATTGGTATTGCTGTTGTTGATGTTGTATATTGATGTTGTTGATGATGTTGATATCGTTGTTGATCTTGATGTTGCTAATGCTGTTGATGTTGTTGATGATGTTTATCGGTACATTGATGTTGACGTCGATGTCGATATCATGATGTTAATGTCGGCATTTAATTTATAGTCACTATTTAATCACTTATCAAATTTAAAAAAAAAACTTACATTTAAATGCATTTTAACAACAAGCCGCAATACACAAATTTAAAATCGTTATTTTTATCACATCTCTCGCTCACTCTTGAAAATCAACCAAAAACAAAAACAAATCCAAGAGAAAGATAAATTGGTTCGCGCATCATCAAAAACATCCTGGGAGATATTCATTATCGTCTGGGAATTTCAAATTGAAGTGTCAACAGGAAACGACTGTACACAACAAGACAGACCGAAGCAAGTAGAACTACTCCAACCAGGAATTCTAATTATTCCGTGCTCATGCAGACTCGATTGCCTACACATTTCGTCGGCTAAATTTAGGCAGACTGCTAACTAAAAAAAAAATAATCAAGGTTTAAGTTTGACAAACAAAAAATGTGAATTATCTATGAGTTTTATATGCATCCATGTATGTTGTAAGGAAGTGTAGGTTGGACAAAAACAAGACAGTCTATTTCTAGTAATTGTGAATTGTACAAAAACAAAAAATTATTTAAGACAATTCACTCAACTCTTCCTTTGAGTACAAAGCCTAATTGCCGATTCTATTTGTTCTGCAATTGGTCTACACTTTTCCAAACAAAATTCTACACAGCATGATTTTGGTAACTGTCGTCCATCCGTCAGCACACGGCCGATGTTATCGAGACGATGGGTAACGGTGCAAAGTCTTCGCCGTGTAGTGTTGTATTAAGAAATTTGATTCAGTATCGCACACGACAGACACCCCCAAAGGGCCACGGGTGCAAAAGTATCATTACTTTCCCCTCGGGCGGCAAGTGGCGCGTGCCAAACCGCTACTGCTTACAGACGGCGGAAGGGCAACGGTTGATACCATTATTCCCGGCGGGGGCAGGAAAGAATAGAAGTTAGACAAAGTAATAGACTTTTATAATACACACTCCAAAAAAGGTGTTTTTGTTGTTTCTTGCTTTTTAGAGGCGGGAGGGGTAATAATTTAGGAGATACGCCGTGTAATATTTGCAATTTTAAACAAATTTTGTCTTAATTTGAAGGCAAACTGACACCCAAATAAAATCAACCCCCCTCTGCTAGACTGCCCGTGGACCCAGCAAACCCCCCATCCCTGCCTTGCTTCCCACTTTCTCCTCTTATTGAATTGCACGCTAACTGCTCCACACACAGTGTAGCATACCCAACCGGAGGCCAAATTGCTTCACAATTTCATTACGGCGACTCGCCATCGGGACACACACACAACACAGCCCCCATGAATACACCCTGCAGATAGGCAGGCCGGTCAGCGATTACCCGTAAGGCCACCCTTTACTGTTACTACCAAGAATCCTTCAAACTACCCTTTCAACCAAGCATTTTTTTTTCAATTTTTTTTTCCTTCCGCCTTTTTTTCCGTGCAGACGGTTCATGCTTAATTACTCCTTCACATTCCTCCATTCTTCCTTCTACTTCTGATTCTCCAAATTTACACTCGGGGAAAGACGGACAAATGAAAATGTCAAAATTAGATTCCGTGCACACGTGTGACTGTTCAAACTGGCGTGAGTCTCGCGTGAAGTATCGGATTGGGGCGAAATCTCATTACAGGATTAAGCAGCTATTCTTTACAAAACCTGATTTGATTTTGGGAACGGGAATTCACAACAAGAAAGAAAAAAAAAGAAACCTTGTCCCGGGGGCAAATTCACACTCTATTGAATCTCTCGAGTTTTTCCCCCCCTCCCCCTGGAAGGAGAATACCGGTAATCAATGTGAAAGGTGTTGGATAGTTCGGCTCATGAGTATGAATATTCATAAAATCCGAATGGAATATTCACGATTCCTTGATTGCGTTCGCAAACAAAGGTGCCGTGTTACGCCCGCCGGTCCCTCCCGCCAGGGATAGGCTCGGGCGGATCAACTTTCTAAAATTTGACCGAAAGCGTCGGTTGATTGGGATCAAATTAATTTAGCCGTAATAAATGCCACTTTCTGGTGACAAAGTCTCTCTTCTGCTGGACAGATACTGGGAGGTTGAAGGCGGCTTTAACTGGCAGCACAGCAGATGTGGTCACAAATTAACCCAGATTCATCTCCACCGAACCGGAAAAACTGACTACCTAACAGAGGGATTTGAGAAAGCTACGACTTTGTGTACATTCAACTTGAAAACTGGATCTTCTGCAAACCAAAAGGTTTCTCAAACGATAAACAATTTCTGAACAAATTTGTAGACAAAACAAGTTTTCATTTGGTTATGAAATTGTCTGATAATGCACATTTGTTTCAGAAATGTGTCCGTTCATACATGTTATGTTTTGACGTAAAGTCGCTGAAATTCTATTCTCTAAAGTTTGAAAACAATACACATTATCAAAGGCCCTTTGTATGTTTGTCCTTGCCACAATGACAGAAGAATGACGAATAATGACGTCTAAATATAGCAATGACGAATCATCGTTACTCTGTTCTGAAGACAACAACTCACAATTAAATTTAACATCAAGCCGTGAAAGGTGCACATTACATGCTATTAACGCCAATCTAATTAAAGAAACGTCGGCGCGAGACCCTTCATAAAGGCTGGAGGTATCGAACCAAACCGACTCAAATTGGGTTATGGACACAGGTTAATTACGGAGAGCTGTTTTTTATATAACACTCGATGGGTTGATGAACCCGTTAAATTACCGTCCCAGATGAAATTAAGGACAGTGGCATGTTTTCTCAACCTGAGATGGATTACAAGTATTTAATCAATGGGTCATACCACCGGGCCACGGCAAAAATATGCTGAATACCCACGTCTACTGTTAATGAGGCATTTATGCCGTCTATTATACTTAATTAAATATCCACACTAGAATTTTTCAGTCTGTTACAATTAGAGATCAAATCGTTGATCTCTGTACTGTAAAGGAAAGTTTTAGTTCAATATGTTAAAGATGCTATGCTATATGTGTACAGACTAATCTGCTGGTTAAAAAAGAATTTGACTTAAGAGCTTATTTTATCAAGTAGGTTTAGGAAAAGCTGTAATCTTTCCTTGAATACCTTAGCTGGAAATATCTGTAAACAATTAAGGGCAGTAAATTTTAAATTAATAACTCAATGAAAGGCAAAGGCAACACCAGTCTTTCAACTGGAATGGCCATTACAACGAGAGACTGACACCTTTTCCCCCCCAAAAAGTCCGATTTATTTTTTTGGCAGGTTTAGTAATTTTGGGTTGCTATTACTAACCCTGAGAAATTGGTCGTTGGTTGAATAAACCTACAATCAGACAGAGTTCGATTGCAAATGCAAAATGTAAAAATGTGGTTGGTGTTTTTTTATAGAAGGTACTATAACAACAGAGTAGATTTAAATCAAAAACAATCTCCAAAACTGCTTTTTCTGCTCAAGGGCCTTTTAAGATGATCTTCCGCGATAACAACCAAAAAAATACAATCCCAGGCTGCTCTTGAAGAGTTAAGATGTTTTTCTTTGGCTGCCATAGTGACAAAGTGCCATGACAACCACATTTAACGTCTCGGAGGAGTAGGATGTATAAGATGATAAATTCTGGGCCTGGATGGTTGATGCAGAGGTTCAATGCCCCACAGCACTCAAGATGGCTGCCCTAGCGACGGGGTTCACACAGTTTTACCGGCCTTTAATAAAAACATCTGAAGTGTCGTCAGTTTCCTTCGCGCATTAAAGCTCGAGGTACACCACTTGACCCTAGAGAGAATGAATGAACGGCCCCGCCGCTCTTTATACATCGTCAGGCAGTCACGGTGAATGGGTTGGACTTTGTCATCTCATCGCTAAGGCGGCCATCTTGGTTTTAAAGGTAACTTCATACTTTGGTTTTTGCCAAACAAATGCAGATTCATGGGCAAAAATATCAAGAAAGACACAGTAACACTAACAGTCATCTGTGAAAATTTCAGTCCCATCCGGTGCCTACTTTTTTTTAGAAAACAGTGAAAATGCTCAGCGTATTTTCAAATCTATTCACAGGAGTTTTAATCTCCCTGAGATCAAAATTGTTTTTGGTCTTTGGTTTTTTACTCTTTTCTGGATAAATACAGCATTTTCAGGCAGAACGAATTTAAATGGTATGTTTCTACCATCACCATCTTTATACCCTGTATCAATATGTAAATATGTGAAGATTTCTGTTTTGGTACGCTACCAAAGTATGATAGTACCTTTAATGGAGAGAGAAATCAACACCCCAACTCATGTAAATTCATCACCTCTGACAAATAAAAAATGACCGCCGAGTTTATGAATTTTTAAAAGTCGTTCCACATCGGGACTTTTCACGGCTGCTCCATAGGGTGAGCACACAGGTGTGGGTTACTTATTATGCCATAAAATGTCCAAGATAGGAACTAACTGGGTTAACGCAGCTCGGCATTAACTTTATGGTTTTTGGTAAGAGTATCTGGTGAACGGAAAAGGTCAATCCTTTTAAGTCAGGGGCCCGAGCGCTGCAAGGGGTTGCAGTGGCACAGTCACAGTGGTAGTGGCCCCAGTCATCTAAAGTCACGACTTCGGAGTGCATCTCAAGATCTTTGAGGGAAATCTCACTGTTTGTGGTCTGACCCCAGCTACAGGATCTTGGTTTCCATGAGCAAGACGCTTTGCAGTCTTTAGCCTTGTAGACTGCATGGACAATGTGCACCATAGAGGGCAGTAACACAGACATAAAATCCCTGTGCCTAAAAACAGTCACGGGGCTGGGGCCGATTTCATAAAGCTCCATGACGCGTCGCAACTCGATTTGTGACGCGTTGTAGCTGCGACGCGTCGCATAGATGCGATGAGTCCATAGAGTATGGATGCATCTTAACTCTGCAACGCGTCGTAACTTTTATGAAATCGGCCCCTGATTTTCACTAGAGTCGTAGGTTGCCATCACCGCTATCACAATTGATATGAAAAATTAATAAAGAAAAATTGACTCGAGCGTGGAGCAGGATTTGAACCGACGACCTCCTGAATACCGTACAGGTACTCTACCAACTCGACTGATAAGACATAGCTACTTTGCGATCGATTCTCCGTTTAGCAATGGATTCGAGCTCTAGCGATGATCGCAAAGCGTTAGTGAAAGACGCCCCAGGGGTCGATTTTGCCAAACTCATTGTAACTTACTATCAATCGTAGGACATATAATGCATTGCAGCCCTACATAGGACACGATGGGTGACCTTAAATTCAAGTTACGATCGATTGTGAGGCTTCGTGAAATTGACCACAGTGCAATGAGTGCATACATGTACATGTAGGATGTGTAAGCCATTCATATCATTTAATACATCATCATCACTAATTTTGGTGAACATGTAAATTAATAAAATTATGCATATTGTCCATAATATAATCGTTATCCCGAAATATCCCAGTCTGAATCAGATTTGACAATGTCCCTCATTTCACCCTCCCCCCCCCTCACCCTCCGCCCAACCTCAGAGATTCAGCAGATGGTTGCCAAGCAGCAGGATGATGTAAGGTCATCATCGAGTTCACAGCCGCCTTCCGAGAAATCAACGTTCCTCATCAGGGCAAATGTCATTTCCGTAATCACAGTGCGAGACAGCGTGTAGTTTATGCTGTCATCTGTGTCTATGTACTCAGCCATTCTGTCGGGTGTTAAAGACAACTCCATACTTTGGTTTTTGTCAAAGAAATACAGATTCATGGGTGAAAATTATCAAGGAAGATACAGTGACAGTCATCTTGTGAAATGTCCAGTCCCATACGGTGGCCACTTTTTGAGAAAACAGTGGGAAACACCTATGGTATTCTAAAAATCTAATCACAGGAGTTTTGATATTCCGAAGATCAAAATTGTTTTTGGTCAGTTGGTTTTTCTCTTTTCTGGATAAATACAGCATTTCAGGCAGAAATTTGTTAACAGTATGTTTCTACCATCACCATCTTTATACCCTGTATTAAAGTTATAGGTAAATCTGTGAAGATTTCTGTATTGGTATGCTACCAAAGTATGATACTACCTTTAAACTGAACCGGGTTTTATTTTACTGCAACGAGGTCACAAGCTCAAAGGATACAAACATGACGTTCCTTGTCCTAGTATATTCTGTGAACAATCTACCGGTATACACAAACATCTCCACTACTAGGGAACACGTCCACGTATTGTATCAAATCTATGACGTCTATTATACACGCACGCACATAAAGCATTCGTAGAATACACGTACAAGCAACCTTTCGCCACCCACACTGAAAAAACAGGGTTAATGTATTCCATTTCGATCAAAATCTAATGTATACAATTGTAAAATCCCCCCAAATGCATGGCTTAATTTTCTAACATACTCATACTGCATACGTGTACATGTACTTGTGTAGCATACATTTGTTGTCAACTGTACACTGTAGTAGAAATACTGTGCAGAGCGTGATCCAAAATTAGGTAACATCCAAAAACATTAAATACAATTCCTTCAACACCCTTAAAAATTACTTCTTTTCACTAAGAAAGGACAATATTTTTTTAATATAAAAGAAATTTCTTACACTATTTAATTAACCAAAGTTTAAAAATGTTTCCAAGTTTAAAAAATCAAAAAAAATCTGTAGACTCAGGTGAAGGATGTGATTTTTATTGATGTCCGTCACGCCCTAAAATCTTCTTTAAAAAAAAACCAAAATAGAAAAATTGAAAATGGCATGTGGCCAACTTGCACTGGTGTCAGGGCTAAACATTCACATGTTTTTTACTGACAATTAGTATTCAAGAATTCTTTGGCGAAGCAATTAATGCATTGATGTCCGTCCCTTGGATCACGCTCTGCATGTAAAATCACAATTTATGAAACAATATATCTCTACAGTGTTTGTTATTAAACGTGATAGCAAATGACGAAAAGATAGGAAAATTCAAAACCTATTGTTTCAGCAGCATTCACGTTTTAAATAATGTTTGACTGAGATTTTTTTTTAATGAAGACTGGTTATTATTAAAAACCTTAAATTCTGAACCCCACACCCACCCCTTCTTAACAGGGATGAGATTGACCAATGATCAAAATGTCTGAAAACGGCTGAAAGGGAGCAATAAAAGTCTGAAATCTGAAAATCTCCTATACTTTTGTACACAGCCTGTGAAGAAAAGAAAAATCTGAAATCCAAAACAAAAAAATCTGAAATCAGATTTTAATCTGAGAAATCTCATCCCTGTCTTAATATTGTAAAAAAAATATATAATATATAGATACGCCAAACCTTAGAAACCCTTATCAATTTTAAAACGATATTACGCGCAGTACCGCTCAGCATAATCAACCCCCCATATATACAGGCACACTTTCCACTACAGACGACGGTCGAGTTAAGGACGGGCAATTTTCTTTTTGGAGGGGGGGGGGAATATTTATGACTTCACACAGAGCATTTGTGGCATTGATTTTCAGACCGATGCGTGACCTATATGCCAGAGCTAGGTTGCTTCGGCTTGCCAGAGCCGGAGGACAGCGTTCCAAAAAACCGTGCCCCGCTCCGCCGATAATTCCCGGGATGTATTTTAATTGGAAGAAATTTCGGCGAGACAAAACAAAAAAATTTATTACGGCACTCATGAAAAGATTCTGGTACTGAAAAGATTTGTTATATGATGATTCTTTGAACAGCGAATTTAAGGATGGATTTTAGCCGTATAGTGGTAATGAATTTCATGAATAGCGTTTAATATTGTTTTGCTGCGATTTCTGTTTAGCTTGTATACCCATGCTTTGTGCCCTTTGGCAAAGTAGCGCTTGATATTAAAAAAGAAATTCAGATTTTTTTTCATGGTTTTCTTCTCCGCTCAATAATCCTGAAGTAATTGCTGAGATAATAGAGAGGTTTCGCATAAGTGAGAATGGATACGGTTAGCGCGCCGGATACGTCACCAGTATTTGTGTACTGATGATGTCACAGTCGGTCTACGAGGCACAGATATCTTGCTTGATACACGTAAGAAGAAAACGCGTAGCAAATTTCTTTCTTTTTTTCTCACAGCACCAAGCAGCTTGCCACTTATTCTGTGATGCCAGGTCACACTGCTTTGCGTACAAGACATACAGAGTCAAGGTACAAGACCATAGAGACCCTTGTAATGGACGTAGAAAGCAAATAGATCTTGATCATTCCACTTATTAAAGGTAATATCATCTTTTGGTTTTTATCAAAAGAATACAGATTCATTGGCAAAAATAGCAGTCCCATACGGTGCCCACTTTTTGAGAAAAACCTGAAATCAGGATTTTTCCTGAAAAATCACATCCCAGACATAATAAGCACCAAGAAAGACCAAGATTGTTCATTTTTAATATTCTTATTTATTAATTTATCAGTTTATTATTTATTGATTTCTTGACCAAATTCGACCAAAAATCACTACCATTCCCTTTCAGGTTTTATATTTGCGTCCCTACTTGGAGATTGTGTGCAAATCCCCGAGCCTAGCTGACCTTTCCAAACGTGGCGCATCTCCGAAGATATCTCTTCTTTCCAATGTGCTTGCTTGAACCCCTCCCCCCCCCCAACCCCTCCGTATTGATCTATGTCTTCAACTATTATTACCTTAAAAGAAAGAAGAGATAGGGAGAAAGAAGAGTAGGGGGGAAAGGAGGGGAACGAAGAAGGGAGAAAAAAACGACCCACACCGGAAGATACCGTAATGACAAACCCTGTCCAAACCGGCATAAACATTTGCGTAGCAATCAGCCTGCTAAATGGCTGGGTAAACCTGGAACCCGGGAACCCACCGTTCGATACCGGCCGTCCATTAATTCCATGTACCCTAAAAAAGATTGAATGTCTCGGCCACGAGGCCAACCGGAATCTGTGTAAATATCCGTGGAATTGTTCCTCTCTTTTTGAAGGGTCCCCGTGTCTGGGTATTGATTTTGGAATTGATTCGTCTCTTTCTTTTCTTTCTTGGGTGTAATTCAGAACCACTGAATTTTTTTTTTTTTGGCTGTAATTCACTTCCACATACTGAGAGGGGAATCTCTCCATCGCTTTGAATCAAGGCAGTTGCTTTATTCCACTCATGTTTCCTGCATTACCATTTTGTTGTCTTTTTGCTAAGTTTTGTAATGAATAATAGATTTTGAATAAATAAATAGATTTTTTTCCAAAGTGCTTAGTTTTTGAATAAGATCTTGCACTAACCTTATTGTAAACCTTTGAAAAGTGAACAAAGAAAAATTGACTGGAGCGGGATTCGAATCGACAACCTCCTGAATACCGTACAGGCGCTCTAACAACTGAGCTATCCAGCCCTACATTGGTGGTGACCCCAATAGTCAATTATCTTTGTTCGTTCATAATTGTAAACCTGGTAGAATTACTGTTAATGAATATCAATTTGATTTAGCACTCGACAGTACAAAATGCATGAGATATCCTCATACTTGAAACCATTCATTTTACAACTTTCTCCAGATTATCTCAGGTTTTTAAAAAAAGAAAAGTATTTCCATAAGTATTAAAACCACATAGGAAGCTCTTTTTCCGAACCTCATTTCCATGGTAAAAAGAAATCAGATTTTTTTTTAATTGAGCATTTTTCAACCAAGGCCACCCTGGCCCTGGGAATGCTGAAAATTCTCCAATGACAAAGCAGGGGCCGATTTCATAAAACTTACGACGCGTCGCATAGTTAGGACGCATCCTTTCTCTATGGACTCACCGCATAGATGCGACGCGTCGCAGCTAGAACTCGTCGCAAATCGAGTTGCGACGCGTCGCAGAGCTTTATGAAATCGGCCCCTGTAGGTAAAACAACAGGGGCCAATCTCATAGAGCTGCTTAGCACAAAAATAGCTTGCCCAATATTAAACAAACCACCATTGAAAATTCCATTTGATATTCATGGTCAACGAACAACAGCCAAAAACCAATTGCAAGTGATACACAACACAAGGAAATTTGGTTGTTAATCCTGTTTTTACTAAAACAGAAATGTCATGCTTAGTGAATTTTTGTGCTAAGCAGCTCTATGAAATTGGCCCCTGACACAGCACCAAGAGAGTGCTTAGAGAAGAAGAGATAGGATACTAGGCTGATTCATGTACGCATCACTGATTTCAATCCATAGAGTAACAAGCACACAAGCCAAGGCACCAGACTACTGAATGAGACACGCCTTCAAGCTTTGACAGCCCCTGTAAGGACAAACCATTTACTTGATTACATTCAAACATATGCTTTGTCCTTTACCACCACAGACAAAAAAAAACCACCGACTCATCGGTCAAATTTCACTCAACTTATATTAAGCATCGTCTTTTTTTCCTGCCATTAATACCATGGCATCATTTCGGGCCATGCTCCTCGCTTGATAGCGGTTCTGTCATTGTTGACTTGCCTCGTTAAAAATCAATGTTTCTGATTGAAGTGAAAGTACACACTATCTAAAGGTTACCTTAAAAACCTCCATTGAATCAATTAGTGCTCCTCAGTCGACCATTATTGATTAATTGTGTCAACAAAACGCTGAATATTTACGGAATTACAAAGAGGGGTTTTGCCTTGGCCTTATTACGCACAATGTACATATTAGTGTGTGACACGGTATTCAGAACAAGCCGGCCTTTGTCGGACCCGATCAATATTGTTGAGAAGATGAAAATTGAATACGGAGCTCCCCGACTGTCCACTGAGGAAAACGTTTGGTCGACAATCTGACAAACCATGAAGCTACAGTATGATAATTAATAATTGGATTCCGTGGACAAATTGGGCCAGGTCTAGGGGGCTGCCATATTCGGGGGCCATCACATTCACAGCCTTCTGTCTATCGATTGTACAGTTCAGTCACCAGGAGCCAATTTCATGGAGCTGCTAAGCACAAAAAATTGCTAAGCACAAAAATGTCTTGCCCAATAAAACAAACCACCATTAAAAATTCTATTTGATATTCATGGTCAGCGAACAATAGCCAAAGAACAATCACAAGTGATAGGCCTACACAACACATGGAAATTTGGCTTTTAATCCTGTTTATATTAAGACAGAAATTTCATGGTTAGCAAATTTGTGTGCTAAGCAGGGCCGTGAATTTGGCCCCTAATTATGAACAGACATAAGATTTGCATTCAATGTCCCCCAAGTATGGCCGCCTTCAGGGTTCCATTTAAAATCTGTCCATAAAAAAAATTGCCGCTTTTATAAAAAACTGACAACTTTTTATTGCCTTTGATAAAAAAAGATTCTAAGATGTTCTTTTTTCAGCTCTTTAAATAAAATGAATACATAATTTGACGAGGTATTTCATCACTGCGAGAAAAAAAAATTGCGGCAGAAAAAAAAAAACCTCTGGGTTGATGATGACGAGCCTTTTAATGGAAGGAATGTTTGGATTTCTTTGGAGGGGAATTCAAGATAACGACGTCGAAATGGGATGAATTTACAACGATTCTGAATAATTCATGGAATTCCGGGGGTAATTTCGAGATCTCTATGCTGGTGGCAAGATCTCTTTGCTCTGGCGATGACTGCTCCCCTCAAAATGAATAATTCTCCCGACCCTCCTCATATCATGGTCTCTCTCCCTCCTTGTCATTGTGCCATGGGAGTCACGAGAGCTGCCCGTGGGCTGCGATGAAATGACGGTCCATTTCACAAAAACGCTTCATGAATACTCCGACGACCAGAGAAATTGTTTATAATGATAATGTTTAGGAATGATTTGTCTAATGTCTGCTTTGCAGTGCAGTTTTGAAAGAAACTTTAGTACTGTGAGGGTTAGGTAAAGAGGAAACTGGCACAAACTGGTTCAAACTGGTTCAAACTGGTTCAAACTGGTTTAAACTGGTCTACAATAGTATTACATGTAAGTATACCACACACAGCTAGAACCAACTGGTCTGAACCAGTCCAAACCAGTCTACACTAGACAAAAACAAACCTTTATTCCAATTTTCATTTTGAAGCTTTAATAACCTCAGGAATTTGTCTTCAGAAAACTAAGAATGTCATTTAAATCTAGTCCCTCCATTCATCTTGGTCCGGGCCCCCAAAAAACAAGGCACGCCTTTAATCATTTGAACATTCTGATGCACCTTGAAATCATCCCAGATTAAATACATGTACACAAAGAGAATCAACAAAGTGTAAAATCTGCGCGTTAATAACGAATATATTTACACATCAAATTTGCATATGCAATGGCCTTGGACACTTAATAAACCACCTTACCCCTTCCCTGTATAGAAGGCCCTCTTCCCCACCCCACCCCATCGCCAAAACACTTAGCAATCATTCCGATTAGATTTAGAGGCTAGAATTCTGTTAAAACTAACAGGTAGCATCTTCATCTAATGGCGTCTCAAGGTCGCAGGTGACTTCAATCGGGCTGGAAAATTCTCCGGCCGAGCGGAAACCAAAAAAAAAAACGAGGAGACTTAGAGAAGATAAACCTATCGGCATGTCATGTGCATGCCAATACATACAGTCACTCACACACACATACACTGTACATATCCTACAGCAATGTCCATGTCGTTATATAGGAACACGCAACGAGTAATCCCTCTGTCATTAATATTTTTTAACAATGCTTGGAGTTAGGAGGACCTGACGTGTTCTGATCCTAGCAGGATCTTTATCTGGCCTTCGATAAAGATCCTGCTATAGGATCGAAATACATCAGGCCCTCCGAAACTCCGAGCATTTTATAAATTTCAGGTCATTATTTTGGCTGATGAGCAGTTTGCAGCAGTTTATTACTTGTTTATTATTCTTGTATTACTATTTTTCGTAGAAAAAACAATTGTAGGAGTTTTCTTTCAGACATTTCAAAATTTAAAATTCCCAATTTCATGTAGGTTTTGTGAAAAACTGGCTGCAAGAGCGTGGTTATTGGAGCCACGTATCGTGTAATGGACACATTACTACAACGTGATGTTATAAATTGCTCGTTTATTATAAGGACTCCACCGCATGAACAAGACGTTACCACGGTTAATATACTCCCGTAGCTGTATATCTGGATCCTACACAGCCTATTAGCCGCGGACATTTTTTTTTATCTTTCCTCTTTCAATTTTTTCCCCCCAAGGCCGCAGAAAGGCAATTATGTTCTGCTGTTAAGGGGCAATTTCAGAAATAAGACAATTAAAAATATGTATTAATGATATTTCGAGGGGAAACTCAGCCAAGTTCGAGGACGAACGGGGCTGACTTTGGCCTTCATGAAATTCCGGGAACGCTGTAATGTTAATATTTTATTTAGAAATTTTGGAGAAAAAAATTTGTTAGTACACTGTTGCTGATGGCAACTGAGTTTGAGGCCATACATACCGGTACTTGATTTTTCTTATGTGCCCAACGCTTTAAAATGGAATTTTTATTTTCCTCTGCACGTTATTAATTAATTAACAGGACAGTATCATTGTTTAACACCTGCTTGGAGTTAGGAGGGCCTGACACGTTTCGATCCTAGCAGGATCTTTCACAAAGGCCTTTGAGAAAGATCCTGCTAGGATAGAAACGCGCCAGGCTCTCCTATATCTATACCTCCAAGTATTTTAGGAATTTCAGGTCATAATTTTTTGGCTGATGAGCAGTTTGCAGCAGTTTAGTACTTGCATTGTTTAATACCTGGGGCCAATTTCATAAAACTGCTTAAGCACAAACTTTGCTTAAGCATGAAAAGTCTTCCATGATTAAACAGGATTACCAACCAAATTTCCATGTGATGTTTACCGCTGTTGACTAGCATTCCGCCATTGTTTGCTGAGCATAACATTCAGCATACAGATTTTATTTACCAAGGTATTTGGTGCTTAAGCAATTTTTGGTGCTGAAACAGCTCTATGAAATTTGCCCCTGGTTAATTTGCAGATTAGAAATGACATCTTTTGGTAAATTTCCTCGATGTAAAATAACGTCTTAAAATATTCTTGAGGCACTGAATGTGTTTGCATGCAGGTCAGTGTCCTGTCACAGGACAATCAATCAACCAACAATGGCCACCTTGTCCTCAGCCTCAGCCTATCAGCTCCATGGCCATGATCAGCCAATTCCTCTAGCACCGTCCACAAAATATTTTATTATTGTTCAAACACTCCGCCGTTGATTAAGAATCTTGAAAACTGGGAAAAGATCTCCGAGTGTACCAAGTTGAAGTAGACGCTGGAGAGCGATATCGGGATGGTAAAGATACGTGTGTCCCTTTGAAAAGCCCAGGCCGAGATCTGACGGTATAATTGCACGTCGTCAAAACCAAGGACAAAGATGTACTTAGTGACACCTGTGCAGTCTCGCTTCCTTAAAAAAATCGTCACTTGCTACTGCGGCTGTTAGAGATGCCGAGGAAATGTCACAAAACCTACAACCTACAGGTACCGGTAATGACTCTTTTGAGCCATATTTCCATTTGCTTGGTCAATTTCTGTATATTTTATTCATTTTTTTTCTTGGCCTGTTCAATTTCTGCAATTGTATAGTTGGTTCAGGATGAGTCAGCTTCGGTGATTTCATCATTACTGTTGCGTTTTAGTTTCCGTCACAAGGATCTGTGTTTTGTATTCACGTTGTATTGATCAACTTAAAAAAACAGAAGTCAATATATGTTGCAATATTTCTGGCTGAATCAAGTTTGATATGTTTATTTATTTATATGTAGATATGTTTATTTATTTCCTTATTTGTTTGTTCGATTGTTTCTAATTTAAAGGTAGTGGTGAGGTTATAAAATGGAAATTGTACAAAATACCCCTTACTAAAAAAAACATTCTATGAAATCAAGTGAAAATTTCACAACCTTCAAACAACAAATATTTTCTTTAAAAAAAACTAAGAAGCCACACTATGAAGCCAAAATAATGCCAAAAAGGAAACGTGTAAAAGCATGATGGTTTTGTCTCCCAACCAAGGTCAGCCTGAATCAGACTCTGATTTGATCCCCAAACCAGGGTCAGCCTGACTCAGACTCTGATTTGATCCCAAACCAGGGTCAGCCTAAGTTTGACCCTGATTTGATCGCCAAACCAGGGATCTGCCTGAGTATGACTGATATTATTCCAAACTAGGATCAGCCCAAGTCTGACTCTGATTTGACCCTAAACCAGGGTCAGCCTGACTCTGAATCAAATTTGATTCCAACCCAGGGTCAGCCTGACTCTGACTCTGATTTGATCCCAAAACAGGATCAGCCTGACTCTAACTCTGATTTGATCCTAAACCAGGATTAGCCTGAGTCTGACTCTGATTTGATCCCAAACCAGGATCAGCCTGATTCTGACTCTGATTTGACCCTCAATAGAGGTGAATGTGACTCACTTTTCGATGAGAAGCTCTCCTTCTTCTACCTGAGCCTTTGCTCTTGCCTGTCGCCACTCATCCTCCTGCAAAAGGTCAAAGGGCAAAGGTCGTGTCAATCAATTAGTATTCACACACATATACATCACAAACTCACACTGCATCTTAGGCCGTGTCACAAATCTCTGGCTGTGGCTGCAAATGACACATGCACCTATGACAGCCACTAGCCAGTGACTGCAGCCATTTCCGTATTTGCGGTCGGCCTGGCAGCCAGATAATTTAGACACGGCCTTATAAAACCAGAATTTCGATTTCACATGAGCTTGAAATGACTCAGATTGACAAAGATTTCAAAAATGCTCATTGTGTTCACACTGACTAGGATCCTGGTTTCATAATTATGAAGTCTAGGCCGATGTGAGTTTCATCCCGCCGTTAGCACGCCCCTGGTGTTGATATTTCGCCTACTGGCGCAGTTAACCTGGATTCTTCATTGAAACTGACCCAGATGTATGCACTGCCACTCTTTTACCTAAAAACACGCTCACGGTTTCGTTCGCACGTCACAGCGCTAGCCAATCAATACGTGCGACATTCCCCTATTTAAACGGAAGCCAGGCAATGCGACCGCACGTAAACCGACGCGAACATCAACCAATTTCTCCAGCCTATTTACACAATCACAGATGAAATTTGGAATCGGTTCGTGGTGGTGGGAAAGAAGAAAAAAAAATCACCCTCTGCACCGGAGACCAGAAACCGTGGGATATTTAATGCATGTTCCCCACCGTCGTCAATACCGAGCGATCATGATTGATTCCTGAATCCTGCCAGTCAAGCCATGCACATTTCACATGTATTTATGATTATTATTAGGGTATTTTTTTTTATCCATCCATGACGCTAAAGATCTAGTTCATGAAATTACTTCCGTCCACCGTCAGTCTTCGTTCCGTCAGATGTTGTGTTGACAGAGACACCGAATCGAGGTTGCCGTGATACGAAGGGCGGGGCAAATCACTGGAGACATAATCGCTCTCTTACTCAAGATCTGAACTGTGTTCCGACCTTTTTCTAGATCTTCGTGGTCTGACCCTTTTCTAGATCTTTGTGGTTTCCTTTTAAAAGTAATTTCATACTTTGGTTTTTGTCAAAGAAATGCAGATTCATGGGCAAACATATCAAAAAAGATACAGTAACAGTCATCTGTGAAATTGCCAGTCCCATATGATGCCCACTTTTTGAGAAAACAGTGAAAAACGCCTATAGTAATTTTACAAATCTTTTCACAGGGATTGTTTAACTTCCGAAGATCAAAAAATTTTTGGTCAATTGGATTTAGTCTTTGCTGGTTAAATACAGCATTTCAGGCAGAGAAAAATTTTAGGTACACTGTAGGCCTATGTTTTCTACAATGACCATTTTTATACCCTGGAAATCAGTGAAAATTTCTGAACTTTCAGTATACTACCAAAGTATGATTAACTGTAGTACCTTTAAAGGTACAGTACAGGATTGGTAACATACCCAAACAGGAATGTTCACATATTTACATATAACTTTCAGGATATGAAGATGGTGCTGGTAGAAACATACCGTTTAAATATTTCTGCCTGAAATGGTGTTTTTATCCAGAAATAGTCAAACAAAGACTGAAAACAGTTTTGATCTCGGGATAAGATCGAAATCATTCTTTGTGTTTTATGACAAAATTGAGTCAGGTTTTTGTAATTTTCTCGTGACTCAGATGTCCGATTGAGCTCAAATTTTCACAGGTTTATTATTCCATGTACGTGCTGGATTAGACAAAGTGTGAGTGCTGCTCTGTGACCTTAACCAATCATGTATTATACCTTTAAAAATCGAACTTTCTTTATAAAATTGTAAATGAACGTGTAGGGAAGATGTATGCATACATTGTCAAGGTAAACATGTAGGTGCATGTACAGTATGCATGCATTAGTCAATGGAGCTCAAAAGTGTATCATGTTATGTACAGCTCATACATGTATGTATACATGGCCAGTGCCGTGCCAAACATCCCACCCATAAATGTCAGACTCTGCATTTCAGCCCAGGCTCGATAACGTCTGACAGTTTAAGGGAAAAAAAAAGTAATCAATGCCCAGGCATGATCTAGCAAGTTTGGTATATAATTATAAAAGTCCTGGTGGCCGGCTTGTACGTATAAAACCTCCGCCCTGGCATACAACCAGGGGCAATTTCACGGCGCTGCTAAGCACAAAAATTTGCTTAGCACAAAAATGTCTTGCCCAGTGAAACAAACCACAGTTAAAGGCATTGCATACGTTTGGTAATGACTCTGAAAATTTATGGCAATAAAAACTTACTTGGTGAGAAGCACAGCTGCTTTGGATAGTATAATGCATATTGAGAAACGTTCAATTCGAAGTACCGCGGTTATGGAAAAATATGTCACTTTTTATCTCCAAAAATTATGAATCTGAGAAGCGTTATGGCCGTAACGCTTCTCAGCTATTGACTTACTGTTATCTGGCGTTAAATAACCGGTCTAGTTTGTCGCCAAAATCTCACAAACACTACCACCTTTTGAATTGAAACTTTCACAGGTTAGTTTTATGGTATATATATACAATTATATTGGTTTGAAACAAACAATAGGCTCAAATTACTAAACGTATGCAATCCCTTTAAAAATTTCATTTGATGTTCATGGTCAGTCAACAACAGCCAAAGAACAACAGCGCTGCGCACTTGTGCTAAAAATAGCACCGAACCTCAGACAAACATTGCAACCGGCCATGCAAACATGTGGTGAGTGAGTGGGGGTATGTGTGCGCGTGCATGCATGGTGTGACGTCATTAGTGCGGAACGCTATTACAAGCGATACACAACACATGGATATTTGGTTGTTAACCCTGTTTTTATTAAGACTGAAATGTCATGCTTAGCAAATTTTTGTGCTAAGCAGCGCCGTGGAATTGGCCCCTGTACTCCCCCACACCCTCTAAGCGGGGGAGGGGAGAAGGGGTAGGGGGAGGGGGGGGGGGGGGTTGAGAAGGGCTCTGCAATTTAATAGCCGGCCGTCCCAAGCTCATTATTTATCACACCTAGCGATGGCATGTCCTCCCCATTAGTTACTCGAGTCTGCCAAGTGTTAGTTGGCACGAGATCAGATATCACGGAACGAAGAGGTGTTAGTACTTAGAACGTGACATGTGTACGCGGGCTCCGTCTAGGGGGGGGGGGGATATTATGTCGTCCGTGGGATTGGTCGGTGGGGTGGCGGGGATAAGGGAAGGCAGAGGTTGTGTGAGCGGATGTGTTCATACTTTGCTTTGTACGGGCTGCGTTGAGGAGTGATCCGCTGACGAAAAACTAGGACAAGGTTTGAAAACAATCTGGTGAAAGACAGGGCAGGAAGAGAGCATGCTTGGATGGTCTTTAGTCTCTGTGTCCCTCTAGCAACCCCCCCCCCCCCCTAAACCCCTCCCCCCAACCGTTGAAAGCCAGATTAATCATATCATGGACATTGATGGACTCTGTGAAATACACACTATGGCCGTTTACGAAACGGAGGCTCATCAGGCTCCGTCTCAGGCTCCGGCTCCATTTTGTGAATCCATTCTGAAATAACTGGTATCAAAATAGAGGCTTTTGGCTACGGTTTGGAAGTAGATTCTCTGGTTTGAAAAGGAAAACAGAGGTTCAGCTTCAGTGAAAAACCACAACCTTTATTTTCAGCACATGGATGTCAGAGCTGGAGCCTGAATCTGAGCCTAAGCCTCTGTTTCGTAAACGCCCTATGTGGTACATGTACATACCGGTAACTTGGTATACCACGGTTTATAAAGATGACTGTTTGATAATGAAAGTGCATTCAGTGACTGATATGAAAGACTTTGTTTTTCGGAAAGCTATGACAAAATATTAACAGGAAAAGATATTTAATTACAGTAATACAGTGCATGATCATCGAACAACCACAAGGGAAACTGACTGGATTAATTCTATAAAGTCATTGAAAAGTGAACAACGAAAAATTTGACCGGGGTGGGATTCGAACCAGTGACCTCCTGAATACTGTACCAGCGCTTTACAAACTGAGCTATCCAGCCCTACATGCCATTTGGCAGTGTCCCTTTCAGTCAATTACAGTGTATACAGTGATATCATGAATAGCGCTCCGCACTTACGCTAAAAATAGCACCAGATCTCAGACAAACATTGCAACCCTGCACGTGTGTGCGTGTGCACGTCCATGTACACTACGCGTGTGAGACAGTGTTTGTCTGACAGCCGGGGATTTTGTGACGTCATTAGTGCGGAGCGCTATTATCATTTCTTATCATATTCAACCCAAATCTTTTGGCCCCCAACACCACAGAGCTCTTAATAAGCAGGAAACTTGCTTTGACTGCAGTTTTTTTTCCTCATGCAATGGTTATCGATGTTTAAAACATTCCACATGAAGTATCGTCCCTTTTCTGGTCGGGTGACATTCATGTTTTTCTAATTTTTTGCCACCGTCCTCGTATATTGCATTACGGGCTTATCGCATGTTTAATCTACAAGTAACAGCTCAGCTGGAAAACGATTTTAGCCTAGAAAACAAGCCCCGGTTTAAATATACATGCGGTGTATTGACCTCATATCTTTTACAAGTAGAAACTCAAGGCAAGGCCTGCGTTTGAACTTTTAACTGCCGAGAAGCGTAAGGGCAGCAAATATCCAGTTTTACATGTCGGGACATGTTTTTTCGCTCTGCATGGTGTGTGTGTTTATCCATCTTTTGCTTAATAACGCGGCCCGGGGTTAAATTGGAAATGCAGGCCAATTACACGACATAAAGATGTGTTGTACGAGAAAATAAATGAGATGGAACTGATGTAGAGTTTCGGCTGGTGGTAGAGAGAGTGGCGATGCAGCGGCTGACTTAGGAGTAGGGAAAGGGACGTTTGATTGGGAGGAGGAAAGAAAATGCACGAGCAGGGAGGAAGACATCTAGGGGCCTTTACGAAATGAGGCTTGAGGCTAGGCTTGGGATTGATTTTGCTACTGCCATTTTGTGTCCTATATGAAGGGCTCCGCCGCACTCTATAATTGCAGGGTGTATGTCCCATGATTAGGGGACGTACACACTGCAATATAGAGTGCGGCGGACGTAAAATTCTTTTGTTGCCGGACAAAAGGCGGACGGGGACACTGCAGTAATGGCGGGTGTTTCCTACCTCGATGGTCACACCGTCAGATCGGTGTATACAAATCATTACAGGAAAACATGCAACTGGGGTATGAAATCACAGAGAGATGCAAGTAGGTGGTTGGTGAGCGGCTTGCATCGCTTTGGTCTTTCTCTCAATCTCACAAAATTCAGATTCAAATCTTACCTTGTTAAACTGTTCGTACAGCAGCTCCACATACTTCTTCCGTCCCAAGTAGCCTCTGTAATGCGACTGGATGCAGATGGCCGCCTTGTCCTGTCTGGAGAGGTTATCAGCCTGTAGATTAAAAGAACAAGACGGAAGAACGGGTCCTTTATAGAGAAATCATCTTCAGACCGTTGTTTTTTTTGTTCTCTCTGACTATGGAGTGAGTGAGCAAAACAATGTTGAAGGCTAAGGTACCATGGGTCGATTTCACGAAGCCCTACGATCGATCGTAACTCAAGTTTAATAACGAAGGATACCCATCTTATCCTAGGGTTTCTACGTGGGGCTGCAATGCATCATAAGTCCTACGATTGATAGAAAGTTACGATGAGTTTGGTGAAATCGACGTCTGAAGCAGTTACCACAACGCTGCTTAACAGTGAGTGAGTTTTCATGGTTAAGGATAAAAGCAAAGCTTGCTTAATCACCGTAAACAAGAACTGCACGCTAAAAACATTCACCATGATTTTCGTCGCGCATTTTGCTGACGATAATCACCAGAAAGGTCAACATGCCATTTCCAGTGCTTACGGTGAGCCCCGCTACGAAATGGAAATCTCAAGCTAAAACCACAGAGGGCACAAAGTCAGCCATTAAGCATCATTATGAATGGGACGCAGGATTTTGTTTAGTAGCGAGCGTAAAATACGAAGAGAAGTCATCTGAGGCTGCTGACCCACAAATCTGGTGCGGACACGGAAAGGAAATGAACGTGGTAAGCCCACTGGGAAGTATCATACCTGAGGTAACGTATGGATGCAGAATAAGTAGAAACTTAGAAAGACAGAACCACTTCCTCAAACATAAACAAAAACAAGAATGCTTAACGACAGAGGAAATTCTTCAAAACATCAGATGAAGGCGAGGTACAAATGCTTCGTTCGACGGCTATAGAAGCTCCAACCAGACACTCTTCCTCCAAAACTCCAGCCTAACTGACAGATCCCCTTCCCTGAAAGTCATGTTATATCACCTCATTCTCCGCTGAGCAAGCGGCCGTGCATAAACGTGAAAAAAAAAAGAACAAGAAAAGAAAGAGAGACAAGACTCGACGAGGAATTGTGTCATGTATCTCTTAGCACGGCACGACTTTAGTGCCGCTGTAACAGTCCGACGCGACGGCTGGCATTGGCGTGGAATCGGGACGTGTGAATGAAGCGGCAAAACCCCAAATTCTCCAGAAGACGGGAAGAGAGGTAAAAAAAAATGTATTAAGGCCACGACAACATGAAGACATGCATGACCTGATTGCATAAGCACGCTGGGGAGACACGCTGACATTTATGAATGAAAGGATCAATGGGTTGGATTCTTAATCTCGCTAGGGTCCATCTCTGAATAGGTCCTGCTTCAGCTCGTACTCTCGCTCCTCAGATTGCTCGCCGCCTTAGGCTCCTGACATAAATCAGACTTGAACCATTGCAATATACCTCTCCCCAAAGACACCAAACCTTACTCTATCCTTCTTCGTTTTCCATGTCTCCTGAATCTTTCCAAGTCTCATCTTAACAACATCACACATCTACCGGTACTAAATTTACATTCCTTTTACCAAGTCATTACAATCAGCAAAGCCATACATTTTATACAAACGAGGAAAAAAAAAATTCAAAGAGTTTTGTTGCGATTGAGCACTACCCCCAAGAAATGTTCTGGAGATGGAGAGCCCCAAGTTTATATGTTGATCATTTCCACGCCTTGACTACAATTCTCATTACAAACAGGGGCCAATTTCATAGAGCTGCTTAGCACAAAAATATGCTAAGCATGACATTTCTGTCTTAGTAAAAACAGGATTAACAACCAAATTTCTGTGTGTTGTGTAGCACCTGTGATCAGTTCTTTGGCTGTTGTTCACTGACCATGAATATCAAATCAAATTTTCAATTTGTTTTATCGGGCAAGCTATTTTTGTGCTAAGCATTTTTTTGTGCTAAGCATCTCTATGAAATTGGCCCCTGGAGATCGAGAGCCCCAAGTTAATATGTTGATCATTTCCATCCCTTGACTATGATTCTCGTTTAGAACCCGATGTAGATGTAGCTTGCTATTAAAAAATTCAAACTGTACAAATACATGTACCCCTGACGGGCTCATGTGTTTGTGTATGGTCTGGAACTTCAAATTGGTGCAGTGAACCTGTCGTCAGTCTGATAACAACCTAGAAACGGTGAGGAGGGTGGGTTGAAAGACGGAGAAAGGAAAAAAGGGGAGAATGCACGACAAATAGCGTGGGTGTATTTTCCATCCGTGTAATATTTCAAAATACCCATCTTGACTAGTTTTTTTTTTCGATTACAGAGTTAATATAAAAACACAAGTGGTTTTTGGTTTTTTGCTCGGATGCATAGAATTATCCTCCATTCCCAATTTGCGGCTTTATTTGATTCCCTTGGGTGGCCAAAAAAAAACAGGAAAAAAAAACCTTTCAACACATTCACATTTCTTTAAACGTGCAATTTGAAATATTTCTTCCGTGGGCACACCAGGGAAAAGAAAGCAAAACCCTCAGCAGTAAAAAAAATTTGATTTGGAAAATCAAATTCCTTCGTTTAATTCGATGGATACGGCTTAATTCGGTAAAAGCTGGATACATTCTCCAGAAATTACCGAGGCGCTAGATCCGGAAATTTTTATTTCCCGAAGTTGTTACAAAAATGACCTTGGGACAGCTTAGTGGATCTACTCAGCTTCCCTCATTTCCCCTTCTTCCCCTCCAAAAGAGAAATTGTCTCGTCTGAGCTCTTACAATTCGGAATCCTCACAGAATTCTCCTCGAGATGAGAGAGGATTTTTGTTTTGGAAGCTTGAGGCTCAATCGAGATAACAACACCTGTATCAATATCATCTAACTATTAAGCCTACCCCTAAGGGTGGAGAGGGGGATGGGTCCGAAATAGGTACCAATTTGGAATGATTAAAGCAATAGCATGCATTGTTTTGTTTTTACACGCTCTATTTAAAAAAGAAAATTCTGAGATAGATTTGGTTTTGGAATATCAGTCCTCTGTGAAAATTTTAAAATTAAAATCTAAAGGGGTTTACGAAACGGAGGCTCGGGCTCAGGCTCCAGCTCCAGCTCCGTCATCCATATGCTGAACATTTAGGTTGTGGTATGACATTGAAGCTGAAGCTCTGTTTTCCTTTTTAAACTAGAGAAACTACTTCCGAACCGCAGCAAAAAAGTCTCTATTTTGATACCCGCTATTTCAGAATGGATTCACGAAATGGAGGCGGAGTCTGAGACGTAGCCTGAGCCTCCGTTTTGTAAACGCCCTCAGTCAATTTTGAGGACAAAATTTATTTCTGTGTACCAAAAAAAGCACCATGATTTAAAAGATACCGATAATGACCCGCCCCATACCCTAAACAGGTCGAGAATCCAGAATGGCTTTCTTTCTCTGTCGGTTTTCGATCCTCATTAGTGTCAGGTTCCGAATAATAATTCTCATGAGATGGGAGCCAAGGGCAAGTCTTAAGCCGGCCTCAACATCCCAGGAATACTCCCTCCCAAACTCCCCCTGGTCCGAGCGGGATCTTGCTGCTGAAGCAAGAAGCAGCGAGCCGTCCATCGGGGAGAGAACACGCCTAGCACATCTCAAGGTACCTACTCAGACTTTCAAGAATTTTCCTTAAATCTTTAACCCAGTGCACACTTTGCACGATTCCATGATGACAATGATGGGCTATTTATGAATTTACTGGCCCCCTCGTGGGACCCAGGAGGAATCCAAGAGTGGGACTGGAGAACGTGACGCGTGGAGGAGACGAACAACCACAGAATACGAACGCCATTCCCAGATTACAAAAATGCGGCAGGATGGCATATGTTTCGGCAGAGATTTACGACCAACGCGGTTTTTTATACATACACCATCTGAACATACTGTTTGAAAAAGTCTGGTCTGGTTTCTCGCGACAGAAAACATGATCAGTGAGAAATTATAAATTGTCTCGTCTTCAAAAAACATCAAATTCAAAATTTGTAAATGAAATATGTATCAATTATGTTCATTGAAAATTACCTGCACTGCATGTATGATGTCCATATATTACATTATACACATGTTTTAAAAAGACACTGATTTTCTTTTTCGGAAAATGCGTCTTTTGTTTTGGACAAAATTCTGAATTCTGCTGTTACAGCCATGACAGCCAACGGACAAGTGTAGACAAAATTAATTCCATTGAATTTTAAATTGTTGACCATCCGTAAAATTGATACATTAATAATTTTTGATAATTTTTGTGCATGAATTGGTTATTATTGTGTGGATGCAAATGTTATCTCTTTAATATAAAGTAACTAACTTCAAGTTTTCTGACTACGAGTTAAGGGGGCCTAACATTTTGATTTTAGCAGGATCATTATCGAAGGATCAAAATGTCAGTCCCTCCTAACTCCAAGTAATTTATAAATTTCAGGTCATTATTTGGGCGGATAAGCAGTTTGCAGCAGTTTGTTACTTGAATTGTTCAAATTGTCTTTTTTATTATTTACTTATCATTATTAATACATTTTTTTTCACATTTTCTTGTGGTGAACATTATACATGGATGAGCTCTGATTTTAACATGAAATTTTTTGGCCTCATTCATATTATCCCGTACAGAGTGCTGTATCCATCGCTGGGGCCAGACCATCACATAAATATATCAATTTAATAAGCAGAGAGCGATACGCAAACACATCTTTTGCCCCACTAGTCCTCCGAGCAAATCTCCCCCGCACACACTTGATCTAATTTGATAATCATCTTCATAAGATCATGCTAATGTTTTTTTTTAAGGGATCGAGACCCCCCCCCATCCCCCTCCCCTTCCCAGCAACCAAACATTACATGTTCCGACTGTAGTCTTTTTTGTGGCTCGTAGAACGAAATGGAAACTCATAACTTGAAGGAGGGGAGACCAAAAATGGCCCGAGGGGGTAATTGCCAGACTATATCTGGCATTTTCCAGACAGATTTGGGGGAGAGGGAAAAGCAGGATAATGGATAATGTCTCAGGATTAAAATCCAAGAATGTTTCTGGGGGTTTTTTTTGTCGTGTGTGTGTGTGGGTCGACTGCGGACAGGAGTATTAAAGGTACAGTACTAGTTTGGTGACATACCCGAACAGAAAATGTTCACGGATTTTACCTATAACTTTCAGGATATGAAGATTGTGCTGGTAGAAACATACCATTGAAATATTTCTGCCTGAAATGGTGTTTTTATCCAAAAATTAGTAAAAACAAAGACCAAAAACAGTTTTGATCTCGGGGTAAGATCAAACCCATTCTTTATGTTCTATAAAAAAAATTGAGTTGATTTTTCGCTATGTTCTTGTGACTCAGATGTCCGATTGAGCTCAAATTTTGACAGGTTTATCATTTCATGCACATACATGTTGTACATGTATTGGATCAGACTATTAAGTGTGAGTGCTGTTCTGTGACCTTTACCAATCATGTATTATACCTTTAAAGAAAGGGGTTTAACTTGAAATGTGTCTCTACAAGACGGAAGGAAAAAAACTGTGCAGGAGATCGATGAAGATGGTTATCACAATCAAAATGAGAAGAATGGGATTTCTTTTTCTTTTTCTTTGGAACTTTGATTCCAGGAAGGATTGTAAAATCCAGCGCTGTACATGTATAAAAGAATTTGTCCGAATGGGATAAAAATAGCTCCACAATAAATGGATACATTTTCATTTTTTTCAGTCAAAATGAAAGGAAGAATAGATGCCTTGCGTTTTTTTTTTAAGAATATGGATAGAAACCTGGACAGGAATAATGTGGAAACATACAATGCCGGATGCTTATAAGGAGAATGTCATTTCTTCTGAGTTTCTTGGAGTTATCGAGGGCCTGACTTTTCCTGCCAAGCAGGTTATTTCTCAAAGACTAGGGGAAAGATCCTGCTAGGATCGAAACGGCAGGACCTCCTTACTCCAAGTATTTGAGAAAGATCCTGCTAGGATCGAAACGTCACGACCTCCTCACTCCTAGAACTCTATTTCACTAATGCTGGGCAAAATCAGGTAATTTCATATTCGGTTACTGATTGCAAAAACAAATCAGGTTAACAGTTAACCTATGTAATCACGTGTGACATGTGTGACATGTGCGATTTATGGTATATACGTCTTCTTCAATGTGATTGTCTCTTTCGGAATGCTTTTTACAATGTTGTTTTTTTAGATCAAGCATTTAGATCCAGTACATGCAATGTTTCTTTTAGATCCAATTTGTGCAAAACGTGTTTCTACTTGGCAAAATGGACAAAATAACTGACTGAAATTCTACAGTTTACACTTTTGGGGTTGTTGAGCATGGGCCAAAGGTTCGTCTGTTTTATTATTTTTTTTCCTTTCAGTTTCGGTTAACGGTTAGTGAAAATTTGTAAACGGATAATTAAAACCGGGTCGATTAACCTTTAACCGGATAAGAATCCCAGCAAGTACTGTGCATGTTCCATAAGCCTGTCAAGTTAGACCAGTTAGACTGAGCGAGGCAACGTTATTAAAGTTGACTTAAGATCCTACTTACTATCTTTGATATGGTCTCATGTTTCAACATACACAGGGGGACAGCACCCCCCCCCCCCTCCCCAAGGCCGCATAAAAGTGAAAAAATAAATAACGTCATATTTTTTCTTCGAAGAAGTGTGACCGTCCATCAATTCTGTATGAACATCCATTCTCATTACAAATGCATGTGTGTGTGTGTGCCCACCGTATTCCAGATTCAAAAACACGACACGGAAAAATGCTAATCTTCATGCCCTTGAGTGCAAGCCAAGACTTGCGTCACAAAATGGCTGCAACTCAACCACGATATATTTATTATTATTTTCCCCCTTTCTCTCCCCGTTACCCCGGACCCCTTCCCGAATAACTCCCCTCCAGTTCCCCCCTCGCTCCCCTCCTAATTTCTTCCCTCACTCCCGTCTATTCATGTCACGTCGGAGAAAACTACAAATCAATCTTATCGGCCGGTCAGGTGAAAAATTTCCAATCCATTCCACGAGAGACCCGAAAACTGTCCCCCGTGTTGTTTTAAGTCTGCACGCCCCAGCGCGGCACATACATGGTACGGGCGTCAATGAGTCTTCCATCGTCAAGGTTTCCTGGCATTATTTATTCCGCCAAATTGCACGGCTTGTTTTTTTTTCGTTTGTTTTTTAATAAAATGCTGACAGGAATCGACACATAATGTGCTCGATAATCCTCAATTTCTCGTGTGTTTACATGATTCAGTGTCCTTGTATCTTAATGCCATTAATCCTTCGTAAATCTCGTCTCGAAAAAAAAAAATTCGGTATTAACTCCCGAAAGCGACTCAGGTATAAACCAAAATTAATCAAAATTCATGAAGACGTATTTTTGAATATCACGACCTTTCAATTTTAATAAGAGCTGCAATAAAGAAAAAAAAATAATTTCAATTTAATACTCAAGTGGGATTTCTTTCAGGAAAACTGTCATCCTAAATGAATAATATTCCGCGGTGTTAGTCATTTTTTTGTAACTTCTAATTCAGAACTTAATTTTCTGTTGTACAGCGTGATTGCAAATGTAGAAACATTTCCCTGCTACAAATTGCTCATTTACCCGCAGTAATTACATGGAATATATAATGCTTGGAGTTAGGAGGGCCTGACATTTTGATCCAAGCAGGATCTTTAAATCAAAGGCGAAATGAGAAAGATCCTGCTAGGATTGAAACGTCAGACCCTCTTATCTTAACTCTAGGTAGTAAGAATACATGAAATTAAGTTCAAGGAATTTATGTGGGCAAAGATTCTATAGTTCATGTACAGACAGACAGTATGGGCCTACATGTACATTCAAATAAGAATTTACAATTCTCCATCTTGATCTCTAATCCTCTAAATTACCTTCTTTTTGTTAATCCCTATCCCTGAGCCCCATTCTTCCCCACCCCTCTGTAGTATGGTAACTTTGATCTTGCCTACCTGACCCCTCTTTGTCTGACCAATCCCCTCTCCTATTGTCCTGATCCTCTCATCCATTCATTTGTGTTTCTATTCACTTGCATGTTCTTGTCCCCTTGTGTTCTTGTCATTTGGGGCCTGTTTGTTTAATGCACAGGATCACAAATCTTGCGGATCCGGATCCCATTTTAGCGAACCCTGCATAGGATGTGGATCCCTAAAACTGGGATCCTTTGCGTTATTAAACAAACAGGCCCTTAGCATTTGAGAAAGATCCTGCTAGGATCGAAACGCGTCAGGCCCTCCTACCTCTAAGCAAGAATTTAAAATGTTAAATAAACACAGTGAAATTCCTAAATGGCAATAAGAATGCCATTATTACAGAAGCTATGTCGCACACTGAACACAGCTCAGGTTAATTAATTAAGTGTCTCTGCACTTGTTTGGTTTTCAATGCTTGACATACATGACTACGGTGTGACCATACAATCTGTAGGGTCCCAAACACAGCAGGGTGCAAGTTATATTAACGATTGCTCCCCCAATTAATCCCTTCCGTAAGACGTGCCCCCGACATTAAAAGACCGTGCGAGAATGGCAGACATGGTACTTAACGACTCGCACGCTTGTCTTGCGTACGGTCGCAAGACGAGATAAGAAAGAAAATTGCCGAGCCAGTGGATGACCTTGGTTACTACACATGACTATATGTGGACCAATTGGATTACGCACGTATGTATGTGAATGTTCATGTGTCAGCCCGGGGCTCACGATGAAACTAGGTCATGTGAACGGATGCTGCGTCATGACACGCATTCAAATCACGCTCGATAAGGGTGGGGCTCTGCACTCAACCCAACAGGGTCTAGTGCCCCCATCCTACCCCATCAGCGACCCCACCACCCTTATAATAGCCCTTTAATACCTCCTCGCCAATATTCCGTATTCCTCGCAGGCACTAGAATCTAAAAGTCAACTCCATTTCTTAATAGGGCCTCCACATGTTTTGTTTAAATAACAACTCACTTAAGCCCCCTCTCAATGCTCCGACAGAAAGAAAAAAAAATCTGAAAAAAAGAAAGAAACATACATGTACTCCTCCTTCCAAGCATGAATATTCATGGATTGATCTACCCCATGGCAACATCAACAAACCCCCACAGCAGAACAGCGTGCATTTCTGATTAGACCATGTTTAATATGACCCTAGTAACGTAGTTCTGTAGTACTGTACGTAGGAGCCCCCTTCTCTCTCTTACCCCCCTGCCTTGTGTCAACCCCCTACACTACCTCCCCGACCCCTAAGTTTTCAAGCCCATCCCTACAGTAACAATACATACAGGCTAATGCTAGACGCATGCATTTATAACAGTCGCTGCATCTAACCCACATGTTCAGTAAAACACACCGACCCCGCACATATGCACACACACACACACATATCGGACGAGTAAAATTATGCATGTAAGCAATATAGAGAGATGGGTGGAGGACGACCCGAGCACACGTACGTTAAGAGACATCACCACAATCCACACAACCTCGCCTCCAAGCCACATGCATTAAATTCTACACGACACTCCGGAATCTCTTAGAGATAATCCTGCAGAATGGATGACCTTTGCCCTATCTCCCCCTACCCTCCCCTCCCCTCCATCTGCCAGAGAAAAAGAGATTTTGGTTCGAGGCGAAGGAGCGCAATTTTGTGCCGTGATTCGCTGAACCGGGACGAGATGCTATTTAGGGGATTATCGGTTAATGCAATTTTCTGGACTGTGCAACAAGCGTTGTTCCTTGGCCCGTACATCTTCAAGAGACAAGGGAAAGGGGAGCAGAAGTCTTGGATCCTGACTGCTCATATAGAAAAATACTAACCACCAGGGGAAGATGGACAGACTAGAGTTTCAATATTTCAATCAGTCCTTTCTCGCTCGTCTAAACAGGTCCACAACAAAAACTAATAGTCTTATTTATGGTGCACCCATCCTACATTGGAAGCAGTGCAATCAAACCGAGGCTTGGATTCAAAATAGTCTGGGACCTGTTTTCTTTTTAGAATTGGTGTTATCTTTTCCGAAGGGTACACAAGGAAGGTGGCAAAATGGCTTTACAGTGGAATCCATGGTTTGAACTTCATTGAACGAAAGCGCCATAATGCCAAGAGTCTTTGCCTTAAGTGCCCGAAGGTGCCCTAATGTGCCCTCAGCCATGGGCAAAATCTAAGCATGCCCCTAAAATATTTCCAGTTCGGGCCCTAGAAATTGTAATGAGCCATCATTTGCATCAAGTCCTAACAATTTAGCAGCACCATCAGTGACATCTTCAATAATTCATGGAGTGCCACGTTGCATTCCAGTTCCTGGTTGCAAAAATTCCTACCCTGTGGGGTCCTGGTCTTCTGCCCATCCCTCCCGAGAGGCCCGGCTCTTCACTCCACCAAAAAAAAAAAGAGAAAAGAAGACGCAAGATGAATTGCGGTTGCGTCTCCTGTTACACGTAATTCATGAACCCCCTACGGACGCCTCACGCATGCTATCGAGTGGACACCACGCATTATCATGATGACCAGAAAGAATGTGTTGCATGCATGTACATGTATGCATGTACATAAAGCGGTTTCCGCCCGCACAAAATTATTATGAGCGTCAGCGAGGCCAGAACCTGAAACCGGAGTCTCGAGATATCCGGCCTAAAATTGGCCCAGAAAATGTGGCCGCCCGAATGTATCTGGTACGACGGAAGTGAGAAGTGGCGGAAAGTACTACAGATCGGGAAAAAAAATGAGATTTTATGACTGGAATGAGTTGGAAATGAGCTTTTTAATTGTGTGTCACTAACTGTATTTTGCTCTGGCTACTTCAAACAAGAGAGAATTAAGGATATTTTGAATGGAATTGGAAAAGTATGGATAAATATTAAATCATTCCTGAACTCAAAATTAAGGAGGGATAAGGACAGAATAGAGCAAAATGAAACTGGTAATCAAGCTTCCATTAAAATTTCCGTTCCCAGCAGAATCTTTATTGAAGGCTAAATTTCCTACATGTACATGTACATGTGTAATTTTGTAAAGTACATGATCTTATATTCCAAACGTTCTCAGATGAGATTTTGCATAAGACATGGAAAACAAAACTGAAGCCACCTTGGAAGCTAAAATAAATTTGTTTTCCACGCAGAAAAATTTGTCTGTCCCTAATTATCCTCCATTTTTTTTCAGAGTTGCTATGCCATGGACATGTACGATCCATCCTTTAGCGGCAAACTCGCCGCTACGCCTGAAGAAACTAGAACCGTTTACGCGCTCCGTCGGAGGCGATTCTTACCCCACACACACACACACATATCCCAATATCATTCCGGTGTCCCTTCCAATCAGTGTCAGTCCGATGCAAGCGGAGGGCGGACAGGGTGATCGGGTTGGGAAGATGTAATAATGTCGGCAATTGACGGACCGGTGAGCCCCAATTGCACGGCTTCTTGCTTAATACTTTCACGGCCGGCGGAGAATCGCTGCTTCACAATTGCAGACGATTCTACACTCACCGCAAGTGCTTTTCAAGTGAAATTTCAGTCGGAACGCTTTACTAAGGTTTCTTTCCATCCAGAGTAATTTTCTGTAACTGTTCCATTTTTTGTAACAGTTAACAACAAATGACTACTATGAAAAAAATAAGTGGTTGTGAAAAAAAAATGACACAAGTATTTAATTCCCAACTTAAAACATTTTAAATAAAATAGTTTTTTATAATTGATTCATCCCAATTCCAAAACTGCAGGAATAATTTATGCACACAGGAAGTGATAGATGAGATTACTACCCGGTAAAACTGCATTTATAAATCAATTTCAATGTTTACTACTCAATTAAATATTCATCAAATAACCACAGCGGAAACTGACTGGATTAATCTTAAGTCATGGAAAATTGAACAAAAAACTAAATTGACTGGAGCGGGGTTTGAAATTACGACCCCCCGGAACACCGTAATTAAATGTTCACAAAAACATTGTCCAAATTGTCTGTTTCACAACCAAACATGTTAATCAAACTTTGGATCCTTAATACGGAATGGAAGCCTAGATTAAACAAATATTTCCCAACTCAAAATTAATTCGTTGAAATTGGTGGACTATTCTATTCCCGAGGCAAGGATGTGAGTGGCCAATCAAAAGAAATCTGAAAACACCAAGAAAAAAACCTGACATTTAAAAGTTCCTATACTTTTGTACAGAGTAGGTGTACAAAAAAACTGAAATTAATTAACTGAGTTAAAATCTCATATTAAAATCTGAAATTTCATATCCCTGCAACTAGGCAAAAGTAACACTCCTACCCCAACTGAAAAAGCATAAAAAAAAAATAAGAATGACAAAATATATCCTACAAACATTTTGTTCAATAAAGGTAATAATGCATGCAATAGCACAAACCATTTATAAACATCTTAAAAAAGTTTGTATCAAAATAAATTTTGAAAAAAAAAAATTACAATTTTGAGAAAGCTATCCTGAAAATATTTCTCCTATATCTTCTTGAATCGAAAGAATTCTTTTTTCATTTTGTTCACTTGCACTTTTTAAAAAACACATTTTTGTTGTCTCCACTAGCATTAAGGGGGAGGTCTACGCACATTAACGACGGCAACATACCTGAACGTGGGGGACCAGACCTAGCGTTCATCTCCTCGACACTTTCTGATTAACTAGGCATTCTCAATTATCCAGCCGGAGGAAGTCGAGATGGAAGACTGTGCCTTGCCTGGCCGTCTCGAGAGGACAACCCTCAAATTAAAATGTCTCTCTCTCTCTCTCTTTCTCAAAAAAAATTCCAAACACCTGAGCTGAAATCACCAAGGCCTTCTGATTATTATTTTCCCTCGAGTTGAATTCTTCTTGCAAAAAAATCTTTATTGCTGTCCGTGGAAACCCGGTCAGTTGTACTCCATGCGAACCGAGGGACCTCATCAACAGACAGGCGCAACTGCTGACCTCTGTCTCTTGAAAGGAAAACAAAAACGGCCGAATAACTGAAATACGAGATGTCTCGTCGAGAACTTTCCTCAGTTTGTTTTGCGTGTTACATGACGACACATCGATGATACTGTCGTTACACATTCATTGACTCACATGTTGTTGTTGTTGTTGTTGATTTCTTTGTACGCTACGACGACGTCACCGATTTATTTTGTGTACCGGTATGCAGGCCAACGTGTATCAGGAGATGGTGTGACTGGCTTCACTGTTGTGTGGGACTGTAGACGGCGGTGACCAGTCCCCCTACGTGTCTGCCTGCACTATCCGTCCTTACTAGTAATGTAGAGAGTGATACAATCCTGATCTCAGTACAGTTTGCCTCACGACGACCACAGCCGATCATCGGATGCAGTTTAATACATGTACTGTATTACTCTCCTGCTTCACTTTACTGATACTCAATGTATATTCGCCCACACTTACCGGTATACACACACACACACACACAATGTACTGCAGCTACACAGCAGCATACAGGCATCACCTTAAAAGGTCATAGAGGCGGGGCTTACAGCGACCAATCAAAACAGGGGAATAATTGGCTCATGAATGAACTGATCTGCAAAGATGGATTGCAGGACGCTACAGAGGCGGGGCCTGCACCGACCAATCAGGAGGCGTTTCAGTCGGAATACAAATGAGGAAAGATGGCGGGGATTGCCTTTTAAGCCCGTACAGGAGGAGCCAGGAGTAGACACAGTGAAATAACTGACCAATCAACAAACAGCACCTCATTGAATATGCATGATATGTAAATGAAACACCTCAGCGTGTCATTGATAAGGCTACCAGGAAGATAAATATAACCAGCCTAGAATATGCTACAGTCATCGATACGTTAATAAATAAATAATTCCTTTATCGTTTAGCTCTGCTACAGTGCATAGAGTCGGGTAGTTACTGTGTCCTGACACAAGCTTAAGGTTGTACATGCGAAGTAAAAAAAAAAAACGTAAAAAAAAATTGAATGAATTGGGGATTGAAATTTGATATCTTGATATCCACGTTTGCTGTTTAGCGCCTTGGTAAGAGAGACATCCACGGGGAATATGAAACATAAAGGGAATATTTGAAGGGGGCACCAAGGCCAATATGCCAAGCCACTAAAAGCATTGACTTTCACGGTCTCGGTGAAAATTCAGGGCGTGATGAAGTAAGGCAGAAGAAATGACATTATTACCATGACAGGTGCAGTTTTTCACTCTTGTATTAAAGGTATTATCATACTTTGGTTTTTGTCAAAGAAATACAGATTCATGGGCAAAAAATATCAAGGTAGACACAGTAACAGTCATCTGTGAAATTTTCAGTGAAAAACAGCCTCAGTATTTCTTAAGTCTTTTCTCTTTTATTTTGACCTTTAAAAGATCCAAAATAATTTTGGTCACTGGTTTTACTCTGGTAAATACAGCATTTCAAGCAGACATTTTTTAAAAGTATGTTTCTACCCTCACCATCTTTATACCCTGTAAGTTATAGGTAAATCTGTGAAGATTTCTGTTTCGGTATGCTTATACCAAAGTATGATACTACCTTGAAGAAACTGCCATTCAGGTCAAAAAGAAAAGGAAGACAATCATGGCAGCCATCATGGCCTCACTGGCATAACTGGAAAACATGGCGTGAAGGCTGACCCCTACAAACAAAACGAAAATCCAGTTTCTTGCATACCATTCTGCCTATAACTCAATATTATACATACTCCAAAAAGACTAAGGCAAGCCATTTTAATCAAAAATGGCTTCCCTTAGTATTTTTGTAATATGTATAATAGACCTTTCTTTTGCAACGTCACAGACCGAGTTTTTGCCAACCAGCATGGCGGAAACTATGGCGAGCCAGGCATAAAAAAATAACCACATATTTTACATAATTTGTACGCAAATTGCAGATATTGCTGAATGTAATGGAAACAACACAAGCGATGCTGATAATGTATTTTGTACAGTTATGGAAAGTTTACAAAAACGTTGAAGTTGTTTACGCCGGCTGTGAAGAAGACGAAATGATTTGCAACATTTGGCCGCCCATATCTTGCCAACCACTGTTTATAAACAAAAGAAAGGTCTATATTGAGTTATCTGAATATTATCAGTGGATCACCATCTGAATTCTGCCTACGTAGTGACAAACCTAGGGCTCTGTTTAGCCTGAGAAAAAGGTTTTTGAAATTTGTCCCCATCAACATCAGGAATACTCCTTCTGTCTTAAATGTTCAAACATTCTTGTTCCTATAACCTCCATCTTTTTCTGTCTGTTTCTCCAAATATTTTGTAGTACAGCATTTTTATTTTTTTTACTTAAAGGTGCTTTCAAAATACATGTTATTTTCATTAAATGACCCAATAAAGCCAACTACCATCTGAAAACCGAAAGCTTAAACCTCCAAGAATTATACGGCAGGATCGCTCAAATTTATATTACATCGTACAGTATATTGATTACGTGTATGTGCATGTAATAGTTACCTAAAAGTAACACGTCCATTAGTCACTGTGTGCTCGGTTAGCAACTAGACGTGAAATGCCATGTGACCAATTACTGTCCCTTATAATTCCCTCATCACCTGACGACCTTAAGATACAGACCCGTCTCTTTCAATTTTGACCGAGATGTCTCAATTTGATCCATCTTAAATGGACATCAACATCAAAATTCAAATAAAATTCACTTTAATAAATCTCTCCATTTTCTTCATGCTGAAATAAATTTTACGAGCTTCTGAGAAAATAAGACACAATCATTATCATGACTTTACGATATTTCTTGAGATATATGAAAGTTTTGACCCATCTTACGGCGCCACAAAATGTACAAGACGGAAAGAAAGGGAGGCAGACATAAAACAAATTTGGAGGGAAAGACATTAAAAGCCCCGCAACCGGGGCAACGGTGGGGAACGTGGGAAGCCGGAGCCAGACAACGTGTCTCTGAGTGCTAAGACGTCTTAAAGCTCCGATCTATCACGCAAACACGAACAACAACAAACGGAAAAGCACAGGTTAAGAGGATTTTTATAAATCACCGTAATATGCCAGGTTTTTTTGGTTGTTGTTTTTTGTCTTCTACCTTTTTTTAACAAAAAATTATGGATAAATAACCCGCTGTAGTACTGCTCTCTGCCGACCGATGACGGGAACTTTATGCGAGCGACCAGAGGAAGCGACAAGGATCCGAGGATTGGAGAATTGGAGGATCGGCAAGGAGAGTCCTCCTGCAGCATCAGACCCACAACATTACTCAAAAACACGGCACGACGACAGAAGCCAGACACAACGATATAACTCATTAATTTGCTATGGCGTCGTTATTTCAGATGCTCAATAAAGGTTATTTTTACGTCCGTCCGTTTATTGTCTCTGACGAATTTTATGCGAAGTGAGGAAAAATCGGCAAAGGCAGGAAATACCAATATACAAAGTCAAATTGGCAACTCAAATTAACATTCTCCTAGCATTCATCCATTCATTTGAATTAAGGTGAGTCGCCGGGGGAAAAAAAACGAGGCGTATTACGCTGCGGCTTCTAATAATAGCTTGACTTGGCCGTACAAACTGACTGAAGAGCCTTAGACCAAGACTTTACGCCATGCTACTGCCGTACCGAACTTAAATCAAATGAGTGCAGCAATAGCACGGCAATAGCGCGGCAGTTGCTAGAGCCAGAGCCTGAGCCCGGGCTTCTATTTTTTAAACCCCCACCCCTACAGTAGTTTCACCAGCACTATCTTCATTCCACACACAAGTACTCGTCTTAAATCAAGAAAAAAAAACTCTCAAAAAAACAGTCTTCCATTTTAGAATTAATTCCCCGCGATTGAGAAGAATCAGAAACTGCTTAAAAAGCGGAGAAACAAAATTTATTGGGGTATGAATAATGAAAATGGAACACTGGCGACATATCAATGGGAGCATTTACAATATTGTTAGCCCCGTCGCCATGACAACCTACTGCACAAGACAACCTACCCAGACCCACTGGCACCAAGCCTGGCAATATTAAGGAAGTCACTCAACTAGAAAAACCACGTGGAAAAATACTTTAAAAAAAGGAGAATCGAAAATGGCTCCCTCAAATTACTAGGCAGTTTGTAGGCGACAGCCACCAAGCTTTTATTGTTATCATCAAGCAGTCCGCACGTGAGTCTTTATTCAGTTTGTTGTTTTGTTCTCTCTGCGTCTGTCAACGTGTGTTGTTGTAGCTTCCAAGGTCTTGAATTTACCCGGTATAACGAGCCCGTGTCGTCATGAAAAGACGCGAGACTCGTTGAATTGGAATAAGGGAGGGGGGGTGGGAGGAGGGGACCGTGGGTGGTTAAACATCAAAGGATGCCGCCAATCAAATCAAACCGCCGCAAATTGTCTTCCTATTGTTACCGAAGACGACAGAGTGGAGCCAGTCCGACGTAATTTGTATACATTTTTTTGGTGGTTACCTTGACAATGAAAAGGGAAGGAAATTTTACCAACTGAGCTGAAACAGCGATCTTGAACTGACAGTCATTTTTTTTTTTTTTTTTTTTTTTCTGGGATAAATTTTTAAGGATTACCTCTTCAATAATACATGTGTATACATCAGGCAGGGACAAATTGTGTCTAACTGAGTGTAGGAAAGTTTTGCTTTTGGGGAGAGGGAGATTAGGTCAGAGGTAAATGGACAGCACTTGGACATCTGTGACGTTGATATGGCCTTGCATTTTTATTTTTAAATGCTCAGGGTTAGGAGTGCTTGATGTCTCGATCCTAGGAGGATCTTTCTCAACGGCTGCATAAGATCCTGCTAGAATCGAAACATCAGGCCCTACAACTATTTCACTTTTACTATTTCAATCTGTAACATGAATTCAACCATGAAACTATTCTTGTTTTTTCCCCAAATTCTGGAATAGCTTGTACGGGATCTGCCCAGAAATCTAACAAAGTCTAAGAGATTTGTTGGCATGGAACCTTCCCCAGTGTTGCATTAACTAGGGTGTCCCCAAAAGTATCCACCATCGGCTAAAGTCAACCCAAAGATTTTGCTACAACAGGGTTGGGTTTTACAATCACTGTATCCCTGGAAGAAGGTACCGTATTCTTCCTCAATAACCTATCTCAAATTTGCAAATATTTCCAACAATTGATGCAGTATTTAAAGGTAATATCATACTTTGTTTTTTGTCAAAGAAATACAGATTCACGGGCAAAAATATCAAGAAAGATACAGTAACACTCATCTGTGAAAATTTCAGTCCCATACGGTGCCCACGTTTTAAGAAAACAGTGAAAAATGACCACAGTATTTCTTAAGTCTTTTCTATTTTTTGTTTGATCTTTAAAAGATCCCAAAAAAATTTGGTCACTGGTTTGACTCTTTTCTGGATAAATACAGCATTTCAGGCATAACAATTTTAATGGTATGTTTCTACCATCACCATCTTTATACTCTGTAAGTTATAGGTAAATCTGTGAAGATTTCTGTTTTGGTTTCTTACCAAAGTATGATACTACCTTTAAGCAAGAACCATGAAGTGTGACTCAATCATGGGGCTTTCTAGACCAACGTCTTGTCTTGGAAGAATGTGTCACACAGCATATGAGTTCAAGTGTAGGTTCAATCAAAAACCATCTCAGATGAATAAATAAACAAACAAAGGACTTACTGCTTCCAGCATCTGTAAGTATTCCCAAACCGAGGACATCCTAAATCGGCTGATGAATTCTCCAAAGCCGAGGACAGAAATCAGACAACACAACAATTGTATAATTCCTCAACCTGACGTCGACGTGACACCGTTCACAATGACAAGTTTATAATTACATCACTATTCACGACCCATAGAAGTGTACATACACGAGTCTACATTCCTTAGACTGGTATCTGATTATTATGAAGCAATTTGACCGAAACCGAGACAGAGAGAGATATCCCACATCCTGAATACACTGTAGGATATACCAATCACTTGTCAGCGATCACAGCATGTGCCTGAATTGTAATTATAAACATCGACGGTGTACCTCTCTGGTGTCTTAGGCAGGGCAGGGCAGGGCATACCGTAGGTTAGCACTGGTTGGACGCATATGCGTAGGCCGATATAAAAAACAATTTCATGGTCTTGGAATGTGGGGGGGGGGGGGAGATACTGGTGCTGTACATCATGCTGTGATATGAGCTGGCAGCATAGCATGCAGGGACCAGAAACACATGTGTGTTTGGATTTCTAATACACACATGTCTGGTCACCACCAGGGGCCAATTTCACAGAGATGCTTAGCACCAAAACTTGCTTAGCACAAAAATAGCTTGCCAATAAAACAAACCACCATTGAAAATTTGATTTGATATTCATGGTCAGCAAATACAACAGCCAAAGAACAATCACAAGTGATACACAACACGTGGAAATTTGGTTGTTAATCCTGATTTTATTAAAGGCAGATATGTCATGCTTAGCGATTTTTTTGTGCTAAGCAGCTCTATGAAATTAGCCCCAGCTTGTATTGTACATGTATACATGTATCAATAACCCAAGAAAAAACTGGGGTTTGGGAATGGAGTTAGTCTTACCACAAGACACTGAGCTGTCCAGCAAAATGATTTCAAATCAATCCCAATTTATGTAAATTATGTAAATTGGTTTGTGCGGCTGCACCATTTTTTTGTCTTTGTACAGAGCTTTGTACAGTACTGATGTAAACATGTGTATGTAGCATGTATACATGTATACTCACACACGTACAGGGGCCAATTTCACAGCGCTGCTTAGCACAAAAATTTGCTATTAGCATGACACTTCTGTCTTAATAAATACAGGATTAACAACCAAAATTCCATGTGTTGTGCATCGCTTGTGATTGTTCTTTGGCTGTTTTTCACTGAACATGAACATCAAATGAAATTTTTAACGGTGGTTTGTTTTATTGGGCAAGACATTTTTGTGCTAAGCAATTTTTTTTGTGCTTAGCACAATATATTGGCCTATAGGAGGATTATAATGTCTGGGCCTTGTGATTCAATGCAGTAAATCATACAGATAATGCAGCATTAATCCATTTAGTAAGCAGTTTGCAGCCGTTTATTACATTTTATCCAATTTTCATTCCAACTGTATGCATAATTTTGTCTTGTATTCACAAAACAGTAAATCTCCTGGGCCCAATTTCATGGAATCCGTTACCGTTTATAGCAAAAATTCTTTGCTTATTTAATACGGTAGCAGAATTCTTTTGGTTACGGTTAGCGTATTTCACGGAGGAGTTTCCTTTTTGGGAACGGTAAGCAAGGAACTTATGCAGAATGCATACGACAGCGCGTTAGCAGAAAATGATCACTGTTACCCTGGAAATTCTTTGCTAACCGAGAGTCTTGCTTAAGGATTCCATGAAATAGGGCCCTGATGAGGATTAGAGAAGGCTAGTCAAAACATTGAGACCTTATGAGAAGTGCGAACGAAATAGAAGTGCGAAAGTGCGAACGATTCTTACATGGTGTTTTTTTTTCCGCAAACCGATCCACATACAGTCAATCTTGTTCTACAGTCGAAAATTTTTTACTTGAACTATGAACAGTACTTTAACAAGTGTATAACAAGATCAATGGTACAGTGCATTGTACATGTTATCAAGGCCATCCAATCCTCCATTGACTTTTAAAAAGAAATTTGTTCCCAGGATTCAAGAAACTTGAGCCTCGCACATCCTCTCTCTGGCCTCCCAACGTCAAATCCTGAGAGTGCAACAGCCTCGTCCGTCCGAGATATTAAACCGGTTTGCATTCCGTGATTTTCCGTCGATATAAGCTGTTGACATTATGAGGAAAGTGCACGGGCTGACCATGTGCTTGACCAGAAGCTGACCGGATTTTCCCTATACTCCTAATCCGATTTGTATAAATGGCCAGGCGGCCGGCTCAATTTGAGCACCGCGCCCGCCCGGCCGCAGAGGGGACGGGGGAAGATTTGTATTAGATTTAAACTCAACACTTCAAGAAGCGTTCTACACCGTACTGAATTTTGCCAGCGCCTTGTCAGTATGGGCTGCCGCGGCCAATTTCATAGAGCTGCTTAAGCACCAAAATTTGCACCAAAAAGATCATGACAGAAGATTTCAACCTCCTATGTCACAGGTCTAGGTAAAAAAGTTCAGGTCTAGTAAAATGCTCCAAGACCTGCTGTCCATACCTTTTTTCACGAAATTCGAGCCCTGAACAAACATACCCCACAACCCACGAAAGAGAGTTCACCGACAAACAGGCAACCACCACAAATCTGGTACATCATTCAGACGGTCTCAGGTTCCAATCCCTCAGAAGACAATCATTTCTGCCTCCAAAGTTGACAAGCAATCTCCCCCTTCTTCCTAACACCAACCCATCTCCAACGACCCCATCTTCAACGCCCCCTCCCCCAGGAGATGTTTGACCGACAGAAAGGACGATGACTAGCATGACTAGCAGAAGCAGGTTCCAATCTTGCTCCACTCCAATTTATTTTCAAATTCAATACCAAACCGAATCTTTTCATGTGATTTCAACAACGAGTCTAATTTTCAAAAATTATTCAATTCCCTAAAAAGTGGTGCTCCCAATTATTTGAGGGCTTCGAACCCACTTTAAAAAAGAGGGAGATATTTCTATTTTTGGGAGAAGCAAAAGGTCTTTGCCCCTTACAGCTAATTTTCTCCAAGTCCAATTTTCACGGGGTTGCATTCCGTGGGAGGCTCAGACCAAGGACTGATGGAGCGATTCAATCCATCATATGTCTTACAGTACTTCCAAAAAAAAAAGCTCCCCCTCCAAAAAAACTGATTGAATTCATTAGTCCAATAATATCATCCGTGCCTACACAAACCCCCCCCTCACCCCAATCCACCCCTTATAAGTCCCCCTATTAACAATCCGCAGCAACACAACGCAATTAAATTAATCCTCAGTCCTCTTTAAAGGTATAATACATGATTGGTAAAGGTCACAGAACAGCACCCATACTTTGTCTGATCCAGCATGTACATGAACTGATGAGCCTGTGAAAATTTGAGCGCAATCGGCCATCTGAGTCACGAGAAAATAGCGAAAATCCGACTCAATTGTTTTTATAAATCATAAAGAATGGTTGTGATCTTACTTATAGATCAAAATTGTTTTCGGCCTTTGTATTACTAATTTCTGGATAAATACACCATCTCAGATGGAAATATTTTAATAACAGTATGTTGCAACCAGCACGATCTTCATACCCTGAAGGTTATAGGTAAATCTGTGAACAATTCTGTTCGGGTATGTTTACCACTCCTGTACTGTACCCTTTAAAGCGTCCCCCCTCATTTCAAGTCAACTCTTCCGATTTTCCATTCCTCCCTCCCCGGCCCCCCTCCCCAACGCACAATCTTAAATCTCAATTTTTCTTTCTCTTATTTTGTTTGGTGTTTGTTTGCCCTACGGTAAAGCACAACGTACCGTACTCCTAGTCAACACTGACCAAAAAAAAAAAAAAAAAAAAAAAAAAATCTAAACAGAAGTGCAGATCACGAATTGGGGAATTGATTAGGGCCCGCCCCCCCCCCAGCATTCATCACGGTTGGTTTGGGCCGTGCGTATATGGGGCAAGAACTGTCGGTCTTTGTTTAGCTTGTATTGTTTTCATTTGCAGGCCCTCGTTGGAAAAAAAAAATGAGCCCATTGATCTGATGAGAGGACGAGAAGGGAAGGTAGGGGAGGGATTGTTGGGGGTAGGACGGTGGGTATTATTACCGGCCCGGTATTAAAGAGAAGGCCTTCTAATTTGATGTTGTCGGTCGGAACCGGCTCAAAAGAAGCTAGATGAAGGAACCGCCAACTGCTTGGGCCGGGTTGGTTTTTTTTTCTCTTCCTTCCCTTCGGCGATAATATGATGAGAAGGGGTTAATACGCCGTTACCAACACAGGAAAACATCATTGGAATTTTATTGAATAAATAACGCCGGCCCGGTCTGGCTTTTATTCTAGGGCATGAATTTTCATCAAATATGCATCAAATTTGCTGCTATAAACCACGAGCCTGTGCACCCATGCAAGGCTAATTAATAATTATCGGGTTTTGAAAAAAAAATATATATCACAGTAAGTTGAAACAGTCATAATTGTGGAATTCTTTTGGAATTCCGATGCCAGGAAATTGGAAGTGATTTTAAATAGAGGACGGAGGAATTTCTTGAGAGGGGGTCTTGGTTTTAACCCTAGCTATCTACGTGTGCTACTCAAGACAAGAAATGCTTACCACACATTAATTTAATAACAGTCTACACAAGGTCAAGTTTGCCTGCCAAGAGTACATTAAAAAAATCTGAAGAATCTGAAACTCTCCTTCCATAGTCCAAGTAAATAACAACAAATATCCAAATGGGACAGATTTGTAAAGGCCCATATTATTAAAAAAAAGAATGGTTGAACATTTGGATGCAGAAATGCAATGCACTGCAACACACTCAAGCAGGTCATTGATCACAATTATAAGATATATGACAAAATCAGTGATAATCTTGAATGTTCTGAAAAAAAAATGAGGCAATCATATTCGAGCCGAATCCAACAGATTGTTATTGATGATCTATGCTGTTTTGAGGGGATTATAAAAAGTAAACAAAGTATACAAGGACATTTTATTTGAAACTGCATTATGTAGGAAATATTGTGTCGGCAAAAACAAACACAGAACTGCAGTCTGCTCACATGTACCTTAAGAATACAATATGAAAAATGAAAAAAAAATGAATAAATGTATCAAATAAACAAACAAACTGATCAATCAATCAATTAATTAATTAAAACAGAAAAGGGTACAAATGTAGCTGGAAATAGCATTCCTCCATCCACAGAAAAATAATGGCTGATTCATTCCTAAAAAAAAAAATTGGCTACATATATTGCCAGCACAGAATCAAGTGCTAAAAATAGGACAATTATGCGGCATGAATTACCAAGAAAAATAAAAAAAGAACGAAAAAAAAAAAATGGGTCGAAATCCACCTTATTAATTCCGGACAGTGGAAACCAGGTCCTTCGTAGCCCCGGGGGGTTTAAACGCTGACTATAATTCTCTAACAACAGTCAGAACACACACCCCTCCCAATACCTCCTTCCCTATTCTCTCCTTCTCTGTCCCCCCCCCCCCCCCACCCCCCTTCCCCACCCCCTGGGGCGAAGAAATAGACTTCCATACCTCATTCCATGATATGCATATCTCAACAGATATAAATCCCGTAAGCAGGTCATTAATTTCGTTTAATCTCATTGCACTGCGCTATTAAGAAGAAAAAAGAAGAAAATGGAATTGAGGGTGGGGGGAGGGGAGGGGAGGGTGGGGGGAGGGGAGCGGGCCGGGGGAGGGGGGGGGGTTTGGCAAACGACTTTGGGTGAGCAGACAATATGTACAGTATAAATAATATCTGGCCTGTAGATGATAGTATTTTGGAGAAAGGACATGTGAGGCAGGAATTGGAGGGAGGGGCTAAGGATGGGGGGGGGGGTGTAAGTGGGCCAGCCAGCCGGGGCTAAATTGTCGCCTGCATCCCTAATAAATTTTTAACTGCATCTCATTTTGTTTTTGTCGGGCAGGCAACTGTCTTTGTTTTAGTCATAATTTTTGCAATTTTTTTTAGTGGCACTGGATGGGAACAGGATGAGGATCAAAATTGGCCAATCGGCTGAAATGTTCAAAATGATGCACGTCTACTTGACACCGGTATTCATTTCTTAACAGGGTCATTCCACAAACTTGGTGCTTGATTTTTGGCGGTATCCCGGTTTATACATCAATTAACTCTCAATATTGATGTCAGGGAAATTGTATAATTTGACAACATGTTTCATCAGTAAAAACTAGAAATTATAATGCAGTGAATCCAGATTATTGCAATGAGATGACAGAATCAAAGAGTGGAGGCAAGAACATCATTTTTTTTTTAATAGTGTAACCATAGCGATGTGTTGCCTTGGTAACTGACGTGCGGTCGGCAAACTTGAGAGCTTAATTCCTTCCGCTTGGGGTAGCCAGTGCCACAACACAAATGAATGGATGGAGGAGGGGGGAGGAATCTGTTTTGAAACACTGAGCTTTAGCATCCTGCAGACAAATTAAATCAATGTTTTGGGGGTGGTTGTCTTTGCGTGGTCTGCTGTGCTCATCTTGTGAAACGTTGAGGAAAAAAGGAAGGCGGCTAGCTAAGGGTAGGGTCAGAACGAGGCCGTTGAAGCGTACTTGTATTATTCCTCCGTCTTCCACCTTCTCAATCTCTCTCCATCTTCATCCTCTGTCTCCCCGCGACCTTAGCCGGCTTTTTTTTATCCAGATCCCCGATCGTACGCGCGGAGACGGCAGAGGCATTGGGTCGGACGTAGGAAGAGTTCTCCACAACCGATGGAAATCTCTAGTGCCCTTCAAGCATGAGGAAATCGCGAAGATGCGGGGAAGCAGACATCGGCGCCAAATTGTCTCCGGGACGGAGCAAGACTGACACGGCAACCGGCAAAAAGATGGCTCTGATTCTCAACGACTACTCCTCTTCGCTTTCTTGTCTTGTCCGTCCATCACTTTGCCAAATTTTTCCTTCATTCATTTTTTTTTTTTTTGGTTCTAGCGTGGGTTTTTTCTTTCTTTCCGATGGTCGGTCGGTTGATATTTATTCATAATGCTCACATCATGTTCATTCTAAAACCTTCTCGTCTCTTCTCTTACTCTCCTTGATGCCAATCCATCAATGAAGCACAGCTCAGTTTCTTCGTCTCAATTCCCTTTGCCTCGGGGAAATCTCAGTTGATTCTTCTTCTCATGTTTTTTATTCTATTCTATTCATCTTTCGGGGGTTTTTTTTGGATCAGGACTCTCCCTTTTTGGTTTTTCCCCGTCAAGTCCTGCCCTGCCCGGGCCCCTGAGTGGCGTAATTGGGCATTCCAGGAGTTTCCTTGGCCTTTCATTTTCTCTTAAATGGTTTTCAATTGCTACCTTTTATGTCATTCTTCTCAGAGCGCAGCGAGATCGTTCAAATTACGAGCACGTTGTAGAATCTCGGCTTAAAAGCCTGGTGAAGTTCACATTCATTATTATTATTTTCAACTGAATTTTTTTTATGATTTATGTTTCAACTGAATTTGATATGATTTATTTTATGATTTATGTCCCAAGGCAATATTTATAATGAGGCCAAGAACAAAATGTTTGTTTCAATTGCGGCTGGAAAAATATTCCAGGTACATGTACATGTACACGTACTGTGCGTATTTAGGAAAATATGTGAATGCTAAATTTAATATGAATAAAAGTGGAAGAATTTAAACCTTGTACATGTTGTAGGGTCTGAAAATTTTTTTTTGTGACCCATTGAAAATAAGATTGGCTTAGCATATTTACATAAAGTACAAAACATTTAGTAGCACAACAGAAAAGTATTAACTTTGAGATTGTCAATGTGGCTTAAAAATTCAAGCATTCCATTTTTTGTAAACCATAAACATACAATAATTTTGGAGTGGCCTAATCTTCGTGTTAATCGGAGATAAAAAGCAGACTCCCGAATCTTCTTCTTCTTTTTTTTTTTTTACTTCGCTAAGAAAACAAATTCGCGAAAGCGTAAAAAACTTGGCCGCGTTAATATCCCATTAGAATTATGTAATCATAATAACTTGCCGTGTTTACCCTGGGCTTGTGACAGAGTATAGTACATGTAAATTAGCCAAAAGCAACACGGGTTCTCGCGGACCGTCGCGGCAAAAGATCTGAGCAATGTGGCACGTTTTCTGGCGTTGCTCTTGCGTGTGTTGAGTCAACACGGAAGTGCACAATTGGTTTATGGGCTGTTGCTGCTTCAATGATGTTAAGACTTTTACGGGATCTTCTTGAGGAGCGATGCATTTCGTCCCGTGCGGAAAGAAAAAACATGTATAATATGTGCACGGTATGCGTGTCATATTGTGCTTAGTGAAAATAAAATGGCGTACACTGTACTGTCTGAAATGTATGAAATACATGAATACAACATCTACATGTTGAAAAAAATGAAGAAATCACAAAATTTAATTTTATGTCAGAGTAAAAACCTTAAAACTTGAAATTGTTCAGCAGATGCCAGAGGGGAAATGAAGGTGGCGAAAGGTGACGGATGACCACCTTGACCATTGACCGACCACTAACACCTCCCAGGAAGATGGGGAAAGTTTTGTCTGACCGCTTGACCATCGACCAGACCAGAAGTCCATCGCAGGCCACTGTTCTTAAAAAGCAAGCCGAGTTTTCACTCTGATCAATTGAAACATTCTCTCACCATCTACCACTCTCTCTCTAAACATCAAGCGACATTTTCTCATGTTTGCCGACGGAGCTGAGACCTCGTCAGGCACTCGAGATCGCAAGAATGTCCGCGCTGCAGTTTAGGGCCGTAAAATAATTTGTCAAGGGCGTTACCCCGGGGATCAATCGGGTGCAGGAAATGCCGGGGACTCTGAAAGGGTTTTAAGATTCTCCCCAGCAACCTGAAGAGGTACGAGGCACAGAAACACCCCGTGGAGAATAATGAAGATAGAGATGAAGACAGGTGACGATTCGAGGGCACTAGACAGACAGAGGGAAAAGTTTTCAAGCTGGTGTCACCGCAGGGAGTGTAGGGGGAAATAAAATCATACTTGGAAGGTAATAATGTCAAAAGCTGGTCGTGGTTGGAATTGGCTGCATATTAGACTTTATGAGGCAAAAAATCAAAATGGGAGAACTGTGTTGGATACGAATATCATATCAAATTTGGAATGATATGTCTTGTTTTTTTACCCTCATGCCAAATCTTTACAAGCACATCCTCAGGTAATTAAATAACAAATTATTCAATTTACTTGGAGTTTGGAGGGTCTGACACGTCTCGATCCTAGCAGGATCTTTCTCAAGGGCTTGTGCCATTTTTAGCCTTTGAAAAAGAATCTGCCAAGATCGAAATGCATCAGGCCCTCCTATAAACTCCAAGCATTTTTTATATTTCTGGTAATTTTTGGCTGAATGAGCAGTTTGCAGCAGTTTATCACTTGTATTGAAATTAACAACTTGATGAATATATGCTGTCATATTTATACAGCTTTCATCATAGTAAAACATTACAATTTAGGTTACGAAGGTATGATTTTTGTTTAGGGATTGAACAAGATTTATAGACAATAGCCTCCATTGTTATTGGTCGTTTTTATAACGCATGTAAACGTAGTGGTGTTTTTGTCTTTCTCTTGGGGAGAGGAGCAGAATTCTATGACACAACCTTCTGCTTTTTCTTGTCTAAATATACTGAAAAAAAGTCAAGCTCTCTAAAAGTGTACCTATCAACTTGACCCAATCTCAACAAGCCATCAACCATCCTTCTGTCATCCGAGGATGGTCCTAGCCTAAGCTGATCAAACCAACCGTTCATCCAACATCCACCTCCTCAGCAAACACTCCAAGAAGTCTAGCTATCATACTTTCCCCCTCTCTCCTCCTCTACTCTACCATGTCTAGCCCCGTCCCCCTGCCATACCATCCCCACGACTGACTTTGTGTTTCGGCCACTCTGATGCAAGTCAACATCCTAAGACACGCTCCAAAAACCTCCCTCGCCCACCTTCACCAGGAAACAGGCACTCGCCTTCCCACGGATTCTCGGAAGGGATTGAGACATCTTTGTGTGGACAAACATGGTCTTTTACCCTAGCTCATGAAGCCACTGACAACAATAGCAAACATGCCTTAGTTTCCGTTCAATCTTGTTTCTGACTATGGTGCTGTATGTGTGATGGTGTTCCACAGAGTTGCTGAGTCGAGTCGTGTGACTTGGACTCGAGTCAGACTCGAGTCACCATTTTCGTGACTTGCGACTTGACTTGGAAATACAAGGAGCCAATTTCACTATCGCTATTTAACAGAAAATTAATTTTCTGTTTAGCGACATTGTATTTGGGTTGTAGCGATGATCGCAAAGCATGAAATCGGCCTCAGCTTTGAGTTGTGACTTGACTTGGACCTATGCTCAGCCTGTATGGATTCCAATCCTCAGACCTCTACATCCTCATCAGGACCGATCGTCCGGTTTCTCCGGTCATCTCAATCTCCGCACGTCCCCCGTCATTCACACTGACCTCGTCAAGATCCTCTCAAACCCAATGACATCCATGTCGACTGCTGACATTTGGGATTAAAATCCTGAACCGAACCGAGACCTCCTCCCCGTAGCACCCTGCCGATACAACCCACTTGGCGGCCAGTAACCTAACCTCCAAGTTTGACAGTTGTAGGATATTAACTTAATCCCGTTGATGGGCAAAGGGGAGAGAAGGTCGAAGCTTGCTGTGAATCCCTAATAGCCTACGCCAACGGCAAAGTAACATTATCATTTCTTCATCACGCACTCCCCTCCCCTCCCTCCATCCCCCCACTCTCTCTCAGGAATATCTTCCCGTGTCTTTGGCTTAATTATTTCCGAGGGGGGAGCAAAGAGGCCCCCCTGTACTGAATTTAAGAGGAAATGTCAGAAGGGGTATGGAGTGGTCACAGTAGGAAAAGAAAGAAGAAGGCAAACAAATTAAACGGGGAAAAAGGTGACTGCATTATTACCTCCCTACGGGATGCCGGACATTTTACAACGTCAAACAGACCTGTGTGACCGGAATGGGGTTAATTCAGACACAGTTGGAGATTTTACTCAAAAAAGGGAAGACGCCCTGTAACTTGGCCCAAAATTAGCTCACTGCAAGGGTAACCTGGCCGTAAATTAACTCACTGTTTGGTAACTTGGTAGTAAAGTTAACACACAACTCGGTAACTTGGTCTCGCATCAATTCATTACATGATTATTAACCAGTAATGAAGTACAAGTAACCCCACCCATGTACAAACTACAAACATGCATAACCAAGCTACATGTAGTCTCCGATTCAGCCAACTAAAGACAATACACAGACTTCCAAACCAAGCTAGTCTTCAATTCAGCCAACTAGTGTACTATCAATGGCAAAGTGTAGGATAGGTGGACCACACACAAGGCCAAAATGAACTCCAAATCAGGGTCAAAATCACCTTAATTCCACGTACAATTGAATACAATGTTTTACTTGGAGATCAATCTTCAACAAAAAACCACAATAACTCACATTACATGTTAAGTGACTTTGGAGTTTGACTTTTAGTGGCCTATTTGTTTCAGGAACGCAATCAGTGATCCGACGCTCAAAAGCTGTTCCAGATCGCATTTTAGCATATTCCTACAAGTACATGGGACGTGGATTTGTAAGATCAAATATGGCGACCAAGGTTCGCTGCGAAACAAACAGACCCTTGATCAATCCTTCTTAAAGACTATAAAAAAGAAAGGTGTTACTGGAATCAGCAAGTATACCACTGAAGATGCCTTAAAATGCATGCAAATATGAAAAAAGGTAACTCAGTGGCGGATCTACGGGGGGGGGGGGGGGGGGGGTTTAGGGGGTTGACCACAAACCTAACCCCACCCGCCCTCGCAGTGCCTGGCTAAAAAACTTCACTCCGGGTAAACCCCCCCCTTACCAAAAAGCTAGATCCGCCACTGTAACTGTTACAATACAAAATAAACACCAACCTGTGGAATATGCCAAGGTTGTTTAAAGGTACTATCATACTTTGGTAAGAGACCAAAACAGAAATGTTCACAGATTTACGTATAACTTACAGGGTATGAAGATGGTGGTGGTAGAAACATACCGTTAAAATTTTTCCACCTGAAATGGTGTATTTATCCAAAAATTAGTAAAACAACCACCGAAAATCTTTTTGATCTTTCAAAAGATCAAAAATATAAGAGAAAAGACTTAAGAAATACTTTTCTCGAAAAGTGGTCACTGTATGGGACTGAAATTTTCACAGATGACTGTTACTGTATCTGTCTTGATATTTTTGGCCCATGAATCTGTATTTCTTTGACAAAAACCAAAGTATGATATTACCTTTAAAATATTCACTCAGGGAATAAAAAACAGTCAAATAAATGTCTAACCGACACATGAATTCAATGCTGAAATCATTCCACAAATCTCTGACACAAACCCCTTTATCTTCCGAAAGACAGAAACAAAAACTCAACTCACCAGTGGCAGCAGCGTCTTTGTCAGTCCCGGGTTCAAAGCCTGAAAGTAAATCAACAGATCCATGATTAACGAACGTCAGAAAAAAAGAAGAAGTTTTTTAAAGACCCTCCAAACAAAAAACGTCCGGAGAGCTGAAACAATTAAGACTAGACTCGAAGACGGCTCGGTTGATGGCTGGCCAGACGAGGGGTTCACTATGAAACCAGCTGGGGGAGACTCGAGCGAGGGGCACGGATGGTAGACCAAGACCTCGTCACGTCACAGATCGCAGATCAAACTAAACAGGACTGATTGGTTATGGTCGTCCGCCGAGCGTATAGTGCACTATTCAGGCCTGTGTACATACATATGTATACAATGCCACGTATAAACGTGTATGTATATGCATGGACGGATGGATGAGTCCGGACCCAGACCGTCGTCGTCGGCTGATGGATTCTGTTGGAGGCAGTTTTAATCACTTCCTCCCCTGATCACTTCATCAACTTGGCGAAGAGGGAAGGGATGGACGGGGGGATGCATGAAATATATATGCGTTTCTCGTAGCCTATGAATTTCATTTGCATTGAGGACCGGTGTATATGTAATGTGTAAATTTTAACACAAACACCCACGTATTTTACCCCAGTTACATAAAATACTTCAGTCATAAGTCACAGTCGCAAACATGCCGAGAGTTGAAACACGCCAGAAGTTGCTTCAAATTTCCCGTAAAATCCAATAAAATCTGTCACCTAATAGCACGGGGCATGCCTATAAATCAAGTACACTTTAAGTTATAACTTACAATTTGTATGCAGAGTGAAACAAATTAAGAAAAATGTATACTGTATCACTGTACACGTAGTGTGTAGTTTTGTGATTGGCTTGAAGGAAAATGCTAATTTTTTTGAACTTCCAACTAATACATGTATGTTTCATTACTTTTTTTCTCACTTTTTTTTTCTCGAGAAAAAAAAAGCATAAATATGTCTTTTTGGAAACTATTATTTATTTGTGTTTCCTAGACAACCTTCAAGGGGCACCACTTAAATTTATGAGCATATTACAAAAAAATACAACCTCCAAAAATATATGTATGTCACGACGAAGGCTACTTTTTGTTATTTTCAAAAAAGAACTAAAGAAGATTCGGTGGAATTTTAAAAATTTAACCATAATGCCACGATTTACTACAATTTTGTCAATTTTCTGGGGCATCCACATATATGCACGAAGAGGCAGGAAATTAACGGAACAGAATAGAAATTAGGTGATTCTTTACAAGCGATGGTGCCCCACAAACTACCAGACGATCATTCCGATACTTTCTTCCCCTGTTACTATGGTTACTGCCGAGACTAGCTGGATAAAAGTGGATTATTCAAACATGATTTTGAGCACGATCAAAAGTCTTTCATTTGCAACTTGACTTAGATTTAAAGGTAATATCATACATTGGTTTTTGTCAAAGAAATACAGATTCATGGGCACAAATATCAAGGAAGATACAGTAACAGTCATCTGTGAACAATTCAGTCCCATACGGTGCCCACTTTTTGAGAAAACAGTGAAAAACGGCCACAATATTTCTTAAGTCTTTTCTCTTTTATTTTTGATCTTTTTAAAAGATCAAAAAGATCATAAAAGATCAAAAATAATTTGAGTCACTGGTTTTACTCAGAAAGAAGAATTTCAGACAGAAAAAATTATACAATTTGTTTCTACCATCACTATCTTTCTACCCTGTAAGTTATAGGTAAATCTGTGAAGATTATTATTTCAGTATGCTAACAAAGTATGATCCTACCTTTAACCACAGGAAATGACAAAATACCGTAAAAAAACTTTGTTCTGCAAATGATGCTATTTTTGTTTTTATTTATTAAATTCAGACAGTACATGTATTTTTATTTCAGTTTCAGACAAGATCCAGTAAACCGAACAAAATTCTTGTTGAATGATTTCTGGGGAAAAAACGGACACGTACATGCACATGTACATATGTACGTGCAGACTGCACTTGTTAAGCCCATTAAAGCTCATTATTAACATGCTTACAAGTATCAAACTGTGCATTGGCCATAAATAAATAATTGAATTACACGACGAGGGCCTACACAAAATTTGCGGAAAATTGGATGGGAATAACTATTTTTCAGAAGGGTATGGTAAAGCCGGGAGGTGTTTTGGGCTCATTGGGAATGCAACGCTCGGCTGGCTTGGCCCGGTCGAAGACAGAGATGGTATTAAGGAGGAACAAATTTTTCACCGAAAAAAAAAAAAAATGAAAAGGGCAGACATCTGATGATGGCGACAGGTTGTCGTCACGTGTAGCCTGATTACACAGACCATTGATGAATGTCTTGTCATGACGATGATGTACGATGTAAGGCGCATGGATGTCTGACAAGACCGGAGATCCTCTGGTATCCAGGTTACGGTGAGAGGTTGCGCTGGAGGGAATCTGATGTGTACTGGTTTGTATTACTAAGGATCCTCGTGGTTTATGATGAAAATAATATATGGTTTGTTGTTTTTGCATCAAGATGGACAGCGCCAATTTGCATTTTCTTTTCTGAATAAAATTGTTTGTAATAATTTCCTTGTTCAAGCATACAATAGTGTATTTTATGATAATGATGAAATAATAATAAGCCAATAGTAAGTGCAAGTAACAAACTGCTGCGACCTCCTCATCGAGCAAAAATGATGCCCTGAAATACATAATGCTTAGAGTAGGGATGGTCCGACATTTGGATCATAACAGGATCTTTCTCAAAGCCTTTGAGAAAGATTCTGCTTGGATCAGAACATGAGAAAGATCCTGCTTGGATCAAAACATCAGGCCCTCTTGGTAACACACCCAAACAGAAATGTTCACAGATTTATGTATAACTTTCAGGATATGAAGATAGTGCTGGTAGAAACATACCGTTAAAATATTTTCGCCTGAAATGGTGAATTTATCCAGAAATAAGTAAATCAATTACTGAAAACAGTTTTGATCTCAGGGTAAGATGAAAACCATTCTTTATGCTTAATACATGTATAAGAAAGATTAAGTCAGGTTTTCGCTATTTTCTTGTGACTCAGATTGAGCTCAAATTTTCAAAGGTTTATCATTTCATGTACATGTTGGATCAGACAAAGTGTGGGTGCTGTTCTGTGACCATTACCAATTAAGTATTGTACCTTTAACTCCAAGCATTTTTACATATTTCAGGTAATTTTTTTGTTGATGATGAGCAGTTTATTAGTTGCACTAGATCTGGCTTATAATAATTTCTTCAAATTTAAGTGAAAACATGAAACGTCTGGGTTTTTTTTATTCTATATCTGGAATTGAATTTGAACACAAAGTCACAACGAATCAAGATAAAATGCAGGACAAGAAAGTTAAGGGCTTGCTTGTGATACAGTCACGGATATCACAATACCATTCTACCAGCTTTAGACTAAAGTTACCAAAAAAAAACTACAGAAAAAAAAAGAAGAAGAAAACAGCGTCTGACTTTTTTTGTGACATCAATCACCCAGAATCTGAGAATGGCATTCTGCAATCCATGCCCTGATTTCACAGAACAGAGAAGAAAAAAATTCAATATCAACCATCCGCAAGATTTCATTCCGGTCTAGTTTGCTTTTCTTTCTGTAGCCTACCGCTTGCTCTAACCAGAGCCCCGTCGCTCTCTCTTGCTACCCTCGTTACGTACGGTTTACAGGGCAACCGAATCTAGCTAGCCCCGTCCCCACGTTTATGGACACCCACGAGGGACACAAAAATCGATCGGACTTCTGTTACTTTGGCGCCAAGCTTGTTTAGCTTCGTTTCACGGAGCACGCGGGATTCCCGAGCAATGTTGACAAGATGGTGGGCAAGACAGCTGTTAAGTTTGGGATGGATTGGACTCCGTGAAAAAGGAAAAAGAGCTTGAGTAGAGGGAAGAGAGGTTTTAATGAAATTGTTTTTGATCCGACTCTTGTCAGGTCTTGGCTCGGACCTCTTCAACTATCTGCCACCGCAGACTACGTTCATCATTAATCCGATATGTTCTTTAGGAGATGAAGGGGGACATTAATCTTTATTTCTGTCCTCCAGGCCATACACTATAGGGCAAGGTTGGTCACGTGTGTATAAAAATTCTTTGTTGTATTACAAGCGCATGCGTGTAAATTTTTCTCCAAATTAAAATGAATCCATCAATCTTTGAATTGGAGAAGTTACTGCACAGCTATGTTAATTCAGAGTCGCAATAAATGATTACAGAAAATGCATTTATGTATTTAAAGGTAGTATCATACTTTGGTAAGAAACCGAAACAGAAATCTTCACAGATTTACTTTTAAACTGCACAGGGTATGAAGATGGTGGTGGTAGAAACATACTTCCGCCTGAAATGGTGTATTTATCCAGAAATAAGTAAAAACAACGACCGAAAATCTTTTTGAGCTTTAAAAAGATCAAAAATAAAAGAGAAAAGAGTTAAGAAATACTGTGGCCATTTTCCACTGTTTTCTCAAAAAGTGGGCACCGTATGGGACTGAAATTTTCACACATGACTGTTACTGTATCTTCCTTGATATGTTTGCCCATGAATCTGTATTTCTTTGATAAAAACCAAAGTATGATATTACCTTTAAGTGACTCTGACCTATTCCTTGATCAATCATTCTTGAAAGACTCCAATTTAAAAATGTCTTATTGGCATCAGCAAGTATACCACTTATGGTTCCTTGAAACGCATACAAAATATGCCACCCAAAAGGGGTATAAACTTACGTTACAAAATTACCCCAAACCGTGGAATGCCCAAATGGCAAGTAACAACATCCAAATCCATGAATAATGAATGATAATAATCACGAACCTGTAACAATATTACAAATTTGCATGAATTATGAATAGCTCAGATGAAGGCCGCTATATAGCAAAGGTCAACCGAATAGATTCAAAATGTTAGGAGCCAACGCTGGGATCATAACGTATTCATTTATTACTCATTTTTTACTGGTACGGTTTAATAGTACACACAGCAAGGTCACCGTGCCGAACTAGAGAATTAAATATAGCCACGTGTGCTTGAAGTTCAAGGCAACACAAATCTAATACTGAGAAAAAGCTACGTTAAATTAGGATTCGAAATAACAAAACGACCGAACATTTACCAAAAGTATTCAGATCTGTGAAAACGGTGGCAGACTTATCAGCTTTATACCAAACCCGCTTACCTACAAAAAGTGCCAAAAAATAAGTCTCTTTCAATAAAATATTTAATTTTTGTATTGGGAGAATTTCATAATTTTCATGAAAATTGCAATAAACAGAACATTTTTTGTCAAATAAAATTGTTGAAATCTGGAATTTGTTTCTGTATTAACCTTTTGGTTAGCATTTTGTTATCTTTTCGTTTCTTTAAAATGAATTACAATTATCTAATAGTGTACTGTAAAATAAAAATGTGGGACCACCAAGCTAAAACAGAAATTTTCATTTTGATGATAAGAATTTTTATAGAATTTATGTGGCACATAAATCCTTGCCATTTGTGCGTGCATATGTGCAGATAATCAATTGTATAATGGTTTATAATTGCCCAGCCAGACGGTTGCCCTTGCACTTTCCCAGCAGAATTTGGACGGCAAACACCTGTTTTGTGTGTACAATCCTCTGGGGCACAGGAAACGTCTATGAGAATAGAATTGTTTGACTCGATCAAAACATGCGTGCCGCGTACTTCGCCGCTTTGCGACCGAAATAACCGTGTCCGATGAGCAAATAGGAAAGCAAAACGGGGACTTTGGCAGGCGGCCAATTCTCACAAAATCCCCATTCATAATGACTATCGAGCGCAGAAAAAAAAAGACAATACATGATGATCCTGTTTTTCAATGGAGCATCATCAATATATCTTTGTTGGTGTGGAAGTATCCGTCCCTGATCAACCAATCGGTGGAGAAAAATAAACCCAGCGTAATTTAATCATGAGTAGTGATACCACATAGGTGTCATCTCTGCCAGCGACATGGTTAGAGGTGACTGCACTTTTATCTTTTTTTTTTTCATTCTTTATTCATAATTTTTATTTTTTTTTTCTCGTCCCTGGCCTTCCTCAGTAAGAATCCTTGACTTTGGTCGACGACGACGATCATCCTTGAAAATTTGGGAGTGATAATGAGCCATCAACCTGCCGTGTTTGCGAAAGTGCAACTCGCAGTGCGTGAGAACCAGACACAGTGCACCACACCGTTGGCGTAATTACCCGTATCAGTGATAGGTCGTTAGAATAAACAGTCCGGGTTCGCCAACAGTGCACGTATCAAAATACGCGGCCGAGCAATTTGTCGCACCGGATTTCTTTTTTATTATCATTATTATGATTAAAATATATTTTTGTTGAACGTGTCCCGGCGTGACAGGGTCAGAGTTGGAGATATTAACCCGACGAGATGGAAACTTGATCATGAAATTGGATCTCCGCTCAGACACATTAAAGGCGAGCAATTGGGTCACAGATAAACAGATAGTTGGACAAACAAACAAAACGTCCTCATGCTGCCTGCGCATATAAATAGAGTGACTGGCACGAAAGGACAGGCTTATGATGGCCACTGTCGCCATGAATGCGTACTATCTGCACAATATTAGAGCAGGTTGTAAAGGGAATACCGGTACACCTGCACAAAGTGTACACGTCACTTAAACAGGTGTATAATGTGTAATTTAAATGGCATGGGGTCAGGGGCTCACATAAGATGATGATCTGTGGTGGAGCCTGAACTTTATAATATTATAAGACATTTATTATCCCCCCCCCCCGGTCATGATTTACATTCCCTGGGGAGTATACAGGGACATACACCTGTACGAAGTGTACACGTCACTTGAACAGGTGTATATTATGTGTACAACCTTATGGCATGGGGTCAGGGGCTCACATAAGATGATGATCTGTGGTGGAGCTTGAACTTTATAATAATATAAGACATTAATATTGTGCAGCTCTACTGCACATTACAAATTTACACGTATTATCCCCCCCCCCCCCCCCCCCCCCCGGGTCATGATTTACATTCCTGAAACCAACTCAACTCCCTAGGGAGTATACAGCTGAAAAATAACGCAAACTACATGCACAACTGGAATATATTACTATAAACTATTCCATGAAATACATGCAGAATCTGGTAAGCACAGAATTTCCCTGCTTCTGTAAGCGTGGATTCTACACTAAATTTCCCTGCTAATCCATGAAGTAGGATCTAGTAATTCCATGCTTACAGTAAGCAGACCTATGAAATACATGTAGCGCTCCGCACTAATGACGTCACAAAATCACTGGATGTCAGACAAAAATTGACTCACACATGCTGTGTACATGCACGCGCACACACACACACGTTTGCATGTATTGTTTGTCTGAGATCCGCTACTATTTTTAGCGCAAGTGCGGAGCACTATTGGGCCCATGCAGTGCTCTAAAATGCATACATGTACACGCATACATGTACTTCTTGTGTACATGAATATGCATGAGACTGTCGGAGCATACTGAATGTCAGGTTAAACCACTACTCCTCGAACCACTCAGCGACTCGTGTTAACCAAACACCGTCCTCATCTAATTACCCTCATCAAGAAAGGACGATGAATGTTTAAAAAAACCACGAGCACGATGCAAATAATACAAGACTGTGGTCTAGATACATGCAGATGTTTAACAGAGCATATCAAAGTACCACTTCACTCACCTTAGTTTCATGTACGTTCCAGACGGCTCACTTAAAAAAAATGGATCAAGTTGGATTACAAACAAAAAATCCCAAGACAAGAGAATTCCCTCGGACAAGCTTTGGGTGTTGTGAAAGACGGACGAACCTTACTTTGCAAAATCCCAAGCAGAGACTGGCTCTGATTCACGAGTCATATTTCCACATTTCTGGGATTCTCTTGTTGTTGTTTTTTTGTAAGTTCCGACACATATGGGAAAAAGAAAGTCACACGACCGTCATGAATAGAACATCCCACACGGATATCCAAAATGGAGATACACGGTGCAGTGTGCAGTTGACAGTCCAAGCAGAACACGAAGACAGATCACAAGATGACAACAAGAAATAAATTAAGACGAAGAAACACAGAAACTCTCTTGGAGTATCTAAGATAACATCATTGAATCCATCTTGTTTCCTAGTTTCTAACGGCAACAGGTTCCCAAAGATGAGGATGCTTGTCGTCGTAGGCAACAGAATTCCTGAATTTTTTGTTCACAGCTGTCTCTGCGTGGACAATTCTCGTCAGTTTTTTTTTTTTTTAATACGAAGACTAATAAACCATCACACGGCAATAAAATCATAGCACTCTTCCCTTTACCGGCTCATGATGTATGTATGGAAGCGTTGGCGGGGTACGGCAGAGTTTATAATGACCGTGCCGATGAGGCGACGACCCTCTTCCTCCTCCTAACATATTATGCACAGCATCTCGTACTGTGCAGTATGTTTGCCTGATATTTACGGAGAGCTCAGGGGCCGATGTCGGACACTGATTACATCTGCTAGGTCAGCTGACCTCCATGGATTGCATTTTGTTGTTTTTTCTCTCTCTCTATTCTCTAGGGTTTTTTTTTTCTTTCGTTCTGCCTTCTCAGAGGGGTTTAGTGGCCACCTGCTTCGATGGGTTTTGAGGGGCAAAACGCATCAACCAGTGAAACAGCTTTAAGACTTTTAAAAAAGATTCCCTACATGCATGACACGTATGCTAGAGTTTTATAAAACTGTACATATGTAGGAGGTCCTGAGGTTTTGATCCTAGCAGGATCTTTCTCAAAGGCTAAAAGGCTTTTTTTCTTTTAGCCTTTGAGAAATATCATGCTAGGATCGAAACATCAGGCCCTCTTAACTCCATGCATTTTATATACAGTGTATTTCAGGTCATTACATGTATTTTGGTAGACGAGCAGATTGCAGCAGTTTATTACTTGCATTGAATTATATCTTTGTGGCCAGCGGTTTTTTCCACAATTTACATTTAATAAGCCAAATTTATTTTTGTCCATTCCCTTCATTTTATCCACAAAAATTTAATTTTGCATTATGCAAAATCATGTAAATGCTCAGATTAACGGTGACCACACTTAAATCAAAGCTTTACAGCAAAAACTTGTCTTTCCAAAATCCATTCTAATTTATGATTAATTAATTCTAATTTAATCTTAATTTTGCGGAAGTAATGAGTCAGGGCTGACTGTACTGTTTTTCACAGTAGCCTGTAGGTACAGTACATGTACAACATGTCCATTAAAACGAAACAACCAATTTAAAATGAGGGGACAAAAATGATGCAGTAGGCCTACTGTTTGACGTGTTACCCTGATAAATTGGGTATACGTGGAGTACGTGTCTACCCTCATAAGGAAGAGGTCAATGATTGAGTAATGATCAGGCCAACTTGCTCGGGGCTTCAGCTTTCAAATGAGAGCTGCTGAAAGCCACAAGCAGAGAAACGTCCGAAACTACTTCAAACATCAAATACATGTATCTGATAGAATTGACAATTGACGGACTAAACTACATGGAGATACAGTAAGATTTAGGTAGTTCGTGGTGTATTAAAGTAGCATGTGTATGCCATGGAAAGGTTTGCCATTTACAAATTTAAAATGTGTGGTTAAAAAAAACGGAAAAAACTTAATTTTTACGAGAAAATATTCTAAGTTTAGAATATCTCATGAATTGTAAATAAAAATGTACATATCAAGGTGTTGGTACATTGGTGTACATATGGTGCAAATTGTAAATTTAAGTACAATTTAATAATGAAATCGCATGTAGAAAATTATAAGCACACATGTACAATACACATGCAATATACGATTCATGTACATGACACGACATGAACATGATAATGTACATCTGCATCTACATGTACATACCTGAATCGGACCATAGGGACCTATCAATTCGACCTTAGGGAGACACCGAACATTAAGGAGACATTTTGGTGTCTCCCTGATGTTTTAGAAACCTTTTATAGACACATTTTTACTGTCCACATTTTAGAGAATGCTCTCAACAGGAACATATATCAATTTCAAGTTCATTGGTTTGAAGGATGTTCAGAAATAGGTAAGTAATATTTAGTGCACGACCCTATGTCTCCCAAGGTCCCATTTTATAGGACAATATATTCTTCATATAGATGTGTATCATCTATGCATGACTTCCCCCAAAAAAACATTGAACTTGAATTAAAGCCCTACAACATGTTACGGAAAGTATGATTTTTTTAATTTACTGAAATGAAATAACTCTAAGAATTTAGATGAATGGGCCTAATCACATTCTGACATTTTGTTATCAACCATGACTTGAAAACAAGACCTTCATCAAAGTATTACAAGGATGCAGCCGTACAATTTTGGATAGAGTGGATTTGCAACTGACATTTCCATATTTCTATACAGCACATCCTTCAAACTTCAAGCCAAATATCTCACAGATGCAGGTTACCAAGCGAGGAGATGGCTTTAAAGATTTTACACAAATAATATCTGACAAACAAAATGCTTCTACTCTGTCAAACATCCGCGATAAAACATGAGGACCGTGTCCCACAATGGCCTTAAAGGTTCACTGTAATAAAAACACATCTGAAGTTTAATACATCTGTACTGTTATAAAACTCAACCTGTCTATCTTTGTTTATGCTAAAAAATATTGTATATAGAAAAAGGAGGTATTTTATACCCATAATTGAGCACCCCACTTTTCGAGACGAAAAACCTTGCTTACGTCACATGCAGAACGCCACACAGTATACTGCGGTGCGAGCCTATACTAGTTCTGTAGGTGACGTCACAAGCTATTGTTGCGTGGGTCGGTTCCAAGAGGGACTTTTTTGAGGGGCGGGGCATACATATATCGATTTTGTAATTGTTTCGCCAAAAAGAAGCACTTACATACAAATATAATTTATATTTTCATTAATAATGTATTAAGCAATAATTTTAAAGCACTTTCATCCCTTTCCCACATTTTATTACAGTGAACCTTTAAAGGATAATCATACTTTGGTTTTTGTCAAAGAAATGCAGATTCATGGGCAAAAAAATCAAGAAAGATACAATAAAAGTCATCTGTGAATTTCCCAGTCCCTTACGGTGCCGACATTTTGAAAAAACAATTCAAAACGGCCATGGAATTTCTTAAAACTTTTCACCGTTATTTTGGATCTTTTAAAGATCAAAAATATTTTCAGTCGGTACTTTTACTAATTTCTTGATAAATACAGTATTTCAGGCAGAACAATTTTAATGGTACATGTGTTTCTACCAGCACCATCTTTACACCCTGTAAGTAAAAAGGTAAATCTGTGGAGATTTCTGTTTCGGTATGCTACCAAAGTATAATACGTGCGTGTAGTACATTTTAAAATTTCAAAAATAACTCCTGACATACAAAAGCCTTCTTCTCCGGCAAACATCCACGATAAAACACCAGGACATGAAATGTTCCTCACCGGCCTAAAACTATCACCTAACATCCACCCATCGCTAGCGAGCCACCAACGAGGAGAAATTATCACTCCAGCAGGGGGCTTTACGTCACGGTGGCGTCAATTTCAAAATTAAACATCCATTGAGCATAATAATCATAAAAACTCACAAACCGTCTATAGTACAGTATATTAAATACACGTATACATCTCAACACATGCATCAGCCCATGATATACCCCCTGTACATGTAATTTGTACTTGACTCGTGTAAATTTTTAAACAACCAATCACTTCTTGATAATCCGTCAGGGAGACGGCAACGAGAGGAGGGAGGGAGGAGGGGGGGTTACATTCACCATGGAGACGCCAGCTCAAGGTCAAGATTCAGATCACGACAATTGACGACGACGACGGCGCGTCCATGCATGAGTAGGGGGCACGGAGAAGGCCGACATTAGTAAATATATGTGCTTAAAGGTATTATCATACTTTGGTTTTTATCAAAGAAATACAGATTCATGGGCAAAAATATCAAGGAAGACACAGTAACAGTCATCTGTGAAAATTTCAGGCCCATATTGTGCCTACTTTTGAGAAAAACAGTGAAAAACAGCCACAGTATTTCTTCAGTCTTTTCTCTTTTATTTTTGATCTTTTAAAAGATCAAAAAGATTTTCGGTCGTTGTTTTACTAATTTCTGGATAATTACACCATTTCAGGTTGAAAAATTTTAATGGTATGTTTCTACCACAACCATCTTCATACACTGTAAGTTATACGTAAATCTGTGAACATTTCTGTTTTTGTTTCTTACCAAAGTATGATTCTACCTTTAAGAGCGACCATGTACGGTGCCCGGCCGCAGATAAGCTAATTTATCGCGCCGGGGTCTACTGGCAGTTACAACTTCAGTTTTTAAAGACGTTGAGTCTGCCTTCGTGCTCTTTTCCAAATGTCAGACGGACGGTCGGACTCAACCCAAACAATAATAATTTGATAAATTGCACAAAATGTAATCTACCGGTAGTGGCCTTACAGTTTGCAACAAAAATGATAGTTTACAAAGGTTAAAAAGATTATGCCGTGTATGGATGAGTTTAATGATGAATTTGTGTATACCGTGTAGTTAAAAATCACATTTAAATCATTAAGTCAAAAAATTTGTGAGCTGGTCCGTACAAAGGGGTCAAGTCTAAGCCAATTTAATACTATTAATGGATTTTGTTCATGTCTGAAATCCTATAACTCTACAAATCCTCGCTTAATAATAAATGATCAATTTACTAAATCTCTTTTTCATGCTGATATTCTCAAAGCCATCTGTAATGCGACATTTTGTGCGGACGCATCTTTAACCCACCATGTGACCACACATCGTTACGATGGCTGGATTACGGTATTGGTTGCATCGGGGATTAGCCTACTTGCTCACGATGACGGACATGTTGAGATGATTGCTAAACCGCAGATCTCTACCATCGTAGGAGATTGCTAAACCGCAGAAATACAGTTCATTCCTCCCGACTACCCAAGATGAGGTCTGGAGACTGATTAGGAATGAAGTCTATGTAACATTGTACATTGCACATCCATACACTTACAGGGCATGTTCTTAAGGCCCTTTCACACGACACTACAAAAAAACTCTCAACCATTGAGAAATTCTCCCATGGTTGCGAAATCTTACAAAAGCGTGGCGCGACCGTGTGAAAGAACACCAATGCTAACCAATGCTTGAGAGTGATCAACGTCCCTGGCTTTATTTTATTGTTCAAAACAGGACATCTATGTTCTAGCCGTTGCCAAAGGCCGCCATTTTAACAAAGGTCTATTGCAAAAAGCCAAAACAAAAACTGACATTTCAAAATGGCTTGCAGTACAAAAGGACAATGGACAAATTCACAGACACAGCATGTACAGATTCTCACAGATTTTGTCAAACTAGGGGCCTGTTTGTTTAACACAAAGGATCCCAGATCTGCAGATCCACGTCCTACGCAGGGTACACTACAATGGGATCTGGATCAGCAAGATCCGTGATCTTGTGCATTTAACAAACAGGCCCTTGGACACCTGGTTTTTGCTCACGATTTCCGCACAAAGATGTACGTAGGAAGACTAAACAAAAGGACAGAGCTCCAATACAAAGTAAAGTACATTATTTGGATATAGTATCTTTTTTTTTTCGATCCCAACTATCCCAAGCCTGGAAATAAACACGGAGGCCATGACCTTCGTTGCCCTGGTTCTTGGCCTTGGTGCTCCTTCAAATGTTTGCATCTAGACATTATGAATATGATTTTCCAATGTTAGTGCCCCTTGCAATGAAAAATTGGCCTTGCCCTCACCAAACCTTATTTCCAGCCCTGATATCCCATACTATTCAAAGATTAGCAGTACCCAATAAATCAAACCTTTAAGGCCGCCATAGAAATCCAGAAGACCTGAAAAATACAACAACATGCCGATGCCGGGAGAAATACAAAATTAAATTGTAAAACAATTTTCACGCAGATAATTTTTGCAAATTGGTTCATTGAAGGTTGATTCTGGCCCTCGTTCAAATTTGATAAAATTTCTTTGCGACAAAAGGAATGAATTTCTCGGAGAATCGGACATAAAGAATTCAGAAATTTGATCACTGAGTGAACTTATTGTCAAATGTAATTTTCATGCAAAGAGTACTCAAAATAACTGTGTATACTTGTATTGCTAAAGGTTTGTTGTGCATTGTAAATACACAATACAGCCTCCGGGCTGCAATTTACCGCGATTTCAATCGATACGGAAATGTAAAATGAAATTTTAACAATGAACATTATTCCTTTGGAGAGTGTTTTTTTTTATTTTGCCACATATATCGATTGGATAAAATCACTCATGTACACGATGTACATGTACTTGGTACTCCATATAGGTTTAACACTGTAGTCATGGTAGTCTGGTGGTTATTATCAAGACAAGCCAAATCAAGTCAAAATTTCATATTTGGGAAAAAATTTTACTCTCTTTATATCAATTCTTTTTTGGCAATGGGTTGCTTAAATTCTAGTTTATTCAAGGTTACACTTTGTGGAAAATGAATATTTACAATTTTCAGTGTATAATGGAAAACAAGGGTTTTCAAATATTTCTTGGCGAGTCAATTCAAATCAAGTCAAAATTTCACATAAATTGGAAAAATTAATACACTCTTTTCTCAATTATTACTTGTCCTTTTTCGACCGAAGGTTGTACACACTCTTGTAAAAATGTAGATGTAAAGATTATGGCAAAGAACTACAGAGGAACGCCACTATAACAAACACTGCTATATCGAACTTTCGGCTATTCCGAACATCATCCTTGGTTCCCAGTTTTTGTGTACAAAACATGTATCGAATACCAAATCCCTGGCGGCTTATAATTGCTGTAATAATTGACCACTTGATTGTACAATATCTGTGGATCCCATCGTGTTTGTCATTGCGGCATTCCACTGTATTCACATTTTTTAGTGTATTGAAAACAAAGGTGTTCAAAAATTTCTTCTGTAAGACATTTTTTGTAATGTGAATTATAAATGAAACAAGAGTGTCGTAAATGTCATTTTGGACGTCCAAAAATATGCGTGGATTCCGGACGTGTACCCCTCCGGCTGAAAAGTCCTGGCCTTGCCTTACACCTTTCCGTTGTTGACAGAGCCGGTGCGAGACGCCGCTAGCTAACCGGCCATTTCATTCACCTAGTTGCGTCGGAGACGAGACGGCCGGTATCCGCCTTGGCAGGTGTTCTGGACAGGCTGTGGCTAATCATGTGTGCCGAGACTGCATTTGATCCCGTGCGAAAGCCTCACGCAAGGCCGCGACTTCAGACATTTTTACATACATGTACTTGTATGTATTAGGGGCACCAGAAGAAGAAACTAGGAGTGTGGGCCTTGTGATTCGTTAAGGGGGCAATTTTACAACAATGACAGAAACTGAAATGAGTACTTTGAGTCTTCGACATTTGAAGGGGCACCAAGAGAACTACATGTATGGCAGGCACCAAGGCAATGGGAGACTTTTGGAGAGTCGGTCTTGAGTCAACAGCGCACGGGCACGCACGCGCAATACAACACGCGCATGCTCACAATTGTGCAAGCATGGTTTGCGCGTGCGCTGTTGACTCAAGATCGACTCTCCAAAAGTCTCCCATTGTCTTAACATGCTTAAAACTCACAGACAAGGATGTCCTAGAGCACTGACCATGGGAACTACTTAGGCAATGATCAAGGGTGCCAAAGCAATGTCCAGGTTAAAGGCAATGAGTCTGGGCAACGAGGCAATATCTAGGGACACCAAGGCAACGTCCTGTACATTAAGGCAATGACCAGGGAAACCACATGTACACATGTATGTCTGTGACCAGGTGCACAAAGTCAATGACCAAAGGCACTAAGGCAATGACCAGGTGTGCTAAGGCAATGACCAGGGGTAAGGCTATGATGATAGACAATAAGGCAATGACCACTAGGACGAAGGCAATGACCAGAGGCAACAAGGCAATGACCAGAGGCAACAAGGCAATGACCAGGGGCACCAAGGCAATGACCAGGGGCACCAAGGCAATGACCATGCAGGGACATCAAGGCAATGACCAGGGGTAAGGCTATGATGATGGACAAAGGCAATGACGACAAAGGCAATGACCAGAGGCAACAAGGCAATGACCAGCCTGGGCAAGTGCTAGATACCAGTGACCAGAAGCATCGAGAAAACAGCAAGAGGCAACAAGGCGATGTCCACAGCCAACTCAGTAATTGTCACCATTGTTAACTTCAAGCTTTTGAACCAAAGTCATACATGTATGTACACCTGACACACAGCCGACTATCATCATCATCCGTGTGGGTAAATTTAATCAACGGAAACAAACAAAGCAACGTTAACACTAATTCATCGCAACGCATGGGCTGCAAAGCATGTCATGCCGCCATGCCGGCAGTCTGCACTCGGTCTACCAACATACAAATACGACTGTGCATTCAGGAAAAATTCATTAGGACCTTTTCCAAGAGCCCTGCATCTTCCCCGATGAGCAAACTTGGCTCTTGTATACATATAAACAGTCTGCCCTGAGTTGTCATCAGTCTAGATGGTGGCTTCTGACGGATGTTGTGCCAGACTAAAAGATAATCCATTGTGACTGGGGACATGCCTTTAGCTAAAACTAGCCTGGCTACATACATTCATGACATTGTGGAGGATTTTTTCCAAGATTATTCAGTCGCAAGTTCTTCTTCTTCCTCTTCTTTCTTAAATGAAAAGCTTGTGGTTGGTCGAGGGGTTAGTGAACCTGGACACCATGGACAGTGCTAGCTCGGGTTGGGTATTGCCGTCAATGAATGATGTCCGTCATGTCCGTGGACAAGTCCACTGGATGACTTCATGCACAGCTATACACAGGTCGTTTACATGTTGTTCACAGTCTTGTAGACTTACAGAACAACTGTGGACAGTGTCATGCATTATAAAATACACATGTACTCATGATGCAAGACAAAAGCAATATGTCCTCTAAGCATGGGGTCTGGGGCCCAGTAAAGGTTGTCTGATGATCTGCGGTGAAATTGCGGTATCTTCCAGCCAATTTATTTGGACCAAATTAATAAATCATAAGAAGGGAATGTGGCAAGAAAAAGATACAATTTTAACCCAATATGGTATGTCCATGATGTCTATGAAAATCTTAATTTGTAATAATTAAATTAATGTTTTTATAGAGTACTTTGTATCTTTCCTTAATATGAATTGTTATGGAAAATAGGCAAGTCAAGATTCCACCGAGAAAAACAAAACAAAATGTACTGTCTGCTGCAATTTTGTGGAAGATGCACAATGTATGTGATATATGGGCAGCACAAGTTCACATTGTACAATGCAGTCATGCACTGTTAATATTCTTCTCTTTTCAAAGCGGAAATGAGCTCAAATATAAATGCAAAAAAAATGTCTATTAAAGTATTAAGCCCATATGTCCATAAAATAAATATAGAAAAACAAGTGCATTATATTAACTCTTTGTAATATGATATGAAACAGCAGCTGGGACTGATGCCGGAAATATTCAAAGAGATTAAACCACATATATGCATGTACAGTACATGCATGCAAAATGTTTAATTTTATGCATTATGATTAAAATTTATGTGAAGTTCAAAAAAAGTTCCTTGAACTCTTGAGCATGCTTGCATTATTACAGTATCAATTACTAATGATATTAAGTTTACCGACTGCATGAAATGCTATGAAGTAGAAACATTAAATATGTATTTTGTACAATGTATCATAAACTGTAGCCTTGAAATACAGCAGTACAGCTGTCCCAGGATGTCTTAGTATTAATATTGCAATCGGAAATTTCCCATTAGGAGACAGGCAGTGGTATAAAAATTTATATTTGGGAGACACTGGGCATAAGTGCAGAGGTGCAAGTACAGTAGCTAATCAGGCGCGGTTCTACGGGGGGGCTAGGGGGGGCTGTAGCCCCCCAAAAATTTTGTCTAGCCCCCCAAAAAAATGCAAGTGAAAAAAAAAAATTCTTGAAAATACTGGATTTTTTCAGTTATTAAGCGCCAATTACATAAAAAACGCGTTGTGTGGTCTATAATGTGCATGTTTTTCGACCCCTAATAAGACATAGCAGAAGCCAGTGTTAGAAGAACCCAAAATATTGGGTCTTCTAGCCCCCCCAAAAAATTATGGCTCTCCTAGCCCCCCAAAAATGTTGGCTCTAGAACCACGCCTGTAGCTAATGCCAAAAGCCAACAAAAATCTGAAAATAACTGTCTGTTGAAATGTCTGTTAAAAATAGATACTCATTTGTGTGCTGTGTGTAAACACACAGAACGATCCAAGGAAGTCGTACGGACACTACAATATAAAACATTTGAAGGGCACACAAAATAAAAAATTTGTAGAAAGAAAATAGAAAAACAATATTATTTCAGATTAACATTTGGAACGTTGAATATCTGTAAGTGAGACATTGTAGTGTACAGACACTACAATATAAAACATTTGAAGGGCAAAAAAAATTAACATTTTGTAAAAAAATCAAAAAAAAAATCTCATTTCAGATTAACATTCGGAACGTTGCAAATCTGTAAGCGAGACATTTTAGTGTACAAAAAGTGTCCCTAGACACAATTAAAATTAAAATTTTGTAAAAAAATAGGAAAAATTTTTTTATTTCAGATTAACATTTGGAACGTTGCATCTCTGTAAGGCGAGCCACCAAAAATGTTTTGACCGTTCTCACGCGCCCGGGCGGTCGGAACGCGCCCTATTGTTGTCTTAATCCCGTGCTCCTGCGATCGCACGGGGTTCCCGTCCGGGCGCGTTCCTTTCAACAATAGGCCTTTCACGGTCTGTGCACACAGGGAAGACGGCCAGAAACTGCCACACACAATTCGTATCCGAAGTATTTCCCATGCACACAATTTATAGTATGGACGATAGTTTTTCAGGGGATCCTGATTATTATTTTTTTTTTCGCGATTGAGTGTTTTCCCAGGGAAAAACATGCAGGTCGCAGAGAGAAAACGTACCCACTCCCCACGTAGAATACTCTCAGCAAAGGAATCAATTCTTGGGTAGAACAAAAAGTGTAGGTGACAGAGAAAATTAGGGTTCTAACGGTAACCAATTAAGATCGATAAAAAAATTCTCTCAGCCGGTGAAGTGAACTAAGTGCATGTTGAATAGGATGTACCTTGAACGGACAAGATTTTTTCAGCAGGGTATATAATTATTAAAAAGTAAGTTAATACAGGGAAAATGGCTTTAAAAGAAATCAATAAGTTATATAATTATGCTCAGGTGGAAAATAACGCAGTGACAACAATAATCAGCTAGCCCGGTGGCTTGTTCAATGTCTAGAGCAAAAACCGCTGCGACCTATGCTAGAATATAGCGTCCTTAGTTGGCTGTAACCTGCTTTCGGGTATGTGATAACGGTAAAGTTGAAAATAAACTGATTTTATACTGTGTCTTAATTTCTTCTGCGTCGGTTCATACGTTCGCCCATCGAGAAAAGCGAAGCGCCTTTTCCGTTGGATGTTCCTTCCTCCATAACACCGTATACTGACACTTGTCCTGCACAGCTCGCGGGTACCGTACAGCTGGGGAGGGGCAGCTGTCACAACGGCCGACACCGCGATCATGCCACGTGCTGTGTACAATCAAGGGTATGGCGTAGCCGGCCTTGTACATGTATCTAAAGCCTACTCGGAGAAGTCGCGTCGAGATTCCCGCGAAATAAAGAATGGTGTACGTCTACTAGTCTGCTGCTCGAAAACTATAGACCTTTCTTTGTTTTATAAACATTGGCTGCTGGTTGGCACGGGCAGCCAAAATGTTGCAAATCATTTCGTCTTCTCGAAAGATGGCGTGACCACATTCAACATTTTTGAAAATTTTCCATAGCTGTACAAAATATTACATACCATCATTGCTTATGTTGTTTTCATTACATTCAGCAATATATTTGAATGTTTATGAGACGTTCTGTACAAATTGGGTAAAATATGTGGTTATTTTTTATGCCTGGCTATGGCTCGCCATAGTTTCCGCCATGCTGGTTGGCAAAAACTCGGTCTGTGACGTTGCAAAAGAAAGGTGCACATGCATTGCGTGGACTCGAAGCAGAGGAAAAGAAGGAAAGAAGAAGTGTTTGGCCGCAGAGGAATTGTTGCCACCGGGGGAGTCACAACATGAGAACCAATGATATTGTTTCCCTACCGTTTTTTCAGCAACAATCGACAGAGCATATGTGTTCAATTTACGATGTGTGTCGATCCATTTTTCTTGAAAAATTCAAGTTGTGATGTTAGTAATGGTAAACTTTCCAAATGTGGACTTGTTTTTCTTCAAAAAAATCGTATAAATTTGTTATCATAGAAAAAATGTTGGGCCTAATTAAAGTGTTATTTTAAAGAATATAGCAGGGAGAAGGTGCGGACAAGAATATTATTTGGACCTGATGGTATAGGGGGGTTTACAAAACGGAGTGTCCATTTCGGGAATCCATTCTAAAATCACGGGTGTCGGAATAGAGGCCTTTAGTTGCGTTTCGGAAGTAGATTCCATGGTTTGAACAAGAAAACACAGCTTCAGCTTCATTGAAAAACCACAACCAGTATTTTCAGCATATTTGACAGCGCCGGAGCATGGAGGAGCGACCATGATGAAAAGCTCGGTTGTCTGTAGCACGGGTTCAAAGGTCATACTGTACGGTTTTACGTGTGTTATATGCCTATACAGGACGAATACGTACATGTACGTACACCCGTTTGTATAGATCAATGACGTACACACACACGTACACGTCCAGAACTAAAACAACCTGACTCCTTCACTGCACAATGGACGACTTGTAATAATGGCGGCTTCAAGTGGCAAGTGCAAAGGACGACTGTTTTGAGACGGCTGACTGACTTGTCCTAGAGTTGTGTTTGGGTGCTGTGTCGCTTTTTGCGTTTGTAAAATTTTGGAGATGACGGAGGCAAGTGCTTCGGTGGCCGGTACATGGCATTATACATACAGTACACGTAAACATTGGGATCTTGCACATAGCCTAATTCGTGAAATGTTGATGGATATGCTTCCGGGTAGGCTTACAAATAAGTTTTTTGGAGTATGCCTGCAATTTAAGAATAAAAAAGAAATGAGGAATGGAGCCTGATGTTGAGACAGTTTCATACAGTAGCTGATACACAAGTGGCTTACTTAAACATCACGATTCTGTTTCATGTCGGTCATTTTCACGCCTTGCCAATTTTTCCATATTAAAGCGTTTAACCGTTTTGTGTAGTAATAATAATGGCTGCCTACTGGTTTTGCTAATCATTGTCGGACTCTGGGCAGTTGGGACGGACGGCTCGCCAAGAATTATAGTTTTTGTCGATTGTATAAAATTGTGTTTTAAAAAGGCTTATTTATTATATAGACCCCTTTCAATTGTATACTTTTCTTGGAGCGGTGTGAGGTTGTGCTTCAATTATAATGATTTGGCGATCAGTTTTAGGGTTTTGCTAATCATTATTCATTTCTTTTTCTTTTCAGACCGAGACGGATGAATTGTGCGTTCTTATTGTTTATATTGTTTTAATTTCACCTTTTGAAGATTGCCTAAATTAATTCTTTGTTCCTTTGTTTTCCTTATTAATTAATTAAAACAAATTTAATCAGTGGTTTAAAGAACGAGACAAGACACGATAATAGTTTTTTTTATTAAATGAACCAAATTGCAACACACTCTAATCTCTCTTGTGAATCTGTGGTGGCTCTGAAAAGAGCCGTTTGGTTTTTGACGAGAATGCTGGAATGGTGCAGTGCTGACATCAAACATCGTTCACTGTAGGCTGTTTTCTTGGATGAACCTTGAGTCGGTGTTCTTCCTTGTCCTTTTTGCTGCTGTACACATATTTGCAGGAGGGTTCCTGGCATCTGCCAAGACCCTTTTGTCGGAACAGGGGCATGTGCTCGCAGGCAGGGGTACGAGTTGTCTTCAGAGCTTCTATGAATGTTATGAAGTGCCCAGGGTTATCTGTGGATGGTTTCGGAGAAGGAAACTCTCGTACACATTGCAGCATCTCTGGGGAAGAAGGTGGGTGACTGGTGCAGTGGGCGCAGGCCGGATCTGTACACTTGGTAAATATTACCATACCAAGCCTGCGATCAATGTGCTTCATGGTAAACAAGTAATGATCTGCTGCATCCCGGTCGCTATGCAGTTGTCTTGCTGACTTCGATACTGCTCCATGAATGTTCCGGTATTCTTCCGGAGTGTGCGGTAGCTCAGCTGACCCACTGGGAACCACAACAGTTTTAATGGGCTTGCCGGCAAAAGTGATCCCTTCCCAGTATTTGTTCTTGATGAGTCCCATCGCCCTGTCGAAAACGCGATGTTCCTTCAGCTTCTTCTCCTCGGCCGTCCCTCTCTGGGAGCATGGTGGTGTATCCTCACCATCTAATGTAGCTGGCAAGTACACAGATGTCAAAGCCCGTGTACAAGGGGCCCAGACACGCTCTATCGGGTTCATCGCCGAATCTCCAGGGCAGTATGACGTCACCATGATGGCATCCAGATTTGTCTCCTTGAAGAGGTGTGCATAGTATATCTCATTGACGGTGTGGTTGACATTAAAGTCTGCCCCACCGTCAACAATCAACACTAGCAACGACCTCTTCGCCTCCTCTTCTTGGCTTAAAATGCTGAGGATGTCGTTGATGTGCGACGAGATGGGACATGGCGAGTGCGGACTTCGTAGGACGACCGTCGCCTGGTGTTTTTGAGGCAACCTGTTTGAAACAACATAAGAACAACATAAGCTATGCTGATCGACTTAAAAACAATTGGCCTGGTGTGCTCTGTAGTCCCATCTCGGTTACTTGTTGCTGGTCTTGTGAAACTCGATTATGTTTGTAAATTGAAGATTTATACTCTTAGAGAATACATTCAAGGTTTACTGTCAAATTTGGAAAAGGGATGAACGTGCTTTATTGGGAATTATTTGGTTAATTTTTGAAAAGTGAACAAAGAAAAAATGACTGGAGCGGGATTCGAATTCGATTTTTTTATAACAATACTATTGCATATGTATTTCACTGAATAATATGAGTTTTGATTAAAGTGAACCTGTAATATTATAATATTGTGTTTATGCCCTCGATTTGATTGGCCACAGAGGAATTTAGAGAAAAGAAGGGAAAGTGTACACTCACATGAACTTCTCTCGTCCGAGATGGTCTTTTGTCATGAAGGGTGACGGTTCCATTCGGAGGTACCCCGATGGCGTAATTAAGTACCCCGGGGTAGGGAAATCGTGGTCTGCATAGTTGGGGGCATCGGACGTAGGGAAGAACTTGGAGACCTTCAATCGCCTGTCCACCGCCAGAGTCTGGTCCCCAACCTTGATCTTGTTTTTATTGTCTGCAGAATAAACCGTAGTACAACCACTGAATTTCGACGCTAGCTCGAGCGTGTAATGCACCCGGGCTGAGTAAAAGTGGCTGTTCTCGTTCAACTTTCGTACGGAATTTTCCTTGGCCGGAACCCTGGCGTCTATCAGGCCTTTGTACTCCGCAGACGATCTGAAGTTCTTGTTGGGGGGTTTCATCCATCGGGCTATGGTCCTCAAGCCTGTTTTCGTATAAAGTAAAACAAATTAGGTACTTCATACGTAATAGGCCTATGTTTAAAATAATTACCATAGAGCTAGGGAAGCTCTATCTTTACTACTACCATCACGGTCGTTTTTGACAAGAAAATTATCACACAACATATACCGTGAAAGAAATGTTACATGAAACGGTGAATCATATCCAGAAATTAGTTGAAACAACCACCGACAATATTTATGGTCTCTAAAACATCCGTGGCCGTTTTTGAAATTTAACAGATGACTGTATCTTTCTTGATATTTTTGCAAATGGATCTGCATTTCTTTGACCAAAGCCAAAGTATTAAATTGCCTTTAACGTGTGGTAACTTCGTAATTTCATTTTAAGCAAGGACTACATACAATGCATAGGCCTTATCAGTTCAAGATGTATATATTTTGTACAGGCATACCTATATTTGGCCGGTCATCCCTCAAGTCCGGGACTGTCTCAAGGAGATGGTGCTTGATTTGATTTAGAGTTGATCCACAGGTACCAGTGTCTTCTTGCCGGCGTCGATGGGCTCGAAACCCATTGCTGTCTACGAAAGTCTTGGCCACATCCACGATGCCTGGGTAGAGCTGTCTAACAGATGGACGCCCTTTGGAACTTCCCTTTACTTTTGGCCGTGGTTTCGAAACCTTGGCGCTACGTTTAGGGCTTGCTTGCAGGCAAGATATATCAACGTTTGGCCGATTGGCCATAATCTCCCTAAGCGGCAGTGAATTCATATTAAAAATGAATGCTTAAAAAGAATTTCTTGCAGAAAACACCCTCTTGTGCGACTGAAATCAAACTGGAAGAAAATGATTGTGACCCAGGGAGGGCATCTCGGCTAAAATTGACTAAAAGTAAAACGCAGACTATTGTGTTAATTGCAAAGCATGCCGTATGAACAACATGAACAATGACATTTTGGGATGAAATCTATCCATTGCACAAACCGCATGGGCATTTGGAGGCAATTTTCAAACAGCCATTCACGTAATCCCCAAGTGCAGACCTTGGCGGAAGACTCAAACGAACAAGGACAATGGACTGCGCCATGCGGCAAATGCATTGATTTCATCTTGACAAGCAATAGCCAATGAAAAGTAACAATCTGAACTAGTAACCAATTAGCAATAGCGTCAAAACTACGCAGCGGGCCCTTCAAATATTTTTGGCACACAATGATGTAGATTGTCGCATCTGGGCGTCCATCGAAAAATCTGTCCCCGAGTCACTTTGCCTACCTGTAGCCTACTGAGTAAGACGCTTTCCAAATCCTGCAACGATGTCAAGCTCCAAAGTTACCATACGATGGCTGAATGCAAAATGGCATGGTGTTGAAGAAGAGGTTGTCCGAAGTAGAGTTAAAGCTCGCGAGCCTTTGGAAATTGGCATGGAAGTGCCGGTTAGTTACAAGTCTAACCAGTACAGAGCAGAAGTTGTAGCGGTCGGCGGAAAGAGTAAGTTTCCACATTTCCTCTTCTTTCCAGTAGACCTAAATGTCAACCTTATCATCTAGGTTTTGGGAATCCATATTTCCATTTTCGGGCTCGAGAAAACGGACGAGTTTTTAAATCTTGAGTGACACCATAGGCCTATATGCAGCTCTAGTTGAAGTTCGACATCAGGCTGGTGAAATTGTTTTTAAGTAGAACAACGTTTCAACATTATTAGGGCGTAATTGCGGAAATCTGGTTATTTGAGTTATGTTCCAGACTGGAACTTGTCTTATCTATTTTGAAACATCTCTATCATGTGTCTATACCAGTCCTATACCTAAGACATGACTTGTACATGTACATTATATCAAGCCGAGTCCTGATTTCAAGTCTCATGTATTTTCTCCCCCTTCCCCCTCCAGAGAGAAAACTCAGCTATGACTCAGACGAGGAAGAAGATCTTCCCCTGGCATTCTTGAAAAAGAAGAACCCCGCCGAACCAGCTCAGCTCGCACGGGACCCCGCCGATCCAGCTCAGCTCGCACGGGACCCCGCCGAACCAGCTCAGCTCGCACGGGACGCCGCCGATCCAGCTCAGCTCGCACGGGACCCCGCCGAACCAGCTCAGCTCGCACGGGACCCCGCCGATCCAGCTCAGCCAGCACGGGACCCCGCCGAACCAGCTCAGCTCGCACGGGACCCCGCCGATCCAGCTCAGCTCGCACGGGACCCCGCCGAACCAGCTCAGCTCGCACGGGACCCCGCCGATCCAGCTCAGCCAGCACGGGACCCCGCCGAACCAGCTCAGCTCGCACGGGACCCCGCCGAACCAGCTCAGCTCGCACGGGACCCCGCCGAACCAGCTCAGCTCGCACGGGACCCCGCCGATCCAGCTCAGCTCGCACGGGACCCCGCCGAACCAGCTCAGCTCGCACGGGACCCCGCCGATCCAGCTCAGCCAGCACGGGACCCCGCCGAACCAGCTCAGCTCGCACGGGACCCCGCCGAACCAGCTCAGCTCGCACGGGACCCCGCCGAACCAGCTCAGCTCGCACGGGACCCCGCCGATCCAGCTCAGCTCGCACGGGACCCCGCCGAACCAGCTCAGCTCGCAAGGGACCCCGCCGATCCAGCTCAGCTCGCACGGGACCCCGCCGAACCAGCTCAGCTCGCACGGGACCCCGCCGAACCAACGCTGAACTCCAACTCCAACATCATAGAGTGGGACATATCTTCATTCGGTGACATTGATTCTCACAGTACGATAATCCAACCCGCCCCACAGCCATCGACTCCCTCCGACCTCGCCTTAGTGCTAGTGAAGCTAGAAGAGGTGACGTCAGAGGTAAGGGAGCTCCGGCGCGAAGTCCGCGATCTCCGTGCCCAGATGGGTTATCGCTCGACGTCCGTGAGGGGAGGAACCAGGCCCACGCCAAAGTACGCTGTCACCGACCATGTCGTTGGGGAAGTTCTAATCGGCGCACAGAACACGAGCACCCACATTATGGACAAGAACACTTATGATAGAGTTTTTGATCGGGTTAATAATCCTAAAGATTTTGTTGTAAAGTTAATGGCAGAAGTTTTTACGCAAGAAGAATTGGCAGAGTCAAATTTTCATGGGGGTGAGGTGTTCAATGGAAGATGTAAGGTCGTCAAAAAGTGTTTGAGGAAACACCCTGTATTCGAGGCCATTATGGCACAGGCCGCCATCGAATTCCCAGAGGTAATTTTTAGTGAAGCCCTGCAGAAGCAGCTGCGTGATGCAGTCAATGCAAAGTGCAGGAAGATGTCAGCCAAGGTCAAATATTAATATTATTGGTCATTGCATTATTAGTTATTTCATTCAGAAGTCAATGTTTGTTTTTTTTATCCATATTCTTTCTAAGAACAGTTTTTCGTTATTGGTAGTACATGTATCATACTTCGGTTTTTGTCAAAGAAATACAGATTCACGGGCAAAAATATCAAGGACGATATAAAATACTCATCTGTGAAAATGTTAGTCCCATACGGTGCCCACTTTTTGAGAAAACTGTGAAAAATAAAATGATTAAAAGAATCACTCTGCAAGCTTAACAGATCAACTGTGTTTCGAGTTCATTCCTGTGAAATTCCTGTCTATGTTTATTCTTGTTTAGGCCCCCAAAAGACCCAAGTCCACTTATTCCACAATCCATCCCTCAGGGAAAATCCCACAAAAGACCCCTTTTCCATGAAGACGAAATCCCAATTCTCAGCTGTATACTGTACATGTATTTAATGTAAACATTATTATAGTAACCTGAAGGATTTTCCTTTATAAATGAACACATGATATCAAATTAATGAATGAAATAACCTGACAGGTGAGGCCTACCATATCCCTGAAAAATCAAATCCCACAAACGTATACCGATCCTAGCATGAAAAAAAGTGTTCCCTGAAAAATCCAATCTCCGAAAAAATGAATCCCGATCCTCTGGGGAAAAAAATATACATGTATCCCCTGAAAAATAAAATCCCCCCAAAATATACCGATCCTCCAGATAAAGATCGTCGGCCCTGAAAAAAATATCAAGTGACCTCTGGTAACTATAAAATCCCGAATCCCTGCCATAAAAAATAATCTCCACATACATGTACAAAAACACTGTACTTTGCTTTCCATAAATGCCAGTTGTTTTTCTTGATACACGTTGTGGTCTACGTACGTGTGTATAGGAAGGCCCTTTTCTTCTTCAGATCTTTTTGGAGTCGTGCCCGTTCTGGAGCGTGAGCGAGCGGCAATTAACATAACAATATTATGACCACAATGGAGTCTGGAAGGAACGCGGTCAAGCCCGTTCCTCACGCTAGCGGACGGCCCCTATTGTTCAGAATTAAGTACCCCGTCCGGAACGGGAGGAACGCGGCCGGGCGCGTGAGAACGGTCAAAACATTTTTGGTGGCTCGCCTAAGTGAGACATTTAAGTGTACTAAGTGTCCCTAGACACAATTTAGTTTCACAGTTACAATATTCATGTAGTATATTATTTCCTTTCCCTTTCACTGATGCAAACCTTCCGTCAAGAAAAGTTGTCAAAAGGAGGGTTGATGGGAAAAATTCAGGACTTCAAATCTGACAAAGTTTGTGCAAAAGTCTCCGGAATCCCCACCCAACCCGAATTATCATTCCATTGCATTCATATCATGAATCTAGTCTGCACATATGCCGAGAGTGTACCTGCACGTGTACACGTACGTATGCACAGCTCATTAGAATTCACAAAAGGATTAGACGACCGACGGCGGGCATTAAAACATTACCCACACCTGCCTCAGTGATAAGGGCAAAGGGTGCAAAAACTCCTGTCTGGCGGGGCACAACCATCTGAATAAGTGTCTAGTACGACTAAACTGCCGACTGCCGTCATGTAGGGATCATTAATCCACTAATTGCGAGACTGGTATGACGTGCATAATACAACAAATGTACATAGATGTACGTGTATGCTAGATTGTATGTTCTTCAGTGGTATTTGATGAAGACATGATTTTTTAAGTCTTTTGTAGATTTAAAGGTAATATCATACTTTGGTTTTTATCTAAGAAATACAGATTCATGAGCAAAAATATCAAATATACAGCAACAGTCATCTGTGAAAATTTCAGTCCCATACGGTGCCCACTTTAATAGAAAACAGTGAAAAACAGCCACAGTATTTCTTAAGTCTTTTCTCTTTTATTTTTCATCTTTTAAAAGATCAAAAAGATTTTCCGTCGTTGTTTTACTAATTTCTGGATAAATTCACCATTTCAGGCGGAAACATTTTAACGGTATGTTCCTACCACCACCATCTTCATACCCAGGGCTCAAATTTCGTCTAGTAACTGAAGCATTTCACTAGACCTGTGACATTCATGTACGTAGGACAACAGTAATTGTATGCAACATTGTGTCAAAAATCATCAATTTTATAGGAACCATTTTATTTGTGCAAGGAAAACAGAATCACTAGACAACCGGACTAGTGCAGTACTCACTTTACTAGACCGACACTGAAATCACTAGACTCGGTCCACGGTCTAGTGGATATTTCGAGCCCTGATACCCTGTAAGTTATACGTAAATCTGTGAACATTTCTGTTCTGGTTTCTTACCAAAGTATGATACTACCTTTAATCATGCAACATGTTTACATGCTAACTGTTCAGTCAACATACCCATACATGTACAAGTTCCCCTAAAACAGTATTTAACTCCTAAAGTCATTTTGAACAAGCATGCAAAAAATTTCAGACACACAAAATTTAATTTATTTTTAGTTTTACACAATACTGACTCTCATACGCAACAAACGCACGTAATACGGTAATTTAATTGTCTGACCAACTGGTAAATCAGTTTTCAAATTAGATTTAAATATAGCAGTTGATTATTGTTGATAAAACGTCTGCCCTCAATGAAATTGTTCTCTTGAAATAATAACGGGAAAAAAATACAGTAAACACATATTGCATACTACACTAGAGCTCCCGAAGCAAGTACACATTACATATAATTCGCCCAAATGGTTTGTTGATTTTAGTTCCTATCTCAAATCAACTTCTATTCCATATCTGATTTTTCCTCCCTGTCACTTCGTCCCCTCTTCAGCCTACAAAAAAAGTCCCCTCGCGGCACAATCTCACAGGCCACGTTCTTAATTGGAAATGACATCAATTGTTGGCATTTTACTCGGGGGAAAACAAAACAAAAATATGAAATTTATGTTATTTTAATCATTGTCTCCAGGTCTCAATCTTAATTTTTTTTCTTCCCTTCCAACGAGTCAAGGTAAAAACGGAGACAAGTGTAAACAAGCCGCTCGGTGGAACTGCACGTGTGAAGAGACCGAGAACGACCATCATTGATCGTCATGGTGATTAAAGATTATTTACCGTCCTAGTTGGAAAAATATACAATTGATGCTAAACAAATAAAGTTAGGTTTATTGTTATAATATTATTATTAATTTAATATTAGATGTTCTGACGATGGTAGGGCAGCGTGACGTATGGACCATGAGAAAATGATTCAGGAAAAATATTGTAAATGTCAAAGCAGTCAGGTGGATTTACGTGATCTATCATTTACCTTGAGACTATGTTTAATGCAAAGGATCCCAGCCTGCGGATCCACGTCCTATGCAGGGTACAATCAATTGGGATCCGGAGCCGCAAGATTCGTGATCTTGTGTATTGAAGAAACAGGCCCTAAGTATACCGGTAGATGTTTTTCGGATCATTCGAGTTGTAAGCAGAAGTTACTGTAACCTAAAATGAAGGTAAGTTTGCGGTGACACCATGTAATCTCTTCTGTGAGAGTGTGTGGTTCTGAGAAGAACCGGTGGTATTATCTCGACGTTCCGAACAGAGAATGACATTCTCCTGAGGACGAACAGAGCACACTGTTCGGAACGTCGAGATAATACCACCGGTTCTTCTCAGAACCACACACTCTCACAGAAGAGATTACATGGTGTCACCGCAAACCTACCTTCATTTTAGTACATCCACCATGCATAGCTTCAAGTCTTACTTTAATACTGTCACCTGCTGTACAATACATTTTCTTCATAAAAAAGATGGCAAGATTTCCATACACGAACAATCAAACAAACGATTAATATTCTTAATGTGACTTAACATGCACAATTTGAGAGTTAACTTGAAGTTTAACCTGTGAAAGCATTTACTTAGAAAACACTTTAAATTCTTCAGTTCAGTCCCATAGGGTTTGTGCACGGGGTGACAAGTGTCCGCGAATGGAAATTTTTCCAAAAGGATATAGCTGTAATCAAATATTTGTAAATTTAATAAAGTACAAAGGCTCCAATATTTTTGTCTTTTTTCTTGGGGAAGGGGGTTGAAAATTTGGGAAATTTATAGGTTTTGAGTGAGGAATGACTGGAGCTTAACTTGTATGGTTTTGCGGATGGGTAAGACTACATTAGAGTTCAGTTTTGATTTAGACACATATATATACCTGCATCGTAGCCCGCGTCCGATCTAGCCTGTCATTGCGCATGGCGTTGAAATCTGGACAGGCCAGTGTGGTGTTGGTCCTTGTGTCCAGCAGATGACCGTCTAGGAAGTGACCGTTCCCCTCCATGTTCGGATGACCATTCATGATTGACTCTAAAAACATTTTAAATAACAAGAAGGGTAATAATTATTTGAAAGTCAACATATTCAACACAGATTGCAGTTTTATTCAATATTCATCCACAAGACTTCGGCATAAGTTTGGTCCACAGATCACGAGGCGATGGCATTCCATGTTTACCCTTCCCCCGACAAATTCCCCTTCTCCAAATCCTGTCTTTTGCATTGCTGTTACTTTGAACGATGAACTCGGCATTGTCCGAAACGGCGTAAGTCCTGATATGTGGGCAACATTAATGATTATTTTGCCCTCTGCAACTCTTAAGGCTCCAAGAACAATTTCACCTGAATATCTGCACTGCAAAAATGCCAATCTTTCGTTAACTTTCCAAAGTCCCTAGTGCCAGTAGTGCCGGTGTTAAAAACAAAGGGCTAGCTGTTTGTTTAATGCACAGGATCCCAGATTTGGCGATCCACTATGCAGGGTATGCTATTAAATAGTACTTCTAGATTTAAAAGGCTACTCCGTGAGCTCACGGAGTAGCCTTCTAAATCTAGAAGTAATTAAATTGGATCCAGATTAGTAGAATTCGTGATCCTGTGTGTTGAACAAACAGGCTTTATAGTCAATATGTCAAACCTTTTGCAGTTTTTGTTTTCAAATCATCATAAATAATCATGTCAAAATTAAAATTAAAATGTAATTGTAAATAGGGCAGGGGGGCCTATTAGTTGCGATGATCGTAACCCTAGGTCTGACATGGGGACAGGGGCCTAAGGTCCCTGTCCCCATGTCAGACCTAGGGTTACGATCATCGCAACTAGGGCGGGGGCCTATATGTTTTTAAATTAAAATTCGCATTCTCGTGGATCACACTTATTTACTGAAAACATTTTACTTCGAAGATTTTACAGGAATATCTTGCCCTTCTCTGATAAATATCCCACCACGTAGGCCCCTATGGCATTTAATTTCAGAATTCAACACAAAATACAAAACATGTGGGAAAAAACTACATTTGTACACAGCACATGCAAATTGCAAGTCGCGCGAAATAAAATGTAAATTTCAGAGGACAGGAATTGTGTACGAGAATCAAACAAACGTTGATGTGCCATACCTTTCCTAAATATCACTCAGTTTTGAACAATATTGTTTCTGGAAAACGGACAGTCAGTAAATGTGAAGCTTTTTCATCGTCATTTTGACATTTTGTCAAAAAATTACTCAGACGTCAGTCAGCGAAATCAATCACATCGTGTTGCTGTTTACATCTTTCAGCACTGGTTGCCAATTTCTCGTATTCACAATGCGTACAAATTGCCGGGAGCCAGGGAGATAATGAGTTCTCATTTGGCAAAACAGCCGATAGAGGGCGCTAGTGTTAATTTTTGCAGTCAATCAATCAACGAGGGGTGGATAAGTAATTGATGTATGGAGTGCCAACATTACAAATAAAAATTAGTTTCAATGATAATAAATTTCATATACATGTAATTAATTCGACATTCTGGCAAAAATTATAATTAAGCATAAAAATGCATATGTAAATCTAAGAAAAAAATCCCACATAGATCAAGTTTGCGTTAATGTAGGCCTTATTATTACCAAATTTACCCGTACAGTTGTATATAATGATTATTATCATAAACAGCTATTTTTCATTCATATCCATATTTCCTTTTGATCATATCAACCGGAAAATTTTAAGATAATAATTTACTGAACAAAGATTAAGCCCAAAGTAAGCTTGCCGAGTAATGATCGATTGATTCCAATTACACGGTGAACAAAAATATCAGATAAAAAAAATACTTTTACGATTATTTATGCTATTGTCAAATTAATTCCATAGCTGCTTTTTTGGAGCAGAATAATCAAAATAACTTCACAAAGGCCTATAGTAGGCCTACTTTTTTTATATAAAACTTCATACTTTTTTTTCCATATTTTCCTACCATGCATTAATTGTTCTTTTTTGCCTTTTAGTTTTAGAACTTTAAGGCCTGCCATACTCATACAGCGTGCCCGCCACCACGTGTATAACTGGAGTCAAAGCTTCAAAATGGCCGACACTGGTAAGTGCTCTGAGAAACAGATGAAAAACAAATATAAATTGACATCGTTTTAATGATGTAGCATCCTTTAAACATAGAGATCTGTATTCGTTCACCCTCAGTGCTTATTGTAAGCTTTTTGATTGTATAAATCCTATCTTTTTTTCTTATGAAAAAGCCAGTATTCTTACAACGATGTGATTTGGGATGCTAACCATGCTAACTGTACAAGTTACAACTACAAGTTAGGGGCCTACAAAAAAGTACAAGTAGGCCCTACAACCTGAACAAGTCAGATTACGTGTAGCGTAAACTTAAAGCTATGAGAAGTTGTATTGTTAAGTTTGGACAGGAAGGCATTTGATATTTCTAATTTCCTGAACGAATTGGATCAATAAAAGTGGAATTTTATGAATTTCAGTTTGATGAAAGTTGAAACAAAATCCTGGTCTTTCTTTGTGACACAATCACACTTAACGTTAGTTTGAGCACATCTGATCTGACGTCACACATTTTGTTAAAATGAGAAGAATACCGTGTAGTATGCTAACACTAACGTTACTGTAATTAACCCCATTAGATGGATACATTCTCCTTGCATGTCAGAAAGGCAGCAAATGTTACGACACGGTTATAATCATTCAAACTTTTATTGTAATTTTGCAGAAACACCAAGCAAAAAGAGCAAGAAGCACAAGAAGCAAAGTATTGGCGTAAGTAATCAAGAAAAAATGTATTCATATTTCATTAATTCATCAAGACTTTACTTTGTCATTCGTGTACATACATAAGTCTCTGGTTAGTCTGGAACCCAGCTTCTACTCTACAGTCAAGCAGCCTAACTCACCTAAATACGTCTCTTCATCTGTTGGGTCTGGGTTCGAGACTAATCAGATTGAACAAACAGACGAAAAAAAAGCCTTGAATTTGCTTCTGAAAAGGGGCAAGACCATTTTTCCATTACAAGGGGCACTTCCATAATTAGACAATCATAATGTCTATGGAAACATTTGTAGGGGCACCAAGGCCAAGAACCAGGGCAACGAAGGCCATTGCCTCCGTTAAATTCAAGGCTTTGAAGTCCACACTAGGCTTATTATAAAAAAAAATCAATGTATTTTTGAAGAGTCCTATATGAGTGAACCTCTCTGCTGAAAAAAAGTGAAGGTGTTAACGAAATATCTTTCCAAGTAATAAACTTTATTTCCAAGAAATATCTTTCCATTATTTTGTTTTCTTCATATCTCGAACAAATATAATTTACAGTGTATGACACAGCCAGCATAGGGCAGAATAGCTCAGTTGGTAGAGCACTGGTACAATATTCCAGAGGTTGCAGGTTCAAATCCCACTCCTTTCCTTTTTTTTTTTGTTCATTTTATTTTATTATTTTTTTTCGGGGGGGGGGGTTCAAAGTAGGAGCCTTAAATTTCTGATTTAGAAAAAAAATGGTGAGACTTTCTAAAAAAAATAATGATTTACGTTTTTTTTTTTCATCTACAGGAAATACAAAGTGAATCCAGTTTTCTGGTTCAGCCAGATTCCAAGACGCCAAAGCTTGACACATCACAATGGCCTCTACTCCTGAAGAATTTTGACAAGTTAAACATCCGGACCGGTCACTACACACCGCTACCCAATGGCTGCTCACCGCTCAAGAGAGAATTCAAAGATTACGTCTCGTACGTTGTTGTTGTTGTTGTTGTTGTTGTTGTTGTTTTTATGTTGACCTAGGGCCTGTTTGTTTAACGCAGAGGATCCCAGATCTGCGGATCCACGTCCTATGCAGGGTACGTTAAAATGGAATCCGGATCAGAAAGATCCGTGATCTTGTGCGTTAAACAAACAGCCCCTAGCTTCAGTCTAAGGGCATGATCTTTGTCGTTACTCTGTAGGCCTCTAGACTTTGCAAACTTCACTAATGTCCATCCACTGTCTACCTGTAACACCTCAATTCTAAGGTGTTTACGAAACGGAGGCTCAGGCTCCAGCTCTGACATCCATATGCTGAAAATATAGGTTTTGGTTTTTCATTGAAGCTCTGTTTTGCTTTTCAAACCAGAGAATCTACTTCAGAACCGCAGCCAAAAGTCTCTATTTTGATACCCGTTATTTCCGAGTGGATTCACAAAATGGAGACGGAGCCTGAGCCTCCGTTTCGTAAACGCCCATAGCCATAGTCCTTCCCTCAGACCAACTAATGGTAGGACTTGTCCAGCTGTGGCCAAAGTTTTATAGTTGAGACCATATGCCAAAGTTGGGGCGTAAGACTCTCCGTTTTTCATGTTCAGAAATGTAGGGATTTCGGATTAAAAGCCTTCTTCGCGTTTGTTCCCAATTCCAGGAGCGGCTTCATCAACTTGGACAAGCCGTCCAACCCGTCCTCTCACGAGGTTGTCTCCTGGATCAAGAAGATCCTACGGGTGGACAAGACGGGTCACAGCGGCACTCTTGACCCCAAGGTGACTGGCTGCCTCATCGTCTGTATCTCCAGGGCGACGAGGCTGGTCAAATCGCAGCAGAGCGCCGGTAAGTCAGAGAAAAACAACTGCCACTTGAAGTGTGTAGGAGCAGACTTATGCCATCTTTTCCGTTACATTTAGCTATGCTAGACATGAGGTTTATTAACCCTAACCCTCTATACCTACCACACAAGACAAGAGCTGCTTACCACACACTACCACAGTCTCCACAGGGGGACAAGATCATAAACCATACATTACCACACTGCATTGTATTGTGGGATTCTGGATATCACACTTACCACAAGAAAAACCATATGTGGTAGATTGTGGTATACAGGAGGGTTAGGGTTAAAGACTTCTTGAAACTTCTGTGAATGCAGTAATTTTATTTGAGTGATTCATCATGATGTGCATTCCCCTTTAAACCCTCGATTCCTTTTCTGTTGTTTTAGGTAAGGAATACGTATGTATAGTCAGGTTGCACAGCGCCATAGAGAACCAAGCACAGTTGGCCCGGGTAAGGCCTACAGTAAATACTTAAAGGGGCAGTCACTTGCCTCTACATAATCTAAGGCTGTGTCCGAAACAGGCTTCCAGAGCTACGGCTAGGTCTATTCTCCTGGTGTCAATGCGTATTTCCAATGGAGCGAAGACCTAGACCTAGCTCTAGACAGCAGATTTGGATGCAGCCTTTGAGAGTAGTCATAGGAGGCCGCCATAACTGGGGGCCGTCATATTGCATACCGACCTGTTGACTCCTAATTGTGTTGGAGCATGATGGCCCCCTGCTATGGCCTTCTGCTTTGACCACATTTAAGGGTCTGGTTAGATATGCCTATTTGGTCAACATTGAACAAAGTAGTTGTCTGCCTTTACAAATACTAATACAATAGTAGTTGATACATAATAGTATGAATAGTGTCTTGGTTTAGAATTACTAATATCTTGGACATTGTAAGGCTTATAAAGAACACTAAAGGCCTATTCACATGATGCTACAAAAACTCAATTATTGAGAAATTCTCTCACGGTTGTGAAATCTTACAAAAGTATACTTGAGAGTGACCGACGTCCCTGGTGAATCCTTGAGAGATTTTGACCGAGATCCAGACCCATGAGAGAATTTCTCAAATTTTGAGAGTATTTTTTTAATGTCGTGTGAAAAAGCCTTTAAGACGGATGATCTATGTCTAGAAATATAAAATTTATATAAGCTTATACGGAGCTGATTTAGGTTTGACAATAAGCATCCTCAACCAGTACATGAATATCATCTTAAAAAGTGCTTTAATCTGTGTTTATCATTTTTCAATGCACAAATGTGGAGACCAGCAGTATATTTCATGTTAGAAATTCTTTAGAGGTTGTCAAAGAGTCTGTCTTAGCCTTATAATGTTATAGGACAGTTTTTGTAAAGAAACGATGATGATAAACGAATATGTAATAATTTATACTATTTGTTGGTGCATGCCTTTTTTTGGCCGATTTCAATCCCTCAGACTTTGGAAACGCTGACCGGTGCGTTGTTCCAGCGTCCTCCTCTCATCTCGGCGGTCAAGCGGCAACTCAGAGTGCGGACAGTCTACGAGAGCAAACTCATCGAGTACGACGATAAGAGACACCTGGGTGAGTCTTACGAGAGTATCATCTCGAAAGGAACCTGTTTGCTTGAGGGGTAGAAAGCCATGATGAGGCTAAGGGCGTTAACAAAACTCTGGCTCTGGTTCAGGCTTCAGATCCTCCTCCGGTAATCCATTCTAAAATACCTGGTATCAAAATTAATGCTCTTGGCTGCTGTTCGGAAGTAGCTTCTCTGGTTTGAAAAGGAAAAAAGAAGCTAAAATCACTAACGCTTTGCGATCATCACTAAACCCAAAATCCATCGCTAAACAGAAAATTGATCACTACTTTGTGTAGCATTTTTCCGTTTAGTGATGGATTTGGGCTTTAGCAATGGATTTGATCGCAAAGTGTTGGTGAAATCAGCCCAACAGCTTCAGCTTCAATGAAAAACCACAACCTATATTTTCAGCATATGGATGTCAGAGCTCGAGAACTCCCTATGATAGTTTCTTTGAGAGGGGTAGAGTAAGTTCAGTCCACAGTGCAGTAGCCCTTTGCTTGATATTAACTCAATCTCGACTCGGTCATTTCCATCTTTCAGGCATCTTCTGGTTGAGCTGTGAGGCTGGGACCTATGTGCGGACACTATGTGTCCACATCGGCCTGTTGCTGGGGGTCGGAGGTCAGATGGCAGAACTCAGAAGAGTCCGATCGGGCATCCAATCAGAGAAGGTAGGAGTGGTCAGTCAGTCTCACACAGCCGTTCAGCACTATGAGGCTTTGCGTAGCAAGGACAGGTTACCAGCTCAAATATCATGCATTGCATACTACTTGCGCCTGGTACTCTGCTAAATGTTGCTCAGCATGAAAATTTAAAAAGGTTTATTAATCTGTTATCAGATCAGACCCAAAGTCATAAAGAAGTAAAGACAAGGCATAAGAACTTAATCAGGGATTTCAAATCTTAACAGAAATGTTCACAGATTTACGTATAACTTTCAGGGTATGAAGATGGTGCTGGTACAAACATATCGTTAAAACATTCCAGAAATCAGTCAAACAAAGACCGAAAACAGTTTTGATCTCGGGGTAAGATCAAAACCTATCTTTATGCTGTAAGAAATATTGAGTCAGGTTTTCGCTATTTTCTTGTGACTCAGATGTCAGATTGAGCTCAAATTTTCACAGGTTTATCATTTCATGTACATGTTGGATTATACAAAGTGTGAGTGCTGTTCTGTGACCTTCACCAATCATGTATCATACCTTTAAATTTGTGTTTTTCCACCACAGGATCATCTGGTGACTATGCACGATGTCCTGGATGCCCAGTGGGTGTACGATAACCACAAGGATGAAGAGTACATGAGAAGAGTTGTCAAGCCCCTGGAAGCCCTACTCACATCTCACAAGAGAATCATCATGAAGGACAGCGCTGTAAGTTTCAGTTTGGCCTTAAAATCGTTCTGCTCTTAAAGGTAATATCATACTTAAATTTTTGTCAAGGAAGTACAGATTCATGGCAAAAATATCAAGGAAGATACAGTTACAGTCATCTGTGAGAATTTCAGTCCCATACATTGCCCACGGAACTGAGTAACATCAACTTTGTCATGTCCAAAATCTCTGGCTGCGACTGCAAATAATGTCTATGGAAATGGCTGCAGTCACTGGCTAGTGGCTGCCATAGGTGCGTGTGTAATTTGCAGACGCAGCCAGAGATTTGGGACAAAGCCGAGTCTGGAAATACTGTTGAAATGATGTCCATTCTTTTTGTTTGTCTTTCAAGATCAACGCGATTTGTTACGGCGCTAAGGTCATGCTACCAGGAGTCTTGCGATTCGAGGACGGCATCGAGGTCAACGCGGAAATCATCATCGTCACAACCAAAGGAGAGGCCGTCGCCCTGGCGGTGGCTCTCATGACGACGGCTGTCATGGCAACCTGTGACCACGGGGTGGTTGCTAAGCTGAAGAGGGTGATCATGGAACGAGACACGTACCCACGCAAGTGGGGTCTGGGAGAGGTGGTAAGTTTGCCAAATTGTTTTCCTTCCTTGCCTTGTTCCTTCTCATTGCTCCGAGTTCCTATACACCCCTCTGACGGCTTGACATACCGTCCGCCATTACTGCAGTGTCCCTGCCCGCCTTTTGTCCAGCAACAAAAGAATGAACGCTCTACCACACTTTGTACTGCAGGGTGTACGTCTCTCTAATCAGTTGACGTACACTCTCCAGTATAAAGTGCGGCATACGTAAATTCTTCTGTAGCTGGACAAAAGGCGGGCGGGGACACTGCAGTAATGGCAGGTGTTTCGTAGGTCCATGGTTGCGCCGTCGGATCGGTGTAAAAAATCAAGTTTTACAGTCGAGTTGCTAAGCTTACAATTTTTTTTTGTAAAACAAAGCATGCTTATTGCATTAATCATTGGTATCCAGACAGTAGCGCATGCAGTGAGTATCACCTGTGCCTGGTACTCGGCTTAATATTGCTAAGTGTTGTAAGCATCTTGTTAACTAAAGCATCTCTGTGAAATTTGGTCTGGAGCTGTACAGGGTTATAGAGTGAAAAGTGAAGCATCTACTCTTAAAAGTTGTCTCATAATAATCTTTTTTTTTTTTTTTTTTTTTTTAGGCCAGCAAGAAAAAGATGCTGATTCAAGCCGGGAAGCTGACCAAGCATGGCAAACCGATGGACAAGACACCTGAAGACTGGAAGAGCTCTTACGTCGATTACAAGTATGTTGAAGGGTTCATCTATTTGTTGGGGGTCAAGTTTCAATGATGGGGTGTTCTTAGTGAAGTTTTTATATAGACTATCCAGTTATTGTCCTTCACTTTAAAACCCTAACAGCCCAAACCATTCAAACTCCCATAAGTAGTTCTGTTGAGTTTTGGCTTGTTTGGTACCAAACAGTAAGGACCTGTTGTTGGACTGTGTATGATTCAGTACCAAAGGTCCAGGAGTACACTGTTTCATTCTGACAGGTTTGGGGAAGTAAGGCATGAGACCTGCTGAAGAAACAAGTGTTGGAGTTTGTGGCAGTGCACTGGCATTTTGTTTGTGGGTAAGGCTACCCATGGCCTATAGTACAGATTAAAAGGAAGTTGTTTGGTTCAGAATGCTTCCTAGTACAAGGGCCTAGGGTTGTCCTCATTAACATGATTTGAACTATGATCGAAGAGGCACTCTTGATAGGCCCGTTGAGCTGAAAGATTCATTAACACAACTTACTAAACAAGTGCATTTTCAAAAATAAACTCCTCAAAAAAAGTTTGAGGGAAGATATCTTTTTGTTACTGATCTATGAACCAGTGGCGTCACCAGACTTTTGAGTCTGGGGGGGCACTAGCAATTGTTGGGGGGGCACTACAATAATATATATTATATTTTTTTTCACCAACCCAAACCTCAAATGGGGGGGCACGCGGGGGGGAACGAGGTTTTCCAGGGGGGGCACGTGCCCCCCCTGGCCCCCCCTTGGCGACGCCACTGCTATGAACGTTGAAATTTGTATCATTTGAAAGCTTCTTTCAAACTTGAGTTGCAGAACTTTTTTGAGGGGTTTATCAAACATTTTTAAGGTGCATCTGGGAATGATTCCTTATGAAGCATTTCCTTCCAGTTATCTTTACTCATCTGCTGCTTGTGGAAATTGTTTGCGCAGTAACAAGGGCAAGACAGAACCCGCCCAAGAAGAGGCAACACCCATCAAGGAGGAGCCAGTCGCCGCGGAAACCCCGGCCAAGAAACGCAAACGTCAATCCAGCAGCAGCAGCAGTTCTAGCTCAGCATCGTCGCCTGTTGCTACGCCGACAATAAAAGAGGAGAAGAAGATGAAGAAAAAGGAAAAGAAAGAGAAGAAGGAAAAGAAGAAGGAAAAGAAGAAGAAGAAACTTGAGGAATCGGTCGCCGAGGAAGAGGAAACTGCGGAAGTGGTGAGGAACTTATTTTATAGTAATCCAAGCATTGAATTTAACGGAGGCCACAGAGGCAATGGCCTTTGTTGCCCTGGTTCTTGGCCTTGGTGCCCCCTTCAAATGTTTCCATAGACATTATGATTTTCCAATGGAAGTGCCCCTTGCAATAGAAAAGTTGCCTTGCCCCTTTCAGAACCAAATTCATGGCCTGGTAATCGGAAAATATGGTTGACGTCACGATGAATATTTTAAAATTATTGCCTCTTGGTCCAATTTCATGATTCTGCTTCTCAGAGAAGAAAAAGAAAATGCTTGTTGGATGTTTATGCCGTGAAGAAAACTGAATAGGACCTTTGTTACGCAAAGCATAATATTTAGAATATTGGTTGTTTACCTGTGTTTTTGGCAAAGGTCTTTCTGTTCAAAGCAATTTCTGTGCCGCCCGTAATACTTGCAATAAATCAGAGTTTCTAGATGCAGTGTAAAGCATTTCTTGACACATTTTTGGTTATGCACATGACGACACGTTTGGCAGGGGCAGGTTAGCTTTTTTTGCATTGCATCTTGGGTCATAAATTAACCCACAAATTTGGCAGACGTTTAGGACGTTACTTCATTGTCAGTCAAAACCAAATTGTCTGCATTGTCTTTTTTTTCCAGACTGGAAAAAGAATTATCCAATCACCACAAGGGGGAACCTGACTGGGTTAATTTTAAATCATTGAAAGGTGAACAAAGAACAAATTGACTGGAGCGGGATTCAAACCTGTGCCCCCTGGAATTCTGTACTGTTGGTAGAGCACTGGTATGGTATTCCGGGGGTGGCATGTTCGAATCCAGCTCTAGTAAATTTTTCTTTGTTTTTTCTTTCAATGATTAAAGAATTGCTAAATAATGTGTTGACATTTTGCTTCTTTTTTGGTGATTTTCTTTTAGGATTCGGAGAAGAAGAAGAAGAAGAAAAAGAAGAAAGACAAGAAGTAGAGGGGACAACGCCCTTGTATCCAGACGGTGCGGATTTTTAATTCAACCTTGCTCCCAAGTGAGATTCTTTTTTAAATTTATTTGGGGGGTTTGGGAAGAAACCAGTAGCTTAACGTGATTTGCCAATGATCAAATCAACATCCTTCTTTTGTTGATAATTTCGTAAATTTTCTGATTTGATTTTTTATATGAAATGGGATTTCTGAACATTTAGCACTGACAATTTGTTTGAAGTTTTGAAACGCGAAAATGCTCCTTAATTGTTTTGTAAAGCGCAGTTTATTAACAAAGATATTCCCTCGGAGGTATTTTGCTTCTTATTTATACAATTTCTTTATTGATGAGAAAATTGCTATGACTCAGTACCTTCAAAAGCCTCTGTAAATAGTTCGAAATTGCTCTGACCTTTGGATCGACACTTTTCATCCAATTATTTCGTGATATTTATGGCCAATTTGTTTATTAAATTCATCAATTCAAGTTTCAGTACCAAGACTGTTGAGGTGCCCTTTGATTCAAAGTGAATTAATCCCATAATTTGTATTCGACCTGTCAAACTGTATATAGGTTTCACTTTTTTTTTGGGAGGGGGGATTTCCACTGACGGACAATACTTTGACACATCGTGCACAATCCCTATGGGACTGAAAAGGGGCCTTTCGACTACGTCTCCATTTCGTGAATCCATTCTAAAATTACTGATATCAAAATGGAGGCTTTTGGCTGCAGTTTGGAAGTAGATTCTCAGGTTTGAAAAAGAAAACAGAGCTTCAATGAAAAACGACAACCTATATTTTCAGCATATATGCATTATGGAGACCTGGCTGGGCTTTGAGAAAGGCCCCTGGGGCCTGGTGTGCACGACAGAGGGCATTTTGAGATAAGAAAATGACCGCCACTGCAGCTTCAAAGTTTATCATTGTTTGTCAAAAACAACCAGTAAAACTCATTTTAGGTATGTAATCCCAGTACTACACAGTTAATCATTACTTGCATTCTTCAAGCACTTTTGTCTGGTATTGTCCGTCAGTGGAAATTACATTACTTTTTCTTAATTCTTTATAAAAAATAATTTTAACGTTTTTCTCTTTGTTTTCTTCTCTTCTTATTGGATATTATTTTAGACATCAATTGATTTTTTTTCCTGTCATTTTCACTTTACGAAAGAAATCAGCTGCTTTGTGGAAAATAGACATGGCATTTTGATAAAATGGTTTAAAAGAATTTTTATTTTTAAGAAATAAAAAAACATTGTACAGTATATGCAGTCTTGTGTAGTTTGCATTTTTTGGTGTGTGCAGTATTTTACTTTATTCCTTTTGGGGGATTTTAAGAGATGTAGTTATGAAATTTTGCAAGATGAAAAATATTCTCTTTTTGGCTTCTAAATTAATCACTGTTTCCTGAACTACAACAGCTACATTGGAATTGAAGGACATTTTTAAGGCTATTTTGCATAGTGTAGTAATATTAAGGGGAAAATGAAGCCACACTTTTGAAGGGCATGTACAACATTGGTAACAAACCAAAACAGAAATGTTCACAGATTTACGTTTAACTTTCCTTTGTTTTATAAGAAAAATATTCAGTTGGGTTGACGCTATTTTCTCGGAACTCGAATGTCTGATTGAGCTCAAATTTTCACAGGCTTATTATTTCATGCGAGTGCTGTTCTGTCACCTTTACCAACATTGTACACGCCTTTTAAAGAATCTGGTTGAGGGGGGGGGGGAGGTTGGAGATCAATTAAACTGCATGGAACTTCAAAATTTGTTTCATTGTGAAAGGAGCCCGAGCTGGATTTCACAAAGCACTTAAAGTAATCTTATAATTTGCTGGTGTCACCCATCATGGAGATTTGAATGGGAGACCTGCGGAGAGGGCTGTCGATAGAGGGCAGCAAACTGTCGGTCTCCAGAAAACTTTAATGCACACTAAGAATAAAAGTGGTTGCCCAAAAACTCCTCAAAAGATGCTGGAAAATACTGTGAATATTAAATTCAGGCCATTTACAATAAATTTGTAGATTCTCATTAACATCTAACTTTGCTTTATAGCAATAATTAAGATGAATTCACGCATTTCATGCTTTTGATATCAGCCCCTGGTCTTTTTGAATTCATTGTTTCCATTTTACAATTAGCACAGATTTTAGCCATGTCCCAAAAGAAACTAAACAATTCACCTGGATTTAGTTGAAACCAAAGATAGTATAGCGGTGCAAGATGGCCTTCTCACTACTAGCCCCAAAAGTGAAGTATCATTTGGCCTCCATTTTAGTAAGCAACGGAGCCATTTCTAATGTGATTAATGTCAAATTAAACTTTTCTAAGATGAAACTTTCACCCAAATAATTGTTATAATTCATTATTAAGGCCCATCATTATTTTTTTGGTCAGAATCACGCGTCAAATGAAAACAGTAAATTTGGCTTACTAAAATGGCTGCCTGTTCGTCATCTGGTTGCACGTGATTTTGAAAGAGTAGGCTGTCTTGTGCAGCTATAGGATGTACAGTTTATGTGAAAGATCAAGCAAATCCAGCATTCTCCTCCACAGGGGTAGATTAATATTTCTTTCTTCAATTTCATCCTCTATTTTTAACTGGGCAACAACTAGGCGCCTATTTCACATAGCAAGTTCGGCCTGAATTTACTAAAGGACAAAAATCTTGCAGACAGTGGGGCCAATTTCACACCCCTACTTAGCGCAAAAATTTGCTAAACATGAAATTTCTGTCTTTATAAAAACAGGATTAAGAACCAAATTTTCACGTGTTGTGTATCACTTTCGATTGTTCTTTGGCTGTTTGCTCACCATGAATATGAAATGGAATTTTTTAATAGTGATTGTTTTCTTGAGCAAGACATTTTGTGCCGAGCAATTTTTGGTGCTTAACAGCTCCATGAAATTGGCCTCAGATTATCTTTCTATGGCAGACGATGCAATGGAAATCAAGTCAAAAAGCAGCACCCATGTGGATGTTTAATTTGCTTGCTCGTCCTGCCATTATCGGGCAGAGGTTAAATTTTGGGGACTTTTTAAGCAGCTTTTTGATAATGTATCAGCCTAAATTTTTTAGGGCCATGAGAAATTAATGTGGATCACCTATAAAAGCTGGTGCATCAATTATTATGAAGCATTAAGAGGACTTTGCATGCTGGAGGCTTTTTGGAGGTGATCAAATTTGAAGTTGACGGAACGGTCGTCCCACAAAGTTGAAGCATGATTTTCGATGGTGTCCATGTAACATCAGTGAACTCTCGCCCGATATTTCTCGTTTAATACTGGGACTTCTAACTTAGCATGAATCTCCCTGTTCAAGGAGCAGATTGACTACATTCTGATTTGAAGAACAGCAAACATGCACCATCAAAAATGAGGCAAGTTCAGTGATGTAACAGGGACGAGTCGGAAAACATACTCCAACTAGGTGGAATGACCCAGAAACCTAAGTGTTAACGATGTTCCAGCCAGTGATGTGCCATCAGGGAAGTAACTTCGCGACTTTTGCATTGGAGAATGCCTTCAAACTATCCGATAGACATTTTAAGTTTCTCTCAAAGATGTGGGCCTTCAGCAAGGTTTTTAAAGAACCAAGTTCCTGCTCTGCGCCATGTTTGAACTCAGAAGATGGTAGATTTTCCTAAAAATTTACTGCCTTGCAATGTCGAGTTGTTGCTTGCTAATGCATGTCAAAAAACCCTCTTTACTCCATTCGTCGGCTTTGACATCAATGGGGGGGGGGCGGGTCAGTGAGCACCAAGGGGCACTAGTAACAGGGTAAGGGTAAGGGACAACAGACAAGAACAAGACATGAATATAAAATGACATTTGCAAAGTTGTATTAATTTTATCAACCATAGAAGTCTGATTGTTTTATTCATGCCAACAGTTTCAACTGACACTAACCATCCACTTCGTGGAGACATAATTTGTATCCATTTAAAATAATTTATTACTGCGTGACAAAATTTAACTAAATGCAACCCTTTTCTTTTTTCAATTTAATAATCGTCGACTGTTTGGAAGAGTTTCAATGAGCGATTTAAAATATTGCCAAAGTGATTGATGATAAATCTTTTAGATTACGAGGATTTGAAATTAAGGTTTATTCCTACGGCAAAGTTCAGCAAATGTAAGCTGTGAGCCGTCATCATTAGCCTTATGTCAATTGCAGGTTGAGATGACTGAGTTCAGCCACTAGAAATTTAAAGATGATAAAGCTGGTATACATGCATCTAATAACTTTAGGTTATGGCAGTCTAAGTAAGACTTGGGGCCGATTTCACTAACGCTTTGCGATCATCGCTAAGCCCAAATCCATCGCTATACAGAAAAGGGATCGCTACTTTTTGTAGCAATTTTTCGTTTAGTGATGGATTTGGGCTTAGCGATGATTGCAAAGTGTTAGTGAAATCGGCCCCAGGTCTGATTTGTCTTTAAGTGTTAGGTTGATCAGGAAGCACAAGTGTGGAGAATGTTTCGCATTACCAAAACAACAAATTCTTTCCAAAATTTCATTTCATGTTCTTTCGAACCTTTTTTAGCGTCCTGATCAACCTTAAGTTAGAATTTTATCTTGCTGTACCCATTTTTGTTTACTTCCATGAAATAAGGATCAAGAAATCATGACTTTCACCAAAATAGTTTTGGAAAATTGATCCAAAAATCAGCTTTGATAAAGGATTTTCATCTTCATGGAAGCAGACATAAATGGCAACAGCACGATAAAATATTTATCGAAGAAGTACGCGTGCAGATGATGACTGGACGATTCTCGTCGACAAGTGTTGCACCTCAGCCCTGAGCAAGTTGCCGAAACCTGAAACAACAAAATGAGAGAGAGAAGTAATCAGCAAATTGCATAGTGAATGAAAGGGTTTGCCTTCTCTGATGTATAACTAGCAAATGTCCAAATGTCCAAGTAAAAATTTCCCCAATTCAAGTCAAGTTACGTTTGGTGACGAGAACCAGACTGTAGTCAAGTCACCAACTCGAGTCAACACTGGTAAATAAAGTCAGTATGCTAGCCAAAACTCTTGTGAATGTTATCCTCAGCAAACAATGGCCGGATACAAGTGAAAAGCAGTCATCATCACATGAAATTTTGGTTGGCAATCAAGAAAGACATTTCATGCTTAAGCAATGATTTTGTGCTTAAGCAGCTCTATGAAATTGCGGGCCCCTGGAATCTGCTAGTAATACATCATTGTACATACAGACAGCAAAAAGGACAGACCAACATACAGACAGAAATTTTACAGATGCATTGTCTGTGCTTTGAAAATTCTCTGGGTGTGAAAATAGTTCTAAGCGACAAACTTGATGAGTTATCAAGTTGAATTTACTGCACACCCAGAAATATTGCCATAGCAGTGACAGTACATCTAGGGGAAAAAGAGGTTAGAAAGTGTCACTCTTTACCTCTTAAAGCAGAAATCCTGGGAGTGTGAATCCGTCCTTCATCTGGGCAATCCATGCTGCAAAGCATATCCACTGCAATCCCTGTAGAAATCAAAATCAAACAGAAAGAAGGTATTAAGCACCAAGAAACTCATCCTTGGACTAACTTGGCCTGAAACTGAACACTACACAAATTATGAAGGACATCTTGACACCTAAGCCTCTAAAGCCAAGTGCAACAATCTTATCACTTTTTGGCGACAAGATTTTGCACTCAACATACGAAGCCGGAGTTTGCCCCCGTTTTGCAGCTTTTTCAAATTATCCTTAACGACACGACACCCACCTTGGGAATCAGTAATAGAAAGCTCAGCAAGCAGGGCCATCAGTGCAAACATCTGTCCTCCATCCCTGCTTCCGGTTCCAAGACATCCTCTGAGATAGCATCTCTGGCCGCCCATCTCATCCAGTAACATGTAGAAAGATCTCAACAGGTAATTACTGTGAAGACAAAAAGAAAAGATATTCGACCTAGCCGAGCTAGGATAGGTTAGTAAGGTACTAAAAAATAATCACATTTAACAAGTAAATTCAGAGAATAAAATGCAATCTTACATATACCACCTACTTGGAAAGAGAAAAAGATAAAAGAAAGTTAATATTGGTTTTATAAGTTAAAAACAAATCAAGTTCAACAATTGAAATATGGCAAGAATGGAGAGAGAAAAAGGTTAGTACATAATGCACAACAGTTTGATAAACATTGTGCAAGTATAATTATGTGCCGTGATAAACAGTTATGTGCAGTGATGTGCATTTTGGTTACATTGTGCAAGTGTAATTATGTGCAGTAATAAACAAACCTGTAAAAGAAAAAGAAAGACAGATAAAATTAGAACATGTTTTTTAAACCTGTAAAAGAAAGACAATTAAAATTAGTACATGTTCCTTGTGTATGAAGCATATAATGCAGTCATAAACAGACCTGTAGAGAGGAAAAGAAAGATATAATCAGTACATGCTTTGGAATAATATCTATACAAGGTCAACATTTAAAATTTGGCACAAAGATGGGGGAAAAAATGTTTAAAAATGTAAAGGAGAAGAAAGGTTATTGAGCAATGTCTACAAGCCCAACAATTGTCACACATAGAATGGAGAGAAATGAAAGTTAATATACAAGGGAGGGAAGGGTTATGATACAAAGTTTGAACAATTCTACAAGTATATGCAGTTATAAATTTGTAAAAATTGACAACATTTTCAACAGTTGACAAGGGTACAAAAAGTGGAGAGAAAAGAAAAGAAAGTTAGTGCATAAATACAAAGCAGTTACATAAATTGATAAATTGTACAAGTATATGCAGTAATGAAACATACATTGTAAAGGGGAAGAAGAAAAGTTATTGAAAAATGTCTACAAGCTCAACAAATAAAATATGGCACAGAATGATTGGGGAGAGAAAAGAAAAGAAAGTTAGTACATAAATGCAAAGCAGTTTCATAAATTGATAAATTGTACAAGTATATGCAGTAATAAAACATACATTGTTAGGGGAAGAAGAAAGGTTATTGAACAATGTCTACAAGCTCAACAAATAAAATATGGCACAGATTGGGGAGAGAAAAGAAAAGAAAGTTAGTACATAAATGCAAAGCAGTTACATAAATTGATAAATTGTACAAGTATATGCAGTAATGAAACATACATTGTAAAGGGGAAGAAGAACAGGTTATTGAACAATGTTTACAAGCTCAACAAATAAATATGGCACAGATTGGGGAGAGAAAAAAAGAAGAAAGTTAGTACATAAATGCAAAGCAGTTTCATAAATTGATAAATTGTACAAGTATATGCAGTAATCAAACATACATTGTCAAGGGGAAGAAAAAAGGTTAAAGCTCAACAAATGAAATATGGCACAGATCGGGGAGAGAAAAAAAGAAGACAATTAGTACATTCAAATTGAACAGTTTGATAAAATTGTACATAGACAAACATACAAGGGAAGAAATGTTATAAGATAAAGGAGAAAAAAAAACAAAGTTAGAACATTTACATTATGCAAAACAATTCATTTTGTTTGATCATTAAAGCTAATTAACAAAGGACAAGAACCATCTTTTTTTAATAAATGATGTTTTATTCAACTTTCAACTTTGATATTTTCTCCTACTGAAAAGAAAATACACACAAACAAATGGTCATTCATGGTTTATTCTCAATCAATGAAATACAAGCAATTTTTTTATTAATTTCTCCTCTAATTTAAAAACAAACGACAGTGAGCACGACACATTTTCCTTTATTCATGATTTATTCAAAACATTTGCCAGTAAGCAGTTAATCCAATTGTAAGTTTTAATTATCCTTTTGTGATTCCTTTTTTCGATATTACCACCTTTGAAAGAAGGGCCTCTTAAAAGTCAGTGCTATGCACCGAAGAGGTCACCTACGATTCTCGTTTTTCCTGTCAAGGAAAGAAAAGAAAAGAAATGAAAGGTTAGTTTGCATGAAAGGGTTGTGATATTTTTCCCAAAGAAAAATACACACAAACAGTTGTTTTTATTCATGGTTTATTCACATTTTTCCATAGTCTTGGAATAGTTTTTTCCTGCTTAAAAAGAACCACACAGACGCCATTTTCATTCATGGTTTAATCACAAGTTTCCACAGATACATTTCTTGGTTTGAATTTCCTATCCTATTACAAAATACACACAAACAAACATTTTTCATTCAAGTTTTATTCCCATTTTTTGTACATACATTTCCTTATTGTTTTCCCTGTGGAAGAAACAAAATCAACACAAAACTAACACTTTTCATCCATGTTTTATTCACATTTTTCTTTAGGCCTACAAGCATTTCCTAGTTTTTTTCCTGTGGAAGAAAAAAAAAATAATGCAACACAAAAACATACACTTGCCATCCCTGTTTTATTCACATTTCTTGTACATACAATTTTTTCCCTGTGGAAGAAAAAAATAATGCAACACAAAAACAAACATTTTTCATCCATGTTTTATTCAAATTTTTCAGTACATACAATTTTTTCCCTGTGGAAGAAAAAAATAATGCAACACAAAAACAAACATTTTCCATCCATGTTTTATTCACATTTTCTGTGCATACAATGTTTTCCCTGTGGAAGAAAAAAATAATGCAACACAAAAACATACATTTTCCATTCATGTTTTATTCACATTTTCTGTGCATACAATGTTTTTCCTGTGGAAGAAAAAAATAATGCAACACGAAAACAAACATTTCCCATCCATGTTTTATTCACATTTTCTGTGCATACAATGTTTTTCCTGTGGAAGAAAAAAATAATGCAACACGAAAACAAACATTTTCCATCCATGTTTTTTTCACATTTTCTGTGCATACAATGTTTTTCCTGTGGAAGAAAAAAATAATGCAACACGAAAACAAACATTTTACATTCATGTTTTATTCACATTTTTCAGTACATGCATTTCTTAAGTTTGTCCCTAATGGAAAAAGACACACACAACAAACAAACCATTTTGTATTCATGTTTTTATTCACAATTTCCTCCCAGTATGGAGGTGCTAGATTTTTCTTATACTTAAAGAAACACACAAACACAATGTCTTGAAGGTTTTATTGCAATGCATAAAAAAGCACAAATTGCCAACACATTTGCACAAAGATTGTAGATGTTATTCACAGTTTCCCTAGTTTTCACAGCCTATTCTAGGTACATCATCATGGGGCAAGTTTCAATGACTACAAAGCTAAGGGAGGGTATTTTTGTGTCATACTGGGTCCATTTCTTTATAAGAGCGGATAATGCATAAACTCATGTACGACTGTACATAATTTTATGCCACTATAGTAGTTAATGAATTCTATACAAATTGCATTAACATGCATGTCTCACTGTCAATCTTCAAAGAGGATCCTTAAAAAAAACAGGTTTTGTATCCAACAAAATTTCTCTCAAAAGTTTCTAAGGAAGGGCCCTACACAGGAGGTTACCCCTTCATTACTCCTTCAAGCATCTCATCAAAAACGTTCACAAAGAAGGGCCCTACACAGGAGGTTACCCCTTCTTTACTCCTTCAAGCATCTCATCAAAAAACGTTTATAAGGAAGGGCCCTACACAGGAGGTTACCCCTTCTTTACTCCTTCAAGCATCTCATCAAAAACGTTTACAAGGAAGGGCCCTACACAGGAGGTAACCCTTTCATTACTCCTTCAAGCATCTCATCAAAAAACGTTTACAAGGGCCCTACACAGGAGGTTACCCTTTCATTACTCCTTCAAGCATCTTATCAAATAAGTTTACAAAGAAGGGCCCTACACAGGAGGTTACCCCTTCATTACTCCTTCAAGCATCTCATCAAAAAACGTTTATAAGGAAGGGCCCTACACAGGAGGTTACCCTTTCATGACTCCTTCAAGCATCTCATCAAAAACGTTCACAAAGAAGGGCCCTACACAGGAGGTTACCCCTTCATTACTCCTTCAAGCATCTCATCAAAAAACGTTTATAAGGAAGGGCCCTACACAGGAGGTTACCCTTTCATGACTCCTTCAAGCATCTCATCAAAAACGTTCACAAAGAAGGGCCCTACACAGGAGGTTACCCCTTCATTACTCCTTCAAGCATCTCATCACAAAACGTTTACAGGGAAGGGCCCTACACAGGAGGTTACCCCTTCAAGCATCTCATCAAAACAGTTTACAAGGACGGGCCCTACACAGGAGGTTGCCCCTTCATTACTCCTTCAAGCATCTCATCAAAACAGTTAACAAGGAAGGGTCCTACACAGGAGGTTACCCCTTCATTACTCCGAGCATTTCATCAAAAAAGTTTACAAGGAAGGGCCCTACACAGGAGGTTACCCTTTCATTACTCCAAGCATCTCATCAAAAAAGTTTACAAGGAAGGGCCCTACACAGGAGGTTACCCTTTCATTACTCCAAGCATCTCATCAAAAAAGTTTACAAGGAAGGGTCCTACACAGGAGGTTACCCCTTCATTACTCCGAGCATCTTATCAAAAAAGTTTACAAGGAAGGGCCCTACACAGGAGGTTACCCCTTCATTACTCCAAGCATCTTATCAAAAAAGTTTACAAGGAAGGGCCCTACACTGGAGGTTACCCCTTCATTACTCCGTCAAGCATCTCATCAAAACAGTTTGCAAGGAAGGGCCCTACACAGGAGGTTACCCCTTCTTATTTAAAAAAGGTTTTCAAAGAAGGGCCCTACACAGGAGGGTACCCCTTCATTACTCCAAGCATCTCATAAAAAAAAATTACAAGGAAGGGCCCCTCCACAGGAGCACCTTGTCAAAAAAATTTACAAAGAAAAAAAAATGAAAATTTTACATACACTTACAGTGAAATCACAAAAAAAAACCTCTTTGAATTAAGTTGACAAGTTCAGCCATGTTTCTTATCTGGACCCAGCTAGCTAACAGCACAAAAAATACCCCCTAAGTCCCTACTAAAGCATGTAAATATTGTGCGCTAGGGAGTTCTGACAAACTCCATTAATTAATGAGCTATGGCCACGCCCACACGCGTGCCCATAGCTGCAGCACGCGCCACATGTATAGGCGCGTGCATGCACAGGTGAATTGTAAACAAAATGAACATCGGTTCATTTTGAGTATGTAAATTGTTTTGTGTCAGATATGAAGCGCGAAAACAAAGTTTCAGGGGAGTTGGACAGTTGCAGGGGGAAAAAAGACAAGTTTGCACTCACCTCGGATAATCCAGGATTTAAATTGACTTACCCCAACTTGAACTTGAATCTTGAAATCCCGAGGCACAATTCATCATTCAGATCATGCGACAAATATACGTTCATAACACGCACAATTTAGTTCATCTTGTGCTCGAAGTTTCCACGCACAATATAGTTATCTTGTGCTAGAAGTTCCACTGTCAAAATGAAGAAAAATCAGTTTCCTTTGATCCTCGCCGAGCTAAAAAACTATACATTTTTCGCGTATCGGTACTCATTCCCTGCCCCAAGGGGGGTAACTAGTGCCAGTAGTGGAAACCGTTCCCGGCCCCAAGGGGGGAAACGGAGTGAAAAGTTCCTGTATTTGTAACAAACAGGAGAGTTCTATTCCTCAGTTCGATTAATATTAGTCTCATGCACACTGCACAGTTCAAGCAATTCCCCAAGCACGAGGTCCGTCTCCGTGGTCTTGCTGCCGGGGTCCGTCTTGCTTGCCAAGCCGAGCAGTACTGTACGGCGGTGGAATCCTGGTGCACTCGGTGACACACACACACGGTGAAACAAAGCCCCGGTGACTTGTCGGTTTCCATCCCTCGACTCCAGCGCCGCTGTCCCCAAAACCAAAAGCACGTGCGAATTTTCTGCCACACCCGAGCGATAGGGACACACCTTCACCGACTGACTTCTGACTGCGGAATGATAACGCGGTGCCCAAACCCATAGTTTTATACTCGGTAACGCGTGGGTATCAGAGGGGGTTCGTATATTGCGCTCTTTGAGGGGGACGAACCACCTCACCGATATTTCTCCGCGAGTCACACTTTTGGAAATTTCTCTCACCGAATTCCAAGTTTGTAAAGAAATTACATTTGTGGTATCATTAGAAATATGCATTACACCTTGCATTGCAAATAAGTAATTTTATTTCGGAGATTTGGTGCCCATTCAGATAATTACATGGTTCTATTTTTGTATGTCTGAACTAGTTTAAATTAGTAAAAATGACGTCATCATATATATGTTGGGGGTGCTTCAATTGACAAGAACAGAAGATCGCCAGACGATTCTAGAAAGTCACTCTGACCAATTTCATTGGATAAGGGAGCTTTGCCCAGGCTCATTTACATAAATTGTAATTCCTTTGACGGCCGCAGAGAAACTGAATGGAAGATGGAGTGGTTGGAACCGGTTCAAGCCGGTTCCTTTTGAATAGGTCTTAATAATCGGCATATTTTTATTTGTGTGGCATTACTTTGACCACGTAAATACTTTGGGCCGAGTAAATGAATGGTCTAGGCGAGATTAGACTTTATAGCAAAGATTATATAGCGCTACGTAATCTTTGCTTTATAGGGCGTAAACACCATTCAACATCGCCTGAATTTCGACTCATGCGATTCATCAGTGAATCTGCCTTCAATACAATGGCCTGAATAAAGGGGACGGGATTGTCATTACTGGACGTGACATGGAAGTTGTTCGTCTGATTAACAACATAAATGACTACAGACCGTGATTTTATTACTCTTGGCCAAATTTTACTTTTAAAAGGGGGTTTGTTTTGTTTGTTGGTCCGATTTTATATTTGTATCATTTAGAAGTCGGTACAGGCAGCTTAACCGCGTTTTCATCAACCATAAGCTTAGGACTTTATCGGGCATTGGGTAATACATTTATGGAAATCACCTAAATCCAACAAAACCCCACCATGCCCCATCATGGGCGCGGCCCTAACCCCACCCTGCCTCGGCTCTTGAATGGTACACAATGCACGCTCAACTTAAATTAATTGTGCCATAGAATTAAATAAACATCTACTACTAAGATTAGCATAAATTACATAAGCAGACGAATACAACGGCAAAAGTGGCTCGTGCCAATGTAATTCCCGCCAAAAAAACCTATAAATTAATTTCATACAGTGATTCTCATTGGATATGGCATGTAATTTGCACCTAGGGCATAAAAGAACTGTTTTGATTGGCCACCACTGAATCCCTGCGTTCATTGGTTAATTATTTGTTGAGGATGCTGATTGGTCTACTGCCGAATACTGTGAATCCTACTTTTGCCACAAAATTTTCTATGGGAGTTTACACACAAACTGACCCTCCATTAGGAAAGCACACAAGGCATCTGTTTGGCCTTATGTTTTATTGGAGAATGTCACTTTTGCCACAAACATTTCTTCGAGTACAATGGCGGATCTATTTGCAACATTCCCCACCACACCCCACCCCCGTTCAGCTGCAGTAATGTTTTATATCATGCAGTGAACTGTATAAAAGAGAAACAAAATTAGAACCCGGCTTTCAAATAAAAAGTTCTTGTCGGGCACAACCAGATCATTAATTCCAGTGTTGTTAAAGGTACGGTATCATACTTTGGTAGCATACCGAAACAGAAATCTTCACAGATTTACCCCTAATAATACAGGCCTACACAGGGTATAAAGATGGTGATGGTTAAAGGATACCCGTTAACCTGAAATGCCGGAAAAGACTCAAACCAATGACCAAAAACAATTCTGATATTTTTTGATAAAAAATAACGGTGAAAAGAAATACTGCATGTGGGCGTTTTCCACTGTTTTCTTAAAAAGTAGGCATCGTATGGAACTGAAAACTGATATGTTTTCCGATTAATCTGCATTAATTTTCTTTGATAAAAAGCAAAGTATGATATTACCTTTAAACCATGTTGTTTCATCATCATAGCAATGATTTGATTGCTTTCCAAACCCCAAACCCCAATTTCCAAACCCTAAACCCCAATTCTTAAACCCTTAACCCCAATTTACAAACCCCCAACCCCAATTCCCAAACCCAAACCCTAAACCCCAATTTCAAAACCCCAATTTCCAAACCCCAAACCCCAAACCCCAATTTACAAACCCAAACCCCGATTCCCAAACCCAAACCCAAAACCCCAAACCCCAATGCCCAAACCCCAATTCCCAAACCCAAACCCTAAACCCCAATTTCCAAACCCCAATTTCCAAACCCCAAACCCCAATTTCCAAACCCCAAACCCCAATTTACAAACCCAATCCCCAATTCCCAAACCCCCAAACCCCAATTCCCAAACCCAAACCCTAACCCTAACCCCAAACCCCAATTCCCAAACCCAAACCCAAACCCTAAACCCCAAACCCCAAACCCCAATTCCCAAACCCCAATTCCCAAACCCCAAACCCCAAACCCCAATTTTCAAACCCCAAACCCCAATTTTCAAACCCCAAACCCCAATTTTCAAACCCTAAACCCCAATTTTCAAACCCCAAACCCCAATTTTCAAACCCCAAACCCCAATTTTCAAACCCCAAACCCTTATTCCCAAACCCCAAACCCCAATTAATACATGCCATTACAAATGCACCTAAAACTGCCTCAACTTTTTGCTATAGTTAACGCACAAACTGACTCTCCATAAGGAAAGCACACAAGGCATCTGATTGGTCAACTGTTTTAGTGGCGAATCCCACTTTTGCCACAAAATTGTCTATGGGAGTTTACACACAAGTTAACCCTCCATAAGAAAAGCACACAAAGCATCTGATTGGTCAACTGTTTTAGTGGCGAATCCCACTTTTGCCACAAAATTGTCTATGGGAGTTTACACACAAACTAACCCTCCATAAGGAAAGCACACAAGCCATCTGATTGGTCAACTGTTTTAGTGGCGAATCCCACTTTTGCCACAAAATTGTCTATGGGAGTTTACACACAAGTTAACCCTCCATAAGAAAAGCACACAAAGCATCTGATTGGTCAACTGTTTTAGTGGCGAATCCCACTTTTGCCACAAAATTGTCTATGGGAGTTTACACACAAACTGACCCTCCATATAAGAATCATGTGTATATGTAACATAAAAATGTTTTAAAGAAACCAGATATTATATAAGATGCTCAGCATGATGTTGACTAATTATTATCATATGAATATCAATAACATCACAATACAAGATGAGCAAAGGAGAAGCAAAAGTGATAACAATCACTGTGGCCAGAAAAGAAAAAAAGCTGTGTATTCGGAATTTGGATATAAAGGGCAACAAAAGACCTTATTATAAGGACACAGAAGAAAAAGGTCAGTAAATGAGCAATTAATACTAAGTTGGGGTTGAGAATTACGAAAAGAGAACACTGTTTCTTAAAATGGGTAGAAAAGATGGCTGCAAAAAAAATAGCAATGCGAGCATTCATTTGGCCATGCAGGAATTTTGTGTTTTATTCCTCCATGATTTGGCCAAAGACGAGAGAAAACGTTGAAACAAGATAAATAACTAAAAATTATGAGATCAAATTAATAATACCACTCTATTGACCTGTGTATATAGTTCGAAGGATAAGATGATTTGCATAACTATTTTTGAAAGTTTGCAATACTCTATGGACTTACGATACAGTATGCCTAAGGTGCGATATGCTCAACTTGACAGTCATTCATAAAAAAAAAATACATGTAAACAGAAAAACCACGTGACTGTATACCACGTGATCCAGTGTTTACAAAATGGCTGCGCTCAGTGGCGACTTGATGGACGGGTACTGAAACAAATTCTACGTCAGATTGGTGTTAGGAACAGCGTGATGACACAGTAGATTGCAGCATTCGGTAAATATCGTGTGTTACTTTTATAGGAATAAAGTGATGATAAAATCTGATGGACCAATTACTGGAAAACTTGTGATGATTGAGACGTGTTGGCCCAGCATACATAATCAGATTGAATGCTGTACAAAATTGTAATTGTAAATCGTGTGCCGCGCCAGCTGGCATACGGACGGGCCATGGGGTCGATTTTTTTACCAAACTCTTCGTAAGTTAATATCATTTTATCAATCGTAGGACTTTTTATGTATTGAAGCCCTACGTGGGATAGCCCCCCATGAAGTATGATGGGTTATCCTTCGTAACTTGGATTACGATAGATCTCAGGGCTTTGTGAAATCGACCCCTGGCCCCAGTGGCCACACTCACACATAAATCTGAAAATAGGCCTACCACGCAAAAAACTGACACTTAAAAGGTCCTAGGACTCCGTCCTAAATTTGTGTACAGTGCAGGTGTACAAAATATCTGAAATTCTGAGTTAAAATCTAACGTAAAACAAACAAACCTTAACAATCTGAAGTCTCACATGCTGAGTGAAGTATCGCTCGATGACTCAACATAAAGTAAACAAAAATTTCAAAATTTCAAAGAAAATAATTATCAATGAAATATCATTTTGACAGATTTGAAGTTGGGCCTATTTCAACCATCATCGAGCTATTAGTACTACTTACTAGCAGTAGCACAGTACAACGATATCTCATCATGGGAGTACAAGGTTTGTGGAAGCTACTGGAGTCAACGGGGAGACCTGTTACCCTGGAATCTCTGGAAGGAAAGGTTCTAGCTGTCGGTATCCTTTAAAAACATGGAAATTAGGCTGAGTTATATAAACAGGGTCAGAGAGGTGAAACAGTGTCAGAGATGTGAGTTGTGGAAGACACCACATTAACCCTGACAGGCTGACCTCGGATGAAGCTAAGGTATTATTACCCTCTCTTGGTAAAAGTACTATTTGCAATATACCTTATTGCCAGATTTGACAGAGAACTGCTCTTAAGGTCCAAGTGGTGAGTAAGTCACCACTACACCACCCTGACCTCTACCATATTCCTTAACGAGCCCTTGTTTGACAGATGTAAGTCTGTGGTTGCATCAAGCCATGCATGGGATGCGGGATGACAGAGGGAACGTCGCGGCCAATGCGCATCTTCACGTCCTCTTCAATCGCATCTGTAAGCTCCTCTTCTTTCGCATCAAGCCGGTCTTTGTCTTTGATGGCGCTGTTCCGGAGTTGAAGAGACAGACCATGGTAAGCTCTGTTTGACTGCTGCAGGACTTGAACCAGGGACCTTCCAAATAGAAAACCGGCACCTCTTGAGCTGTCTGCATGTATCAATTTTGGCAGGATTAGAAGTCTCCTGATGAGGTCTCCTGATGAGGACTAGAGCATGCTAGTTGAAACGTTGAGACCTTAATTGCTAGAAGTGCAAACGAAATAGAATGTGCAAAAGTATGAACGATTCTTACATGGTGTTTCCGCAAATTGATCCACATACCAATTGTCACCATGCAAAGCCTCAAATCTTTCTTAGGATTAGGAGTTGTTTTGTCATTTTTGAATTGATTTCTTTGAAAGACTGGTTTGAAATCATGCAAGCATCTTAATTTTTCCTCAGGTTGCTAGGAGACAGAGGCGGGAAATTGCGGTTGGGAAATCCAAGAGGACTGCCGAGAAGATCATCAAAAATTATCTCCAAACCCATGCACTTCACGCGGTCATGGGAGGAGCAGGGTAAGAACTTGGAACTGTAAAAACTACCCAGGTCGATTTCACCTTTAAGTTTCATCATAACTTTTATATCGTAGGACTTGTGATGCATTCAGCCCTATGTAGGATACGATGGGTTATCCATCGTAACTCGAGTTACGATCGTAGGGCTTTGTGAAATTGACCCCTGGCCATTTCAATATTAAACATTTTGTTTTTCTGTCTATCTGTTGGGCTGTATCTAATGTTTTACAAATTGCCTGTGACCGAGTTTGACCGAGGCTTTCATGGTCACCTGATTAAGAGGCGTCATCCAATTGGTCAATGCCCATAATTTGATTGACAAGGCAGAAGGGTCTATTGTGTTATGGGCAAGTCTTTTTTTTGTTTTATAGAGGGAGTAAAGTGGAGACAGTTCCAAGACTCAAGAAGATCGCGTCCACCGAAGCGGACATGTATGAGCTACCACCTGCTCCCCCGGCAGTCTTGCAAGACAGGTGAGCGTATTCTTAACATCCCGAGGAAAGATTTATGTAAATTTGAAATTGCATATGCATGAGCAACTTGGCAGTGTCATTTTATAGGAAAATGCGTCTGTATCACAATATGGATTCTGTCTTTGAGATGATTCATTTGGTTTTTCATTTTCAGCGAGTCTGATTCTGAAGATGAGCCAGAGCTCGGAACAGATCATCTGGGCCGTTATCAGAATCTGGACGACATTGACATCGACTCGGAGAGCTTCAAGTCGCTGCCCCCAGAGATCCAGCACGAGATGATCGTTGAGATGAAAGAAGCGAGGAAGCGAAGTTCCTGGAAAACAATCGACCAACTTCCCAAGGTAATTATCTATCAATCTTTTGCCATGGGAACCTGGAAACGGGGGAAGGTCCATCTTAAGCTTCTTAAACAATTCAACTCCTTTGTTTCAACTCAAGGACTCTTTTTCTGTCTGTGTTTTGAAATGTCCAGTGTCTCTTCTTCACCGAGTTTAACCAATTTTACAGGGAGTATCTTTCTCAATCAATGTTGTTTTTGTCTTTTCGATGACAGAATTCCAACGATTTCTCCGATTACCAAGTGAAGAAACTGCTGAACAAGGGCAAGATGACCAAACGAATAGGAGTGCTCTGTAAGGAGATGTCCGAGCGTCACGCCGGTGCCATCGCATCTTCCCTAGATCTAGACGGTGGTGATGGTCACTCGGTCGAGGCCGGACGTATCATGTCGGAAGATGCACACCATTACCTCCTCGTCAAGCGACAGTCCGTCAAATCAGCAGAAGACGAGGAAGCTCTTTCGGAAGATGGAGAGCAAACCAAGGAGGTTGAGACAAAAGATGAGAAAGATGAGAATGATTCCAATGTCAAAGGTCGTGTGTCCGAGGATGTCAAAGGTCAGGGGTCATCCCAGTTGCCATGGGAGTCGGATGTGATTGTGATTGATGACACAGAGGAAGAGGAGGCACATGCAATTCCAGCAGAACAAATCAGAAATATAGTCACAAATTTCTTCAGAGATCAAACTTGTTCACTCGGATCAGAATTGCCAAGACGAGACTCTGAAGCTACAGAGTGGGTACCATCTGATGCGAAAGACGTTATTGTCGTGGATGATGATCAAGGCCTCCCGGATCAGAGGTCAGATAGTGATGTTGAGATCATCCAACCCGAGGCTGAGAATGGTGAAGATTCTTCCAAGGAGAGCAAGGAGGTGGTCATCTTGTTGGATGATAGTGATCAGAAAGAATTAACCTATTTGCATCAATTCCAGTTGATCGATCAACCCGAATCCAGCTTGACTCTGAGCAAGATGGCCTCAACGTCTCAATCGGAAGACAACTCAAGCCGTGCATCCGCCACGCTCAGTACCCCAGGACAGCGATCGGAGCCATCATCCGCCAGTGTCATCCAAGCATCTGAACTGCCTGTCCAAGATTTAAGATCACCTGATATTATCTCGCTTGACACTGACGAGGATGATGATCAATCTTTGAAGTTGGGGAAGGAGATCCAGGAAGTCTCTGTCTCAGCTACGAGGGGTGACACGAGAGGAACTGGGTCAGATGTTGGAGGAGGAGTGACGGTGGTGACCGAAGAAACATCTGATGATGGTAAGACCAACCTCAACTTGTCATTCTCCTCAAACCTCGGCTCAGTAGAGAAACCACATTTACACAATTTAAATCTTATCACCGTCAAACACTTGTTGAAGAAATCAGGAAGTTCTTATACATTTAAGATTGATACAAGTAATAAACTGCTGCAAACTGCTCATCAGCCAAAATGACCTGAAATATATCAAATTCTTGGTGTTAGGAGGGCCTGACGTGTTTCGATCCTCGCAGGATCTTTCTCAACATTCAGCCTTCGATAAAGATCCTGCTAGGATAGAAACGCGTCAGACCATTTAAGATTGATTGAAGATGAATTTGAATTTAAAGTTTGGCTGGATTTTTTTTAGACATGAACCCCAAAACAGCATAATTTCTGAACAAATTCAATACATCTTCAACCAATTTGTGAATCAAGTTTTATTTGAAGTAACTGATTCATAAAAGACGGATTTGCTTTGATCTTGGTAATGCTGCAGACGATTTTGTTGAAGTATTGGACCAGCCATTGATCCATAAGCAGCAGGAAGAACTCTTTCCTGCCAGCGCATTTACACCATCTGTTCATGTGAGTGAAGCTTCCTCTTTAGCCTCATCACCAAGTAAGACGGGAGATATCCATCCTCCAGGCATCTCTGAACCACGGTGGGTTATTCATCAGTAGTAACTTCAGTAAAGTGCATTTAAAGAGCGTAAAATTGAAAACAAAACTCTCAAAATTTACAATTTAGTGACAATATCTAAACCACAGACGGAATGTTTTTGCTCTGCCAACCCTAACCTCTAGTTACTTTGATTGGGAATTACCTTAAATCTTAACTCTGAGTAGCGTGCGGTTTATTCTTTGGAATTTTAGGCTAAGTTGGGTCAATATAAACCCATTATATTGCTCTTTGGCTCTGCAGAGCCCCGTCTCCTAACAAACTAGAGGTGTCACACATAAATTTACTCAACAATTGCTACAAACCAACAATTGGAGCAACCTCTTGAATACTAACCCCAAACAATGATTGACCATTCAGGATTGATGCAGAGGGTGTTGCCACGGATTCAGCTGCCATGGTGATGGAGAGTAACAATGCAGTGAAGATGCAACTGGAGGAAGATGATGAAAATGAGGACTTGGTCGACAACACCGAAGATGGAGATGAAGATGAGGATGCTGAGATGGAGACACGTAGAGAGGCAGCGAGGCAGGAATGGCAAGATATGAATGTGGTAAGGATGTAAAGATGGTCTGCCTATATCTCTTTGAAATCTTGGCTTAGCTGAAACAAACAAGCCGCTGACCTTATGTGAAATTAAGTTTTTAAGAGTCATTATTGCTATTCAGCCCAATAGTCTATAAAAAAGAATAATAAATCGAATAAATCATTTACAACCTTAAGAGCTTTTAAAACTACCGGTATCCAAAATCTCGGGGTTGGAACCGGATTGAACCCCAAAATTTGTTCAACCCTTTTCACACTTGAACATTTTCAACTCTGAGCCAACCGGGGTAGGACGGCCTAGCCGGATCGAAATCAACCCTAGTAGGGTTGAAAATCTCAACCCAGTTCCAAAATGCATTTTGCGCCGTGATCTGTGTTGTATGAGCCGGTTCACCATAAACATGTGAATGTTGCATCTCTTTGATCCGGTTCAAAAACTTGCCGGGCTGAACTGGAGCGGATCCGGGTTGGTTTCAACACAAATCGAAAAGGAGATAGTGTGAAAAGGCTTTTACTTTTAAGAAATTCAAATTGATGTACAAGAACTATAATCACTCATTGTCCCCTGATTGGGAAAAAGACTAAGATATGAAAAGGATAAGTCAAATGGAGGGACTTTTTCTCCTTTCTTCATAAAGGACGACGTGCCCCTCCTTGAGGAGAATCTGGCTTCTCAGCGACAGGTGCTTCAGGCGGAGAAAGGGAAACAGGAAAGAGTTGCTGCTTCGGTCACGGATGTGATGTATGCCGAGAGCAAGGTAGGCTTGGGGTGTGGTGGATGAGACCTTGGAAGGGGTTGAGGGGTGATGGAAGAAGCAGAGTTGTAATGAGTCACTGTTTTTTGTGACTCAAGTTGAGTCATTTTAGAGAAGTGACTCGAGTTGAGTCGATTCATTATGTCAAGAATGTCGAGTCGAGTCATTTGCTCACAATGACTTGTGTCGAGTCATTTAGCCTTTGGGACTCGAGTCGAGTCGAGTTGCTAAAAATGTGACTCGAGTCAGACTCGAGTTGAGTCATTGACTCGAGTCATTACAACTCTGGGAAGAAGACAAAATCGCATCACTACCGAGAACCGATTTCTTAGACCTGATTTAGCTCACAAATTTTGCTTCAGCCTCAAAATCCTCACTAAGATAAATTCACTGGAAAGGTTGTCAGACTTTTTGTTCCAATTTTAATGTTCAGGAATTACTGGAGCTGTTTGGTCTCCCGTACATCGACAGCCCGCAGGAAGCCGAGGCTCAGTGTGCATTCTTGGACAGGACTGACCAAACCCAGGGTACCATCACCGACGATAGTGACGTCTGGTTGTTCGGAGGACAGAGTGTCTACAAGAACTTCTTCACCCGAGGGAAGGACGTGGAATGCTTCAAGTGTGCTGACGTAGAGAAACAGCTGTGTGAGTATAAGACACGTAGGGCTTTGATTCAATGACTTCTTAGAGGTTTAAATTCTTTGGACTTAGAGGTAGTATCATACTTTGGTTTTTGTCAAAGAAATGCAGATTCATGGACAAAAAATATCAAGGAAGATACAGTAACAGTCATCTGTGAAATTTTCAGTCCCATACGGTGCCCACTTTTTGAGAAAACATTGAAAAGCGCTGTGTCCCCTCAGGGCCTGTTTGTTTCAGGCGCGAGATCGGCGATCCTGCTGATCCGGATCCCATTTTAGCGTATCCTGCATGGGACGTGGATCTGCAAGATCACTGAACGCGTGCCTGAAACAAACAGGCCCTGAGATCAGAATCCTTCAAATACTGGAATTTTAAATTTGTTTTCTCATCTGTAGTTTTAGATCGTTCCAAGTTGATCACCCTAGCGATGCTTCTTGGGAGTGACTACACGGAGGGGATCAAGGGAATAGGCTCGGTGACGGCAATGGAGGTGCTCACCGAATTCCCCGGTCAAGGCGTCCAGCTACTCCAAGCATTCAAGTAAGATTACGTTTTTACGACTTAATAAAATTCCCATTCTGATTGAAAAATCTCAGTGATAAAGATATTGTCTGATTAAAAGGAGTTCATTTGTTGTCTGCTTTACAAGCCAGCCTCTAATGACCAAGATGAGAGCAGCTGTGATTGGTTGAACCATTGTTTACCAACATTCTGTCAACCAATCCTATTCAGTCACTTGAATATGAAAATACAAACGGCAGCATCCTAGCTATGGCAAACTTCTTCAGAACCATTGTAATTTTACATACCTAATTGTACTATAAGGTCTATATTGATATTGAATAACACTTAAGGATAGGATACCAGTCTAACTCTCACACACACTATTGCCCATTTGTGACTCTTTTACCTAAGAATCAATGCTTTGGTAAAAAAAAATTTTAATTTGGCAGATCCTGGTGGGATGCGGCTCACGATCAGTTGATGCCACCCGTTGAGTCTCAGCTGAAGGGAAAGCTCCGGAAATTAGAGTTACCCTCTTTGTTCCCGAATCAGTTGGTCTTCGACACTTACTGGTCCCCCGCTGTTGACGAGTCCATGGAGGAATTTAGCTGGCAGTCACCAGATCTTGGTCTTCTCAGGGAATATCCTTTTCCAAAAGTTTCTGATAAATTTTGCAGACCAAAAAGAAGGATACTTCTTTTGGTGATTAGCTTAGAGTTATGTTTTCTTTCCAATTAACGTTTCAGTCTCGTTAATCACTTTGGCGCTGTCATTTTTTAAAATTTCTAAATGATGCGATCTTCCTTAACCTGATAGCGTACTTTTGCAAAGGATAAGCTGGGCTGGACCAGGGCTAAAGTTGACGAGGTGCTACTCCCAGTAATGAAGAAACTCAACGAGAACACGGTGAGTTTTCTGTGACCGATAGATTTGTGGTTTTTTTTCTTGAAGAATTATTAAGTTCACTGTCTCAGAGTTTGGCCAGTAATTTAGTGGTCTGTGGTCCATAAATAGAGCAGAAATCACCCTACGTGACATCTCTTCCTGTATGGAGATGAGAAGCCATTCCAGTATCTTAGCATCCCGCTAAGCGTCCTATTTTTGATAAGAGTCTCTTTAAGATCCATAAAACCAAAGCTAGATTCAAAAGAAACATTGATTATAACAAAAGCTTCATTCTCTCTTTCATTTGTCTCCCGATGGTGATGTGTTGAGACCAAAACAGAAGTGCAACGAAGTGCGAAATTACGAACAAATATTACATGCTGTTTCCAGAAACCGATCCGCATATCAATTGTCACCATGCAAAGCCTCAAATCTTTCTTAAAGGCTCCATTGTAATAGTTTTTGAGAATAGGTATTGTATTCTCCCTATAAACTGAAATTTGTCTAGAAATCCTTCTTTTTTGAATTTTTTTTCTTTTTATAGACGCAGAGTAAAATCACAACCTTCTATCCAGTCGAGAAGGAAGCACCTCGTAAGGTCACAAGTAAGCGCCTCAAGAGGGTTCTAAGGCATTTCGGTCGTCCCCTCGCTACTGATGAAAAGGAGGACAAAACCAAGAAAAGAAAAGCCAGTGGAACGATCACCAAGGAGACAGTCACCATGGGAACAAAGGCCAAAAAAAGAAGGAAAAAGACTAACAGGGAAGACTTGAGAGATACCGAGGATGCGGTCACCATGGATGCCAGTGATGATGAAGATGAGGAGGCAGTGAGCAGTAGAGGCAGGAACAAGAGGACTAAAGACACTGAATCTTCCGAAGATGAGTACACCGTGACAAAGAAACTTAAGGCAAAGATAGACTCCACAAAATCCCGATCAACTCGATCAAGTCGGAGAACTCGTAAAGATGACACCGATAATTTCAAAGATGAACCAATCTCCCTGGCAGAATTTCAGGAAATCGAGGAGGCCATGTGTCAGAAAACAGAGGGTATGATTTCGAGGACTGGCCAACACGGGCAAAATTCAGGCAAAAATGCTGATCTTTCTAAGAAAATGTTAGGATCATCGGAGGTTCCCACCCAACAATTCGACTCCACCTCATCAGGGGTTGCTTGCCAAACTGAATTGGGCATGAAAAAGCTCAGACAAAGAAAAGAACAAGGGAAAAGAGGCAGAGGTCGAGGTGGGAAAGGTCAAAGGGGAAGGGGCAAAGGTCAGGTCGGTCTTAAAGGGAAAGGGAAAGCTACAAGTATGAAGGGTTGCAAAGGCCGAGGGCCGGAGCTCTCTGAAAGTAGCAGTAGTTGTGATTCGGATTAAAGGTAATATCATACTTTGGTTTTTATAAAAAAAATACAGATTCATGAGCAAAAATACCAAGACAGATACAGTAACAGTCATCTGTGAAAATTTCAGTCACATACGGTGCCCACTTTTTGAGAAAACAGTGAAAAACAGCTACAGCATTTCTTAAGTCTTTTCTCTTTTATTTTTGATCTTTTAAAAGATCAAAAAGGTTTTCGTTCTTGGAAATTTTTTTTGATAAATACACCATTTCAGGCAGACAAATTTTAATGGTATGTTTCTACCACCACCATCTTCATACCCTGTAAGTTATACGTACATCTGTGAAGATTTCTGTTTCGGTTTCTTACCAAAGTATGATACTATCTTTAATCATTTTTAATAAACCAAACAGTAAACAGATCCAAAATATTTGGGTGGATTTGTAAAGGTCAAACTAAATATGTTTCCCTGACAACTTCAAATGATAGTGCCATGAAATTCATAAAAGTATTTATAATATTTTGAAAAGCAATTCTGTATAAATGTTTGCTCCGATTTGGAATGTTAGCTCCATTAATTATTCAAATCCTGTATAATTATATTCAGCCACCTGGACTGGAGATCATTGTGCGATACCCAAATATGGGTGTTTATGAAATGGAGGCTCAGGCTCTGGCTCCGACACCATTTTGTAAAATAACGGGTATCAAAAATAGAGGCTTTTGGTTGTGCGCAGTTTGGAAGTACAGTGTAGATACTCTATTTTGAACAAGAAAACAGAGATTCAGCTTCAATGAAAAACCATAACCTTTATTTTCAGCATGGATTACAGAGCCAGAGCCAGAGCCGGAGCCTGAGCCTGAGCCTGAGCCTGAGCCTCTGCCTCGTAAACCGGTCCCTATGTGTTTATAGGTTTTTTATTATACAGTGTATAGTGTATATGAAAAATATTTATTGCCAATAACTATTTATATCTTAGTGCTCCACTCAAGTTCAGTATTATAATGAAATGCATCTGCTGACAGGATTTATTCTGCTTCAGAAATCTGCATATTTCACAGACATTGTAATTGTCAACACGTTTATTAATTCTCCAGGAGCCAATTTCATAGAGATGCTTAGCACAAAAAAAATGCTTAGCACAAAAATGGCTTAACCAGCATTGAAAATTCCATTTGATATTCATGCTCAGCGAACAACAGCCAAAGAACAATTGCAAGTGATACACAACACATGGACATTTGGTTGTTAATCCTGTTTTTATTTTTAAAAATTGTGCTAAGCAGCTCTATGAAATTGGCCCCAGAATGTAAAATACTTTTGTTGTTTTTTGTTTTGTTTTTTACATTTGTTCCATAAATCAGTGAAATGAAATTAAAAGAACTTAAGTGTGGGGACGTTTTTTCTTGTGTGAACAAGTACAAACAAATCATCAAATTGTTAATTTATTTTGGACACCTGTTGAATTTATGAAGATGTTTTCAAGGATTTTAGGAAATTTTCCCGCCCAATTCAGTGTGAATGAATTCCTTGCTGTTCAAATTTTTGTGTTTTTAAGAAAATCAGAAAATATCGTTTACAACAAAGATGACTTAAATGGAAACTTGCACTCGTCCTTTGACTAAATAAAAACTAATGCAAATCTAGATTGATTGTGTTTTGTTGTGTTTTTGTTAACATGTTTTATTTTCATTTTGGTGTCACTGATTTTTAAAACTAATCCCACCTGGGTAATTCTTAAGCAAAACGGGGCTCCCAAAACAAAATGAATGAATTTAAATAATTTTGAATTTATAGACTTGAACAAAGGTAGTATCATACTTTGGTTATTGTCAAAGAAACACAGATTCGTAGGCAAAAATATCAAGGAAGATACAGTAAAAGTAATCTGTGAAAATTTCAGTCCCACACGGTGCGCACTTTTTGAGAAAATCGTGTAAAACGGCCACAGTATTTCTTAAGTCTTTTCTCTTTTATTTTTGACCTTTTAAAAGATCAAAAAGATTTTCGGTCGTTGTTTTACTGATTTCTGGATAAATACACAATTTCAGGCGGAAAAATGTTAACGGTAGGTTTCTACTAGCATCATCTTCATATCCTGTAAGTTATACGTAAATCTGTGAACATTTCTGTTTTGGTCTCTTACCTAAGTACGATACTACCTTTAATCTGTACTGGTATGCAAATAAAGATTGCAGTGTATTTTGAACTTCGTTTAGATAACGTTTATAGATGCACCTTATATATTAGTGTCACCTGATATTTACTTTTTGGACATTGCTCTTGACTGTCCGTCCTCCATGTTTTTTTTTTTCTTCAATTTCCAATGTTATTTTGGTTTTAATCTGATCAGCAGACGTGATATGAACTGCACATTGGACATTTTCTGTGTTGACTTATCATTGAACACTTAGCGTAGACTTTGGTATCTAGTAATTATTATCTGATAAGCCACATATTACAATGTGCAGTTTGTGCACATCATACTCGTGCTAAATAATATAATATTGTTCAGTGGGTAGGCCTATAGGAAATTTGTTTGGAGCTTTCGAGAATGATTTTGCAAAAATATAAAATCTACCATTTGATTGTTAACATTTTCTAATTAACATTATAATGAATGCCATTTGATATCAATCTAAGCAAAACATTTGTGGGATTTTATCTGGAAGATTTAATTATTGTCACCGACTTAAGCGAACTGACTGAAATTTTTTTTTTAAATGCGCCTGAATGAAGTCTCAAGAATAATTCCAATAAATTGATTATTAAAAACCAATACTACAACGTGCACTGTGTTCATCAGTCTAATCAATACTAGCTTCGCTCTGTTAAGCTGCCAAAATCATTTCAATGTACACAAGGCAAAAGCAAGGCAATTATCCTGTGGTTACCTAAAAAGTACAATACACACATACATATACACGCATAAGAACAGCTTAAAACGACGTCACATTCATTAGCCAATCAGAGTAGGGAAAGCTAATGTTTATATTTTACCAAACACGAATGGCCAATCACGTTTATTCCAATGCAGGCTCTTCCAACGCCAGCAGGGTTGTAATGTTTCTGGATTAATCAGGCAGGTTAAACTTTCTTTATGCTTTCTCTTTAATGTCCCTAATTACACATGAGAAAGTTTAATGTCTCACACTATACAACGTGCACTTTGTTCATCAGTATAATAATGAGCAAAAGCAAGGTAATTGTCCCATATGGTTACCTAAAAGATCAAAAAGATTGTCGGTCGTTGTTTTACTAATTTCTGGATAATACAGCATTTCAGGCAGAACAATTTTTACGGTATATTTATACCATCACCATCTTTATACCCTGTAAGTTATAGGTAAATCTGTAAACATTTCTTTTTCGGTAGGCTACCATGGTATACTCAGTACCTTTAATATAAAGTTGTGTATGGATATTTCGGGTAGTTAAATTGTTTTCGACACAAGTTGCGGGTACCTTGTGCAAAGGAGTATAGGCCCACTATTGATGATTATAATTATATCACGTTACAGCTGGTTGATTATTGCAATTTTATAGCTTTTCGGGGTCCTCTACTTATTTTCCTGTGTTTAGTGAATTCGTTGAACACTGAGCCTAGCTCAACCACTTCAGTGCCAATGTTTTTTCACTGAAAGAAAGAAATAACTAATTTACTTCCCTTTTTCTGAAATTTTAAGTGCATTTCCAGACGGTGGCTTCGATATTTTAAGATCTCTTGCGTAAACGTTTCATTAATATTATTACAATAATTATTAGCATTTGAGAAAGATCCTGCTATAGGATCGAAACGTCAGGCCCTCCTAATTACTCACATTTTAATTATTGATTATTTCAAATCTAATAGTATAACAATGGAGGTAGAATTTACTACCTCCAGACTCCATGGTATAACAATCAAATAACCACAAGGGAAACTGACTGAATTTTAAGCCATTGAAAATTGTGAATAAAAACAAATTTACGAGCGGGATTCGAACCGGCGACCATCCTGCGAGCCGGCGAGAAAATGAACTGATTTGTCATTTACCGCAAGTTTGTTTCAGTCATAAACGAAACTTAAACAATTTAATGAGATTCCCTTGAATCTGAGTAGTGAAAACAAAACGCGATAATGTTCAGTGTCATTTTGCCCAAAATCTATAATTTATGACTAGAGCTTTGTCTGGACCGAAACCTAGTGATGACGTTATAATGTTAAAATTCAGGGGCCGTCCCTGGATCTGAGAGCGACAGGCTGGTTCCATTCTTTACATCTAGTGCAGTATGATTGTAAATGAGGTGGAGTACCGCGCCCGTGCCTTTTGTACAGGGATCAATGGTCCATGGAGTACGTGCTGTGTCATAGCTGAATAGTTAATAGCCAACTCTGTGAAAAGGGTCCAACGGCATTCTATTTCGACACGACAGATCGGAATCGCTAGAAGTCCGGAAGAGATTCCTGTTACGGAGCCGATCGTGATTAGAAGAGGGTGGTATTTCGTTTGTCGTTAACCATGGCAACGAACGGCAAGAAAGATGTGATCATCATCGGTGGTGGTATTTCGGGTGAGTTGATTTTCTTTGATCGAGTGATGTGATGATCGTGGGCCGGTCGGTACGCGCTGTGTGGGCCGGGCCCGGACACTTGTCTAGACCTTCCTACTTGTATTTTGCTTGCGCTTGCCTGGCCCTGGTTCAATTCTGCACAGCAAAAGGCGAAGTTGAATTGTCGATCTGCGCTAGATCATGGAGGTAGAGAGGAACGACTTTTCTTCCTTGGCTAGAGCGATTGTCCTCTGGAGTTCCCGTCAAAGTTATTTCATGGTTCTATTCTGAGTGGGAATAACAATTGCATATTCCTGAAGATGTTCTGAATAAAGAACGAAATATAGAATCAAAAATGGCTTCCCTTAGTCTTTTTGGAGTTTGTATAATATTGAGTTATCTGAATATTATCAGTGGATCACCATCTGGTAATTGCAATTGTGATACTGTACTTTAGGCCACTTATTGTACTTTTGTTGTTGTTGAGATCAAAGAGGTAGACATAGAATGAGAACCATTCATACTAGAATGAAATGAAAAACACATTTCTAAAGTAGCTCACCTACAATGGTGGTGACCTCTTGAATATTAGCATGGTTAAATTTGTGGAAATATCGTGAGGCTTTGTTTTTTTAGGGAAATAATGGATAAAAATTATATTTTTATTAAAACAAAGATGTGACATTCACAGACGAAATACTTAGCCATGTATTAACTGCTTAGGCGGTGTAACTACACTATCACTTTAATAATGTGTGCTTCGTAGGTGATAGCGATTAGCGAACAAGCCCAGTCGTAGTACTCGTAGAAAGAACTTGACAAAAAAAATATAGGCCTACTAGGAGGGTCATCATAATTGTCATTACACACTCAGGGGTTATAACTTTCTAGCAGAATTTGTTTCGGACAGGTGCATGTCCGACTCCTTTTGAAACAATGCACCTGTTACAAAAACCAATTATGCCCCGGAGCTATTTGAATCAGTACAATTATTTTAGGCTATAATTTTTACCTCTTTTTTATTTCTATTTTTTTTGGGAGGGGGGTGGCATATTGTAGTGTTTTGGTGCTGTTAAAGTTTTTGGTTTGTGATTCTTTGTGTTTTTTTAATTTGTTTTTAACTTGCTTGTTTGTTTGTTAATGTTTGTTTGTTTGTATAGGATTGTCGGCAGCCAAGCTTCTGAAAGAACAAGGCTTGGATGTGCTAGTTGTTGAGGCTCGAAACCGATTGGGAGGACGAACTCTGACACAGGTGGTAAGTCCTTATGAGTGTGGCATCCTGCATGCTCCCATCCCATCATATTGATTCGATTATGAAGCTGATTTCTTACATGTCGACCTTCTTAGCTAGAGCTGATACTAACAAAATTGTCATGTTACAAATTGTCTGAAAATTACTCACACTATGCAATAGCTAGGCCTTGCACCCCATCCCCCATCCTACTAATTTGATTGTGAAGCTTATTTCCTTAGCAAGAGCTGCTACCCGAGTACCCGTGTTAAAATTGTCATGAACTTACAAACAGGGCTCCAATTTCATAAAAAAGCACTGGGCAGCAGGTCTAGTAAGTGAAGCATTTTACTAGACGAGGGGCCGATTTCATAAAACCTACGACGCGAGTTAAGACGCATCCTTTCTCTATGGACTCACCGCATAGATGCGACGTGTCGCAGAGCTTTATGAAATCGGCACCTGGACGCTAGACCTGTGGCATTCATGTACATAGGAAAACCGTTTACAAAAGTATGCAATATTGTATCAAAAATCATCAATTTAGGAAACATTTTATTTGTGCAAAGAAAACAAAATCACTAGACAGCCAGACTACTAGTGCGATACACACTTTACTAGACCGATACTGAAATCACTAGACTCGGTCCACGGTCTAGTGGATATTTTAAGCTCTGAACAAAATCATGGCCATATGCAACATTGATTGTGACTGTGGTACATTCTTGATCACAGAACACTCCTAATCCAAACCATCCCAGACAGTCTGTTTGCACTGCTTGCATGGTCTGCAGCACAACAATACATATTACTACAATAGGGGACTTTATAGTTGTGGCAGTGGGGCCAGAACAGGGGGGTACTATACAATTCGACCCCTCTTCAACTTTGGGGGAGGGGGGAGGTGTAGGGTGTGCCTTTCTTGGCAGGATCTTTACAATGTTCTTTGTACTATTTCTTCTTTTTCCTTTAAAAAAATATAAAATGCATTAATTTTCTCACATTTGTGGCCAATTTCATACAGAGCTGTTTAAGCACACAATTTTGCTTTTAGCATGAAAAGTCTTCCTTGATCAAACAAGATTGATGTTGATTGATGTGATGTTTACTGCTTTTAAGTTTGACTTGTATTCAGCCATTGTTTGCTGAGTGAGCATAACATTGACTTGGGAGTTTTGGCTGGCATACTGATTTATTGTTTACCAAGGTTTTTGTTGCTTAAGCAAAAATTGGTGCCTAGCTCTATGAAATTGGCCCCTGTTCTCCCCCCCCCCCCACTTTGAAATTAGCTCCACCCCATTAACATGGTTGAATACATTTTGCCGCCAGACATGATGGAATAGGATCCATATAATTATTGAAATTTGAAACATGGTTTGAAATTGATGCTGTCCTTTTTATACCGCCATGTTATAATACACCACAACCATACATTTCAATTTGTACCATGAATGTGTGCGTGTGTTGATACACTGGTTTCATTGCATAGCCACAGAAATGTTAACCCCTATTGTTCGATGTTTTCTGTGTGACTTTCAGGGGTATACTTCAAAATTTGTTAGTCTGGCAAAAAATGGTACAAAAGTCTGTTCAGTGAAAAGTTCAGTGACATGTCAAAGCTGTGGGGAGCCTGGGGGAACTAGTCTCCTCTCAAGAATACATTATCATGAATTTGGCTGGCTATTTAAAGGTAGTAGGCCTATAGCATACTTTGGTAGCATACCAAAACAGAACTTACAGATGGTGATGGTAGAAACATACCGTTACAATTTTTCTGCCTGAAATGCTGTATATTTATCCAGAAAAGAGTAAAACCAGTGACCAAAATGAGTTTTGATCTTTTAAAGATCAAAAATAAAAGAGAAAATACTTTTTTTTAGTCTTGAAACTGCTGTGGGCGTTTTTGGGGACTGAAATTTTTACAGATGACTGATAATGTATCTTCCTTGACATACATTTAAACAGAGTACCCCAGCCTAACCTCCCAAAGTAGATAAAACCCAACCTACCTAGAATATATGTGGCCAAATTGTTCTCTTCAACCTCTTTATTTAACATTTTGCTACTGAATTTACATAAAAAATTGCACTTTTTGCAGTCATTTGCCACAAACAAATTACAAAATTCCACATTTTCAAAGCTTTCAATTTCACCACTGAGATCAAACATTTCTTTAAAATTTGACAATTAAGAAAACAACAAAAACAATATTATTTCTGTACATTGTCTATGTACATGAGAAATATCTGTAAACAGATTATTTGCTTATATAGACAAGTTGGTTTGTTTTTCCTTATAAATCAAAGATTTTGATTAGCGTGTTGCTCAGTTCCAATTCTAAAATTGCTGAAAAAAAAAACCCACAAAAAACGAAAATCAAATAAAACATTGCAAGACACTCCCGTGATAAATGAGAGCATTTATTAACCTGTATTCAGTTTCTACAGTACGTGTCTGATTAATTTAAAGTACCCAGCCAGATGAAATAATTTAATCCCGATCTGCTAGCTAAAGCGATCCATTTTGAGCCCCGAAGGTTGACAGTCTAGCGTTTAAATCCATGCCGTTTACCCGGTCACGGAAAGGGGGAGGGTGGAGGGGGGGGGGGGGGGGGGGGGGCTTGGAGGTAGCTGGAGACGTTGTTGACCTAGCCCGTAAACCTGGGCCAGGGAAATAGACTGCAAATTAAAATCAATATCAGAAACGGACAAAAAAAAAAGAAAAAGAGGACTGCTTTTTTGTAATTCATTGCTACAGTAACAGCACGCAGGTCTATTCTAATCAGGCAGGTGAGGATGTATGCATCATAGGCACACTATAGAAGAACACAATGAATAAAAAGGACACGGAGGGTGGGTGGGTGAAAATATCCATGATCATTTCATAATTCTACGCCCCGAAGCCGTCAAAAATATCGATTTATTTTCATCACACCACTTGTAAAGATTCTTGAATTTGCTCTGGCTTTTCACTGAATTCTGCTTGAAAAATCCCATCACCATTCATGGATGAAATAATTTTGCTGTATTGTATGTAGTTCTAATTCTCATTTAATTATTATTATTGATTTATTTTTAATTTATTATTTTATTATATTTAATAGAAAAGATGCAAGCTTTATATATATTTAAAAATACGGGAAGGGATTTTGGAAAGAGGTTCTGCATTGAGAATTAGACAGAAGAAAAAAGAAGGAAAGAAAACATTACAATGACTTGAGCCACTGTTCTCTCAAAAAAACACAAAAAAAAAAAAACACTAGGAGAACAAAATTATTTTTAAAATATATTCATGCAGCTGAGTATAAAGCAGACTGATGTTTCTAGTACAAGGATTTGCTTGGTAGCCACTTAATATGCAAGGCATTTCAGAATTAATTGATCTTGGCTGTGGCTTGGAAATACACCTGGTTTAATGGGAAGTTGCTGTAGCCGCTAGCCGTAAACACTTATGTAAACCCGAGCCGTAGCTCTGACCTGGCCTTGTGCATCTCTGGATCTATATTCAGAGTCAGATTTCTCATTTTGCATCG